>OY728166.1:1225530880-1226780880 GCA_963277665.1 Viscum album | reverse complement strand
AAAGAAATATGTACACATTAAAGTCTTATGTCTGAAATAGGAATCATTCTGAAGGTTCTATCATGAAAGGTTACTTGGCTCAAGAATGTATGGATTTCTACTCATTGTATTTATCTGATATTACTACAAGAATGAATAGACCAATGAGAAATGGAGAAGAGTAGTATGAGAAAATTGAACCTAGTTTTCCATCACTTCCTCAAATAGGAATAATTCTTGGATCATATACATTGAAGACATTAAGCCTTGAAGAGCGGGAGATGGCACATCACATGTTTTTGTTCAACTGTGATTTGTTTGATGACTACATCATGTAACTAAATTGAATATGTATATCTTACATATATATCTATTAATCTATTCATGTTTCTTATCTACGGGGAACATAAAACAATGATAAATAGAAAGCATCGTTCGTTATCTTTGAGAAGGAGGGAGTCTTTGCATAGAAAAGAGTTTTCTTCTTGGTTAAAATTAAAGGTAAATATATTACTGTTAAAAATAATTAAATAAATATTTAATTGAGTTTAATATTCATTTATATTTCAGGTATTGAGTTTTCCTACTAACTCTGTCTCTGAGGAAATAAGAGCTTTGGATTTTGGTCCTAATACCGTGGTTGATGACTGTAAATCAATTGTTATCAATGGGTACAAATTTATTGTCACTGAAGGAGCAAAGAACATGAGAACACAACATGATGTTGTTATAGTTACTACCACAATATATTGTTATGTCATTGCATCAGATAGTAGACCATAATTTGAAAATGTGGGTTATTATGGAGTCGTTGAAAAAATAGTAATATTGGATTATTACTCTCATGGACAAGTCACAATCATGAAATTTCATTGGTTTGATTCGATGAAGATACATGGAACATTTGTTAATGATTGTGGATTTCGAGTAATTAATATGACTCGCACTCTTGGTACCGAAGAACCATATATATTGGCATCAATGGATAAACAAGTTTTTTATGTCAAAGACCAACTTCGACTTGAATTTGGTGTCATAGTTGAAGTAATTCCAAGACATATTTTTTATGATGGTGATGATGGAACTGACACTATCCATACTTCCATTGGAACCAATCTATTTATTTATTTTGATGACTCTAATAGCTCAATATTCATATTTTATTGTGAACCTGAAGTTGTGGTGGAAAATATATAGAATCATCCATCCATGTTCTCAATTATTTTGTTTTACCTCGAGTTGGGTTTTTAAGGTAGGTACTATTCAAATTGATTTAATATTGATTACAAATATTTTGTATTCAATTTTACCATTATGTGCATTTTCAATGTTTATTTATTGGAATTTTTATTTGAATTGCATTTTGTAATTTGGAATTGAACTGTATTTAAACCTACGAAACCAACATTTCTAACTTTGTGAACATTTCAATTCTTCAACTATGATTTGTATAAAATTTGTATGAATCTAAGACCTCTATTTAACATTTTACCAGGTAATAAACATGATGGTTTGTATTCTTATACAAAACATGTATTGAAACCTACATCATATACCTGAGCTAAAGAAATTAAAATTTTCCTTAATTTTGACAAATGCTTCACCACTTATGAATCTGGTAGAATCAATGTTCCATGATTTTAATAGACTGATGACACTTAGTAAATAAACATCCTACTAAAAATTAAATTTCTTCATTACATCTTGTATGATTTATTGACTTCATTATATATTTGTTCAAGCTCACCTAAAATAATGGTTAGTTAAATTATCCAGGAATCCCCCTATTCCCTCTCATTTATTTTGTTTTTTGGGTTACACATTAGTTATCTTTTTCTATTTACTTCCATATTTGTTTTTCAAATGCAGGAAAATGAAACCAATTGAAGAGAGGCGAAAAAAAACAGATTACGGACAACAGTCGTCGCATGGGTAAGCTGGGTATTCCACCACTAGTGCCTACAGTGAGTATTTTATTTCAAATATATTTATTTAAATAATATATAATTCCATGTGATTAAATTTTTTTAAACATTTTTTTTCATGATCCATCTATTAGGTGACAGTTATTTGATGAGCAGCCTAGTAGTGGTCCCAGTACTTAGGGTGTTCATATGAGGGGGGGGTCTAGGAGCTAGATGATCTGGTCGACGTACCCGATTAGACCCTACCCCTCCCACTGACATACCATCCATCCCACATTATGATCCCGATGTTCCGTTAAGGACACATGGGATATTTAAACCTCCCTTGTTTTCACCACCCTTTACATCTGATCCACCTCACCCGTCTGTACCATATTTAGTGATGATTCTTGTAGAGACCCGAAGCCTGATGTACATGGACATTACATGACTTTTTCGGAATACTTAGTACATAACAAAAACACACACACAAGGACCGTAATAGTTTAGTGTCTTTGGAAACTTGGAATATAATCTTCTAATCGTGGTGAAAGATCTTCAACATCTCCCATAAAGATATTCTTTTTTTTTAACCTAAATCCTTTCTTTATGTCCTGGGGAAAAGAAAACATAAAAGGGTGAGCTCAAATTCTCAGTGAGGGTAAACAAAAGAAATATCAATCATGTCATATTCATAAGAACATATCTTTTGTAAATCTTAACCTGCAAAAGAGATCATAATTTCATAACATGGGATAAATCTTAGTAGTGAAATGTAATACCAATAATCATAACTTAAAACATGAAACATTGTGTCATACACATATAATCATAGGGAATCATTTCTTGTTAGTCAAGACTCATTGCCAAGACAATCTTAGTGGACAAAGTCCATTTCTGAACCGAGTCACCCTCGTTTCAGTCCTGTTTCACTGAACCGGTATAACCTACCATTCCATCCATGTCTATCTCATGAGATATAAAATATTTACCCAATGCATTGGAGGGAGATATAGGTCCCACCCATCTCATAATGATATCATTCTTATGTGTGCCACAAAATCATAAACCATACATCATAGCATAACCCATGTAATAAAAAAGGTAATCTTTAAACAACATGACATCATAAAACAATTCATAAAAGATAAAGGAATTCATAAAAATATTTCCATCACAATATAATCAAATCCATGTAATAATAGTGATAGAAACAGGACCCTCTATTATCTTATATGGAAAATAATTTTGATAAAACACTTGAACTCCATTCTTGAGGAAAATATCCTTTCTACTTCAAAAACACTTTTCATTTCTTAACATGTCATAAAATTATAACTAAAAGAATTTGATTAAAAATAAACTTGAAAACTTATAAGGGAATATTCTTGGAAATAATTTTTTAAAAATCCATTCATTTCGTATAAGTTAAAAACAACATTCTTCTCGTACTTTTGTTGGAAAAGTCAAAAAGTACCTCGTACGAAAAACGACAAACGATTCCTTTCATATCTTTTACTAAAAACTCACCGAAGGGTAAAATAGGATTTAAACAATTATAGGTTAATGTAAATAATATTACATATTGAGGAAACATGGATGTGGATGATAAAATACACCCCAGTAAATGCCAAAGTATAAACAATCTCGGATAAAAATGAGATTGTGATATTTCCCTTACCTTATGTCTGATATGCTTTGTACGTATCCGAACCTCCTGTATAATGACTTAAATAATTTCATTAACTTATTACAGAATCATATTAATTGTTATGATATCATATATGGTTCACTTATGACTTTATATTACCCGTTCTTTTGTAAATTCCATGTTAAAAAAGCGTTTTGGGTAAAATCGTTTCATTTATCGTAGGTGTTTGGACTTGTTGTTCTTGACATTATTATTACTTATATCATCATTTACTTACTTAAAGAATATAAAACATGATTTATATATCATATATATTCAGTATATATATATATATATAATAGATAGATAAATTAAATGAAACACACCGTTCATGGAGACGGTAGTCCGTACGTACGCATGAACGCTGTTTTCCTTTTCTTATTGTCTTGAATGGAAGTAAGTAGATGACATACATATATATATATATATATATAAATCCAGTAGATTTAACATGTCATATATTTCATTATTATTCATTATATATACTTTATAATCATTCATGAATGGTTAATGTGGAGAATGAATCTCATCGCGTCGTGGAGACGGTAGTCCGTACGTACGCACGAGCGATGATATCGTTCTCATGATCGTGAACTTGTGTTTAAATGTATGTATAATATTTCAGTATCAATATAACTTTATAATAATAATATATAGTTTACTCATTACACCATTATACCCATCCAATTAAGGTGGTGGCGGAAAATAGATTACACCACGGCGTGGAGACGGTATTCCGTACGTACGCACGTGCGGTAATTTCCTTTTTCCGTAGGATGGATAGAAGGTTAATTAGAGTTGTTTCATATTTATAATAACATATCAGTATATAATAAATACTGATGTTATTACTTTATCTTGAAACAACTAAAGAAGAAGAAATTGAAGAAGAAAGAAATTGAAAAAGATCGGTAATGGATATTACCTCTTTTTGACGCGCCTTTTCTTAACCTCCTCTTAGGGCACTAGGGTTGGTCTTTGAAGAAGACCAGAACCTATAGGATGATTCTAGGGAAGTGGAGAGGATATATTGGCAGGGGTTGGACGAGCTTGAAGGCTCAAATTTGTGTGAGGAAGAGAGGTAGGAGGTGCCCTTTTATAAGGGAGGAGAGGGGCACCTTTGGAAATCTTAAAAATATTAATTTATAATAAATCTAACCTCACTTAAAACCTCCAAAAATGACTCATATCCGAATATTAGATGAGATAGGGTTTTAATATCATCAAAAAATAAAATTTAGACATGTTAGGAATTTATTTTAAACATTATCAACTTTATTTATCCTTATTTATCAATTTAATTTTATTTGTGGTAATAATATTCTAAATTTTAAATTATTATTAATAATTACATATGTGTTGTGAATTTTCCATAATTTGACACTTTATGAAATTTTCGACCATATAAAATTTAATTTATAATTTTTAAATATTTTTGTGATTTTTAAACAATTTTATAATATGTTATTTTTATAAAATAACAATAGTGTCAATTTTGACACTATTCATTTATTTGAATTTAAATAAAATATATACAGAGGATATGTTCGAAATAAAAGCTTTAATAGATTAATAAAATGTCATATGTATCAATAAAATTAGTTGAGAACATTAAATAGTGCATATAATAATTATTTTAATATTTTTAAAACCATTTATTTGATACTTTAATTAATAAAATAATTTCAACATCACTATTGTGTCATAATTAATGATAATTATTTAATCCCTAAAAATTCTAAATAAATTCCTATGATTTAGATAATTATATTATCTTTCTGGATACTATTCATGTTCGAAGTTTCATTAAGTTTATCACTAAATTAAAATTATTATACTTATAAGATTTAAGAAAGTGACATGTTGTCACATTCTTTGGTTTTAATAATAATTAAATTATTTTCATGGAAAAAAGTCTATAAAATGAATCTAATCTGACTCTTAGGTTATATGGGTCTACTTTTAGCCATCCAATAGAATTTTTCCAAGTGTTAGGGTAATTTTAGAATCTTATATTTACCCTTAATTACCCGATTTACCTTTAACTATAGTAAATAAAATTTACCGTAGTTACTATTCACAATGCCCAAAAATAAAAAGTAGCTTATTAACATAATTTGGACCCACTGATTCCAAATATGGAATCCATTTTTCCAAATTCAATACACAAAAGATGCAGAAATTAAATTGAAATTAATCCCGTTGTCGAAAGAAAACGGGTTTTTCTTTAAAACATTGCAAAAGATTGAATTGATTTAACCTACGAATTCAAGGTAAAAACAATGCTAATGACATAAATTATATTAAATGGTAAAAATATATTCTATTTATACTTTAAAACCATTCAATATTATAATTTAACCACATAAGATATTACGATGAAAAAAGTTGTTTTTAATTAAAATATAGCATGTTTTTACTATTCATTAAAATATGAAAGTTATCGGAAAAATATCAAAACTTTATCTAATGTAAATTTTTATATCCTGATTCAAAATAAAAATTTTATTTTGTCAAATTTAACATATAAACATTTAAAAAACTATATTTAAAGTGGGTGCGCCATCAAAAGGCGGCAAAACTGCATTTTTTGAAAAATACTTATTTTACTCGAAAAATTTATTTTGTTCTTATACCATGTTCTAGAAAATGTGTAAGATGAATAATAATGTTATAAAATTTAAAATTTAGTTAATACTATTCATAGTGGCTAGTTCATGACAATATTATAATAATATATCATTGTTTATTAAAACCCGGTATTGTGTACAACACACGCTATCGAGGAAGGTCGCGATTGTGTGTAATGCAAGACAAGTCAGGGTTGCGTGTTATGAAAGAATTCTTCATTGTTTCGTATAACAGAATCCAACCATATTTCATTTATACATTGAATATATATATATATATATATATATATAATCAATGTTTCGTAAAATAACTATTGTCAAAATTGTGTGTAACACGATCCAAGAATAGTGTTGCGTATACTGCAAGCTAATACGGTGTTGCGTATAGTGCAAGGTAATCTTGGTGTAGAATAAAACACAAGACATTAATGAAATTAAAAGAATATTTTTCATAAAATCTTGGGGTGTTACATTCTACCCCCCTTAAAATGAATTTCGCCCTCGAAATTCTTCGGGGTTATAAATGGTTTACTACTCGAAAGTTTGTTTAATAGAAACCCACATCGTAAAAAGGAATACCAAAATATGGATTTTAAAACTAATGTATGAAATGTAACAGTTACCCAAATTAACTCATCACTGGGTTTCCACGTTGGAGAACATAGGTGAAAATATGGATATGGAAGAAAAATCTAACCATCAAGTTCTGATGGAGAGTGGTAGAGAACATGGCTATGAAAAATCCAACAATCGCAAAGCCATAAATTTGTGGTGATCTAGGGTACCATCTGATTCATCAGATATAAGATCACTAGGACAACATTTTTGGTTTTCAATATCATTTCCCTAAAGTTGAAAATTTTTAATTAGAAGAAATACTTACTTGATTTTGGTACAATCACTCTGTTGTTCGTGCTTTGAACAATTTCCACTTCATCTCTTAAAGAAATGAAGTTGAATTTGTTATTCGTGAAGTGTTAACAGATCATGTGATAGAATGATGGGTCATTCCATCTGTTTCAAACAAAATCTTATCAATAGTTATCAAATATACATAAGTCCATCTTTGGTGAGGTTAATCATATACGATTCCAAAAATGAACTTATACTTCATATATCATACCGCTAAATAAAATAAAACTAGTTTCTACTAACTAGGGACTTTCTGTAGGCCAGTGGTATCTGATAAAGGCTCGTCGCACTTTAGTTGTGGGTTCGATTCCCACAGCCTTGTCCGACGCGATGGGTTGTCGCTCGTCCTGCAGGTTTTCCTTTTTCTAAAACTATATTACTATAACATCCCATCAATAATATCGAAAAAACTTCTATCCTTAAACAATACTAACTTATGTCCAACATAATCCATTCAAATCTTTAGGCTTATCCATAATACTTCAGTCCACTCTCATAATATAGTGAAAACGATTACCAGAGATTTAATACCATCGTTGATCCCCATATATCATAAGATATGTCTTGTTAGTCACATTTTAAACATTCAAAGGCCTTAATCATGTATTCTATTGAATACCCATTGAACCTTAGTGAAAACATGAATGCAGTTAAACGTTAACACTTTCCACATACCAAAATCCTCAAAATTCTATATACTCAAACCATGATATAACCTTCTCCTTATATCAGTCATGAGCTCATGAATACTATCAAACATTTAATTTTCTCCTTATCCCTTCATTATGCGCATATCATCTACATTCCAAAAATATCTGAATAACCTTTCATGGATACTGGTAACATTAATCATACATTTTCAAAACTCAAGGAAAGACAACAGTGTAACAATCCTTAGATGTCTCTTTATTCCATAGTACCATGAGATTACTTATACAACATTACACATGATAAACATGTAATCATTCCACAACATTCTTAAACCATTGACCGAGCTTCAACAATTATTTCATCTCACATATCATTTGTAGTATCTTCATCATCATCCACATAAATACTACCCATACGACCATACGGATTCTCTTCAGGAGACTTTCCCTTAGGGAATTGGTTTGAATAATGCCCATACATTCCACATTTAAAACATTTAACCATTGTTGATGTCGTAGAAACACCATTATCCTCATCCCTAGTGTTAACTGAACCTTTTCCTTTACACTTACTGGCTTTGTGTCCTTCTTTTCCACACCCAAAGCATCTTACAGTTCCTTTGAAACATTCTCCTTGATGCCTCTTCCCACATGATTTGCATATGGGAAATTGAACTTTCTTTCCTCTATGATCATCATGAAACTCCATCTTTCTCTTATTAGCTGAGTCAGGAAACTTACCAAATTTTACTTTATTGATCATATTATGAGATTGCTGATTCGGCATAATAATGATGTTTTGACTTCCAAATCCCATTTCATTTGGTTTCTCATGAATAATATCATTCCATTGTCCATCATATCCTCCATTATCGTGAATCATCTTGTTTCCAGCCATTTTCTAAAACCCAAAAAGAATAGTGTGAGAGGAAAAAATCATAATAAAGGGGGAGTAACTTCAATATCTAACATCTTTGGTTTAATCTAATATCGTTACCATAGTTCTAGAACTATATCCTATACGTATACTTATCCTTAGGTACATCCCTAGACATACCTTAGAAATATCTCTAGGGATCTCACTAACGTTTTCGCATCCTAGTTTCCAAAGGTTGACTAAACCTTTCCTCTGATACCAACTGTAGAGACCCGAATCCTGACGTACATGGACATTACATTACTTTTGCGGAATACTTAGTACATAACAAAAACACACACACAAGGACCGTAATAGTTTAGTGTCTTTGGAAACTTGGAATATAATCTTCTAATCATGGTGAAAGATCTTCAACATCTCCCATAAAGATCTTCTTCTTTTTTAAACCTAAATCCTTTATTTATGTCCTGGGGAAAAGAAAACATAAAAGGGTGAGATCAAATGCTCAGTAAGGGTAAACAAAAGAAATATCAATCACGTCATATTCATAAGAACATATCTTTTGGAAATCTTAACCTGCAAAAGAGATCATAATTTCATAACATGGGATAAATCTTAGTAGTGAAATGTAATACCAATAATCATAACTTAAAACATGAAACATTTTGTCATACACACATAATCATAGAGAATCATTTCTTTTTAGTCAAGACTCATTGCCAAGAATATCTTAGTGGACAAAGTCCATTTCTGAACCGAGTCACCCTCGTTTCAGTCCTGTTTCACTGAACTGGTATAACCTACCGTTCCATCCATGTCTATCTCATGAGATATAAAATCTTTACCAAATTCATTGGAGGGAGATATAGGTCCCAACCATCTCATAATGATATCATTCTTATGTGTGCCACAAAATCATAAACCATACATCATAGCATAACCCATGTAATAAAAATGGGAATCTTTAAACAACATGACATCATAAAACAATTCATAAAAGATAAAGGAATTCATAAAAATATTTCCATCACAACATAATCAAATCCATGTAATAATAGGGATATAAACAGGACCCTATATTATCTTATATGGAAAATAATTTTGATAAAACACTTGAACTCCATTCTTGAGGAAAATATCCTTTCTACTTCAAAAACACTTTTCATTTCTTAACATGTCATAAAATTATAACTAAAAGAATTTGATTAAAAATAAACTTGAAAACTTATAAGGGAAGATTCTTGGAAATAATGTTTTAAAAATCCATTCATGTCGTATAAGTTAAAAACAACATTCTTCTCGTACTTTTGTTGGAAAAGTCAAAAAGTACCTCGTACGAAAAACGACAAAATATTCCTTTCATATCTTTCACTAAAAACTCACTGAAGGGTAAAATAGGATTTAAAAAATTTTATGTGAATGTAAATAATATTATATATTGAGGAAACATGGATGTGGATGATAAAATACACCCCAGTAAATGCCAAAGTATAAACAATCTCGGATAAAAATGAGATTGTGATATTTCCCTTACCTTATGTCTGATATGCTTTGTACGTATCCGAAACTCCTGTATAATGATTTAAATAATGTAATTAACTTATTACAGAATCATATTAATTGTTAGGATATCATATATGGTTCACTTATGACTTTATATTACCCGTTCTTTTGTAAATTCCATGTTAAAAAAGTGTTTTGGGTAAAATCGTTTCATTTATCGTAGGTGTTTGGACTTGTTGTTCTTGAAATTATTATTACTTATATCATGATTTACTTACTTCCAGAATATAAAAAATGATTTATATATCATATATATTCAGTATATATATATATATATATAATAGATAGATAAATGAAATGAAACACACCGTTCATGGATACGGTAGTCCGTACGTACGCATGAACGTTGTTTTCCTTTCCTTATTGTCTTGAATGGAAGTAAGTAGATGAAATACATATATATATATATATACATAAATATAGTAGATTTAACATGTCATATATTTCATTATTATTCATTATATATACTTTATAATCATTCATGAATGGTTAATGTGGAGAATGAATCTCATCGCGTCGTGGAGACGGTAGTCCGTACGTACGCACGAGCGATGATATCGTTCTCATGATCGTGAACTTGTGTTGAAGTGTATGTATACTATTTCAGTATCAATATAACTTTATAATAATCATATATAGTTACTCATTACACCATTATACCCATCCAATTAAGGTGGTGGCGGAAAATAGATTACACCACGGTGTGGAGACGGTATTCTGTACGTACGCACGCGCGGTGATTTCCTTTTTCCGTAGGATGGATAGAAGGTTAATTAGAGTTGTTTCATATTTATAATAACATATCAGTATATAATAAATACTGATGTTATTACTTTATCATGAAACAACTAAAGAAGAATAAGTTGAAGAAGAAAGAAATTGAAAAAGATTGGTAATTGATATTACCTCTTTTTGACGCGCCTTTTCTTAACCTCCTCTTAGGGCACTAGGGTTGGTCTTTGAAGAAGACCAGAACCTCTAGGATGATTCTAGGGAAGTGGATAGGAGATATTGGTAGGGTTTGGCCGAGCTTGAAGGCTCAAATTTGTGTGAGGAAGATAGGTAGGAGGTTCCCTTTTATAAGGGAGGAGAGGGGCACCTATGGAAATCTTAAAAATATTAATTTATAATAAATCTAACCCCAATTAAAAACCTCCAAAAATGACTCATATCCGAATATTAGATGCGATAGGGTTTTAATCTCATCAACCAATAAAATTTAGACATGTTAGGAATTTATTTTAAACATTATCAACTTTATTTATCCTTATTTATCAATTTAATTTTATTTGTGGTAATAATATTCTAAATTTTAAATTATTATTAATAATTACATATGTGTTGTGAATTTTACATAATTTGACACTTTATGAAATTTTAGACCATATAAAATTTAGTTTATAATTTTTAAATATTTTTGTGATTTTTAAACAATTTTATAATATGTTATTTTTATAAAATAACAATAGTGTCAATTTTGACACTATTCATTTATTTGAATTTAAATAAAATATATACAGAGGATATGTTCGAACTAAAATCTTTAATAGATTAATAAAATGTCATATGTATCTATAAAATTATTGTAGAACATTAAATAGTGCATGTAATAATTATTTTAATATTTTTAAAACCATTTATTTGATACTTTAATTAATAAAATAATTTCAACATCACTATTGTGTCATAATTAATGATAATTATTTAATCCTTAAAAATTCTAAATAAATTCCTATGATGTAGATAATTGTATTAGATTTCTGGAGACTATTCATGTTCGAAGTTTCATTAAGTTTATCACCAAATTAAAATTATTATACTTATAGGATTTAAGAAAGTGACATGTTGTCACATTCTTTGGTTTTAATAATAATTAAATTATTTTCATGGAAAAAAGTCTATCAAATGAATCTAATCCGACCCTTAGGTTATATGGGTCTACTTTTATCCATCCAATAGGATTTTTCCAAGTGTTAGGGTAATTTTAGAATCTTATATTTACCCTTAATTACCCGATTTACCTTTAGCTATAGTAAATAAAATTTACCGTAGTTACTATTCACAATGCCCAAAAATAAAAAGTAGCTTATTAACATAATTTGGACCCACTGATTCCAAATATGGAATCCATTTTTCCAAATTCAATACACAAAAGATGCAGAAATTAAATTAAAATTAATCCCTTTGTCGAAAGAAAACGGGTTTTTCTTTAAAACATTGCAAAAGATTGAATTGATTTAACCTACGAATTCAAGGTAAAATCAATGATAATGACATAAATTATATTAAATGGTAAAAATATATTCTATTTATACTTTAAAACCATTCAATGTTATAATTTAACCACATAAGATATTACGATGAAAAAAGTTGTTTTTAATTAAAATATAGCGTGTTTTTACTATTCATTAAAATATGAAAGTTATCGGAAAAATATCAAAACTTTATCTAATGTAAATTTTTATATCCTGATTCAAAAGAAGAATTTTATTTTGTCAAATTGAACATATAAACATGTCAAAAAATAGATTTAAAGTGGGTGCACCATCAAAAGGCGGCAAAACTGCATTTTTTGAAAAATACTTATTTTACCCAAAAAATTTATTTTGTTCTTATACCATGTTCTAAAAAATGTGTAAGATGAATAATAATGTTATAAAATTCAAAATTTAGTTAATATTATTCATAACGGCTAGTTCATGACAATATTATAATAATATATCATTGTTTATTAAAACCCGGTATTGCGTACAACACACACTATCGAGGAAGGTCGCGATTGCGTGTAATGCAAGCCAAGTCATGGTTGCGTGTTGTGAAAGAATCCTTTGTTGTTTCGTATAACAGAATCCAACCATATTTCATTTATACATTGAATATATATATATATATATATATATATATATATACACTCAATATTGCGTAGAATAACTATTATCAAAATTGTGTGTAACACGATCCAAGAATAGTGTTGCGTATACTGCAAGCTAATACGGTGTTGCGTATAGAGCAAGGTAATCTTGGTGTAGAATAAAACACAAGACATTAATGAAATTAAAAGAATATTTTTCATAAAATCTCAGGGTGTTACAATTCTCACTCCCCATCCAGCATTTGTCCAGCCATCCCTATCATCTTCTTTTACTTCTGCTTCCTTCTCTCTAGGCTTTTATATTCCATCTTCTTCGACTACTGCTCCACCAGAGTCTATCCCTGCAGAGCATACATTGGGACCCACTCCATCTATACAAGTTGTTTCTTCAGTTTATATGGATCCAGCAGTTCCCATTAATCAGACTATCGTATGTATACTTATACAACCATAACAAATTGTTACACCATTATTTATTTTCATTATAACATCTATTGATAAAATATTTGTTTTTCTTTCATAACAGATACATCTACTGATAGGAGGCGGGGGCGGGGGCGTACACGCATGCGTTCGGTGTGGAACCGCTGCACGTAGTTGATGGTGGACTACAATGAAGATAGTTAGATGATTGAAAAATTAGGGCAGCAGTGTCAGAGCTTTTTGGAAAATCTTTCCAAATACTCTAAAATCATTCCTGTCAGCCCGCTCTCATGGAGACAGCTGCCAAATGAAGCCAAGGATAAATCCTTGGCAGAGATATGGGGAAAAAATCTGTTTTATTTAATTCAATATATTAATTTTTTTATTTATATTAATTAATATTTTGGTTTCATTTGCGGTTTAATTTCCCCGATGGTGAGGGTGCATGGCCAGCACGTCTAAAGGATTTAAGCAAGCTTTGGAGAGCTTATAAGAATGAGTTATACATTGGCTGGTGTGCTAGAGTGGGCACAGAGTTAGAGGCGGTCCTTGTCATGGATGATTGTCCATTAGAATAGTACTGATAGATTATTACTCATTGGGAGAATATCCAATTTATGGTATTAATCAAATTAGAATTATTTAAATGAAAATTTTCATGTTTTTCGTTAATACTAATTATTGAAATTTATTTAGGATGCATCTACAAGAAATAAAAAAACATTGATGCTGATAAATACATACACACATTGGGGCATACTACAATTCCAAATCATGAGAGACAGTAGGTATGATAGTTTATAATCTTTCTTTACGACTTGAACGTTTTATTGCTTCCTCCATAATTTATTCGATTTCTAAAGTTGTTATATAATTTTAGTTATTATGAAATTACTATGTTTTTTTTGGTATATTATTTTTAATTATGGTTTTCTACATTCAATGTTATTGTAGAGGCATATATTTCATATAGAAGGACGTGTTCCTCAAGCAAAAATGTTTTTCTCGAGTAGAAAGAATAAAGATGGAAGTGTGGTTAATGAACCGACTCATCAGCAGATTGTAAGTTTTACTTTATAGATTTAAAATTTTAATCTCTATTTTTTAACTTAATAATCTATTTATATTTGTAACTGGATGATTTATAGGCCCTTGATTCCTAGGAACCTTACAATTTTGGTCCAAATGATCAATTACATTAGGTGTTGGGAGATGAGCACCCAGGTAGAGTATGATGCCAACCTGGGAAGAGTATAGTTCTGACAAGGTATTGGTCATCCTTAGGTACGATTTTTAGTGCCACCGAGTTGCAGTAGGTTAAGGCACAGGCAGAACAGGCTGAAAAAAGGGCTACAGAGATGGTATAACAGTCTGCTAGGGCAAGCACTACATTTATGAAACTAATGGAAGTTTTACGTCCAACACTTCCACCAGAGGACAACACTTCTTGTGATGAATATATTTCATTGATGTGTTATATATATGGTGAACCAGGTGGAAGTTCTAGTGGTGGTCTAGACGATGGCGAGGAGGAGGCCGAGGCGAAGGAGGAGGGCGATGAGGAGGCCGAGGTTTAGTACAAGGGTGAGGAGGAGGGCGGGGACGATGATGGGGACAACGGTGAGGACAAGGGTGGGCGTGATGATAGTGATGGTGATGAGGGATAGATTGATCCATTACATTTTTTACTAATATTACTAACCTTTTATGTTTATTGATTTATTATGCCTAAATATATGTGTGATTATGTAGGTCACATTATCTTTATTTTTTATATATTTTAATGAAATTGTAATTTTTTAGTGGAATTTATAAAATTGATGGTCTGATTGGATGTTGATATATTGAAATTATTTTTTTAGCCTTGAAAGAATTTGCTTAGAAAATATGTAAATACCATCTCATGTGTCTGAGACATCCCCCCCCCCCACCCTCCTCCCTGGACCCCGAACAGCCCCCGGACAACCCCCTGGATAGCCCCCCAGACAGCACCCCCCCCCCACCCTCCTCCCTGGACCCCAGACAGCCCCCACCCTCCTCCCTAGACCTCAGATAGCCCCCCACCCTCCTCCCTGGACCCCAGACATTCCCCCACCCCCTCCTCCCTGGACCCTGGACATCCCCCCACCCTCCTCCCTAGACCCCGAACACCCCCCCCCTCCTCCCTAGACCCTGGACAGCCCCCCCCCCCCACCCTCCTCCCTGGACCCCGGACACCCCCCCCCCTCCTCCCTGGACCCTGGACAGCCCCCCACCCTCCTCCCTGGACCTCAGACAGCCCCCCCCCCCACCACCACCACCCTCCTCCCTGGACCCTGAACAGCCCCCACCCTCCTCCCTGGACCCCGGATAGCCCCCCTCCTCCCTAGACCCTGGACACCCCCCCCCCACACACCACCACCATCCTCCCTGGACCCCGTACTTCCCCCAAACAGCCCCTGTACAGCCCCCCCCCCCCCCCCACCACCACCACCACCCTCCTCCCTGGACCCTGAACAGCCCCCCACCCTCCTCCCTGGACCCCGGATAGCCCCCCTCCTCCCTAGATCCTGGACACCCCCCCACCACCACCATCCTCCCTGGACCCCGTACATCCCCCGAACATCCCCTGTACAGCCCCCCCCCCCCCCCTCCGACCCTCCTCCCTGGAGACATCCCCCCCCTCCTCCCTAGACCATGGACAGCCCCCCCCCCCCACCCTCCTCCCTGGACCCCGGATAGCCCCCCTCCTCCCTGGACCCTGGACAGCCCCCCCCCCCCACCCTCCTCCCTGGACCCTGGACAACCCCCAGAAAGTCCACCGGATAGCCCCCTAGATAGCCCCCCAGACAGCCCCCCTAACAGCCCCACCCCCCACCCTCCTCCTTGGACCCCGGACAGCCCCCCGACCCGACATCCCAACATTGGGTGAGCGGCGATTCAGCATATATAAAACATCACAACAATTCACGAAAGGCTAAGGACCACCTACCTTGATTCTGGAGACAATCTCACTCTTTATCTGATGTCTTGGATCCCAATCTAAGCTCTCTTTAAAATGGACACCCTTTTAAGTAAAAACAACTAGCATTCGGAAAACTGACCAAACGTATTTGGATTATGTTGATACATTAGCACAAGGATCCATGGGTCATTTCTGACGTGTACGAGTCAAACCTGCCTCAATCTGAGGCACGGTGTGGCCGGTACCACTCAAAGTATCTCACTTTTATTTTAATTGGACAACATTTTAAGTGAACACAACAACTGACATATAAAAAACTGAATAAATACATTTGGATTATGTTAATACTTTAGGACAACGTTCCATGGGTCATTTTTGATGTGTACGAGTCAACCCCGCCTCAATCTGAGGCATGGTGTGGCCGGTACCACTCAAACTATCTCACTTTTATTTGAAATGGACAAGATTTTAAGTGAAAACAACAACTTGCATATGAAAACCTGACCAAACACATTAGGATTCTATTGATACTTCAGGAAAACGATCCATGGGTCATTTTTGACTTGTATGAGTCAACCCCATCTCAATCTGAGGCATGGTGTGGTCGGTACCACTCAAACAGTCTCACTTTTATTTGAAATGGACATGATTTTAAGTGAAAACAACAACTTTCATACGGAAAACCAACCAAACGCTTTTTTATTGTATTTATACTTCATTAAAATGATCCATGGGTCATTTTTGACGTGTAAGAGTAAACCCCGCCTCAATCTGAGGCACGGTGTGGCCGGTATCACTCAAAGTGTCTCTCTTTTGTTTAAAATGGACACTGTTTTAAGTAAAAACAACAGACATATGGAAAACTAACCAAACATATTCTGATTGTGTTGATAATTTATCACAAGGATCCATGGGTCGTTTTTGATGTGTACAAGTCAACCCCGACTCAATCCAAGGCACGGTGTGGCCGGTACCACTCAAAGTGTCTCACCTTTATTTTAAATGGACAACATTTTAAGTGAAAACAAAAATTGGCATATGGAAAACCATCCAAACGCAATCTTATTGTGTTGATACTTTAGGAAAATGATACATGGGTCATATGTGATGTGTACAAGTCAACTATTCCTCAATCTGAGGCATGGTGTGGCCAGTATCACTCAAAGTGTCTTTATTTTGTTTAAAATGGACACCCTTTTAAGTAAAATCAACTGGCATACGGAAAACTAACCAATCGTATTAAAATTGTATTGATACTTTAGAACAATGATCAATGGTTCATTTTTGATGTGTACGAGTTAACTATTCCTCAATCTGAGGCATGGTGTGGCCGGTACCACTCAAAGTGTTGCACTTTTATTTGAATTGGACAACATTTTAAGTGAAAACAACAACTGGCATATGGAAAACTGACCAAACTCATTAGGATTCTGTTGATAATTTAGGAAAATGATCCATGGTTTATTTGTTATGTGTGTGAATCAACCCCATCTCAATCCAAGGAATGATGTGGTCGGTACCACTCAAAATGTCTCACTTTTATTTGAAATGGACAGGATTTTAAGTGAAAACATCAACTTGCATACGGAAAACTGACCAAACGCATTCGAATTCTATTGATACTTTAGTAAAACGATACATGGGTCATTTGTGACGTGTATGAGTCAACCCCGCCTCAATTCAATGCATGGTGTGGCCGATACCACTCAAATTGTCTCACTTTTATTTGAAATGGATAGGATTTTAAGTGAAAACAATAACTTGCATACAGAAAACTGACCAAACACATTAGGATTTTATTGATACTTTAGGGAAATGATCCATGGGTCATTTTTGACGTGTACGGGTCAACCCCTCCTCAATATGAGGCACGATGTGGCTGGTACCACTCAAACTGTCTCACTTTTATTTGAAATGGATAGGATTTTAAGTGAAAACGACAACTTGCATATGGAAAACTGACCAAACGCTTTCTAAATATATTGATACTTCATGGAAATGATCTATGGGTCATTTGTGACGTGTAAAATTCAACCTCGTCTTAATATGAGGTACGGTGTGCCCAGTATCACTCAAAGTGTCTCTCTTTTTTTAAAATGGACACTGTTTTAAGTAAAAACAACATACATTTGGAAAACTGACCAAACGTATTCTGATTGTGTTGATTATTTAGAAAAAGGATCCATGGGTCTTTTTTGACATTTATGAGTCAACCCCATATCAATCCGAGGCATGGTGTGTCTGGTACCACTCAAAGTATCTCACTTTTATTTGAAATGGACAACATTTTAAGTGAAAACAATAACTGGCATACGGAAAACCGACCAAATGCATTCGGATTCTGTTGATACTTTATGAAAATGATCCATGGGTCATTTGTGACGTGTACGAGTCAACCCCGCCTTAATCTGAGGCATGATGTGACCAGTACCACTCAAACTATCTCACTTTAATTTTAAATGGACAGTATTTTAAGTGAAAACAACAACTTGCATACGGAAAACTGACCAAACATATTCGGATTGTGTTGATACTTTAGCACAAGGATCCATGGTCCAGTATCAAACAATCCACTTCTCATGTGAGGAACTCCTACCCCTATTCTAAAACACATGACATTTAATATGCCAATCCCATCCTCAGATAGTGGGTTCTATGACCAAACCAAAGTCCCTTTGAGAACCCAATACCAAAGACATAATTTATTATTCATACCCACTACCCAAAATGGGGATTCATCCCACATCACACCCAGGAGACCAAATTACAATTATCAACATACCCCCTTATTCCAATTGAAAAGTCTATGAAAAACATGTAGGCTATTCTGGTAACCCGTCTCATATGTCGAGATTGGCCAATGTTTCCCACTAACACACCAACAACCATTTATACATGGATACATAGTCATTAGAGGAATATAAACATCCCATGCGCTTCCTATGACTCATCCTAGGTCTAAGCACATGACCACTACCATTTTCTATCTTATGGGTATTATGATCCTTGTCCACTCTACCCAAGTTTTTCTGTTGGTTTTAAGATAGTCAACCTAATACCATGAGTAAACATCCCATGTGCTTCCTATAACATGTAGGTTTTTTCTCTTGTGTGTATTGGTTTTGTGGTTTGAGTGAGGAGTGAATTATAAATTTTGAATACTATTATGGGTGTTATTTCTTTTCAATTATAAATTTCTCAATTCTGGATGTATTGGATTCTAGGTGTATTGGTAATGAATTCTAAATTTTGAATATTGTTATGTGTATTAGATTATGGATGTATTGGATTTTAATCTTATATTGGTGTTATGGGTGTTATTGCATTTCAATTCTGGATGTATTGGATTGTGGATGTATTGGGTTCTGGATTTTTCTCTTATTTGGTGATTTTGAGTGAGGAATGAATTTTAAATTTCTAAATTTCTGAATTCTGGATGAATTTTAAACATCCCATGTAGCCTTTTGGATTCTGGGTGTATGTGTTCTTGCAGGTCATGTAGATTTGTAGGTTGGAGGTAGCCGCTGACTGCTGCTGCTGTGGAGCTGTAGCATATGTATACCAATTGTTTTGAAAACCGTTGTTATAGACTTTTTATGTATATTATACCAACAGTTTTGTTATAACCGTTGGTATAAACTTCTACCAACGGTTTTCAGAACAATTGGTATATCCTTTGGATGTATATAATACACTATATACCAACAGTTCTAAACTGTTGGCATAAGGGTAACATATACCAATGGTTTGTGAAACTGTTGGTATATATCTTACTTTAACACATATACCAACGGTTTACACAGAACTATTGTTATAAGCCTATACAAACGGCTTACTTGGCCACGGTTTGGGAAACCATTGGTATATAATATACCAATGGTTTCCCAGCCTTTACCAACGGTTCTGAACCGTTGGTAAAGGGTAAAATTATAGTAGTGTAACTTGTAGTGAAAATGAAAAAATATTCCTTTCGTAAAAATTTATCAATGGATAAAATTGACTTTAAACAATTTTAGAAGGATATAAAGAATATTTTGGAATATATATTTAGGAAACATGAACATGGATGATAAATATAACCCAGTAAATACTTATGTATAAACAATCTCAGATAATAATGAGATTACAAAATTATCCCTTTACAATTTATAACCATTAAAATCATATTCCTCATAAAATAAATAAAATTATATTTGTATCATAACCTTCATATCATAAACACAACTCAAAAGAAATATGTCGTACAAGGCATATGTCCCATAGAAATAAATGTGAGACAAAATAATCCCTTACCTTAGGTATGATATCCTTTATATGTATCCAAACCCCCTGTATAATGATTTAAATAATTTAATTGATTTATTCAAGAATCATATTAATTTTTATTATATCATATATGATCATATTATCATCCATTTATTAACAACATTTCATTATTACTCATTATTCAGGTATTAACTGCTTCATTTTCTTATGCATGTTCTATCAAATAAGTTTAGGTTGTCCTTATTAGGTCAAATTTATATCATTAAAAAATGATATTAACATTATATATATAATATTTATTCATTATATAAATTTATATAATCATTTTTTAATGGTTATCATGTAGAATAAATCGCATCGCATCATAGAGATGGTAGGTCGTATGTACGCACAAGCGATGATATCATTCCTTTAATTATGAAATGGTATGGAAGTGGATGGTATATATTTTGTTTTAGAATAAAAATCATGTTATAATAATTATATATAGTTATTATTTTCATAATTACACCCATCCAAGTAAATTGGTAGTGAAAAAAATGTTACCCCACAGTGTGGAAACGGAAGTTGTACGTACGCACGCGTGGTGGTTTTGTTTTTCATAGGATGAATAGAAGGTGGAATATGGTTGTTACATAATTATAATAACATCTAAGTATATAATTTATACATTATTTATTACTTTATAATGGAAACACCTCATGAATTGGAAATAAATAAAGAAATAAGTTTGAAAGAATCGGTAGAGGAGATTACCTCTCCCTCAACGTGCTCCCTCTAGATCTCCTCTTAAAGGTACTAGATTTGGTCTTTTGAGAAGAAAATAACCTTTATAATTTAACTAAGGAATTTTATAAGGTAAATTGGTAGGTTATGGAAAGTATTTTATGCTCAAAGTGAAGTGAATAGGTAAGGGAGGAGGTTCCCTTTTATGATTAAGATGAGGGACACTTTTGGAAACTCCAAAAATATTAATTTATAATAAACTAAAAACACATCCAAAAACCTAAAAAATGTACTTATTTAGAATATTAGATGATATAAGGTTTTAATATCACCAAACAATAATTTTTAGACATGTTTTTATTTAATTTTAAACCTTATCATTTCATTTTACCCTTAATTATTCTCTTTTAACTTTAACTAAGTTAACAAATTATTCAATATTAAAATAGTGTAATTTTTACTTATTTGATATCAATTAGACCATAAATGACTAAAATATAGCATCTTAGAGTGAACCAAAATTATTTTATATTTTTTAAAATATTTTATGATTTTTAAATAATTTAATAAAACATTATTTTGAAAAAATATCAATAGTGTCATTTTGAAACTATTCATTTAATGGATTTTTTAAAATATCAATATAAGATTTTAACCTCATAATAGATATTTTATTATATCTCTATGGTTTCAAGGTCATGTATAAATTTTTTTGGATATATTAATTATCCCAAATTATATTTATTTTAGTATTTTTAGTAACATTAATTTGATATTTCCATTAATGAAATAATTACAACATCAATGTTGTGTAATTATTTAATATACTTATTTTTTGAGTAAAAATTAAAAAAAATACTATAATGAATATAAATATACTATATTTTAGGATTATACTTTTTTTATAATATATCTTTTGGAAAATCCATCATTAAAAATGTTATACTTATTAAAACATGAATGTGAAAAATTTAACATCACTTTAAAAATAATATAAGTGTCACAATATCTTCAATAAGGATTAAAATGGCCAATAACTTGATAATTAGATAATTATGGTTGATATATACTCGACCAATAATATTTGGTCAAGTGTTTGTGTCTTTAATGGTTATTATCATTTTAATAAAAATTAGTTTATTTATTTTTCATCAATTAAATAATTTTTGCATCACCAATATATAAACCTTTAAAGTAATTATTTATTTCTTAAAAATCACAAATAAATTACCCTGATAAAGAAAAACATTCTATCTTTCATATGAGTATTTATAATCAAATTTATCTTCTATATAACCTTATATAAAAAATGATTTAGTTATTAAAATTTGAGTGAGACATATTTAACTTTTCTTTAAATAAAATATATTAAATGTCCTAATCTCATACATGTAAGAACTCGGATCGTCTTTTCAGGTACGCCTTTTCTTTTTCTGGAGTTTTTGAGAAAAATGGACTTTCTTGAAATTTTTGAAGTACACGTCGTGTACTTTCTGAGTACACACCGTGTACTCTTTTCCCACTCAAATTCGTGTACTGGCCGTGTCCGGGCCACACACATGGTGTGTAGGGGTGACGTGGAGGCCGATTTTGGCGTAGTATGGAAAAACCTAGTACACTCCATGTACTTTTCTTTTTTTTCATTAAACAGACCAGGGTCGCGCCTAATCGAGGAAAACGTCTTCTTCTCCAGCTTCTTTGTTCGAGAGCGACCGTACGGCCGAGAATCTTCTCTGAGCCACCGTTACTCCATCCGTTCTTTAACTCGCGCTCTGTCAATTGCTTTGGAAGCACAGCGGTGAGTTCTTCCTTCTGCTTGAGCCTTGTTTTCCAATTCTTCCTCCTTCTCAAGTTATCTAAGGTTGAACATTTTGTGTGTTTTCTCAGATCTACGATGTTCTAGGGAGAATCAGTCGTCGTGGTTCAAGTATATCGATCCCCTAGCATCAAGGTAGGTGGTTTGTGCCTTTCTGTAGAAATTCAATGAGTATTTTGTGCAAACTCCACCAATACCCTTGAACGGGGTATTGCGTGTTCCTGTTTTTCCCTTGTTGTATTGTCTTCTTTGCTTGATTGCTAGAGTAGATGTTTTTCCTGTGATTATGGTAGTTTTTACTGTATTTTGGATGTTTGTTATGCTTGTTCTTCCTGTTTGGAATTTTTCCAGTTTCCATGCCTAGTTTTAGGATAGTGGAACTGTTGCTTTGTTATGCTGTTGAGCCTTAGATTGATAGCCAAGTAGTTCTTGAGGTTTACTTGGATGATGCATGTGCACTGAGCATGTTTATTTTCACACAGGACTGTGAGAACCTAGTGTAGTAGACCATAGGGAGAATAGAAGTAAGGGCTTCTCCAGAGTGTCTTTAATATGATGTGAGACCACAGGTGGAATTGATGATGAGTGCTTCCTCATAGAGTTTGTAGTTCCTCGATGCGGGCCACAGGGGGAATGAGACATTGAGTGCTTCCCCAGAGAGCCTTTAGCATGATACGAGACTATAGGGGGAATTGATGGTGAGTGCTTCCTCAGAGAGTCTATTCTTAGCTGAGCCAGAGGGGTGAGACTGTGTGTGCCTCCTAGAGGGTTACTAGTACTTGTAGGTTGAACCATAGGGGTTAGGCTGTGAGAGCTACCCAGAGGGTTACCTGTTTTCTTCTTGTTGCTGGTTGTTTACTTGTGTACTTTATATGTTAGAACTATGGATTTTAGCTGTTGTGTGCTTTTCTATTTGTTGCTTCCTGCATTCTTACTTGCCTTTTATTCATTGACTGTTAGGCACAAATCTTTGGGTGATTTCCTACTGGGATTGTATCTCACACCATGTTTGGGCCATGCTTTGGGCCCAAGCAGACTATATTGTTGCATGTTTAGATAAGGCCAAGTGCCCTTCTACTTCAGGTACCTAACTTGCTGTGGAGCTGGAGAGCAGGGGACCAAGAAATGGCTTGCGATGCTAAGGAGTTTACTTTGTTTTCTTTTGCACTTTGTTTTTTAGTTTTATTTCAGCACGTTGGTTTGTTTACTGCTTTCCATAGATATATGTACCATGTTGCATCATTATTATTTTATACATTGCTTCTGCTGTTCAGTTCAGTTGTTGTATATTGTTTATTGTTTCTGCTATTGTGTCTGGTTGTTCTTCCACTGTATACTTTTCCGAATGAGGGCATAGTTTCCCCACCGACTCACCAAGGCCCTTGCTTCTAGTCGGCAGCCTATGGCGTTTGGAGAAATTCTCTTGAGGTCATGTGGCGAACCGGGTACGGGGCACCAGTGGAGGGGCTCCGGATTCGGGTCATTACAAAGTGGTATCAGAGGGGTTCTTTTCTCTTGCCTTACTGTTTGGAGACTTTAGCCAGGGATAGGATGGATTTGGTACTTGGTATTAAGCTATTCTCAGGAGTATCTAACCCATGTACAGGGAAAAGACATACTACCTCATTAATTGCAGTTGCTGGTTTTGAGATTTTACGGTTGATATGATTTCACCTAGAGTGATTCACATGCCTTGTGTTGTTATTTTCTTGATGATTGCGGTTCTATTTCTGTCGTAACCTGATGAGATGAGGGTATTCCATCTCATGCATCATATAGGCACTTGTAGAAACCACATGCCATGCATTCTTTCCATGACATCTAGGGTTTATTAGTGATTGCTGCTGTTATGATAGACTTTGTGTAGATTATGCATGCTGATGTGATAAATGATTGATAGAATCTCTACGGCCTTGTTAGAAGATTGTTGTTTCCTACTTTTCTTAAATGAACGCCAAATTTTGATTCTTGAGGTGTTATGGGCCCTCTAGAATCAGAAATTGGTAGATCATGGTCCTGTTTTCTATTTTCTATGACTGTAGGAGATGCCAAGCTTTGATTCGCGGGGAGTTTGGGCCCTCACGAATCAGAAATTGGCACCTCTTTGGCTTGTTTTTTGTGTTTTCTAGGCTTCTGTGAAGTTTCTGAGCTACTGCCCAGAAAAATCCAGAATACACGGCGTGTACTTTTTTACTACACGTTGTGTAGTTTTTAGACCGTGTCACTGACCGTGTGAGCAGGGACACGCTGTTGTAGAAATAACTTCAGGAACACACAGTGTACGGTAGGTACACGCCGTGTAGTTCGGATTTGTGTACCCGGTCGTGTCACTAACAACATAGGTCGGGGAATCTCGGGTAGAACATGTCATGTTGTAAAGGAACATGTCGTGTAGCCCTGTCTAGGTACCCGTCCGTGTCACGAACAACACGGGTCGGTATTACCTTCTCTTCGACACGCCGTTTTGTTTTCAGAACACGCCGTGTAGTCTTGTTCAGGTAACCGGCCGTGTAACGAACAACACGGGACGGTGTAAACTTCACCTATACACGCCGTGTTTGTTTGGAACATGCCTTGTAAGGTTCGGTCATGTAAACGTCCGTGTGTTTAACAGCACGGGCCACTTAAGCCTCGTCTAGTACACGCCGTGTTTGTTTAGAACACACCGTGTAGTCTAGGGTTAAGTTGGACTGTGTGGGTTAGCCGTGTAAAGAGACTCAGGTAGGGGAATAGTTTTCAAGTACATGTCGTGTGTTGGGTCAACACACCATGTAGTTTGAGGTGTTACATGACTTGTAGGGCAGGAGTACACGCCCATGTCAGTGGCTTAAGAAGACATGTCGTGTAGTTTTTATACACTCCATGTAGTCGTGTTTTGTAAACTTGTGTGTTTTCTTTACCTGTTCCCATTTTGTACTCGTGTGTTCTCTATCCTTGTTTTTATGATCTAAGGCGTACTTTTAATCTTTCAGAGCTATGCCTATGAGGCATCCTCCGGTTGTACGTCCATCGTCAGGCAGTGATCAGATGCCAGATATGGATGATTAGGGACTTCCTGCTGATCCTCCAGTCGGCCCAGCCTTGGCACCGGCTGTCATACCAGTTGCAGGCACTGATGCGCAGTTCAGGGAAGGTTTTATGAGGATGATTCAGACCTTTCAGGGAGCACTGCCTTCTGTCTCGACTATGGCAGACTTGAAGCGGGTTTTCCAGTAGCAGCATCCTCCTACTTTCTCAGGGGAAGGAGGACCACAGGCTACAGAGTCATGGCTGGAAGTCATGCTGACTATCTTCGAGCATCTGGAGACACCTCTAGAGAGGCGGGTCAAGATCGCTACCTACATGCTCTGAGACTCCACCAAGAGGTGGGGGGACGTGATCTCACAGTTGGGTCATCAGCAGGTTATGGTTTGGGAGGAGTTACAGCGCGTATTGTACGAATACTTCTACCCGGAGACCCTGAGGGCCGATCGAGCCCAGGAGTTAATGAGCTTAGAGCAGGGTACTCTTTCTGTCATGGAGTATTCCTCTCGTTTCACCGAGCTGCAGCGTTTCACACCCCTCCGGGATGGGAGTGGGGTGTTCTTATCAAGGAAGTTTGAGGATGGTCTCAGGCGGGAGATCTGCTCGCAGGTGAATCTCTTTCAGTTGACTTTCATCACTTCCATCGTCAACCAGGCGTTGATTGTGGAACGCAATCTGAGAGACTCTGGAGCTGTGAGTCAGGGTGGTTCTGCTTCCAGAGCTAGTTTTCCTCCAGATGACAGTAAGAAGCATCGTAGAGAGTCTACACGCGGTGATCTAAGGAAGCGAGATGCATCGTCAGGCAGTCAGGTGGTATGCTA
Source organism: Viscum album (assembly GCA_963277665.1). Lineage (NCBI taxonomy): Eukaryota > Viridiplantae > Streptophyta > Magnoliopsida > Santalales > Viscaceae > Viscum > Viscum album. Next base: position 1,226,753,783 of record OY728166.1, on the reverse strand, counting down.
CCAATGTGTCCGGTCAGGGAACATGAGGCCGCAGTGACAGAGAGACCCTGTGGAGTGCCGATCTTGTGGAAAGATGGGTCACCTTCAGCGTTTCTTCCAGGTTTTCTCACCAGCAGCTGGTGACCAGGGTTCTTCCATGACTCCTCGTTCAGGAGCAGCACCACCAGTTTCTCACCAGTCAGGGAACTGGAGTTCTTCCGGCCGTTCGGGCCGAGGTGGAGGTCGAGGACATGGTGGTCAGCCACCAGTCCCTCAGCACCAGCAGAGAGGTTCAGCTCAGAGTGGTCAGCCAGGGGCACAGGTCCGCGGTTCAGTCCAGTCTTTCTCCGTGGAGCAGACCTACCAGGAGCAGGATACCGTCCCTTCTATAGTTCGAGGTATGATTTTAGTAGCCTCAGTTTTATATTCAGCTCTTTTTGATACTGGTGCTACACATAGATTTATCTCTGTTGGTGTCATAGAGATCCTTGGGCTCTACATATTTTCTTCTGCCAACTCGTTGACATTAGACACACCTTTGGGGACAAGGACATCTAGTTTACGTCAGTGTAGAGAGTGACCTCTCGAGGTTGTAGGGTATCATTTCTTATGGGATCTCTAAGTCCTAGAGATGAAAGGCTATGATTTTATTCTCAGGATGGACTGTTTGGTTCCCTTCCAGGCAGTCTTCGACTGTTATCGCCGCAGAGTGAGTTTCTTTTCACCATAGAGTGAATCTTTTCTTCATAGAGGTGAATGGGATGTTCAGGTGAGTTGAGCAGGACTCGAGCATCATGGGCTAGGAAGGATAATATCCCAGATTTCTAGTCTTTATCTGGATGATCAGGGGACTTCCCAGTTGGACTTTCCTCTAGTGGTGGATCGTTTCAGGGACGTCTTTTCATAGGACTTTCCGGGTTTTCCTCCGGAGCATGGGGTAGACTTTTCTATTGAGCTCATGCTAGGAGTAGTACCAGTGTCCATTCCTCTTTATAGGATGGCTACACCTGAGTTGCAGGAGCTCAAGAAGTAGTTGGAGGAGTTGAAGGCAAAGGGTTTCATCCAACCCAGTACTTCTCCTTGGGGTTCGCCTGTCCTATTTGTGAAGAAGGAAGACGGTACCCTTCGGCTTTGTGTGGACTATCAGAAGCTGAACCAGTTGACGATCAAGAACCGATATCCCTTGCCGAGGATCGATGACCTCTTTGATCAGCTTCAAGGATCTAGGGTGTTCTCGAAGATCGACTTGAGTTCCGGTTATCATTAGTTGCGCGTTAGACCATCAGATATACCTCTGACAGCCTTCAGGAGCAGGTATGGTCTATACGAGTATATAGTCATGTTGTTCAGTCTCACGAACGTGCCTGCAGTTTTCATGGCACTGATGAACTGAGTGTTCCATCCTTACTTGGAATCCTTCATTGTGGTCTTCGTGGACGATATCTTGGTGTACTCTCACACTCTACACGACCATGACACACATCTTGATATCGTTCTAAGTACACTGAGAGAGCATCATCTAAATGCTAAACTTTCGAAGTGCCACTTTTGGATGGAACAGATTCACTTCTTCGGTCACTTCATCTCAGAGGCAGGAGTATCTGTGGACCCAGAGAAAGTGAGAGCTATAGTCTTCTAGGAGAATCCGAAGAACGTTTTTGAGGTATGGGCTGGCTGGATACTACAGACGCTTCATTCAAGACTTTTCACGCCTAGAATCACCTTTGACAGGTCTGACCAAGAAGGGGTTGAAGTTCTTATGGTCATATTCTTATGATTCAGACTTTTAGGATCTGAAGGGAAGGTTGATGTCGGCACCGATACTAGTCCTTCCAGAGTCAGGAAAGAGCTATACAGTCTATTGTGATGCTTCAGGTATCGGGCTAGGAGTTGTGCTTATGCAGGGAGATGGAGTCATTGTGTACAGGTCTCGGCAGTTGAGGCCACATGAGAGGAACTACCCGACGCACGATCTGGAGTTGGCAGCTGTTGTTCATGCCTTACACTATTGGAGACACTATCTTCTGGGAGAGCACTTTTTGGTCTTCACTGACCACAAGATTCTCAAGTATATCTTCACTCAGCGTGATCTAAATCTGAGGCAGCGCAGGTGGGTCGAGTATCTTCAGTCTTTTGATTTCGATCTTGCCTATATGCCGGGAAAGGGAAACGTAGTGGCAGATGCATTGAGCAGGAGAACTTAGATTCAGGCGGTTCAGGAGGCCAGTAGTGAGTGGAAGCTTATGGATCTGTTCTCTGAGATGCATTTGAAGGTGCACGATAGACAGGGACAGACCTTCCTATCTTATGTAGTTGTTACCTTTACACTACTTGATTGGGTACGGATGAGGCAGCTATCAGACTCAGAAGGCTTAGTCCTGCAGGAGAGTGTGTCAGGAGAGGACCCTATTCCTGGATCGATTGTGGGCAAGGATGAGATCTTGCATTTCCAGGGATGCGTATGGGTGCTAGAAGACATACGCGAGGAGCTGATGTGGGATTTTCATTCCTCAGTTTGGGAAGTTTATCCTGGCGTCACCAAGATGTATCGGGATCTTCATCGCCAGTACTGGTGGCCAGGTATGAAGAAATATGTTTCTGGCTTTGTCATGAGGCGTTCTACTTGTTAGCAGGTGAAATTAGAGCATCAGCGACCAGCATGCCTTTTATAGAAGTTACCCATTCTGTAGTGTAAGTGGAATGATTTTACGATGGACTTCATGACCGGGTTACCGAGGTCACCTTAGGGAAACGATGTTGTTTGGATTTTTTTCGACAGGCTCACGAAGGTTGCTCACTTCTTGACGATCAAGGAGACCTTCAGTGTCGATGATCTAGGATGACTTTACATCAGAGAGATTGTTCATCTGCATGGAGTTCCACACTCTATTATTTCAGACATGGATGCGTTCTTTACTTCACGGTTCTGGTAGAGACTTTAGAAGTCCTTGGGTACACAGGTACTTTTGAGTACAGCATACCATCCCCTGACTGATGGCTAGTCCGAGCGCACGATCCAGGTGCTTGAGGATATGCTCCGGGCTTGCATCCTAGACTTTGGAGGTTCTTAGGAGAAGCATATCCCTCTTGTGGAGTTATCCTACAACAATAATTTCTAGGCGACCATTCAGATGGCACCATATGAGGCTTTTTACGGTAGGCCATGCCGATCACCCTTATGCTGGCTGGAGGCAGGAGAGGCAGCTTTTCTGGGACCTCATCTTGCTCAGGAGACTTCAGAGCAGATAGAGCTGATTCGAAAGAGGATGGCTACAGCACAGTCTCGGCAGAAGTCTTATGCTGATCAGCAGAGATGACCTATGGAGTTCGAGGTCGGGGATCAGGTTTTCCTGTGTGTCGCACCGAGGCTGGGACACAAGAGGATTCGGAGGCAGGGTAAGCTTTCACCGCAGTACGTCGGGCCGTTTGAGGTTTTGGAGAGAGTTGGGTCGGTCACCTATCAGTTGAAGCTACCCCAGAGGTATCGGGCCATGCATGATGTCTTCCATGTCTCTCAGCTCTGACGTTACTTTTCAGACCCATCTCATGTCTTTCAGCCTGAGGAAGTTGATCTCGAAGCGGATTCATCATTTGAGGAGCATCCCATTCGTATTGTCGATCGTAGTACGAAGGTTCTCTGTGGGTTGTCTGTCCCTCTTGTACGGGTGTTATGGCAGCACGGGCGAGTACAGGACGAGACCTGGGAGAGGGAGGCTGATGTACGATCGTAGTGGCCGGAGCTGTTCGGGGTTTCTTCTTCCCCACCTCGTTAGGGAAATTCGGGGAAGAATTTCTTTAAGGGGGGAAGTTTGTAAGAACTAGGATCTTCTTTTAAGGTACGCCTTTCCTTTTTCTAGAGTTTTTGAGAAAAATGGACTTTCTGTAAATTTTTGAAGTACACGCCGTGTACTTTCTGAGTACATATCGTGTACTCTTTTCCCACTCAAAGCCGTGTACTGGTCATGTCTGGGCCACACACACGGTGTGTAGGGGTGACGTGGAGGCTGATTTTGGCAGAGTACGGAAAAACCTAGTACACGTCGTGTAATCTAAAAGTACACGCTGTGTACTTTTATTTTTTTCATTAAACAGACCGGGGCTGCGCCTAATCAAGGAAAACATATTCTTATCCATCTTCTTCATCCGAGAGAGGCCGTACGGCCGCGGATCTTCTCCGATCCACCGTTACTATGTCTGTTCTCCAATTCGAGCTCTATCAATTGCGTTGGAAGAACAGTGGTGAGTTCTTCCTTCTTCTTGAGCCCTGTTTTCCAATTCTTCCTCCATCTCAAGTTATCTAAGGTTGAACGTCTTGTGAGTTTTATTAGATCTACGATGTTCTAGGGAGAATCAGTCATCGTGGTTCAAGTATATCAATCCCATAGCATCAAGGTAGGTGGTTTGTACCTTTCTGTAGAAAGTCGATGAGTATTTTGGGAAAATTCCACTAATACCCTTGAACGGGGTATTGAGTGTTCCTGTTTTTCCCTTTTTGTATTTACTACTTTGCTTGATTGCTTGAGTAGATGTTTCGCCTGTGATTATGGTAGTTTTTACTGTACTCTGGATGTTTTCTATGCTTGCTCGGCCTATTTGGCATTTTGCCAGTTGCCATGCCTAGTTGTAGGATAGTGGAATTGTTGCTTTGTTATGATGTTGAGCCTTAGATTGATAGCCAAGTAGTTCTTGAGGTCTACTTGGATGATGCACGTGCTCTGAGCATGTTTATTTTCACACAGGACTGTGAGAACCTAGTGTAGTAGACCATAGGGAGAATGGACGTAAGGGCTTCTCCAGAGTGTATTTTAATACGATGCAAGACCACAGGGGGAATTGATTATGAGTGCTTCCTTAGAGATTATGTAGTTCCTCGACGCGGGCCACAGGGGGAATGAGATATTGAGTGCTTCCCCAGAGAGCCTTTAGCATGATACAAGACTATAGGGGGAATTGACGGTGAGTGCTTCCTCAGAGAGTCTATTCTTAGCTGAACCAGAGGGGTGAGACTGTGTGTCCCTCCTAGAGGGTTGCTAGTACTTTTAGGTTTAACAATAGGGGTTAGGCTGTGAGAGCTACCCAGAGGGTTACCTGTTTTCTTCTTGTTGCTGGTTGTTTACTTGTGTACTTTATTTGTTAGAACTGTGGATTTTAGCTGTTGTGTGTTTTTCTGTTTACTGCTTCCTGCACTCTTACTTGCCTTGTATTCATTGACTGTTATGCAAAAATATTTGGGTGATTGCCTACTGGGATTGTATCTCACACCCTGTTAGGGCCATGCTTTGGGCCCAAGCAGACAATGATGTTGTAGGTTTAGATAAGGGCAAGCGCCCTTCTACTTCAGGTACCTGACTTGTTGTGGAGCTGGAGAGCAGGGGACCAAGCAATGGCTTGTGATGCTGAGGAGTTTACTTTGTTTTATTTTGCACTTTGTTTTTCACATGTATTTCATCACGTTGGTTTATTTACTGCTTTCCATAGACATATGTACCATGTTGAATCATTATTATTTTATACATTTCTTCCGTTGTTCAGTTCAGTTGTTGTATGCTGTTTATTGTTTCCACTATTGTGTCTGGTTGTTCTTCCACTGTATACTTTAACGAATGAGGGCATAGTTTCCCCACCGACTCACCAAGGCCCTCGCTACTAGTTGGCAGCCTCTGGTGTTTAGGGAAACATGCTTGAGGTCATGTGGCGAACCGGGTACGGGGCACCAATGGAGGGGCTCTGGATTCGGGTCGTTAAAATACAAGTGGATTCCAATGGATACCATTTCGACCCAAGGATAATTTAGGTCAAAAGCTACTCATACAATGATATTAAGACAAGTTTTATGGTAATTTTATATTATTATTCTTACCCTTAATTACCTGATTTACCCTTTTACCATATTAATAAAAATTACCGAAGTTTCTATTCATAATGCCCAAAAATAAAATAAATCTATTTAAATAATTTATACCTACTGATTCCAAATATGGAATAAATTTTTCAAAATTCCAAACATAGAATTTGTAGTAATTAATTTAAAATTAATCCTATTTTCAGAATGAGAGAACGAGTTTTAAAAGTTAAAACATTGAAAATTATTGAAATGTTTTTACATATGAATTTAGTGTAAAATTAATGCCAATGGTCTAAATTATATTAACTGATAAAACTATATTCTATTTATACTTTAAAACCATTCAATAATATAATTTAACCGTATAAATTATTTTGATGAAAAAAAAATTCAATTAAAATTTAATATATTTTTACTATTCATCTAAACTTAAAACTTATCTGAAAAAATATCAAAAATTCATACAAAGTAAATTTTTATATCCAGATTACAAATAAGAAGTTTATTTTTTAAAATATAGTATATAAAAGTGTCAAAACTAGATTTAATAAAGGTACACCATTAAAAGACGACAAAACTGTATTTTTTGAAAAATACTTCTTTTATCTGAAAAATTGAATTATTTATTATATCATGTTAATAAAACATATAATATGAATTTTAAACATTATATTGAATATTTTACATATATATTACATTAATAAAAATCCATCAAGAGTGGTTTTATTATTTTATAAACTCATTTATGTATATTTAAATAGCTTTTCAAAAGAAAGTTAATATTGTTCATACCCGCCATTATAATGACTATGTTATAAGGTAATATAATAATATTTAGTTGTTCACTTAAAATTGTTCTTTCATGAAATAAATTATATCAAAATAACTTGAAATTGTGTGTAACATAATCCAAGTATAGTGTTGTGTATACTTCAAGCTAATTTGGTGTTGCATATAGTACAAGCTTATCTTGGTGTAGAATACAACACAAGACATCAAAGAAAGTAAAAAAATATATGTCTCATAAAAATATTGGGGTGTTACATTCTACGCCTCTTAAAATGAATTTATACCTCTAAATTCATTTGGGTTGTTAAAGAATTTAATACATGAAAGTTTATTTAAAAAAACCCCACATCATAAAAACAAGGATTAAAACTTCCTTTTGAAAAAGAATAGTTAGAAAATAACAGTTAAGTAAATAATAACTAGGTCTCTATATAGGAGAACATAAGTGAAGATTGGTCATGGAGGAAAGGCATAAATAATCATAGATATTGATAATGATCACTGATCAGAATAAATTTGGTGATCCAGTGAAGGATAAAAATCACAAAACCATAAAATAAATAAGCATGAAAGAGGTCATTGATATCATCAAAAATGATGATGATAAGACACCCTTTTACATCATGATCCCTTTTTTCTAATGTTTAATAATTGCATGAGAGTATATACTTACTTTTTTGGTATAATCTCACTATTGTTCATGCCTTGAACAATTTCTCCTTTATTTCTTATCCAAAGAAATGAAGTTGAATTTTTCATTCTTGAAACATTAAAAGATCATGCGATCCATAAATAGAATGATAAGTCATTCCATATGTCTTTATCACAAATAAATGGTTATCAAAAGTTATCAAATATCCATAAGTCCACCTATAGTGATATAATACAAACTTCATCCAGAGTTTAACTTATACTGTCCATAAATGGATAACCTTACAATCCTTCTAAAAACTGAAAATCCAAAACTTTAGGAAGAGGTACACTAACTTGTCTTAACATTTATCCCTCACATATAAGGTATCTCTTGGTGGTCACATTCCAAACATGTGATCACCTTCATCATGTATTCTATTGAGTCATGGTAATAACCTGAATTACCATATATCCTTATTGAAAACATGCATGTTTCCTTATTCTTAAGTCCAAAAAGTTGTAAACTTCATACAAGATAGCATAACCCACATGTCAATAAATCCTTAACCAGTTTCAAGGTAACTAGTATCATCCAATTTACTTATTCATATCAAACATATTTTTATCCAAATATCATTATCTTAACATCATGCTCATATTAAGGGTTATCCTTCCTATAATCATGTGTTCTCCAAGTATATCACCTTACCCTTAAATCACTTTTCTACTTCATTAGAACTATTCAACATATCTTTTCCAATCCTTAATGAAATACTAATACTGAAAACACTTATATATTTCATTATTCATATAATGTGATATTTTAATTCCAAAACATATTCACCTCAATCATCTAACTTTATTCTTAAACCATTACTCAAGATCCATCATCTTAGTCTTTCCTAAAATATAAATCATGTCTTAAGGTTACTCAAACTTAATCTAACCAATCTTCTTAGTTTTAAAGTAAACAATAATGCTAGAACATCTCATACCTTTCACATGTCATTTAAAATCTCTTTATCCTTGACAGTATAACCAATACTCATACCACCTTCATGATTCTCTTTATAAGATTTCCACTTAGGAAATTGGTTTTCATAATTCCCATTCTTTCCGCATCTAAAACATTAAAGGTTAACTTTGTTTTGTTTAGTTATGGATATTGGTTAATACCATAAAGAAAAGTGTGAGAAATATATATCAGAGATTAAAAACACATAAGTAAGGTAAATTGCTTATAGTATTTCAATCTATGATATCTTAGCTTTAATCCTAATTTATTCATGATTATTAAAAAAACTCTAGGATTATAACCTATACCTAAACTTATCCTTAGTAAATACCAAGACATATCCTTAGAAATATCTCTAGGGATCTCACTGATGTTTTTGAATCCTAGTTTCCAAAGGTTAACTATACATTTCCTCGAATACCAACTACAGAAACCCATACTTTACATATAAAGATATTACTTAAAATTTAAAGAATACTCATTAGAAAATATAATAAAGTTACAATAAGACTGTATAGGTATAGTGCCTTTAGAAACTGGGAAACACAAACAATTGTTTTATAAGAAATATACATTGTCTACCACTTATTCCTTTATAACTAGACCCCTTTTTTACATATCTTACTTAATATCCTTCTTCATGACCTAGGTAAAAGAAACATAAGAAATGGTGAGCTCAGATGCTCAGTAAGGGTCAACAGGAAGATATTAATCATATCATAATCATAACACATAAGAACATAACATTTGAAAATATTATCCTATATATGAAATATCGTGATATCATGCCATGGGATAAATAATAAAAGTTCATAATAATCAATGAACATGATCCAAAAATTCATAACATAAGACATGAAATTTTGTGACATACACATAAGAATATAAAATCATTTAATATTAGTCAAGTATCATTGGAAAGACCATCATAGAAGACAAATTCCATTACTGAACTGAGTTCACTCTTCATTCCAGCCATGTATTACTGAATCAGATTTACTTATTGTTTAAGACCTGTATTTCTAAACTAGATTTACTTGTCATTCCAATACTGTATATCACATGAGATATAAATATTTATCCAATGCATTAGAGGGAGATATAATTCCCACCCATATCATTATGAAATCATTATTATGTGTTCCACAAAAACATAAATCATTCATCATCGAATAACCCAAGGAATGAAATGGGTTTCTTAAATATCATTCCATCATAACATAATCCATATAAAACAAACAGATTTCATAAATAGCATTCCACCATAAACATAGTAAAAACATTGGAATAATAGGTATAATATACTTGAACCATAATCCTATTAAATAATTCCATCTTAGATGGAAAATAATTTTGATAGAATGCTTGAAATTAATTCTTGAGGAAAATATCTTTTCTTCTTCAAAAACATTTTCTATTCTCAAAATTCCACTCAATTTCAAAAGAAAACAATTTAATTGAAAATAAACTTGAAATATTGTCAATTAATCTTCATGGAAATAAGGAATTGTGAAAATGTAAAAAAACTATTCAAGTCATATAAGTTAAAAGAAAACAATTTTCTCGTACTTTTATCAGAAGGTCAAAAAGTACCTCATACTGAAAATGAAAAAAATATTCCTTTCATAAAAATTTAACAATGGGTAAAATTGACTCTAAATTATTGTATAAGTATAGAAAGAATATTTTGGAATATATATTTAGGAAACATGGATTTGGATGATAAATATACCCCTGTAAATATATATGTATAAATAATCTCGGATAATAATGAGATTACAAAATTATCCTTTACCAATTTATAATCAGTCTAATAATATGCCTCATAAAATAAAGAAAATTATATTCATATCATAACCTTCATAATAATAATGATAAATACATTCATGGGAAACATAAACACAACTCAAAAGAAATAGGTGGTGTATGAGGCATATGTCCCATAGAAATAAAAGTGAGACAAAATAATCCCTTACCTTAGGTATGATATACTTTATATATATATGAACCCACGTTATAATGATTTAAATAATTTAATTGATTTATTACATAATCATAGTGATTTTTATTATATCATATATGATCATATTATCATCTTTTTGTTAATAATATTTCATTATTACTTGTTATTTAGGAATTAACTGCTTCATTTTCTTATGCATGTTTTGTCGAATAAGTTTCTCTTATCCTTATTAGGTCATAGTTATATCATTAAAAATAATATTAACATAATACATATCATATTTATTAATTAAATACATTTATATAACCATATTTTAATGTATATCATGTAGAATGAATCGCATCACATCATGGAGACGGTAGGTAGTACGTACATACGAGCGATTATATCATTCCTTTAATTATGAAATGGTATGGAATTTTATGGTGTATATTTTGTTTCAGAATCAATATCATATTATAATAATAATATATAGTTATTATTTCCATCATTATACCCATCTAAGTAAAGTGGTAGTGAAAAATTTATTACACCACGGTGTGGAGACGGTAAGTCGTACGTACGCATGCGTGGTGACTTCATTTTTCGTAGGATTGATAGAAAGTGGAATATAGTTTTTCCATAATTATAATAGTATATAAGTATATAATTTATACTATATTTATTACTTTATAATGGAAAAAACTAATGAATATGAAGTATAAGAAGAAATAATTTTGAATGAATCGGTAGAGGAGATTACCTTTACTTCAACGTTCTCCCTCTAGACCTCCTCTTAAAGTTACTAGAGTTGGTATTTTGAAAAGACCAGAACCTATAAAATATAACTAGGGAAGTTAATAAGGGAAATATTTAGGTTGTTTCTAATATTTAAGGCTCAAAGTGAAGTTAAGAGGTAAGGGAGGAGGTTCCCTTTTATAATTAAGGTGAGGGGCACTTTTGGAAATTCCAATAATATTAATTTATAATAAGATCAAACCACATAAAAAACATCTGAAATGTACTTATTTAAAATATTAGATGAGATAAGGTTGTAATATCATCAACCAATAATTTTTATACATGTTTTTATTTCATTTTAAACCTTATCATTTCGTTTTACCCTTAATTATTCTCTTTTAATTTTAACTAAGGTAACCAATTGTTCAATATTAAAATAGTGTAATTTTTACTTATTTAATGTAAATTACACCATAAATAAACAATATATAATATTTTAGAGTAAAAAATAATTATTTTATATTTTTTTTTTAAATATTATTTTTAAATAATTTAATAAAACATTATTTTGAAAAAATATCAAGAGTTTCATTCTGACACTATTCATTTAATGGATTTTTAAAAATATAAATATGATATGTTAACTTTGAAAAAAATATTTTATTATATCTATAAGGGTCCAAGGTCATCTAGAAATTTTTTTGGTTATATTAATTATCCCAAATTATATTTATTTTAGTATTTTTGCTAACATTAATTTGATATTTCCATTAATAAAATAATTACTACATCAGTTTTGTGTAATTATTTAATATAGTTATTTGTTAAGTAAAAATAAAAAATTAAATAATATGATTAATATAAATCTTATATATTTCAGTAGAATAATTTTAGTTGAATATATATTCTATAAAATTCATCATTAAAAATGTTGTACTTATTAAAACATGAATGTGACAAGTTTAACATCACTTTAAATAAAATAATATAAGTGTCATAATCTCTTCTATAAGGCTCTAAATGGTCAATAACTTGACCCTTGGATGATTATGGTAGATATATACTCGACCAATGATATTTGTAAAGTTTTTGTGTATTTTAATGGTTATTATAATTTTAATAAAAATTAGTTTATTGATTTTTCATCAATTAAATAATTTATGCATCATCAATATGTAAACCATTAAGGTAATTATTTATTTTATAAAAATTAAAAATAAATTTCCATGATAAAGAATAAAATTTTATATTTAAAATTAGTATTATAATCGAATTTATCTTATGTATATATTTATATAAAAAATTATTTAGTTATTAAAATTTGAGTGAGAAATATTTAACTTTTCTTTAAATAAAGTATATTAAATGTCCTAATCTCATCAAAGTAGATTCCAATGGATACCGTTTGCACCCAAGGATTATTTAGGTCTAAAACTGGTCATAAAATGATATTAAGACAAGTTTTATGGTAATTTATAATATTATTCTAACCCTTAATTACCTGATTTACCATTTTACTTTATTAATAAAAATTACCAAAGTTACTATTCATAATGCCTGAAAATAAAATAAATCTATTTAAATAATTTGGAAATACTTATTAAAAATATGGAATGCATTTTTTAAAGTTTAAAACACATAATTTTTAGTAATTAATCTAAAATTAATCATGTTGTCGGAATGAGAGAACTGGTTTTAAAAGTTAAAACATTGCAAAAGATTGAAATGTTTTTACATCTGAATTCAATGTAAAATTAATGTAAATGACCTAAATTATATTAAATGATAAAAATATATTCTATTTTTACTTTAAAACCATTCAATGATATAATTTAACCATTTAAATTATTTCGATGAAAATGTTTTTTTCAATTAAAATTTTGTATATTTTTACTATTCATCAAAACTTAAAACTTATCAGAAAAAATATCAAAAATTCATCCAAAGTAAATTTTTATATTTTGATTACAAAGAAAAAGTTTATTTTGTTAAATAAAATGTATAAAAGTTTCAAAAAAAAGATTTAAAATATGTTCTCCATTAAAAGGCAACAAAACTGCATTTTTTGAAAAATACTTCTTTTATCTGAAAAATCGAATTTGTTCTTATATCATGTCTAGAAAACATATAATATGAATTTTAAATATTATATTGAATATATTAAATATCTATTACATTAATAAAAATCCATAAAGAGTGATTTTATTATTTTACAAACTCACTTATTTTCATTTAAATAGTTTTTCAGAAAAAAGTTAATATTGTTCATACCCGCCATTATAATGACTAGGTTATAAGGTAACATAATAATATCTAGTTGTTAAATTAAAATCTATATTGCGTAAAATGAATTCTATAAAAATAAATTGAAATTATGTGTAACACTATCCAAGCATAGTGTTGCATATACTGCAATCTAAGTTGGTATTACGTATAGCACAATATTATCTTGATGTAACGTACAACACAAGACATCAAAGAAATTAAAAAAAATCTATCACATAAAAATTTTGGGGCGTTACACTTTTTTATTCTACAGTTCTAACTAAGAAATATAAACAAGTTATAGCTTCATTTCCCAAATAAATCAAATACCATTTAGGATTAGGTTTGGTATTAGATCCTTCTTAGGGAATGATGACACAACACACTACGACTTCTTCGACATTGAGGTTAGATGGACATAAAGGGTCCATAACAAATGAATTGCATACTACATGTGGTTTTTAAACTCAAACTTCTAAGGATAAGATAAGTATGAATGTAAATAATCACAACTCCTTAGAGTTACTTGCCTCTGCAAGAAGTGAAGATGGTTATAAAAAAGTGATGATGTTTCTGGAGCTTTAGACACAACGACGAATGTCATTGATGATCATTCGGATGATAAAGGTGGACCATGTATGTAGGTTAAGACATGGGGGAGAGTTCAGCATCCTTGAGGTAGGGGTGGATGCATCTCTCACCATGGTATGAGCACTCGATCAAGAGTTTCTTGATGTTCTTTTTGGTTTTATTTATCTTTATATAAACTCTTTGGTCTTGTACATTCCTCCCCAATTATTATTTATTCATTAATAAAAGGGGCCACAAAGCCTAAAAATTTTGGAAAAAATATATAAATAATTTTTTAATATATTTATTTATAATTATAATTATAAATAAATAAATACATATTAAATAATTATAAAATTATAATAAATATTTTTATTATATTTATAATTATATACAAATACTTTTTAAATATATTAATTTATAATTATAATTATAAATAAATATATATGTATTTATTTATTTAAATAATTATAAAATTATAATAAATATATTTAAATAATACAAATATCAAAATAGTTCTACCATGGATTTGGAAACCAATCCCATGACTCCAAATTTATTAATAACAAAAAGAAAATATATATGGAATGAAAAGGGCCATGCAAGACAAAAGATGACCAAATCAAAGAAAATCTAAACCTGAGAAAGAGTAAGCCAGTTCCTAGTTCCCAAATTCCTAGGATATTTTCCTTTTCTCTTTAGATGTCAAACACTTCATCGTATCTTGGACATTTACGAGGGCTCATATTCTTCATCTGATGATGATTCATAGGAGACCTCTGAAATGTTGCAGATCCTAAATTTCTATGATATATCCTGAAAAGTCATCATTGAATTGAATCAAAATACATATTCAATGTTAATTAACAAAAGATTCTGAATAGTTGAATAATCAGTAAATCCAAATACATCTAGTTCCATCATAGGAAATGTGGCTTAAAGCTGCGACAAGTACCAATCTTCTACTTCTTGAATGATTACTTCAATGGGTATTTCACCTTCCTGGTCCTCTAGAGGTATGATACTAGAGTTCTTGGACCACGCAATATTATATTCTTCATCATAGTCCTTGAAAAAAAGATAGATACAAATTTTTCATCAGATCAATGAAGTGGGAATGAAAAGACCAGTCCGCATTCTTAGCACTATCATCATTCCTATATACTGGGCTATGCAAAGACTCCTCACCTGGAGGATTAGTCTGTATGGGGATCAAATCATGTGGAACCTTTATAAACTAATATTTTGAATCATAAACTTTGGACTTATATGGGATGACCAATTGGAATCCCTCCTCATCCACAAATATTTTCTTCCCTTTATTCATAGGTGCTTATTGAAGGCCCAACCTAGAACCCTATCCAGACTTGTCCCCTTTATCCTTTCCTTCCAACTGATTATTTAATCGAGTTGGAGTAATTTTATTTATTGACTGAGATCCAGTATTCATCAATTTAAGAGAGACATTTTCCTTCATCGTTTTTTCCTTTGCCTTTATCCATGTTTATATATTATTCCTTCCACATTTCATAATAAACTTCCCCTACACATCAATCTAAAACTCAGTTTGAGCATTAGATAAATAATTTTTAGACATTAACTCATCATTCTTGCATCGAACATTCCCATAAGACATGGTTGTAAGTGTCAGATGATCTTCTTCTATACAGTCATCCCATGACATTGTTTTACATGGAGGCTGATTCACACCATCCATGGTTGCAGATTGTAAATCTTACACTCTGGACTTTCAAGCAAGACTTTTATCCCCAACAGGCTTCTAGATAGAAGCATAGAAGTGAGTGTCCATAAATTTAGACACACCTACTGTCACATACATGACATATTTTAAAGTTATTTTTCATTTAATTTACATCCTTGATTTGTTTTGTGGGTTTTCCATGCATTTTTTGAAGGAAATGGTTGGTTTCCAAAACTTGGGCCAACCTGAGAACTCATTTTCAGTTTTGAAATTATATTTTGTTTCTTTAATAACTCCTTAGTTTTTCAACCTTTTTCACCCATTCAACTTCCAAAATGACCTTAATTTAACTATTAAAATCACCAAAGAAATTTGGGCCCCTTAAAAATTCATTAGCATCTTGGATTTGGGTGATCAAATTAGGTATTGGGCCAACCCGAAATCCCATTTCCAGTTTTAAAATTTGTTTTTAATTATTTCATAAAATATTCATTTTTTATAATTTTTTGGTGATTCCACCACTCACCTTCTCCCAATATACCTGGCCTCACCCCCAGATTCTTTCCCCCTCTTTGGAGATCGTATCAGTTAGTAATTAGGGCCGAACTTCTCAGGTTTCTAAAATCGTCTAGATTTCTCAAGTAAGTGACTATCCTTCTAAGTTTCTTCCTTTACCTTAAGCTTTCTATTTTTTTTTCTTGAATCCCCAAATGTCCAGAAGATAGGGATTCATAACTAGGGTTTTATTTTGAGTTTCTTGGTCTAATATTCTGGTTTTAGGTTTGATCTCACTCCCTTTTGGTGCAGTGGTCGTGCGGTTGAAGTTCCGCACTAGGATTTGCGGTTCTTGACTCTTTTGGTAGGTGATTCCATGTTTATGAAAACCCTGTGTCTTATCATACTGTATTTATCATACTTTTAGGTTTATCTCATTTTATTATTGCTTCAAAAATTAGTTTTATTGGTTCTTGTTTTTTGCAAATGAATTTTTAAATGCAAATTTCATGTGAAATTGGGGGGGTTTTCATGGGAATGTTTTATTGGTTTATTTGGGAATTCCCTATTAATACTTAATTGATTTTATTGAACTATAATAGGGATTCAAATAATGTTATGAATTTTATCCCCTTTGTTTGTTTCTGTGAAAATGGGTTTTAATAGTGTTTGTGGAACATGTGAACTTTAAGTCCCATGTTTGTGTAAAAATGGAGGTTTTTCAAAGTTAACATTTCTTGGTTCACAAGGGGCTGCCCTAAAAACGATTTTTTGTTTTAATAGAAATTTATTGGTCAGAATTTTATGTTTTGGTAACTTTATGGTGTGCACATAGTGTGAAAGTTTGGTTCTTAAGGATTTTGGTGTGTGAAACATTACGGGATTTGGAGGAATTGTTTTATTAAAAATCTAAGTGTTTTGTTGTGTGTTTTAAGTGGTATAAAATGTGATAGCTACTGTATTATTTGTGTGTGACCATTAGTGGTGGGTTATATGAAAATAGATTTATGTTTCATGATGAAATTTATTGAGCACAAAATGGGAATCCTGGGTACCTAGGTGGGGCGGATTTGTATTAGTACGGCTAGTGGACCGGATGGGTTTTATCCCTGTTTCACTTAGAATTTGGATAAAGACAACTCTAACTAAACTATGTGTATGATGATTGGGGACCACTAGATTATGGTTATGTTCCCTACTAGTGGCTCGTGCACGAGAACGGATTTTTCTATGGTTACTTTACACCGAGGTACGAGGTACATAGGGCCCGAGACAACCTAGTGCCTAGGGGTGTTCCCGATTTTGTTGCTCATTGGACTTTTGGTATTTACCCATATACTAGGGTGTGTTTGGAAGTAAATTACAGTAGATAACATTTTTATTTTAATTTTTTAAAATTCTGAAATTCTCGGATTGAAAACTATTTTCATTTGAAAGTTGCATTTCTTGGAATTTTAACACTATTTCACCTTGTGTATTAAAATTGCTTGTTTTGTTCACATTGTATTGCATGATCTTTGGAATAATCTGGTGGTATCCTATTGGTCTTAGTATCACACTCTACTTACACCCCTTGGGTGTAAGTAGACCTTCTTATGCTCGACTCAGGTAAAGGGAAGGCTAAGGGTGATGGCGGTTCAGGGTGTTAGTCCCCATCGTTGGGGCGGTGTTGTGGAGAAGGCTTGTGGGTGAAGACCCCCTTGTCATGTGGAGTCAATGGGGATATATTTATGTTGTAATTATTTGTATTTGGACCACTTTTAGTGTCTTTAAACATATGTATTTAGATCTTGTTTTGTTAAGAATTGTTTAGCATGAAAATTTCAGATTCTAATTATTGATTGTTTTTTTAATGTTTTATGCTTTAATACTCGGGTAAATCATTCCCAAACCAGATTGTTTGATACCCGGGCACTTGTTCCAGCCCGTGGGGATAGGGAACGCCCTTAGGTCCTTTCCATGGGCCAGTTTTGGTGTCGTTAATGGTGGAGACCAGATCCGGTTCGTGACAAAATGGTATCAGAGGAGGTTAAAGTTTTTAGGTTATATTGCTATTTTGGGATGAGTCGCGATAGACAGGATCTAGGACTATCGGGTCTTGGGGTTTTGGTTGTGAGTAGGGTGCCTGGCCCGCACCTCTCATTGCAGACCTTGAGTCACCAGGGGATGTTGAAATTTACGGATTGACTTCACTTCCAAGTGAGGCGTGTGGGCTGCAGACCACATGTGGACATCAGGCGGATGTGGAGTAGTTGTTTTTTTTATTACTGGAATGTGTTTAGTTTATTTATATTTGATGTATTTTATTACAATTTTCAGAATTGTGATATTGACTATTGTTTTGTGACTGTTGCATTTTGTAGCAACATGCCTCCCCGGAAAGCTCTCACGCGCCCACAGGAGGAAGCTGGAGAGAGTTCTCCCACGCTGATTGATCAGAGGCTCATGGAGGCTATGGTTCGGGCTATCCAAGCTTTGGGACAGGGACCAGATCCTGCTCTTATTCCTGTTAGTGCAGAAGAGATAGGTCCTAGAAAAGATAAAGCATAAGAGTTTCTGAAAAACTAGCCTCCTACCTTCCAAGGTAGCTCAGAACCCCAGGAAGCAGAAGAATGGCTCGAGAAGATCAAGTGTATGTTTGAGTTACTAGAAACACCCGAGGAGCTCAGGGTGAAGTGTTCCTCCAATCTGTTGGAGGGTCCCAGCCGTAAGTGGTGGGAGTCAGTGCTTCAGGCTGGGAAGAATGAGCTGATGCGCTGGGGAGATTTCAAGGTTGTCTTCACTGAACAGTATTGCCCTGAGGTGTTGGCTTATGCTGGGTCTAGAGAGTTCATGGAACTTGTTCAAGGGAATCTATCTGTGATGGAGTATGCCATCCATTTCACTGAGTTAGTTCGGTATGCTCCATAAATTGTCTCTAATGAGCAAGCGAAGGCCCAGAGGTTTGAGAAAGGCTTGCGACCATAGATATACTCCCAAGTGTTATTGTTTAAGCTGAGGACCTATGCTGAGGTTGTTGATCGGGCGTGCATGGTGGAGATTGATAAGAAAGGAAGGGCTGGTTTCTATGGTTCAGTATCAGCAGTGGGAAGTGGCAGCTCCTCAGAGAAGAAAGGGAAGTGGGATGATCTTGTGAAGAAAGGAGGTGGCAGTTCAGGCCACTCTTCCAGGAAGTTTTCTTCTGTGGCTTCTGATGCAAGATCGGTCATGTGACACCAATGTGGGAATCCCGGGCACATCTGACCATAATGTCCACTTCCTCCGAAGCCTTGTTACTAGTGTGGAGGTATGAGTCATTTGCAGCGTTTCTGTGGTGTGGCACGTCCACTTCCGAGTGGGGATGGGTCAGTGGCTTCAAGAGGAGTGCCAGCACAGTCTGATCCATCGAGGATTGGTTGATCTCGATTTGGAATCCGTGGTGGTAGGGATGGGTCATCTTCTGGTCAGAGCCAGTTCAGGGTACAGCCACAGACTAGCGGTCATCCTCGGGTAGATACTGAACATCTCCATGCAGTGGATCAGGCACCAGCAGGATCAGAGGTGGGACTGTCGATAGTTCGAGGTATCGTTCTGATCACATATTCTATAGCTACTACTCTTTTTTATATTGGTGCCTCTGTTTCATTCATTTCTTCCCATTTTGTGGACATGCTGAATTTTCCAACTGATTTGATGTCTTTCACGATGGAGTTGGTGACACCACTGGGAAAGAAGGAGCAGGGTCTCAGGTGCCCGTCGTGTGCTCTTTCTGTGTCAGGGGCCGAGATGGAGTGGGACCTTTTGGTCTTAGATATGGACCTTTTTGATGTCATACTTGGGATGGATTGTCTAGTACACTTCCAGGAACACATCGATTTCTACAGATGGCATGTGAGTTTCACGGCACCTGATGGGAGTCGTCAGGTTTTTCATGGAGAATGGGATCCTCGTTCAGGTCGCGCAGGGACTCCACTCTCAGAGTTGGGAAGTGTTATCTTCCAGTTATCTTTTCTCGTGCTATATGATGGTATTTCCCCTGAAGGTTCACTGCCTCATGTAGTGAACGAGTTTCTGGAGGTATTCCCAGATAATTTTTCAGGTTTTCCCCCAGAGCAGGATGTGGAGTTTTCGATTGATCTGGCGCCGGGAACACAGCCGATATCTCTTCCCTCTTATCTCATGGACCCCACCGAGATGAGGGAATTAAAGATACAGCTGGACGACTTAGAATCCAAATGATTAATTCGCCCAAGCATCTCTCCTTGGGCCGCTCCTGTGTTGTTCGCGAAAAAGGATGATGGATCCCTCCGGTTGTGCATTGACTACTGGAAGCTGAATAAGGTAATAATTAAGAATAAATATCCTTTGACAAGAATAGATGATTTGTTCGATCAGTTGAAGAGGGAAAAGTGGTTCTCAAAGATAGACCTGCGTTTGGGGTATCATCAACTTTGGGTGAAAGAGTCAGATATCCCAAAGACAGCCTTTTGAAGCAGGTACGGCCACTTTGAGTATTTGGTCATGCCCTTCGGATTGACCAATGCTCTAGTGGTATTTATGGCACTCATGAATAGGGTGTTTCATCAGTATCTCGATTCCTTTGTTGTGGTGTTCGTGGATGACATTCTAGTATACTCTTTCTCTGAGGAGGAACACGAACATCACTTGAGGATCGTTTTGGGTACATTACGGGATCACCGCCTCTATGAAAAGTTGTCAAAGTGCACTTTCTGGATCAGAGAGGTAAGATTTTTGTGGCATGTGATCTCAGAGCACAGAGTTTCAATGGACCCTGAGAAAATTAGTGTGGTCATGTCGTGGGAGAAACCGAAGAATGTGTTCAAGATCAGGAGTTTTCTTGGCATGGATGGTTATTACAGGCGATTCGTTCGGGATTTCTCTCGGCTTTCTTTACCGATGACTTCCCTCACCTGAAAATGGGTAAAGTTTGTATGGGGTCTAGAATGCCAGGTGTCATTCGAGGAGTTGAAGAGGAGGTTGACTACCGCCCCCATGCTGATTTTACCAGAGGCTGGAAAGGGATATGTGGTCTATTTTGATGCTTCAGGTATGGGTCTTGGGTGCATGATTATGCAGGATGATCATGTGGTCGCATATGTCTCTCGCCAAATTTGACCACATGAAAAGAACTACCTGACCCATGACTTGGAGTTGGTAGCGGTGATGCATGCTTTGAATACATGGCGTCACTACCTTTTTGGGGAGAAGTTTGTGGTATACTCTGATCACAAAATCTTGGCTTATATCTTCTCACAGAAGGACCTCAACTTGAGGCAGCATCATTGGATCGAGTACTTGCAGGGGTTTGACTTTGACATTGTCTATACCCTAGGCAAGGGTAATGTAGTGGCTGACGCCTTGAGCAGAAGGGTTCCAGTGTAGGCTTTGAGGAAGTCCAGTGATGAGTGGGCATTGATGGGGATATTTTCTCAAATGCATGTAGAGACCAGGGAACACAGTGGAGGGGCATTCTTGGCGAGCGTCCAGTTGACTCCTTCTCTATTGGAGTTGATTCTGCGGGAACAGCCCAGTGATGAGATTTGTCAGCGGTCGAAGCATTTTCTTCATGGTGGGGAGACATCCTCTGATTGGTCGTCATCTCCTGAGGGCATCTTGTGCTTCAAGGGCCATTCAGTAGTTTCATTATCTCTGCGGAAGGTGGTGATGCAGGATAGCCACCAGTCTCAGTGGGTTGTCCATCCGGGTGCCACTAAGATGTATTATGATGTCTTTTGGTAGTTTTGGTGTCCTGGTATGAGACGGGACATAGCGAAATTTGTTTCGAGATGCTACACATGCCAGTAGGTGAAAGCAGAGAACCAAATGCCTTCCTATTTGCTCCAACCACTACCCATTCCTACCTGGAAGTGGGAAGAGGTCTCCATGAACTTCATTGTTGGCTTACCTCGTACACCTTGGGGTAATAATGCCATTTGGGTGGTGATTGATCGTCTGACCAAATCATCCCACTTCATTCCGATAAAATATACAACTAAAGTGGATGAGTTGGGCCATTTGTATCTTCAGGAAGTTGTGAGACTCCATGGCGTACCATCAATAGTTGTCTCAGATAGAGACCCTCGCTTCACTTCTCGATTTTGGGAAGGCCTTCAGAAATCCTTGGGGTCTCAGATTAAGATGATCATGGCATACCACCCTCAGACAGATGGTCAAACAGAGCGGGCGAATCGGATTTTGGAGGACATGCTTTGTGCATGTCTCCTGGACTTTGGAGGTTCTTGGGATAGCTATTTGGGATTGGTTGTTTTTTCATATAATAACAGTTACCAATCCTCGATTCGAATGGCCCCTTTTGAGGTGCTCTATGGTCAGCCATGTCGGTCCCCCCTATGTTGGGCTGAGGTAGGAGAGACTTCATTGTTGGGGCCGAGCCTTGTGCAGGAGACTTCTGAGAATGTCAAGTTGATCAAACAGTGCTTATTGACAGCTCAGATTCTTCATAAATCTTATTCTGACCGGAGGCATCGAGACCTAGAGTTTTCTGTGGGTGATAGGGTATTATTGAAAGTGGCCCCTCGTCTGGGCCATCGTCGATTGGGGAAGCAAGGTAAGTTGATGTCGCAGTATGTCGGGACCTTTGAGATCACTGAGAGTATTGGAAAGGTGGCATATAGGTTGTCCTTACCTTCTCAGTTGACGTCCATTCATGATTTCTTCCACATCTCTCAGTTGAAGAAATACAACCCGGATCCGTCCCATGTGTTGAGTTGGGAAGAACTAGAGATAGATCCTAACTTTTCTGTTATTGAGAGGCCAGTGAAAATAGTGGACTCCCAAGAGAAGATACTTCGAGGGAAGTCTATTCCATTAGTCCGGGTTCTATGGAAGCATGAGAATGATACACATGAGACATGGGAGCGAAAGTCATGGGTCAAGGTAGAGTACTCGTTCTTGTTTTCCAATCAAGCTTCATGTTGACTTTACGGGGTAGAAAGTCATTCATGGTGGGGATAATTGTCACATACATGACATATTTTAAAGGTATTTTTCATTTAATTTACATTCTTGATTTGTTTTGGGGGTTTTCCATGCATTTTTGAAGGAAATGGTGGGTTTCCAAAACTTGGGCCAACCCGAGACCTCATTTTCAGTTTTGAAAGTATATTTTGTTTCTTTAATAACTCCTTCATTTTTCAACCTTTTTCACCCATTCAACTTCAAAAATGACCTTAATTTTACTATTAAAACCACCAATTAAATTTGGGCCTTTTAAAAATTCATTAGCATATTGGATTTGGGTGATCAAATTAGGTATTGGACCAACCCGAAAGCCCATTTCCAGTTTTAAAATTTGTTTTAATTATTTCATAAAATATTCATTTTTTATCCTTTTTCGGTGATTCCACCTCTCGCCTTCTCCCACTATACCTGGACGCACCCCTAGATTCGTTTCCCCCTCTTTGGAGATCGTATCAGTCGGGAATTAGGGACTAACTTCTCAGGTTTCTAAAATCGTCTAGATTTCTCAAGTAAGTGACTATCCATCTAAGTTCTTTCCTTTTCCTTAAGCTTTCTCTTTATTTTTCATGAATCCCCAAATGTCCAGAAGCTAGGTCTTCGTACCTAGGGTTTCATTTTGAGTTTATTGGTCCAATACTCTAGTTTTAGGTTTGATCTCACTCCCATGTGGTGCGGTGGTCGTGTGGTTGAAGTTCCGCACTAGGATTTGCGGTTCTTGACTCTTTTGGTAGGTGATTCCATGTTTATGAAAACCTTGTGTCTTAGCATGATGTATTTATCATAATTTTAGGTTTATATCATTTTATTATTGCTGCAAAAATTATTTTTATTGGTTCTTGTTTTGCAAATGAATTTTTAAATGCAAATTTCATGTGAAATTGGGGGGGGGGGGTTCATGGGAATGTTTTATTGGTTTATTTGGGAATTCCCTATTAATAATTAATTGATTTTATTGAACTATAATAGGGCTTCCAATAATTTTCTGAATTATATCCCCTTTTTTTTCTGTGAAAATGGGTTTTAATAGTGTTTTTGGAACATGTGAACTTTAAGTCCCATGTTTGTGTAAAAAATGGAGGTTTTTCAAAGTTATCATTTCTTGGTTCACAAGGGGCTACCCTAAAAACGATTTGTTGTTTTAATAGAAATTTATTGGTATTAATTTTCTGTTTTGGTAACTTTATTGTGTGCACATAGTGTTCAAGTTTGGTTCTTAAGGAGTTTGGTGTGTGAAACATTACGGGATTTGGTGGAATTGTTTTATTAAAAATCTAAGTGTTTTGTTGTGTGTTTTAAGTGGTATAAAATGTGATATCTACTATATTATTTATGTGTGAAAAGTAGTGGTGTTTTATATGAAAATATATTTATGTTTCATGATGAAATTGATTGAGCACAAAAGGGGAATCCCGGGCACCTAGGTGGGGCAGATTTGTACTAGTACGGCTAGTGGACCGGATGGGTTTTATCCCTATTTCACTTAGCATTTGGATAACGACAACTCTAAATAAACTATGTGGATGATTATTGGGGACCAATAGGTTATGGGTATGTTCCCTACTAGTGGTTCGTGCACGAGAATGGATTTTTCTATGGTTACTTTACACCGAGGTACGAGGTACATAGGGCCCGAGACAACCTAGTGCCTAGGGGTGTTCCCGATTTTGTTGCTCATTGGATTTGTGGTATTTACCCATATACTAGGATGTGTTTGGAAGTAAATTACAGTAGATAACATTTTTATTTTAATTTGTTAAAATTATGAAATTATCAGATTGAAAATTATTTTCATTTGAAAGTTGCATTTCTTGGAATTTTAACACCGTTTCACCTTGTGTATTAAAATTGCTTGTTTTGTTCACATTATATTGCATGCTATTTGGAATCATTTGGTGGTATCCTATTGGGCTTAGGCTCACACCCTAATTACACCCCTTGGGTGTAATTAGACCTTCTTATGCTCGAATTAGGTAAAGGGAAGGCTAAGGGTGATGGCGGTTCAGGGTGTTAGTCCCCATCGCTGGGGCGGAGTTGTGGAGAAGGCTTGCGGGTGACGACCCCTTGTCGTGTGGAGTCCATGGGGATGTCTTTCTGTTGTCATTATTTTTATTTGGACCACTTGTAGTGTCTTTAAACATATGTATTCATATCTGGTTTTGTTAAGAATTGTTTAGCATGAAAATTTCATATTCTAATTATTGATTGATTTTTTAATGTTTTATGCTTTCATACTCGGGTAAATAGTTCCCAAACCAGATTTTTTGATACCCGGACACTTGTGCCAGCCCGTGGGGATAGGGAATGCCTTTCAGGCCTTTCCATGGGCCAGTTTTGGTGTCGTTAATGGTGGTGACCAGATTCGGTTCGTGACACCTACCCCCGCAGCCTCCACATAGGAACACAAATTCTCCCTCTGATCATTCTTCTTTGAGAGTGTTCCATTCCAAGTAGGATAAGAAAAAGGGAACCCAGTCATGTCCTAATTTTCTCCATATGGTTCAACAAGTTTAAACATTTTTCACTTTTTGAGACATTGATTCACATCATGGATTCTCAATGAATAGAAGGAGAATATCATTTTCCTCCTAAAATTCATCCTGTCATGACCAATTATTCTAAAACCCAAACAAAAATGGGGAATTTTTTTCATATTCGATCCGCAATTCGACCTCCTCATCCTTAGTTGAGAGTATTACGTTTTCAACCAAAGTTGTGCACAGATCAATTTCAACCAGGTGTTGAGCATGATGGTCAAACCTAGCTAACTTCATCTCTCTGTCCATTTTAAATAATAAATATATTTATTATAATTTTATAAATATATATATATATATATTAATAAATATATAAATAATTATATAAATATGTAAATATATTTATAATTATATAAAAATCTTTATAAATATATTTATTTATAATTATAATTATAAATATATATATATATATATAAATTATAATAAAATTATAATAAATATATTTACTATATTTATAATTTTATAAATATATATAATAATATAAATATGTATAATTATAAAAATATATTCATAAAAATATAAAAATATATAGAAATATAGAGAAATACTTTTAAATATATTTATTTTATAATTATAATTATAAATAAATAAATATACATTATTAAAATTAGAAATTTATTAGCACTATTTCTAGTACTAATAAATGTCACCCTTTATCAGTGCTAAAAAACACTGATAAAACTACTCTTTATCAGCACTAGAATTTTAACGCTAATAAAGACTTGTTTTATTAGTTCTAAAAAAGAGCTGATAAAAACCTTATCTAGTTTTATAAAATGAACCCTAATAGATTCATATCTCTCACACCTTCAAACTCTCATAAAACCCTACTACTGCTGCTGATCCCTCCAAACCCTACTGTTGTTGCCACTCTTGATCTTCAATGAATTTCCTTATGAATCAATCCTCTCCAAATTTAAGGTATGTGATGATTTATTTTGTTAGTTCATCCAGATCTATTCCCTAGACACTGATGGAGTTTAGTA
The DNA here is from genome assembly GCA_963277665.1 of Viscum album. Taxonomy (NCBI): domain Eukaryota; kingdom Viridiplantae; phylum Streptophyta; class Magnoliopsida; order Santalales; family Viscaceae; genus Viscum; species Viscum album. The sequence goes on along the minus strand of OY728166.1, from coordinate 1,226,727,306 downwards.
TAATTTTTTGTGTCATTTAGAAACATAGTACAACCTACACCACATCTCACCACCCATCATGACTTCCATAATACCCAACTTCCAAATAAAACACATCAAATACCTTCCCTCCCTCCTCTTTCTTCTTTACCTTCTTTTTTCATTTCCCTGGTATGGATTTGGTGACCTTAAACTTTTTCTAGCATGATTTTAACTTGAGTTTTCTTATTTAACGGGTTTTAATGACATTATAAGGGTTTTCCTAGCCTTGTTTTGGTGGTTTAGTGTGGTACCTTATGAAAGAGATAGATTTAAGGTAGGTTTCTCCATGCATGAATTTTTAATTTTAAAACATGATTTCATATGGTTTCTAATAATTGTTTTAAATTATTTTACGAATTTTATCATGATTAATTAGTGGCATTCACACTATGATAATAATTTACCTTGGGTTTTCATTTTATATGAATGGGGTTTCCACTCAAGTTTTAAGATATTTTCAAATACCATGAACCCATATTACTTAATTAAATTCATTATTGGATCTTTAATATTTTTTTTCTAAATTATAAATCTTTTCTTAGTTTTTTATGATCTTAAAGGGAGGAGACTCATTTTTTTAGAAAAAATAATTAAAACCAAAGGCTGAGATTTTTTTACTATTATACCCTGTGGGTTAATGTTTGTTTGAGGTGTTTTGTGGATATTTTGTTTGTTGTTTTGATTTAGATATAGTTGAGAGTAGTTTATGAAAAAATTTAATGTTTTCAAAGGATTTTTTAATGTATTTTTATGTGGTTTTATATTCAAGATATGTTTCAAAATGTCAATTTAGTAGTTTGAAAATGGGTTTTTCTTAAGATAAAATTTTTATTGAAATAAAACCTTTTAATATAACTATTTAAATGTGTTGTTTTAACTAAAGATGTGATATTAGACCTTTACACTTGGTTTTTGAATCATCTTGACTAATAAAATGATATTGTAGCTATCCACTAGTTTATTTTTTCATCTTGATTGGTGAGGTGAGCCAACTCCCCTCTAATAAGTTAGTTATCATCCTGACTGGTGACCTGATAGTACTCATCTCCACTAGTCCATTATATTGTTTTGGCCAGTGACATGATATTATTTATTTTTATTAGTTTAGTGTGTCACATAGCCTATATTTTATTATTATTATTTTCTTGAGTGAATAATATTTATACCTACATTTTCCTAATTTTCTACTACTTTATTGGATGCTATTGCAACCAATATTTGCCTATTTTTCATCTACTTTAGTGGATACTATTATTGCATATATATTTTCATGTTTTTTGTGTATTGGTTTCATTGTCATTAGAGTTTTTCCTTGATTTTAAAAGTATTTTCTTATTATTCTAGTGTGTTATTTAACTTGGTTTAAAATTTTATTTTCCTCCCTTAAGTTAAATATAAGTGTGTGTATTATAAATAATGTCCTAGAAACTATTTATTTTTTATAAATGGAATCAAATAAAAAAATGTTTTAAATCAAGGTTTCCTTAAATGAGTGTATTATTTACATTATGTAAAAATAAATTTAAATGATGACCTTATGTGACTTGTTTTATGAAAAATGAACATCTTTATTTCATAGGTATATTTTCAAACTAGCATGAAAAGAATTTAATTTTAAATTTTATCCATGGGTTGAGGAGAGGATACTAAATGGTTTTTTTAAATGAATCATATTTTTCAAAGTTAATAATTCACATTCATATTGAACAAATTAAAATAACAAATAAATGTTACATATGTAATATAAGTATTTACTCTTAAAAATATAAATATTCCTAAAAACTATATCGATTCTAAATGAGAATGTATATTTCAAATATTTAGAGATATAAAACATTTAAATAGAACAAATAGATTAGAAATGTATAAAAATACCAAAATACATAAATTAGAGTAGGCATAATTACCTAGATAATATTCTTCCTGATGAACAATTGATTAGGAAAGTAATTAGACTATAGTAATGACCAAAAATCTCTAGAAATCAATTTGGAGTGCTTCCAAAGTCTCAATGTAAACATGAATAACTAAATTTGTGTATGTATGAATAATATGAAACAATATATTTATAAATAAATTTTTAAAATCAAAATATTAATGGAAACACGAATAACTAAATTAAAAAAAATCTAATGGAATCATCATTATTAAGATGAAAATAAAAAAAATCAAAACTAACCTTCAAGTAAGGGTACATTTCTCCCATTTTTATGCCATCTTTGAATAAAGAATTTCCCATAGTAGAAGATATAATGATGGTTAATATATATCAAATAAAAAATTAAATAGTCAAATAGTGTACAACATCAATAAAAAGTAAAATTTGAGGAAATTTCCTTTTTTGGGAAGCATGAATTCAAATTTAAGTGCTCTGAGAAGTTATAGTAAATGATTGAAAATAGAGCCATAATAATTCACACTAACATCAATAGTTTTTTAATGGATCAAACTAAATTAACTAATTTTCTTTTTCTTTTAAAAAACTCCTTAAAATATGTGTCAAAAATTTGAGTGGTATCTATATTTATATATGCAATGGGATGAGTGATGACTGTATTTATAAATGCATACATGTGTAAGAAAAAAGGGAAGTATATATATCTATATGATCATGTTAACTTTCATGGACCTCCTAGATACATAGAATATCACCTCCTAAATAATATATATTGATAATAACATCATGGAAAGGGAATGTCACTAAATCCATCCAACCCATTGGATATCTATCACGACCCTACTCCCACAACCTTGGTCTCACAGGAAGATAAGAGGTACTAAAATTCAGTCCTCATAACAAAATCCTTGTCAATTTCATGGAGTAATTGAAGTATTGCTTTGAATGTTGAAACTGAAATGGTTGTCTCAACATGAGTGTGTGTAAGACCATTTAGCTGAGCCTTCTCATAGTCACACCAATTAAGGACCCCCTTGTAGGGATCATATTGTTGCTACTGATTTTTACAACTTTAGGCAGAAAACTAAGAAATATTTTCAGGTTCTTCACTAACTCCCCAACCTAGGAAAATTTAGATTTAATGAGACAATTTTCATCCTCATCGGCTTCATCTCCTAAATATTTATTATTATGTTTTATTTCCTAAGACTCATCCCCATCCCTTCTAGACATACACCCATGTTACTTGAACAACCCTGAGTAGTATTCATCCTATACTAGGTACCGATGGTTATTGTGGATGAATTAAAAGGATAAAACCTACCACTAGTGGAGTAATTATTTTCTTGAATTCAATTCCCCATTTACTTCAAAGTATTCTAAAATTATTTGAAATATTCAAATGTTGGGTTCTCTTTATTTTAAATGATCCTTTTGTATTTATTTATTATGTTAAATATTAATATTACCAAATCAAAAATGATGGATATTAATTTAAAGTGTATGGATTCCAATTGCATGACAAAAGAGTATGAAGATGGGGTGAAAGAGTTCATCAACTTTGAAAAAGATCATGCATATGACCCTTATCAAATCTTCTGTCTGTGTTTATGTTATTTTTATTCAAGATTAATTAGTCTAGATGAGTTGGAAGAACACTTGATCAGTAATAGAATAGATAGAAGTTATAAATGTTGGACTAAACATGGGTAAAAGGAAAATATTTCTAATGACTAGGATATCACTTTGTTTTTTGGATCATCTGATAGTATTACAAGTGTATAAAATTGAGAAGACTGTATCAAGGATATGATTATAGGTGTGAATGATAATGAAGATCATATTGAGGAAATGACAATGGTAGTTGAAGATGAACTTTGTGATTTTACAAAAAAAATGAGATGTTAGAGAGTTTCTCAAAGACTCCATTGTATGCTAGTTGTACTAAATATACAATAGTTTTAGACATACTAAATCTATATAATTTAAAAGTTGGAAACTGATAGAGTGATTCCAATTTTACTAAACAACTTACTCTCTTGAATTATATGCTCCCATAAGATAATTAGCTTCCTAGCTGAACATAAAACATTAAACGAATGTTACGTTCGATGGGTATGATCTCTGAAAGAATACATGTATTTACAAATTATTGTACACTATTTATCAAGGACCACAAATCACTTAGAGAATGCCCAAAGTGTAGTGATTCTTTATACAAGAAATATTAATTGAGTCCTATGAAAGTTGTATGGTAATTTATAATTATTCCAAGGTTTTTGTGCCTATATGGATGTGAGGATACTGCAAGGAAATTGACATGGAATACAGTTACAAGAAATAAAGATAGGAAACTTCGTCGCCCTATAGACTCTCCTCAGTGGAAGATAATTGATCATGAGTATCCTAAATTTGGAAACAAGTCGAGAAACCTTTGTCTTGCTCTATCTATTGTTGGAGTGAATCCTTTTGGTTTTCAAATCATCACTCACAGTACATGGTCAATTATAATGGTAAATTATAACTTTCCACCATGGTTATGCATGAAATTAAAATACATTATGTTATTTATGTTTATATCAGGACCAAAACAACTGGGTAATGATATTGATGTTTATTTGGATCCATTGATCAAATATTTTAAATTATTGTGGGATTTAGGTGTTATGTTTCATGATGATTACATAAATAAAGATTTCACATTGAGATCCATGTTATACGGGATGATAAATGACTTTATAACTTATGGAAATTTTCCATGATATGGTATTAGAAGAACTTAAGAGTTTCATGTTTGTGAAAATGGTACATTGTAAATTAGGTTTAAACATTCATCGAAGATTGTGTTTATAATACATCATATATTTCTACCCGAGAGACATAATTATCGATCATTGATGGCATCATTATATGGGAGTTCAGAAGAATATAAAACACCATCTCCACTAACAGGTGATCAAATATTTGAGAAATTAAAAGATATGGACACTAATTTTGGAAACCATTTTTGAAAAAACCTTATGAAAACTATTTGGAAAAGGAGGTCAGTTTTTTTTAATTACCATACTCAAATTTTTTGTACATCAGGAATTTTCTTGATATTGTGCATGTTGAAAAAAATATATGTGATAGTGTAATTGGAACATTACTAAATGCACTCAAAAAAACAAAATATGGAATTAAGGCTAAGTTGGACATGATTGACATGGGAATATGGGGAGGATTGGTGCCAATGAAGGGTGAAAATGGAATTTTCTTCCTCCATATGCTTACACTCTTTCTAGGAAGGAGAGATATCAATTTTATAACTTCTTTAATTATGTAAAGGTTTCATAGGGTTATTCATAGAATATTAATAATATTGTTTCAATGATTAATTTAAGGTTAAAGGGTCTTAAATCACATGACTATCATGTTTTGATGCAAGTTCTAATTCCTATAGCTTTACATTGTATTTTTTCAAATAATTTCTATTATAAATTAACCAATCTCGGTTTATTTTTCAAATCTATGTGTAGAAAAGTTATAGACCCAATGAAATTTCCAACTATGGAAAAGGAAATTGTTATCATATTATGTGAATTAGAAATGTTATTCCTACCGACATTATTTGATATGATAGTTCACTTGATGGTTCACTTGGTAAGAGAGGTTCAACTATATGGTCTTCTACATTATAGATGTATGTACCCCATTGAATGGTATATGAAGATCTTTAAAAGTTATGTCAAAAATAAAAGTTTTCTATAAGGTTTTATTATATATAGATATATTTTTTAGGAAGACATTGAATTCTATAGTGAATACATGTTCGGTGTGGAAAGCATTGGTCTACTAAAATCTCATCACACTGGGTGGCTTGTGGGTGAAGGAATTTCTAGAATTGATGTTATCACAATTAATATTATAGATCATGATCGGGCCCACCTTTTCATTTTTCATAACAGTTTAGAGGTTTCCCCAGATGTTGAGAACCAAAAAGAAATTATTAGGAACTTGAATCCATCTAGGTCTAAAATATGGATATCAAATATACATAATAAATAGTTTATAAGATAGTTTCAAGACCATATTTTTAAGGAGTTGGATTAAAATCTGGATTCAATTTTAGAATGACTTTGATGGCTATCCATAGGACCAAGTGTGCATGTATTATCTTATAATGGTTATGTAATTAATGGTTATATGTTCTATACAAATGAACATGATGAAGGAAGTACCATGCAAAATAGTGGGCTTACACTTATGGATGAATTAATTCTTATATCTAGTACCAAGGATAGAAATCCAATTTGTGTTAATATGTCATATGTTGGCATCATCAAAAAAATATGTGAGTTGGATTAGACAACATTCCAAGTGCATATTTTTTAATTTAAGTGGGATGATAATAGGAGTTCTATTAAAATAGATAAATTATGTTTCATGAAAGTGGATTTCAGTAAGTAAGGGTATAGAGATGAACTATTTATAATGGAATCACATGTAGTGCAAGTATTTTATGTTCAAGATCATGTAAAGTGAAAGTGGTCAATTGTTCTTTTATCAACCAAAACCACGAAAGGGTCAGATGAAAATTCAACTAAGGATGACCCTTTCATTGGGATGTTGAAATCATTTCATAGTAGTCCCAATGTAGATGGGTTATTGTATGCTAGAGGAGACTACAGTGAAGGGATTTGGATACTTGATAAAAGGGTGAAATCCCTTAAACCTTTAAAAAAATAAAGTTCAATAATCAGGTTATATTTTTTTAATATAGATTTTGTACCTAATATTATTATTTTTTCACTACTAAATTTACATAATATAAATTAAACATTCAACCACTTCTATATATAATGACTTCTACACATGTTGATGCTCCCAATCCTGATAAGCAATAGGTTTCTCAACCTATTGGTACTCCTAATGTTGAGGAACAACAACATTCTACACATATTGATGCTACCAATCCATATGAACAACATATTGATGATATTGAACATAAGGAAATGGTATATGGTGAAAAATTAGTGTCCCATAAAAATTATAAGTTTCATAGCATGATGCTATTAGAAAAAATTATTAAGGCAGTAAATAGTGGCATCGGATTCGAGGTTGGATGGACTGCATGCGGCCAGGATGTTAACCCCAATAGGGCCATTTTTATTAGTTTCATTAGGATCACCACTCAGTAGATTATATTGATTGATATATTCATGGAACAATGTTATACCCAATCTTAAGACAATAATTTGTAAAGATATTAGGGTAACACTATGATATCTTTTATTTATTTTACTAAAAAAAATAATGAAATATTGACTTGCTCTTCATTGTCCCTTTTAGAGTGAATTTATAGTAGATGAAATCAGAAGTAAATTTGTAATAATGATTGTTGGAAGGATCACAAAGTATTTCCCACAATTCTAATGATGTTTCATCTTAAAAATATTGAAGGGAAAATGAACCTGCACCCACCGCATATATATGCACACCTGATAAGCCAAGAAGCATGGGATGTGTTTATTAACTGTTTTGAGGAGACATATTTTCAAGTACAGTGTGGCTAGTAATTAATTATTTGATAATACGTGTATCAATCACTTTGATTAAGAATTGTTAATTTATGAAATAGAAACCGAGTGCTGAAAATAATAAAGGGGCAGAAAAACCAACACACCCCTACTATAAAGGATGGATAGGGCATGCTTCACTTGAAAAAACATTGGTACCTTTTTTAAATCTACCATAATACATATTTGTGACATTAAAAAAACATAATTATGTCCCTCTATTTATATTTAAATTGATGAATCCAAATCGAAATCCACTTCCATCCTAAATTGTGTGCTATGGAAGGAGGAATGTGTAAGTAAATATGGGATTGTAATTGATGAAAACACACAAAAAAGTGTGGAAATCATGTTTAAGAATGACATAATAAAAAATATATTTAAATCGATATTACATAACAATGATTAATTATTTTTCCTCAATTTTTTATCTGACTTAGAAACAAGAATCATCATTAGTTGTACTAGATGAACAGCTACTATCAATGGCCTTGAAGCGGGCAGAACAATATGGTTACATCATAGGTGAGGGTTTTGGGGTGACACTCTGAACATGTTTTGAGGAAAAATTAAGTGGGGGTTAAATATTAAAAAAAATTAAGTGATTTAGGAAAAATTATCATCTCCTAAAAAAATATCATTAGTAGCCTGATTTACAAGAAAATTTTTTGGGGAGATAACAAAGTGAATAAATAACTCAAGAACAACAATTTTGTGTCACATCCATGTCCTTTTTTGAGTAAATTTTCTATTTATTTTTAGTTTTAATTTTATACCTTAGTTTCCCCCTAAGATTTTGGTGAAAATAAGAGTTTTTGGGCTAACAGTAGGTAACGTACAATTGGCGCACGGTTTGTTAAGTCATGTTCCCTTACCCAGGAAACCATGTATCATAGTGTCATTTTTGTATAGAGGCGAACCACATGGTTGGAATATAGTTTGGATATAGTGAGGGATAGTCATGTACAATTTCCCTCTTGGACAGTTAGGGGCACACGATTGTCACACGGTTTGGAAAACTGTGTGGGAAAATCGTGCAACATGTCTAGGTCATTAAAATTAAATTTTTACCCTTTTACCCCTTCAATTTTTAACCATAAACACTCTAAATCCTACCCACTTAGGATTATTCACCCTAGGAGGCTCCTCCCCTCCTCCTTTCTCCCATAGACATCTATTTTTTAGGTGATTTTGGTGGTGATTCTTCAAGAAAACTCCAATTAAGTGGTTTTCTTTCTTGATTTCCCCTCTTTTCTAAGGTTTCTCTTCTCCCTTCATGGGGTTTAATGTCTATAGTGGGTTGGGTGACCTATTTTGGGTTGTATATTTATTCTTATGGTTAGTTATTGATGTTTTGTCTCAATATTGTTTTTTAGGGTCCATTGGTGGTGCGGTTGTGTTTTAGCACTGATTTCTGGAAGTTTCTACACTCTAGGTAGGTGGTTCCATGATTAAACATTATTTGGTGATTTTTATAGGGGTTCTTTTCTTATTTTTTATGTTCTATGTATTTTTCATGAAGTGAGAAATGTGTTTTTAAAAGGATTCAAGGTGCATTTTTTTTAAAAGATAGTTTTACAAAAAAATGAGTATGTTCCATGTGTGTTTCATGTGTACTTCCTTTTCTTTCTTCTTAAAGGTCTTTGATAAAAAAAAATTAAATGTTTTGAAGCATGTTTTGAAATGGATTTGGTGTGAATTTGGATTTAAAAGAGGTTTTGGTCATGGAAATAGTGGTTTATCATGTGAGTAAATATTGATTGGCTTGTGCATGTGTGAAAGTAATGTATTATGTGATATGTGGAATGGAAATTGAGCAAAAAAAGGGAAACCTAGGTATTTAGGTGGGAGAAATAGGACTAGTATGCTAATTAACTTGGAATTGTCATGGCCTAGATTCATCTAGAAGGATTTATGATTACAACATTAACTAAATTATGATGATGTTTGGAAACCACTAGAACTTTGAACAGATTCCTCTCTATTGGTTCATGCACTGGTACATTGTGGGTTGTGGTTTTATACCACGTTTCACCGAGATAAGAGGTTCCTAGTGTCCCATTTTAGCTAGTTCCTATAGGTTTTTACCATAACATAGTGCTATTTTTTCATATTGTACTTACCACCGGCATACAGTGCTCCTTTTTGTTTATTTTAAAATAAAACCATGTTTCCTTTAAAATGTTTTCTATAAAAAATATCTCTGGACCTTTTTATAAAACTTTCATGTTAATTATTCTTATAATGTTTTGGAATTAAAAATCTTTTATTGGGTGGAATCCTATTGGGATTTGGCTCATACCCTGCATACACCTTTGGGTGTATGTAAACTTGGTTATGTTTGACTCAGGAAAAGGAAATATGTATGGTGATGGTGGATCTATATTCTAGCATTCCACTTCATACAGGTGGTGGTGGTGGTGGCTTGAGAGTGATTTCCCTCTTGTCTCATAGAGGTTCTTGGGATAGTTGTTGTTCCCTTTGTTGTAGCATTTTTGGTTTATTGTCTATAATTGTAAACGTTGAATCTAAATACTATTGTTCCTTGTTTGGATTTGGTTATTTGTTGTTGTGAAGTTTATTTTCATTGGTTTTTTATGATTATACAAATGGGTGAAACTGTTACCAAAGCATATTGTTGATACTTAGGCACTGGTTTTGTAACACCCCAAAATGATAAAAGGTTAAATGACTAAATGATATGACTCATGTCAACAAGGTGCACCTTTATTTTTGGGAGCCTACCTAATTAGAACTCTACAGTTAAGTGTGTTTGGCCTGGAGTAGTGATTAGGATGGGTGACCTTCTGGTAAGTTTACCAGGGTGTGTGTGAGTGAGGACAAAGCACACTGGAAAGGACATGTGTTGGCCTGTGGGGACTATCAATAGTCAGATTTCCCATTCAGGCACGTGGGTGGGCCCCTTGGTAGGGACCACGTGTTTGTGGGGCAACTTGTGGTTTCTGGCGGGCTAGGACCCGATGACCATGTTAAGTCAGGGTGGCTATTCTGTCACCAGGACCCAATTGTTACATTTGGTATCAGAGGTGGTACTCAGCCTTAAGTGTAGTGCACTTCCTGGGTTGAGATGTAGGGCCCACAACGAGGACGTTGTGCTCTAAAGGGGGGGTGAATGTAACACCCCAAAATGATAAAGGGTTAAATGACTAAATGATATTACTCATGTCAACAAGGTGCACCTTCCTTTTATGGAGCCTACCTGATTAGAACCCCACAGTTAAGCATGCTTGGCCTGAAGTAGTGATTAGGATGGGTGACCTTTCAGGAAGTTTACCAGGGTGTGTGTGGGTGAGGATAGATCACACTAGAAAGTACATGTGTTGTTTAGTGGGGACTATCAATATTCAGATTGCCCTTTTGGGCATGTGGGTGGGACCCTTGGTGGGGACCACATGTCTGTGGGGAAACTAGTGGTTCCTGGCAGGCAAGGACCCAATGACCATGTTAAGGCGGGGTGGTTGTGCTGTCCCTGGGACCTAGTTGTTACAGGTTTCCAGCCCATGGGGATCATGAACACCCTCCATGCCATGTTTCGGACTGGGTAGGGTTTTGGGTTAGATGGAACCCCAGCTTGGTTTGTGAAAAAATGTTATCAGAGGAGGTTACACACTTTTGGGTCAAGTTATTTCAGGGTGAGTTTGGATAGATAGAAGCTAGGACTATTGGGGCTTGAGGTTATGGTTGCAAGTAGGTTTCTTGGCCAGCACACCTCGTGATAGGTCTCGAGTCACCATTGGATGTTGGGATATGAATTTACTTCTTCTTCAGGTGATACGTATAGGATATAGACTGTATATAGACACTAGGTGGGGGTGAAGTGGTTTGATTAACTTTTTGTTATGATGGATTTGATTACATTGATTTATGGAATGTTGGTATTTGTTGATATTGCTGAAAATTTTCAAAATGTTTGTATTGATATTTTTTCCTTATGTCCATTTCTTCTTATAGAAAAATGCCTCCCTGAATACTTTTTGAGAAACCATGGGAAGAGGCTGGAGAAATTTATCCCTCACCATTTGATCAGAGATTAGTGGAATATGTGGTTCGAGTTATTCAAGATTTGGGTCAAAGATTGGGCTCTGGTCCTACTCAGGTTAGAGAGTCCAAACCAGGTCCTGGTAAGGATAAGGGTCGAGAGTTCCTTAATAATAATCCTCCTTTTTTCTAGGATAGCATGTGACCTAAAGAAGTATAATGGCTTGAGAAAATAGAGAAGATGTTCAAGTTCCTCGATACTCTTAAGGATACTAGAGTGAAATGTGATTCGTTCATGTTGGAAGGCCCCAGATGAAAGTGGTGGGACTCAGTGGTGTAATCCAGAAATCAGGATAAGATGGGTTGGAAATAATTTATGGTCATTTTAAATGATCATTATTTTCCTATGGTATTAGCCTAATCCAGATCCCGAGAGTTTATGGAGCTGATCCAGGGAGACTAGTTTGTGATAGAATATGCTAATCGCTCTGCTAAGTTACTTTGGTATGCACTCGAGCTCATCTATAATGATAAAATTAAAGGTTAAAGGTTAGAGAGGGGGTTACGACTAAAAAACAGATCTCAGGTATTCTTGTTTAAGCTAGATATGATGTAATCAAAACAGTACCTTTAACTATCACAGGCCCTACATCTGATTCCACTGGTTATATATCCACTGCATGAAGTTTCCTCACCTCAACTTGATCTTGAGAATGACTACTAGCTTGTGACCTTCACTCTTATTGTTGGAACCATCATGAGTAAACCCCACCTCAGTTTAACTCGATGTTACTCTGGTGACTTGGGATTCTGTTTGTGGTAGAATACGGTGAGTCTCACTCTCTCTTGCTTTTCGATGTCGCTTTTTTGGGGTTCCTTTCAATTGTATCTCACATATCTCAGCCTTAATGCTTCTCTTCAGTTTTCTTCCTCTACCATTATATCCTTACCCACCATGCAAGACCCCATTTTTTGTCAAGCACGGTAGAGTTTTAGTGTTGTTTGGGATGGTGGGGTGGTAGGGATGAAGTCGTCTCTATCCTGGGTTTCTCTGTTGTCTCCTTTTTTCCTTCATTACTTCACGATTTCCCTTTCTATGGTTTTCTATTTCATCTCACTGTGATTTTGGATTTCTTATTGTGTATCCTTCATCCTGTGATGGATTTGTTTCAGACTCTGTATTTTGATGGTGGTGTTCTAGTTGTGGTTGGTTTTAGTTTTTCCTTCATAACGATGAATATGGGTTCTTAGTATTTTGGTCTTGTGTGCTATTTTCATCTCTTTATTTTTTATTCTCTTAGTGATGGATCTGAGTCAGAGTTCAGTGGTTATGTGGATGGTCGGTTCTTTCTATTGAGGCCTTAGTCCACTCTATACTCTACTCTTTCCCCATGACACCACCACTCTTCTTCCAGTCAGAATTGTATGGTGTTTTTTCAAGGTGTCTTGGGAGGTGGGTTTGAGTGAATGACAACATCCCTATAGGTATCTACCATGGTGGATTATTCTCTATATTTGGATACCCACTGGGCTTTTTGTTCTCATTTTTTGCATCACTTCTTGTAGTCCTCAATGCTCGGTGATGATGTTTTAGTTTTTTGCTTGTTTTGTTCATTATGGATGGTTGCTTTTCAATCTGGTGTGGTTTTCGGTGGAACTGAAGTTGGTGTTTTTGGTAGTTAAGCTAGTGTTTTTGTTTTTATTCTATGTTAGAATGATCTATTTTCTTTTGGTGCTCTATTTATCTAATAATGTCGATGATAGTTTTATATTTGAGTGTCTTCATTCAAATGGTCACTGATGGTGATCAATTTTGGTTCTATTTTCTTGGGGTTTATGGTGATCAGTAGTCTCTTTTTACATGTGGTTTTTGGTGACATCTTGCATGAGTTGATTTTATTGTTGGCGTGTACTCATGATGGCAGTATCAGACTTTTTGATTGCTAGATCATCCTTGCACCCATTTTAGGTTTTTAGTTTTATTTTGGAACTATGTTTTGGTTTGAATTTTGAAATATCATGTGTAGTTACCACTTAACCAAACAATGGATTCTAAAAATACAAAAAAATGTATTTTTATGAGATGGGCCACTTTTATGTTATCCTTGGTATGGATTGGATGGTGTGCCTTCAGTCACACATCAATTATTATAGGTGGTGAATGAGCTTTATGGAACCTCATGGAAGTACCCATGTCTTTCATAGTGAATGTGATCTTCGGTCGGGATGTGTTGGACCTCCACTTCTTGAATTAGGAAATATTATTTATTAGATATCATCACTCACATTGGAGGATTATGGTGGTTCTCCAAAGGGTGGATTACCTCCCATAGTGGATGAGTCCATAGAGGTTTTTTTAGAGTATTTTTGAAGTTTGCCTCTAGAGATGGATGTGGAGTTCACCATTGATTTGGCATCAAGAACATGGCCAATATATCTTCCCTCATACCATATGGACACCACTGAGTTGAGGGAATTAAATATATAGTTTTACAACTTGGAATCCAAAGGATTCATTCTCTTGAGCAACTCACCTTAGGTATCCCTAGTTCTATTCATGAAAAAGGATGATGGATCTCTCCAATTTTACATTGATTATCAGAAGTTGAATAAGGTGGACAATAAGAATAAGTATTCCTTGCCTCATATTGATGGAATTTTCGATCATATTAAGGGGGAAATATGGTTTTCCAAAAATTGAATTGCATTTTGGTTATCACCAATTCAGAGTTAGAGATGTGGATGTCCTGAAAACAGCGTTCCGGAGTAGGTACGACCATTTTGAGTACTTGTTCATGCCTTTCAGGTTGACAAATTCTCCAGTGGTATTCATGAATCTTATGAATATAGTGTTACACTATTATCTCAACTCTTTTTTGTGGTATTCATGGATGACATCCTGTTCTATTCTGGAACTTATGAGGAGCATGAGAAACATTTGAAAATTGTATTAGGACCCCTTTGGGATCATCACCTCAATGCCAAGTTTTCTAAATGCACCTTCTGGATCGGGTAATTGAGGCTTCTGTTTCATGTGATCTTGTAATGAGGGGTTTTGGTGGATTCCAATAATATTAGTGTAGTGATATCATAGGAAGCGCTGAAGAATGTTTTCTATATCAGGATATTTTTAGTCCTTGAAGGGTATTACAGGAAGTTCATTCGAGATTTCTCTCAGATTGCTTCACCCATGACAACACTCACTCAGAAAGGGGTAAAGTTTGAATGTACCCCAAAATGTAAAGCATCATTTGGGGAGCTTAAGCGGCAGTTGAACATAGCCCCCGTTTTGATCTTTCCATAATCTAGAAAGGGTTATGTGGTTTATTATGATGCCTCAAGTATGGGTCTTGGTTGTGTGTTGATTTAGGGTGACCATGTGGTGGCTTATGGTTCTCGCCATATCTGACCACATGAAAATAATTACCTGAACCATGACCTAGAGTTGGAAGGAGTGGTTCATGCTTTAAATACACGGTTCCATTGTCTTTTTGGAGAAATGTTTCTGGTGCATTATAATCATAATATTTTAGCCAACATTTTCTACTAGAAAGATCTAAATTTGAGGTAACATTGTTGGGACTAGAACCTTCAGGGGTTTGATTTCGATATAGTCTATACCCCAGGTAAATGTAATGTTGTTTCTAATGATTTGAGTAAGAAATTTCTAGTGAAATCACTGAAAGATTCCAGTGGTGAGTGGGCTTTGATTGGGATCTTTGCTCAAATGCATTTAGAGAGCAAGGAGCACAGTGGAGGTGTGTTCTTGGCCAATGTTCAACTAACTCCTTCTCTTCAAGAACTGATTCAATTAGATCATCCTGGTGATGATTTGTGCTAGTATTCTATATAGTTCCTTCATGGTGGGCAAACACCTTTTGATTGGTTGCTATCTATTGAAGAATTTTAATGCTTAAAGGGTCGCTTTGTGGTTATGTTGTCTATTAAAAAGTGGTAATGCAGTATACCCACCAATCTCAGTGGTTCGTTCATCCTAGTGCTACCAAGATGTTTTATGATGTTCATTGGTAGTTCTGGTGTCTAGGTATGAGGTAGGACATAGCTGGCTTTGTATCATAGTGTTATACGTGTCAGTGGGTCAAAGCAGAGTACCAAAGGCCCTTTGGTTTTCTCTAGACACTACCCATTACTACCTATAAGTGGGATGTGATCATTATGGATTCCATTATTGGTTTACCTCATACACCCTAGGGGAGGAATTTTATATGGGTATTGATCGATCATCAGACCAAATCATCTAACTTCAATCCAATCAGGGATTCATCCAAGGTGGATGAGTTGGTCTGGTTGTATTTTTAGGAGGTTGTGAGGCTTCATGGTGTGTCATCAGCAATTATTTCTGATAGGGATCCCTGTTTTACCTCTAGATTTTGGTAAGGCCTTCATAAGGTGATTGGGACACAAATCAAGTTGAGTACGACATACCATCCTCAAAGAGATGGTCATATAGAGCGGAATAATTCGATGTTAAAAGATATGCTTCAGGCATGTGTGTTGGATTTTGGAGGTACATAGGATAGAAATTTGGGATTTTTTAAGTTTTCATATAACAATAGTTATCAATTCTCAATTAAAATGGATAATTTTGAGGTGCTTTATGGTTGTTCATTTCGGTCGGCTTTATGTTGGGCTGAGTTGGGTGAGACCTCGCTTTTGGGACCAAGTCTTGTGAAGGAGACTTCTGATGAGGTCAAGTTGATCAGGTAGTATTTGTTGACAAATAAAATTCATTACAAGTCTTATGTTGATCATAGGAGCCAAGATTTAGAGTTTTATATGGGTGACCGGGTGTTCCTAAAGGTTTCACCTCACTTAGGTCATCATTGTTTGGGTAATCAAGGGAAACTAATGTCGAGGTATGTCAGACCTTTTGAGATTACAAAAAGGATTAGTAAAGTGGAATACATTTTAACATTTCCTTCTCAACTGATGTCAATTCACGAAGTGTTCCATGTCTCTCAAATGAAAAATTACAACCCAGATCCATCTCAAGTGTTTAATTGAGAAGAGCTAGAGTTGGAATCTGATTTATTCATGTTCGAATAGCCGGTACTGATCATGGATTCTCTAGAGAATATGATTTTTGGTAATTACATTCCTTTGGTTTTAGTTATTTGGAAGCATGGTAATGATGTACATGATACTTGGGAGAGGAATTCTTGGGTTAAGGCAGAATATATGTTTTTGTTCTATGATTAAGCTTTGGGTTGACTTTCGAAGGACGGAAAGTTTTCATGGTGGGGAGAATTGTCACATCTATGTACTTATTTTGAGGTAATTTTCTATTTATTTTTAGTTTTAATTTTATCCCTTAGTTTCCCCTTGAGATTATGGTGAAAATTGAATATTTGGGGCTAACAATAGGTGGTGTATAGTTGGAACACAATTTTTCAAATCGTGTGCCCTTTCCCTGGAAACCGTGCAGCCTAGTGTCATTTTTGGATAGAGGCAAACCGCACAATTGGTGCAAAGTTTGGAGACCGTGTGGGATATTTGTGCAACATATACCTCTTAGACAGTGAGTTCCACATGGTCGATTCACAATTTGGAAAACGGTGTGGGAAAATAGTGTGACATATCCAGGTCATTAAAATTGGATTTTTACCCTTTTCCCCATTTGATTTTTAACCCTAAACGCCCCAAATCCTCCCCAATTAGGATTCTTCACCCTAGTTTCCTCCTCAACTCCTCCTTTCTCCCTTGGACCTCCATTTTTAGGTGATTTTTGTGGGTATTCTTCAATAAACCTTCAAGTAAGTGGTTTTCCTCCTTGATTCCCTCTCTTTTTTAGGGTTTCTCTTCTCCCTTTTTGGGGTTTCATGTCTCTAGCATGTTGGGTGACCTAATTAGGGTTGAATATTTAATATTAGGGTTTAATATTGATTTTTTTGGTTCAATATTTCCTTTTAGGGTCTCTTGGTGGTGCATTTTTTGTTTAGTACCAATTTACAGAAGTTTCTACACTTAAGGTAGGTAGTTTCATGCTTAAATATTATTTGGTAATTTTGATATGCTTACTTTTCTTATTTTTTATATTCTATGTTTTTTTAATGAGGTGATAAATGAGTTTTTAAAAGGATTCATGGTGTTTTTGTGTTGAAATATGGTTTTCTAAAGGAAATGAGTATGTTCTATGTGTGTTTCATGTGTGCTTCCTTATTTTGCTTATTAAATGTGTTTGATAAAATGTGTAAATGGTGAGAATATTGTTTTGAAATGGATTTGGAATGTGTTTGGATTTAAAAGATGTTTTGGTTATAGAAATGGTGGTTTATCATGTGATTATATATTGATTGTCTTGTTCATGTGTGAAAGTGATGTCTTATGTGATATGTAGAATGGAAATTGAGCACAAAAGGGAAACCTGTGTATCTAGGTGGGAGGACTAGGACTAGAATGCTAGTTGACTCAGAAGTGGCATGCACTACCACAAAACTGGGCAAGGCATGTGCCTGCCTTTATCAGCGCTAACGGTAAAGCACTGATAAAGGGTCGGGCCTTTATCAGCGCTAACAAAAGCGCTGATAAAGGTGTACCCTTTATCAGCGTTTTTTTAGCGCTGATAAAGGTGTACCCTTTATCAGCGCTTTTTTAGCGCTGATAAAGGCTTGCCCCTTTATCAGCGCTTTTTTTAGCGCTGATAGAGGTCTAATTTATCAGTGCTAAAAAAGCTCTGATAAAGGTTGTATTTATCAGCGCTTTTCATTTTAGTGCTGATAAATACACCCTTTATCAGCGCTTTTTACTAGCACTGATAAAGGCTCACACGAATTTGTTAAAAACCCGCGGGTCCTCTTCCTCCTCCCTGCACCCGGTAAAGCTCTCGCGGAAGCCCTCCTCTATGCCGCTGCCGCCGCCTCCTCCTCCGCCGCCGCGGCCGCCGCCTCCTCCTTCTCCTCCTCCTCTGGCTTCCGCCTCCTCCTCCTCCGGTTTCAGCCTCCTCCTCCTCCTCTGCTCCTCCTCCTCCTCCTCCTCCTCCACCGCGGCCTCGTCCTCCTCCTCCTCCACCGGCGCTTCCTCCTCCTCCGCCTAGTCCGCGGCCTCATCCTCCTCCTCCTCCACTGGCGTCACCTCCTCCTCATTCTCTGCCTACTCCTCTGCCTCCTCCTCCACCACGGCCTCCTCCTCCTCCTCCTCCTCCTCCTTCGCTGCCTCCGCTGCCTCCGCCCTGCCTCTGCGCTGCCTCCGTTGCCTCTGGTGCCTCCGCTGTCGACACCTCCTTCTCCTCTGCCATCGGGTCCTCCTCTTTAAGGTGATTCAAATTGAATTTTCATGAATTAATTATGTTTGGAATGGGTAAGTTTTTGGCCAACTATTCTTCGTGTTGAATCTTCAGTTTCCATGGGTGGTTTGGGATTGTGGTTATGTTTTGATCCTGACTATGGGTTGTTTTTATGATTTCCCACTACTTTATTAGATTTATTTAGTTATTCTTATGTTTTTTTGTTTTCATTTAGTTCTTTTGTTGTGATTTGATGTTGGGTTTTTCTTGATGGAGTTTGTTCATGTTTCTTGTAGACAATACCTCCTAGAAGGACCATGTAGAAGCATAGAGAGTGTGAACCAGAGTACCCCAAAGAGGAACCATCCCATTGATACAAAATTTTTTGGATTCAATGATTTATAATTTCAAAAACGTAGGTTAAATTGGTATCCGTGATAAGACATGAACTATGGACCACACTCAAGAATTTTCAAAGAATAATTCAGAGTTTTTCCTTACTGAAAAGAAAACCAAGTAATTTAAGGAGTAGTTGGACTGTATCAAGTAGATCTTAGAGTTTTTGAAAACCCCTAAGACATCTAAAGTGTTATTTTTTGGTTCCTTTTTAAAAGAATTTATTTGAATGTGGTGCGATTCAATGATTCTTTCGAGGAATAGAGAGGATCTCACTTTTACCACTTTCCAAGTGGTATTTCTTCAGAGGTTCTACCCAGATACCTTGAGATTGATGAATGACTGTGTGTTTTTAAAGCTAGAGTATGGTGGTCATTTAGTCATGGATTATGCCACTAGATTCCTTAATTTGTTTCATGTATCTCTTTATCTCCCCATGAATGATTATCTTATGGCTATTAATTTTGAGATGGGTTTGAGGAAATATATCAGATTTATTCTTATTGTTCTAAGTCTACCAACCTATTTTTAGGTGTTTCCCAAGGTATTGATGTGAGAGGCATATTTTAATTGAAATATTGGTCTCAATGGTGTTCCATTAATGGGTGGTATCCATAGTTATTTTTGAGGATAAAATATAAAGCACGATGAGTCTTAGAGAAGTAGTGGAAAGGGATTTGAGTAGTCTTTATGAACAGATTATGTGGATTCTATGGACAATGGACCTATTTTTTTATCAGATTAGAAATGTGGGAAACATCTGGATGATTTTACCAGAGACTCTGAGGGCGTTCCACCTATTTGGGTAGCCGGGGAATATCTTGTGATTTTTTCAATTGGCTCCTAATGGGAGTGGTGTAGGCTCCACTTTTTAAGGGCTCTTAGTTAAAATAAGAGGCTTCAAATGGTGGAGGATCACATCCTAAAAGAAAGGGGGATTCTTAATAGGGAAATAATACATAGACGAGTCTAATCTATAAAAAATCAATACAGTAGAGGTCATTCATGAGGACTCATAATCTTAGCCAACCACAATTCGAGGTGAATTTTTTTTTAATTCTTCTATAGTATTGGTTTCATTTCAAAATGGTGAATCCTAGTCATTAATTTCACATATTTTTTTATTACTTGGGTATGACAGAAGAGTTTATGAATTATTTCATGTATTTCCTAACCCTTTTGGGTAGGAAAACTGGTCATGGTTTCATGTTCTTTGAGAGTTGTGTTGTGGTACTTGGCATGGAGGACATTTCAGAATACCATGTTTTAGACCTGGTCTTTTCCGACCTCATTATCTTTTCACTGCTGCTTTTATGTGATCTAAATTAAATTTTAAACCAGTTCTACAGATAATGACTTCTTCACCTGCTGATGCACCCAATCCCGAGACACAACATGTCTCTCAACCTGTTTCAGTTGGTCCCACTGCTGAGAGACAACAGGTCTCTCAACCTATTGCAGCTGGTCCCACTGCTGACGTACAACAGGTCTCTCAACTTGTTGTAGTTGGTGTCAGTGCCGATGCTAGCGCTTCAGAGAAACATAATGATGATGCAGAAACTGAGGAAATGGTAGGCGATGAAACCTCAGCGACACAAAAAAAAACAGGTGTGCCGTAGTTTGACAGTTTTAGCAAAAATCCTTAAGGAAAAAGCAAAAGGCATCAAATATGAGGTGGGATGGAATAAGCTAGGCCAGAATGTAAACCCCAACAAAGCCATGTTTAGTAGCTACATTGGAATCGTCACTCGAAAACGCGTTCCGATTGACGTAAAGTCATGGAACCATGTTGTCAGCGGGTTGAAAACATTAATGTGGGAAGATATTACGGTAACATTATGATATCATCTATTTAATTTATTAAAATAAAATAAAATATTGAAATGTTGACTAACCCTTCATCATCTCTTGCAGAGTGCATTTATAGTAGATTTTTCGCACAAAGAATATGTTTTCAGACTGGCAGGAAGGATTCATAGAGGCTTTCGTACCATTTTAACGAAACATCATCTAAAAGATGCCGAAGGGAAAATCAAGCCGCACCCGCCTCCTCTTTATGCACACTTGATATCCCAAGGAACGTGGGATGCGTTTTGCAACCGTCGTGCAGAACAAAATTTTCAGGTACATTATGTTTGGTTACACGTTGTGTAATGTTTCTTGTATTAATCACGTTGATTGATAGGTTTTTATTTATGAAACAGTAACTGAGTGCTGAAAATAAAGAACGGGCAGCAAAACCAGCGTACCCCTATCGTAAAGCAAGGTTGGGGTACGCTTCAATTGAAAAACAATTGGTATGTATTTTAAAAGTACTGTAATAATTTTATGTGACATAAAACAACACTGTAACCATGTTTCTCTGTTTATATGCAGATTGATGAAGCAAAATCTCAAGTCACTTCCATTCCATGCCATGTGCTATGGAAGGAGGCTCGTGTTAATAAAGAGGGGAAACTGATAGATGAAAACACACAAAAAGTGTGGGAAACATGTGTAAGTATGACATAATATAAACTTGTTTTGCTTTAAATCACTATTACATAATGATGCTTACTTATTTTTTCATATTTTCTATTTGACATAATCATAGGAATCAACAACACCCGCACCGGATGCAGACATACTTTCAACGGCCTTGGAACAGCCAGAACAGTATGACCGCGTCAGAGGTGTGGGTTTTGGGGTGTCACCCCGGACATATTTTCAGAAAAAAAAACAAGAGGATGAACAAACTAAATAAGTGAATGTAATGAGAGATAGAGTAGCTACCCTTGAAGAACTAATCCAAACTCAGGGAGAGATGCTAAAGAGTTTGATGGAGGAGAGGCGAAGAGAACAAACAACTCAAGAACAACCCCCGCGAGAAGATCCACCCCTCACCAGCTTTGAGGCGAGCCATTCCCCTCAAAGACCTGACTTAACCGAGGTAATCAATGTTATAATATTCATTTTTGTGAGATGTTAATCACATAGACACTGATACCTTTCATGTAATGATATTCTGCAGGGTGAAAATGAATGTGATTTATATCTGTCAACTCCCACCCATCGCCTTGTAGCGAGGGCTACGGTGTTCAATATGCAGAATGACATGCTACACTCCAGAATACTTCCAACCGGTCATGTCAAAGTGTCGATTAACATAGCTCATGATCCAAGCACCGAGCTACCCGTGCCAAATGACGATGATGACATTCATACGGTGGAAAAAGCTATTGAAACATTCGTTGCATGGCCGTCGAATCTTGTAAAAAAACATGTCGAGCAGGAGGTATTCATTTCCAGTTCATTTTTCAAGCATAACATTTAACATTAAATTAGAAAATGGCTGAACTGATGAATTTTATTACAGAAGGATAAAATAGAGAAGCTAAAATGAAAGAGCGACTCCAACATTGGATCAACCAACCGATCAAAACGATCTACTGAGAGCGCTTTCACCCCGCCCGTTCTATATCCACATTTAATATCATTGCAAGCTCATGTGGATACAAAAATAAAAGATGGCAAGAGTCATACAATTGTTTGTGAAAAAGATATGTACGGAGAGGAAACAATATATTTCGTTAGTGCAGACGCTGTTTCTGAGATCATCACATACGACTGGCTAGGCGCCTCAGTTATAAATGTATACATGAGGTATGTTTTCATGATTTGATTTTACAGAAGCTGATATACTTTGATAATTATGGATAAATACATCTCATATTTTTCACAGTCGTATATATGAAAAACAATTGAAGGGATTTTCCCATGAATAAAAATTTGGACTCGTTAGTCCTCACACCATTTCTACACAACGAACAGAAATAGATTCTAATTTTCAGGCTGAATTGATGTCAAATCTGCTCAGAACGTTTCAAAGAAGAATTATGACTGACAGGCTCTTTTTAATACCAAATATGCAAGGGTAAAACTCTACATTTTAATCATATCAATTATATTTTCATTTCTATCAGTACTTATTTCTTTTTGTGTTTTTAGGGAACATTGGATGCTCATTGCAGTCAATTTGGATACTCCAAAGATTTATTTTCTAGATTCACTACATGGATATCCAACTAACCGACCACACATGATGGCGATTATCAATTTTTAATACACTAGATCCAACATTTTAGAACTAAATATCTAGTTATATAATTTATATTATCTTTTAATGAGGATTTTGTTAGAATAGGGTGGTGTATGAATATCGTCTAAAGGATGGAATGAATCCAGGGCATAAGGACGAAAATGCCCACAAGATCTACAAATGGAGAAGTATCTGGGTATATATAATTATATTTCACTATCCAAATATATATCAAAACAAATTACTTATTTTTATCGATGTTTCTGCAGTGTCCAAAACAAACAAATGACAAGGACTGCGGTTATTATGTTTGTAAATTTATGAAAGAGATCATATTTAATGAACAAACTAGCATCCCTGAAGAGGTATTTTTGAAAATAATTACTACTTTATTTAAAATAATTATTAATCCTTTTTGTATTTATATTTTTTCAGTACTACTATGACTGTCGCAAAAACTCCTATTCAGAAGATGATATAAATGTCTTTAGAAACGAATGGGCATCGTACCTGGTGGAAGAATGTAAAAAAATAGGACAATGAAGGTGAATTCCTAATACTTATGTTATCTTTATATGGTCATTTATATCTCCCTTTACACTTATTGAGAATCTATGATCTCCCTTTCTTATGTTTCATATCCTTAGATTAGTGAATTCTTACTACTTAGTTTGAAAATGACATAAACTTTAGAAAACAACACCAATGACATACGGCAAACTGAGCAAACACGTTTGGATTATTTTGATACTTTAGTACAACGATCCACGAGTCATTTGTGACATGTATGAATCGACCGCACCTCAATCCAACGCACAGTGTGACCGGTATGGCTAAAAGTGTCTGATATCAGTTTCAAATTGAGATAAACTTTGGAAAACAACACCAATGACATACGCCAAACTGAGAAAACATGTTCGGATTGTTTTGATACTTTAGGAAAACTATCCACGAGTCATTTGTGATGTGTAAGAATCGACCGCACCTCAATCCGATGCACGGTGTGACCGGTATGGCTAAAAGTGTCTGATATCAGTTTCAAATTGAGATAAACTTTGGAAAACAACACCAATGACATACGCCAAACCGAGCAAATGCATTAGGATTGTTTTTATACTTTAGTAAAATGATCCACGAGTCATTTTTGACGTGTACGAATCTACCGCACCTTAATCCGATGCACGGTGTGACCGGTATGGCTAAAAGTGTCTGATATCAGTTTCAAATTGAGATAAACTTTGGAAAACAACACCAATGACATACGGAAAACCGAGAAAACGCGTTCGGATTGTTTTGATACTTTAGTAAAACGATTCACGGGTCATTTATGACGTGTACGAATTGACCGCACCTCAATCTGACGCACCGTGTGACCGATATGGCTAAAAGTGTCTGATATCAGTTTCAAATTGGGATAAACTTTGGAAAACAACACCAATGACATACACCAAACTGAGAAAACGCGTTCGTAGTGTTTTGATACTTTAGGAAAACGATCCATGAGTCATTTGTGACGTGTGAGAATCGATCTCACCTCAATCCGACGCACGGTGTGACCGGTATGGCTAAAAGTGTCTGATATCAGTTTCAAATTGAGATAAACTTTGGAAAACAACACCAATGACATACGCAAAACTGAGGAAAAGTGTTCGGATTGTTTTGATACTTTAGGACAATGATCCACGAGTCATTTGTGACATGTAAGAATCGACCGCACCTCAATCCGACGCACGGTGTGACCGGTATGGCTAAAAGTGTCTGATATCAGTTTCAAATTGAGATAAACTTTGGAAAACAACACCAATGACATACACCAAACTGAGGAAACACATTCGGATTGTTTTGATAATTTAGGAAAATGATCCACGAATCATTTTTGACGTTTACGAATCGACATCACCTTAATCCGACGCACGGTGTGACCGGTATGGCTAAAAGTGTCTGATATCAGTTTCAAATTGAGATAAACTTTGTAAAACAACAACAATGACATACGGCACACCGAGAAAACACGTTTGGATTGTTTTTATACTTTAGTAAAACGATCCATGAGTCATTTGTGACATGTGCGAATTGACTTCACCTCAATCTGACGCACGGTGTGACCATTATGGCTAAAAGTGTCTGATATCAGTTTCAAATTGAGATAAACTTTGGAAAACAACACCAATGACATACGCCAAACTGAGCAAACGTGTTTGTATTGTTTTGATACTTTAGGACAACGATACACGAGTCATTTGTGATGTGTACGAATCGACCGCACCCCAATCGACCGCACGGTGTGACCAGTATGGCTAAAAGTGTCTGATATCAGTTTCAAATTGAGATAAACTTTGGAAAAAAACACCAATGACATACGCCAAACTGAGCAAATGCATTCGGATTGTTTTGATACTTTAGGAAAACGATCCACGAGTCGATTTTGACGTGTACGAATCGACCGCACCTCAATACGACGCACGGTGTGACCGATATGGCTAAAAGTGTCTGATATCAGTTTCAAATTGAGATAAAATTTGGCAAACAACACCAATGACATATGGAAAACTGATCAAACGCGTTCAGATTGTTTTGATACTTTAGGAAAAAGATCCACGAGTCATTTGTGACGTGTATGAATTGATCGCACCTCAATCCGACGCACGATGTGACTGGTATGGATAAAAGTGTCTGATATCAGTTTCAAATTGAGATAAACTTTGGAAAACAACACCAAACCGAGCAAACGTGTTCGGATTGTTTTGATACTTTAGGACAATGATCCACGAGCCATTTGTGACGTTTACGAATTGACTTCACCTCAATCCAACGCACGGTGTGACCGGTATGGCTAAAAGTGTCTGATATCAGTTTCAAATTGAGATAAACTTTGGAAAACAACACCAATGACATACGCCAAACCAAGAAAACGTGTTCGGATTGTTTTGATACTTTAGGACAACGATCCAAGAGTCATTTTTGAAGTGTACGAATCGACCGCACCTCAATCCGACCGACACACGGTGTGACCGGTAAAGCTTTTCATTAGATAAAGAATCGGTATTTATTAAATGAGATAAATCAATCAAAAACATATTGATTTTGCATTATTCCCTTTCATTGTTATGAAAATGAAAACTTTTGAGTTTAAAATTTCATATTTTAGTTTCACATTTCCATATTAATGTATTCTTTCATATTACTGTTTTAATTTCTTTCATTATTGCATTACTAACATAATATTTGTTTTCTTATATAGGTGAATTTTTTTCCTTGAGTTTGGATTCTTTGTTCGGAAACAAATACCGTCGAGAGCGGATCACATATATCAAAGGATGAAACATGAATGTTTATAACTGTTGTTGAATAATTGTAAATGTAACCATGTAAAACAATGTTTGAAATGTATATAGCAATGCGTTTTTTTGTATTCATGATGTTAAGTAAATGTATATACCGTTGTCGTTCAAAATAATGGGTGCGGGTGCTATGGTGTGTAGGTGTGCATGTGCTACTTTATGTAGGTATTCTGGTGTGCAGGTGTGCAGGTACTATTTTGTAGGTGTAGGTGATGGGGCCTTTATCAGCGCTTTTTTAGCACTGATAAAGGACACCTTTAACAGCGCTAGAGGAGCGCTGATAAAGGAACCTTTTATCAGCGCTCCGTCAAGCACCGATATAGGAGACCTTTATCAGCGCTAAAAGAAGCGTTGATAAAGGGGTCCTTTATCAGCACTCTGAGAAGCACTGATATAGGAGACCTTTATCAGCGCTAAGAGAAGTGCTGATAAAGGTGGTCCTTTATCAGTGCTTGTTTTAGCGCTGATAAAGGTCTCCTATATCAGTGCTTCTCGGAGCGCTGATAAAGGGGACCCCCCTTTATCTACGCTAGCATTAACAGCGCTTTTCTAGTGCTGTTAATGCTGGTTTTTAGCGCTAATAAAGGGCCAGGTTGTATTAGTGATGGTCTGGATTCATCTAGCATATGATTACAACACTAACTAAATTATGATGGTGTTGGGAAACCACTAGAACTTTGGATGGATTCCTCTCTAGTGGCTCTTGCATGGGGGTGTTGTGGGTTGTGGTTACTATACCATGTTTCACTGAGATATGAGGTTCCTGGTGTCCCATTTTAGCTAGTCCCTATAAGGTTTTCCCATGACATAGTGCTCTTTTGTGATATTATACTTACCATTGGCATATGGTGCTTCTTTTTTGTTTATTTCAAAATCAAATCATGTTTCCTTCAAATTTTTTTCTATAAAAAAATTCTCTATCCCTATTTATAAAACTTTCATGTTAATTTTTCTTATAATGTTTTAGCATGGAATATCTTTTATTGGGTGGCATCCTACTAGGCTTTGGCTCACACCCTGCATACACCTTTGGGTGTATGTAGACGTGGTTATGTTTGACTTAGAGAAAGGAAATACATGTGGTGATGGTGGATCCAGATGCTAGTGCTCCACTTCATATAGGTGGTGGTGGTGGTGGCTTGGGGGTGATTTCCCTCTTGTCGCATGGAGGTTTTTGGGATAGTTTTTGTTCCCTTTATTGTAGCATTTTTTGTTTATTTTCTAAAGTTGTAAACCTTGAATTTGAAAACTATTGTGCTTTGTTCATCTTTAGTTATTTTTTGTTGTGATGTTTATTTTCATTGGTTTTTTATGATTATACAAATGGTTTAAACCATTCCCAAAGCATATTGTTGATACCCAGGCACTGACTGCCAGACTATTGGATCGGGAATACCCTTCGGTCCATGTTTCAAACTAGTTTGGGTGTCAGGTTAGATGGTACCATGGCTTGGTTCATGACACTATGTGAAGATCCCCCCACCACCCACCAACTTTGAGGTGAGACATTCCCCTAAAAGATCTATCTTAGATGTGGTAACCAATATTCTCATAATTATTTCTATGAAATTTGAATCATGCATACCCTAATACCTTTCCTACACTGATATTCTACAAGGTGAAAATGATTGTGATTTATATCTATCAACACCCACCCATTTCATTATTGTTAGGGCTACCATGTTCAATATCCAAGAAGATACTCTACACAATAGACAACTTCTAACAGGTCATGTGGGAGAGGGGATTAGTGCAGCTCATGAGCCGAGCACCAAGATATTTATTCCACTTGATGACACAAATATTCAAATGGTTAATTAAGCTATTGGAACATTCGTAGCATGCCCATAATATCTTGTAAAAAACATATTGACAAGGAGGTATTCATTTCCAAATTAATTTTCATGAAAAACCTTTAACAATTAATGAAAAAGGGTCTGAACTAATAAATTTTATTATAGACGGACAAAGGAAAGGGTTGAAATTAAAGGTCAGATCAAAATAATCTAAAGTATCAACTGATCAATCAAAAATATCTTCACAAATCACATTTACCCTTCCAATTCATTATCTTCATTTATTTCCATTAAAGGTTCTTATGGATACAAGGTTACAAAGTGGTGGTAATTTCATTGTTGATTTTGAAGAAAAAATGTATAGATAATCCATTACAGACTACATTTCTCTTCAAAATTTAAGTGAAATCCTAAAGTATGATTGTCTAGGAGTCTCAGTTGTAAATATATAAATGAGGTGTATTTTTATGATTTTTTTTCCAATTACTGATCTAATATTTTAATTATGACTAAATACAATTCATATTTTTTCAAAAATCTATATCAATACTATTTAAAGGTAAAAACTATGAACATAAATATGGGCTCATTATTCATACATCACTTCTATACAACTATCCTAATTGGATTCATATCAAATTGATGAAATAGTGGAGAAACTGGCAGCAGCGATTGAAAGAAAACTTACGAATGATGGACTCTTCTTATTACAAATGATGTAGTGGTAAAAAATTACAATTTAATCATATAAAATATATTTTCATTTCATTCATTAATTGTTAATTTTTATTTTTTTTAAGAAACATTAGATACTCATTGTGTTTAATTTGGATACTCTAAAGATTTGTTTTTGGATTCACTGCATGGACCCAACAAACTGACAGTACGTGATTACGTTTGTCAATTTCTAATACACTACATCTAACATTTTAGAACTAGACTTTAAGTTATATATTTTATATTATTATTTAATTAGAATTATGTTATGATATGGAGGTATTTAAATATCATCAAAATTATGGCATGAGGACAATTCATGATAACAAGGAGTCTGTCGACTTTTAAAATTGGATAAGTATTAGGGTATATGTAATAAGATTTCATTATCAAAACACATATAAAAAATACTTATTTTTATCAATGTTTCTACAGTGTCTAAAGAAAACCATTAGAAAAGATTATGGTTATTAAGTATGAAATTTTATGAGAGATATCATATACCATCAACAAACTAGCATCCACAAAGAGGTATTTTCAAAGATAATTACCATTTCATTTAAAATATTTATTAATCCTTAATTGTATTTATATTTTTACAGTACTACGATGAATTTAAAAAGTCCTCATATTCACAAGATGAAATATATTTGTTTAGAAATGACTAGGAAGCATACTTGGTGTCAGAAGGTATACATATATCATGAAAATGTGACTTCCCACTACTTATTTAGTTCATTTTATCATCATTTTATCTACTTTTTTAGTTAATTTCCTCATAATTTTTATCTAATACTTATTTTGTTAATTTTCACAGAGATCGTGAAGAAATGAATTCATTAAAAAGGATGATTCATGTACTATGATCATTCACTCAACACGGTATATCCTGTGTGACTCAAATTGTGTGGTTTATGTTTAAAATCAACATTTTATTAATGTATTGTTTCATATTTCTATTTAATTTATTTATTTATAGTATTACTAACATAAGAATTTTTTTCTTATAGATGTGGATTATTTTTCTCGATTTGGGGTGGTTTTTTCAAAGCTACTCATGCTCATGAGATATTGGAATTCAAGGCTACATCTGAGGTAATGGAAATAAGGAAATGGGTCAAGAATGTATACAGACATCATTAAAAAGGTGAATTCCTATTATTTATTTAGTTAATTTTTTCACCATTTTATCAAATATTTTAAGTTAATTTTATTATCATTTTTATATAATAATTATATATTTTTTTCATAGATATTTTAGGAATTCATATTTTTCTTTCAACTTTTTGTAACAAGCCAGAAAAGAGAGAACATGTTGCTTTTGGATGGGGAATTTCAGGCAGCATGGGGTTTCATCTTCCATCCAAATGAAAAATGTTATCTATTTTCTATCTTTTTTCATATGGTTGAAAGAAAAATACACATCACATACTCAATCATCTGCACCACATTCTGATACACGGTGTGCCCGGTATGACTCAAACTATATATTTTTAGTTTATCATTTTCATTTTAGTTCAAAACGCACAACACATACTCAAAATTGTGCAAAACATTAAGATTATTTTGATACTTTAATGTAATGATCCATAATTCATTTTCGACGTGTAGGAATTATCTTCACCTCAATCAGACATACAGTGTGGCCAGGATGAATCCAAGTGTATATTTTTATTTAAAATTGACATAAATTTTAGTAAAAAAAACAAGTGACATACTCAAAAATGAGAAAACACATTCATATTGTTTTGATACTTTAGGAAAACGAACCATATGTCATTTATGATATGTATTAATCATCTTCACCTCAATTCAATGCATAGTGTGATCGATATGACTCCAAGTGTCTCTTTTTATTTAAAATTTACATTAATTTTAGTAAAAAACAAAAGTTGTATACTCAAAACTGAGAAAACATGTTCAGATTGTTTTTATATTTTATAAAAAATTATTTATAAATCATTTTTGACATTTAGTAATTATCCTCACCTCAATTTGATACACGGTGTGTCCGGTATGACTCTTAGTGTGTCTTTTTACTTAAAATTGACATTAATTTTAGTAAAAAAGACATGTGGCATACTCAAAAGTGAGAAAATGCATTTATATTATTTTTATATTTTATTACAATGATCCATAAGTCATTTTTTATGTGTAGGAATTAGTCTTATCTTAATATGATTCACGGTGTGCCCGGTATAACTCCAAGTGTGTCTTTTTATTTAAAATTGACATTAATTTTAGTATAAAAGATAAGTTACATACTCAAAAACTGATCATATGCATTCATATTATTTTAATAATATTGAAAAATGATCCATAAGTCATTTTTCATGTTTAGGAATCATTTGAACCTCAATTTGATACATCGTGTTCCTGGTATAAATCAAAGTGTTTATTATTAGTTTATATTTACATTTTTGTTCAAAATGTGTGTTACTCACTAAAAACTGATAAAATGGACTCATATTGTCTTGATAAATTATAAAAATGATTCATAAGTCATTTTTGATGTGTAAAAATTAGTCTCAGATAAAACCAACACGCGATGTGACTATTATGACTCAAAGTGCATATTTTCAGTTTAAAATGGCATTGTAGACAAAAATACTAGTGACATACTCAAAAACTATAAAACACATTCAAGTTATTTTGATACTTTGGTATAATTATCCACAAACCATTTTTGATGTGTAGGAATCAGCCGAACCTCAATCCAACGCATGGTGTTACTTGTATGACTCCAAGTGTGTCTTTTTATTTAAAATTGGCATTAATTTTAGTAAAAAAAGGACAAGTGACATTCTAAAGACTAATAAAATGAATTATGATTGATTTGATACTTTATTACATTGATCCATAAGTCATTTTTGGCATGTAGGAATCATCTGCACCTCAATCTGATACACTGTGTTCTTGGTATGAGTCAAAGTGTCTGTTATCAGTCTAAAATTGGCATTTTAGTTCAAAACGTGTCACTCATTAAAATCCAAGAAAATTCACTCTGATTGTCTTTAAAATTTAGTAAAATGATTCATAAGTCATTTTTGATGTGTGGGAATCCATCTCACTTCAAACCGACACACGATGTGGCCGGCATGACTCAAAGTGTGTCTTTTCAGTTTAAAATGGCATTTTAGTCAAAAACACAAGTGACATACTTAAAACCAAGAAAACACAATCATATTATTTTTATACTTTATAAAAACAATCCATAAGTCATATTTTACATATAGGAATCAACCGCACCTCAATCCGATGTACGGTGTGGCCAGTATGACTCCAAGTCTGTCATTTTATTTAAAATTTACATTTTAGTAAAAAACAAAAGTGGCATACTCAAAATCTTGCAAACACATTCAGATTATTTTGATACTTTAGAACAATTATCCATATGTTATTTTTGACTTTTAGGAATCATTTGTATTTTAATTTGATACACAGTGTATCTGGTATGACTCAAAGTGTCTATTATCAGTCTAAAATTGATATTTTAGTTCAAAACATGTGTCACTCATAGAAAACCGAGAAAATGAGCTTGGATTGTCATGATAATTTAGGATAATGATTTATAATCCATTTGTGATGTGTAAGAATCAGTATCACATCAAACTGACACATGATGTGATTAGTATGACTCAAAGTACATGTTTTCGGTTTAAAATGGCATTTTAGACAAAAACACAAGTGACATACTTAAAATCAAAAAAAACACGTTAGATTGTTTTGATATGTTAGGAAAATGATCCATAAGTCATTTTTGAAGTGTAGGAATCAACCGCACCTCAATCCAATGTACGGTGTGACTGGTATGGCTCTAAGTGTTTCTTTTTATTTAAAATTGTTATTTTGGTAAAAAAATACAAGTGATATACTCAAAATCAAGAAAACACATTCAAATTGTTTTGATACTTTATGAAAACGATCCATATATCATTTGTGATGTGCAGGATTCAGTCGTATCTCAATCTGATATACGATGTGCCCGATCGACTCAATGTGTCCATTATTAGTCTAAAATTGACATTTTAGTTCAAAACGTGAGTCACTCACTGAAAACTGAGTAAATATTCTTGGATTGTCATAATACTTTAGAAAAATGATTTATAATTCATTTTTGATGTATAATAATCAGTCTCACATTAAATTGGCACACGATATTACTGTTATGAGTCAAAGTATGTGTTTCAGTTTAAAATGACGTTTTAGTAAAAAAACAAGTGACGTACTCAAAACTGAGCAAACAGATTCGGATTGTTTCGATACTTTTGGAAAAATATTCATAAATTATTTATGACGTGTAGGAATCAGCTCCACCTTAATCTGATGCACGGTGTGACTAGTATGACTCCAAGTGTGTCTTTTTATTTAAAATTGATATTTTATTAATGTATTGTTTTATATTTATCACCATTACAAAAAAGGCCTTTAACAACACTTGCAAAGGAATTTATCAGTACTAAAAAAACACTGATAATCTAAGCGCAGTTAAAGCCCAAAACTTTCATCATCGCTTTTTTAGCGCTGTTAAAGGACACTTTTAACAGTGCTTTTTTTAGTGCTATTAAAGGGTGCATTTATCAGCGCTTTTTTTAGCGTTGGTAAAGGCAACGTTGTTAAAGGGGGTAAGAAAAACTGGAGACTTATGCGCCCGAACCCTTTATCACCACTTCCATGACCCCTTTAACAGCACTTCACACCCCCTTTATCAATGCTTTTCACCCCACAACTCCATTTATCAATGCTTTGCGAATTTCCAACCTCATGCATGCCCGCCTAGATTCGAACCATGCACCTCTTCTTCAAAGATGGAA
Organism: Viscum album; assembly: GCA_963277665.1. Classification (NCBI taxonomy): domain Eukaryota; kingdom Viridiplantae; phylum Streptophyta; class Magnoliopsida; order Santalales; family Viscaceae; genus Viscum; species Viscum album. Next base: position 1,226,693,446 of record OY728166.1, on the reverse strand, counting down.
CGTCTTTACCACTACACCATGTTGTTTTGCTGTATGTGTAATGATATTTCTATATTATTATTATATTTATTTATTTATTTATTTATTTACATATATATTTACATATATTTGTATAATTATTTTTAAATACATTTATACAATGTGTGTGTGTGTGACATATATTATATTTATTTAAATATATTATATATTATATTTATTTACATATATTAGATTATAATATATATATATATATATCTGTTTATTAATACACACACATATGTGTATATAAACACTATAAATATATTTGTATAATGTAAAAAATGGTTAGATATTGTTTTAAATACATTTTTAGAATATGTATTTATTTAGATATATTAGAATATACATTTTTACGTAAATATGTTGATATATGTATTTATATGAGTGATTTATTATAAGTAAATATAAGAAAACATGCATATATTTAATTATAAATAAAATTACATTGTTAAAACGATAAAATTTAAAAACCATAATATCAATATGAATGTATGACCTGGAAATAAATTCAATCCCCACTGAAAAATGGCAAAAGGCCCCTTTAAACGAGGCTGAAAATCCATCGAATGTTAAAAAATCGGGGTATCCCAATTAAAACCTTGATTTTGGAGGCTTTCTGGACCTTTTTTGGCCTCTAAAAATATAAAAAAGATTTACCTATGTCATTGAGGGCGTAGAACTCATTGCGGGTTTTGATTTGATATATCGTAGAGCCCAAACACACACCCGAATCAAAAGTTATGGCAGTTTGAAGTTCGAGTTACATTTTCAACTTATTTTAGATCTTTTTTTTATTTTTTTGATTTTTTTTATCTTCAAATTGATATTAAATGACTATTACTCGATAATAATAAGAAAATTATTAATTAAAAATATTTTTTAGTTATTTTATAAGTCATTTTCACTAAATATCTTATATATTAAGTGTAAATGTCTATTTACCTTATCTAAAACATATTTCAAAAAAATATATATTATATTTATATCAATATAAATATATTTATATATTAATATATTATTTTTAATGAAAAATAATTTTTGTATGTATACTTTTATTAGCGCTTTTTTACAAGCGATGATAAAAGACCCTATTTATTAGCGCTTTTTTAAAAGCACTGGTATAGGGTGGGTTTTTATGAGTGCTTATAAAAAAGTGCTCATGAAGATGAGTCTCTAACGACGTTTTTTTAGCGCTGTCAAAGACCCCCTTTAACAGTGCTCTTTTTAACGCTGACAAAAGGGGTCTTTAACTGCATTTTTAGCTAGTGCTATTAAAACTCTAGCATTGGATAAACCCAATTTTGTAGTAGTGTGTGTTTAATTTAATTTATTATAGTATTACTAACATAAGAATTGTTTTGTTATACAAGTGGATTTTTTTCCTCTGGTTGAGGTGGTTTGTTCAGCAACTGATACCATGATCATGTTTTTTTAGAGGGGGTGGCGGAATGAAACATTGATGTTTTTAAACATTTATAGATAGTAATTGCAAATTTAATTATACAAAACATTGTTTGAAATGTCTATACTATATTGTTTTTTTTGTATTTGTGATATAAATTTTATTTCAATTAAATTGTGAACTTGCATACAGGTGTATTTGATGCAGTGTGTTGTAATTTCAATTGCACACTGTAGCAGCAGAGCTTTTATCAGTGTTATTTTTAGCGCTGACAAAGACTCTCTTTTATCTGTGCTAACGAAAGCGTTAATAAAAAAGTTTTCCTCTAATAGTGCTTAGGGCAACAATGCTTTTTAAGGGCTGTTAAAGCCTGTTTTGCGCGCTGTTAAAGGACCTATCTGTGTTAGTGGAGTTTGTGACAAAACCATACATAATCATTTGGATTTTGGAAAGCATGCAATTGTTTGTTAAATACCTAAAAATCCATTTTGTTTTTTATTTGTTATTATTGTTTTTTTATCCAAAATTAAAGTTATTTCTTCATGATAACATGTTTTTCTCAAAACGTAAAACCATTTCACACATTTCGGGATCTATTTTCGTAAAATCATTTTTTTTCTTGGTTTGTTTTCGATTTTTTTTGTTACCAAGACAAAATCTTTTCGTTTTGTTTTTAAGGTTGTGTCAAATGGTCTCACACATTCCGCAATTCATTTTGGTAAAATATTTCACCCTAAATTCAATTAATTAAATATTTTAAAAAACATTTAAAAAATACAATCGACCAACAATTTGAAGATGCATTTTAAAGTTATTTATCTTAATTAAAAAAAAGCAATATTTTGCATGCATAATGTTATGGGGTTAAGGTTCCTTTTTTAGAAGAAATGGATAAAGTAAATGCAATTGCTTTGAAGGAGCCACGAGAATAGGTACCATGATAAATGAATGAAGATATCCATTGAACAAGGAGTGGCAAGGAATATGTGTTGTTCTTGATAGTGTTCTCTTTCCATTCTTGTGTTCATGCAACATCCCCATGGATGAGGGTGGCGGTCCGGTGTTGCACGCTCTCCGCGTTCTTGAAGTTATTTCTTCAGTCTTGGAACGATACATTGAAACCAACAAGGAATTGAGAGATTGTCCACAAAACATCGATGATGAAGTTGGTGTATTCCATGGGTGCAAAGCACCCGACATGAACCTCCATCACTACATCCAACGCATCTTCATGTACTCATCATGCAGCCTTTCATGCTTTGTTGTTGCATGCATTTACATCCACAGATTCCTCCATCGGAAGAACCTTCGCCTGACCTCCCTCAATGTCAATCGTCTCCTCATAACCAGTGTTATGGTGGCGGCGAAATTCAATGACGTGCAGTGAGTAATTTAATGGATTTGATCCGCACTTGTTTAAAGAATCTAATGGTTTGCCGTTTAATGGATGTAGCAGTTCCAATATTGCATGCTATGCGAAGATAGGTGGAGTGAGTTGGAGGGAGATGAAGGATCTTGAAATGAAGTTTCTGTTTGCAGTGGATTTCAGGCTTTACGTCACCACCGCCATGTTCGAAGAGTGCTGCCACCATCTGGAGGAGGCGAGCACGTGTCCTTGTATAAAAAAAATATGTACCAAAAGTTTAACAAATAATGTTTTATCAAAGTATATGCATTTTTAAATGGTAAGTTATATCATATTTATAAAAATTATGTGCAAAAAATAATACATATTTGATATCATTGAATTTATTATAAATATATTTATTAAAATTTTATTTTTATTAATATATTTATTAGTTTTATAAATTCACACTTTTGTTGCATTGTGAAACTTCAACTAGAACTTACACTTAATAGAATTATAATTGTAATTAATAAATATTTTTTTAAAAAATATATCAAATATATCTTATAAGTGAATTTATTATAAATTCATTTTATCACATAAAATACATATTTTAAAATGATAAATCAATTATATTTATAAACATTATGTAACAAATAGTATACATATTTTGTGCGGAGGATGGATTCGACAACATGACTGACCAGGGCAGGATGAGCCAGGAGAACGCGCTCCACGCGCCTCCCCACTTTCAAATTCCTCCGCCCGCGTCCAGATCGTCTTCTTGACGGACGGCTCGCCGGCGCTCCCTCCCGCGGCGGCCGTCGCTCCTCCGCTGGCCCCTGCTCGCCCTTCTGCCCTCGGCACGCCAGATCCGGGGGTCCCGAATACCCTCGGCCCGTCAGGTCCGGGTGTCGTGCCTGGTCCTCCGCCCGCGTCCAGCTCGCCTCCCCTGCCGGCGTCTTGCCGGATTTTCCTCCCCCAAAGGCCGTCGCTCCTCCGCTGGTCCCAGCTCGTCCCTCTGCCCTCGGCCCGCCAGATCTGGTGGTTCCGAATGATCCTCCGCCTTTCAGTGCAGCCCCGGACCGGCAAACGTTGAGGGATGTTCTCCTTCGTCCCGCGCCTTCCCGTTCTTCTATTCCTGAAATCCCGCTAAGCAGCTTCCAGTCGCCATCCGTCGCTGGAGCCCCGGTGGTTGATTTTCCTACAGAAGCCTTCGAATCGGCTGTGGGTTTCCATCGTTGGACCTTGGTCGCTCGTTTTGGAGCGGATCAGCCCCCTTTGGCCCTATTCCAGAACTTCGTATCCTCTTGGGGACTTGATGCACCAGCGAGGGTCTCTGTTTTGAACCGCAAAGCTTTCTGCGTTGTTCTGGCCTCGCGCGAAGACTTTGTGAAAGCCTGGTCCTAGAGCCCGCGTTCTATCGGCAAATGGCGTTTCAACCTTTTTCGGTGGTATATGAAGGAACCTCTTGGTCCAAGCCAAAGTGCTCTTCAGCGTCAGGGGGCCAAACCCCGACGTCCCCAGTTACAATGATCTCTTGCCTTGAACGCCCGAGGACTGGGTCAGCGTCAGGGGGCCAATCCTCTTGGGGGCTTGATGCACCAGCAGGTGGCCTTGGTTGATATCTTTGAGCATAAACAGCATCAGTCAGAGTTTGCTAACAAAATTGCTTTTGGTCACTTGATGCATGGTGACCAGGACAACCAGCATATTTGGCATTTTTTTGGGATAACTCTGTTTCGATCCAGAAAGTTGCTGTATCTAATCAGTATATTTATGTAAAGGCCAGCTTTGGTATGTTCTCCTATTTATTGTCTTTCGTTTATGCAAATGTGACCTGAAGGGTAGGGACCTCCTCTCGAAAGATCTGCGTGTCCTCAATCTAGTCCACGAGGTTTCGTTAGTTGGTGGTGATTTCAATTGCATCCCTGATTCCCATGAAAAGAAAGGTGGAGGTACGCTTCCTTTGCGAGACAGATAGTCTTTCGCAGGTTTCATGGCACATTCTGGTCTTCTTGATCTTGGGTTCTCAGGGGATAAGTTCACTTGGTGCAATAACCAGAAGGGCAACCGTCGTATCTGGAGTCAGTTGGACGGCTATTTAGCCAACCTGAAGCTCATTTCCACTTTTTCTGTTACTAAGGTGGAGCATTTAATTCGTGCGATCTCCGACAACTCCTGTAAGAGTTGGTGTCCTAGAATCAATTGGTTTTACTTTGATTACATAGATATTTAATGTATTATTACATATTGTTCATTGTTCTGCATGATTATGATGTAATAATATCTTAGAGTATTTATTGCATTGATAAGGTCATGACAATTCCCCACTATGATGAGAACCTTGAAATGCTATAACAATATTCTTAAATATAGTTTTGCGGTTGGATGACATACTATGATGAGACACATAGCATGCAGACCGTCAGGTGCGAGTACTCGTAAGCAGATGAGACTTCCTCTCATGAAGTTCGCACTTGGTAATCTCCAAGATAGGAGATTATGAGAACAAACTCGCTAGTAGGAATTCTGCATATTTTAGTGTCATCGAATATTTCCATCTGCGAGCGTGTGTAATAATCCTTAGATTTTAAGATTATCATTAATACGTGTCACGACTCGCGCAATTTGATTTACTGATAAAAACTGTCATACAGACAGTTGGCGGGAAGTAGGGTACGTTGAGTGTGTCACGAGTGACATGTTATTAATGAATAAGTCAAGGAAAGATTTGTCCCTTCCATTTATGGAAGTTGATATCTCAGCTCTTTGATTGAAATAGACCCATCGCGCGAAATTTCCTGACCATGATGTAACGATGAGTTTATTTCAGGTAGTCAAAGAACGACGTATCAAGCATAAAAGTAGATGACACTATCATGAAACCTGCTTGATGAGACATTGCGACAAATAGATTATAATACACAGTGAGCGTTCATATGTGGATGTCGTTGTTGTGACTTTATGTTCTTTCTCTTGGGTTCCTTGACCCGTTGCTAGACAGTACTCTTGGACTTTAGACAAACCTGCCTAATGCTAATGAGAAAGAATCCTAGAGGGTCACACACTAAGTGTTTTTGGTGGTCTCGGTTAAATTCTATCTGAATTTAATTAAAAAAATAAATATTATTCTCAAGACTGTGGAATAATTTTATTCAAGTTAAGATGATCACATAAATTTAATAAAATATATTTATTTATTTTATTGAACATTTAATAAATATTTATTTACTAGTTTGTAAATAAAATATTTATTTAAAAGAATAAATTATTTATTTCTTTATTCGGGTGTTCAATAAATGGAAATGGAGTTCGAGCGGATCAATGCTGGTCCGGTAGTAAAATAATTATTTGCAAGACGGTAAATAATTATTAGTTGACACAAGTTAAAATAATAATGACGCTGCTATTATTTTGTGACGCGAAATTTTATTCATAATTCCGTTTTGCGCAAGTTGGTGCACCATAAATAATGACACAGTATTATTATTATGAGCATGCGTTTTCTCTAAGTTTATAAATGTTTTTAATTGCTGTTATGCAATTAAATATTATAATTGAAGTTCCATGCATATAAATAGACAAATACGTTTATTGTGCCATAAAAACACACACTGCATGCTTGGTGAATTGAGAATTGTTGAGCTAAACAATTTCTCTCTCGAATCCTCTTCTCGCCCCTCTCAAGAATGAGAGACGTTCTTCAAGGTCGAAGAACAAGCGATCAAGAACGGCCGACACAAGTCTCTCGCTTCGCCGCGCTAGCACTCGAAGAACGAGTGGTGTCGATCGGAGGTCATCAGAGCACGTGTGGATCACCGCTAGAGAGATTCTAGTTTGGATCCTCGCAAGCGCAACGAGACAATCCAGAAGGGTCGTTCCGAATGATCAACATCATCAACGAAGAAAATACCGAAGATCCATGTATTCTTTTCTTTACGAAATTAATTAAATTAATTATAAACATGATGTGAAAGATCATCTCTAAAGGTTTCGGACATCTTCCTTCTTTATCTAAATCTTTGATTCTATTCCGTGGAGACTGATGTTCATCGTCGTATTGATCCCGGAATAATCATTGATCATGGTAAAAATTAAATTTGGGTGTCGTCCCAACCACGCTTCCGCTGCGCTCAGAACCTTCAAGTGGTATCAGAGCAGTTACATCATAGTTTATAATTATTTAAATATTTCGTTGATGACTTACACATTTAATAATTTAGTTGTTTCAATTCAAGTTAATCGTTCTGCAAATCTGAATCTCAAGATCTATTCCTCCTCTTTCGTTTCTCGTTCACCTTACAGAGGTGCCAAAGCTTCCTGACTGCACAACACCAGAACACACGACATGTATTCGGCAGTACATGCAGTGTAGTCAAGATTCAATGCATCAGACTGGTCTGCCAAACCAAGCCATGTGTTTGAGTCTTTCTAAGTCTTAAATGACTCTGTGTGTTGACCAGGAACAGGTGACACACAGTTTTCGAATTACACGCCATGTGACCCAATGGACACGACATGTAGTCCATTCGGGTTAGGGTTGGACAGTGTACCCCAACACGGTTAGCCCGGCTGGAGACCGTGTAACGAGGAGCTACATGACGTGTGGCCAACTGGACACGCTGTGTACTCCGAAGATTTCCGAAGTACACTCACACGCCATTTCCCCAGGCGTGTACTTCAGGTGGACGGTGAACAATAGTACACGCCGTGTAGTTGGAACTACACGTCGTGTACTCATCCAAATTACGCAGATTTATTAAAATTTACTATTATATTATACAAACCCTTGAGACGCGTACCATCGTGCGAGCGTAAAGCTGATGCACAACACATGATATGTGTTTTATATATATGTGTTTAATTTAACATCTGCGTAATGTTCATTTCTACTCATTAGGTAGTTATGAATATGAATTCACCGGGATGCCTCCAAGGTACAAGTTACGTACAAAGATAATTTTAAATGAATTTATTTGTTTAAAATTATGATGGATGAGAATCTCAAGGAAATTCAGAAAAGGATTTAAGACAAAAGGATTGATTAATTAAAGATGATAATTAATTGATTCGAGCGTGATTTATCTTAAACAAGAACGATTAAAGAATTGAATGCTAGTTTTATTTATGCGTAAATATCATTGCATGTATGGATGATCATTAGATAGACCAAGACCTTTGTATGTGGATGATTTCTATTAATTTATTTATTTGAATTAAATTTGTTGGCATGCGCGCCTTTTCCTCATTAATATGTAGGGTCTGCGTGTCCAAGATTTCTTTTATGTAAAACCCCTTTTACCCCTCACCTATATGTGAGTTAAAAGAAGGGCATATGTAATGGATGAAACTCCCAAGCTAGTGAGGCGGTTCAAGCTGGAGCCGAAACGAAACCAATCACAGGAGATACAGTGGTGGACAGGTGGAAAATGTAAACACGAACCCAAAAGGTTCAAGGTGTTTCTCCCCTAGGCCAGGGTTAGTTTATCAACCGCTAGATAAACTAACCATTAGAAAAGCTCATGACCATGCCATTTACTTTATTTTGTTTCTGTCATTTGTATGATTTATCATTATGGATGTGTTGTTACGATCACATAATGAATTAAACAAGCATGCAAGATTAAACTAAAATAAACCAGACTTATGCGTAAATATTATCATGACGTGGTTAATCACTTAAGTAAGTTCCACTTAATATTAACAAGCATGTGATAATAAGCAATTCACGCATAAGAGATAAAAATCTCTCAAATAAAATATTAAGTCAGACCAAGCCTTCTGTTACTTGATTAAGGAAAAAACATAATAAAACTATGTGTTTGACCAACCCTTGTTGGGACACTTACTTTTATACAGGAAGCCCTTATGAAATGTTTCAGGTTGACTTAACCATATTACATCAAGAGGAGTAGCCCTTGCTAGACTTGGTGTAATATTGGAGGCAAAAGTTGAGGAAATCCAAAGTCATGATTTCAAGATTGGGGAGTCCACTCAACAGATCAAGGAGCTGCAAGCCCACAGTTGGCAAAGACCTGCCTACCTAAATACCTTCTATAGCTTGACCAACCCTTGTTGGGGTTATGCGAAGGGGAATATGGATCTTTGCCACTAGAATGTCATGACAACTGGACATTTCAAGTTCAATGGTGAAGGCCATTGAGACTTGATAAAATAGTGGGAGACTTAATAAAATTTATTATTTCTCATAAAATGTAATCAAGAAAGTACTAATGATATGCTCTTTTAATCGTAGAATAAAAATGAAAAGCTCGTCAACCACACCATCTCTGCGATCAATTCTGGATAAAGACAACATCTTCACCGACAGTAACTTCCAGGAATGGTTTAGACGCCTTTAGGTTATCCTACGCCATGAACGAAAGTCTTACGTGCTAGAGTTAGCATTACCTGATCCGCTTGCCAAGGAGGCGAGTGATGAGGATTTCCTGGTCTATGAGAAACATATGAACGACGCAGTCGACGTTCAATGTTTGATGTTATCATCAATGTCTAGTGAGCTCATGAAGTCTCATGAAAACATGAATGCTTATAGCATGCTCGAGCACCTCCGTGGTCTTTATTAGGAGAGAGAAAGACATGAAAGATTTGAGATCTCTAAGGCACTCTTTTAGAGTAAGCTTGGAGAAGGTGCCCCAACTGGGCCTCATGTAGTCAAGCTCATTGGCTACATTGAGTGCCTGGAGGTTCTAGTGTTTAAACTCCCTGAAGAACTGGGCACCGATCTCATTCTCACATCACTCCCTCAGAGCTTCTCTAACTTTGTTGTCAATTTTAATATGAACAACATTGAGAAGTCTCTATTTGATCTTCTTATCCTCATTCGCCAAGTGGAAAAAGATATGAAGCTCGAAAAGCCTTCTGTCCTTATGGTGAATAAGAGGAAATGGAAGGTGAAGAGCTTTAAGCCCAAAGCTTCTTCACGACCTTCCAAGAAAAGGAAGATCAAAGGGGAGGCAAGGGAACATGAGACTGTTTGTTTCGCATGTGGCAAAAAGAGCCACTAGAAGAAGAACTGCACCCAGCCTAAGAAGCAAGGGGAAGCTTCAGGTGCGTTTGTTATCGAATGCAATCTATCTGTTTCTACAAATTGGGTATTAGATACAGCTTGTGGTGCTCACATATGTATCCAAATACAGGAACCAAGTAGATTCAGGAAGATTGATCGAGGGGAGGTAGATCTACGAGCAGTCAACAGAGCTAGACTTGCTGCTGTAGCTGTTGGGGACTACCACCTCACATTGTCAACTGGGATGATCTTGGTGTTAAAGGATTGTTTTTATGTGCCTTCTGTAACCAAAAACATAATTTCTGTATCCAGACTAGATATAGATGGATTTGTTTTCAAGTTTGGAAATGAATGTTGCTTCTTTTATAAAGATAACATTTGTTTTGGTAGGGCACATTTATACAACGGTCTTTATGTGTTGGATTACACAAACCAAGTAATGACAATCGATGACAAAGATACTTCACATGACTCATACCACACCCAACTTTGGCATCACCAGCTAGGTCATGTAAACGAGAAACGCTCGACAAAGTTACATCAAGATGGATATTTAGATTCTTTTAAACTAAAACCACTTGGCGTATGTCATGCATGTTTACAAGGCAAAATGACCAAAGACCCATTTTGTGGGAAAGGTGAAAGGGCTAAAGAGCTTCTTGAATTGGTTCATACCAATGTGTGTTGACTATTTCCAGTTGAAGCAAGGGGTGGGTACTCATACTTCATAACTTTTACTGATGATTTTAGTAGATATGGATATATCTACTTAATGAGGTATAAGTCAGATTCCTTTGATAAGTTCAAAGAATACAAGAATGAAGTTGAGAACTAACTTGGTAAGAAGATTAAGAAACTCCGCTCAGATCGAGGTGGGGAATATCTTAATCAGGACTTCATTGATTACTTATGAGAGTTTGGGATCCTATCCCAACTCACTCCTCCTTACACACCTCAATGGAATGGTGTAAGTGAAAGGAGGAACCACACCTTGTTGGACATGGTGAGATCAATGATGAGTCATGCAAGTCTTCCATTATCCTTTTGGGGGTATGCGTTACAAACAACAACACAGATACTAAACCAAGTACCAACTAAATCGATAAATGGTATTCCATACGAGTTCTGGAGTGGAAGAAAAGCCATGTTATCGAATTTACATGTGTGAAGTAGCAAAGCGTTTGTTAAGGCATCTTCAGGTAGCAAACTCGCACCCCGAGGCACAAAGTGTACCTTTATTGGATACCCTAAGGAAACAAGAGGATATTACCTATACAACTCCTCAGACAAAAATGTTATAGTGGAAAGACATGCCATATTCCTTGAGAGGGAGCACATCTTCAAAAGAGATAGTGAGAGCAAGATAGACTTCAATGAAGTCGAGACTCAAGGTACACAAGAGTTGGTACGAAAACAGATTCCACAAAGCCCCATGGAAGAAGAATTTGTTCTAGAAACACAAGTACTACGTAGGAGTACAAGAAGGCAAGAGAACTGGAACGATACCGTTTTCTAGTTACTGAGGATGGTGACTCATTATTAGTTGATAATAATGATCTTCTCACCTACAAGGAAGCAGTAAGTGGCACAGACGTTGCCAAGTGGCAAGAAGCCATGAATTCTGAAATGGATTCCATGTACCAAAACCAAGTATGGATTTTGGTAGATCCTACAGTTGATGTAAATCCTGTTGGTTGCAAATGTGTATTCAAGAAGAAACTGGACATGGAAGGACAAGTCAGTACCTATAAGGCACGACTGGTTGCAAAAGGGTTTAAACAACGTTAAGAAATTGACTACGATGAAACCTTCTCACCAGTTGCAATGCTAAAATCCATCAGAATTCTATTTGCCATTGCGGCTTACCATGACTATGAGATTTGGCAAATGACTGTCAAAATAACATTCCTTAACAAGAACCTTCTGGAAGATGTCTACATGACACAACCTGAAGGGTTTGTGGCTCCAAAGGATGCCAATAAAGCATGCAAGTTGTAGAAATCCATTTATGGATTAAAGCAAGCATCCAAGTCATAGAACATTCATTTTGATGAAGCCATAAAAGAATTTGGTTTTATCAAGAATGAATGTGAGCCTTGTGTCTATAAATGGTTTAGTGGGAGTGCAATCGTTTTCTTAATAGTATATGTTGATGACATATTACTTATTGGAAACGAGATACCAGTCTTATAATCTATTAAGGCATGGTTGAATCAATGCTTCTCCATGAAGGACTTGGGCGAGGCAGCGTATATTCTTGGGATCAAGATCCATCGTGATAGATCCAAGAGATTGATGGGCCTAAGTCAAAGTACATACATTGATAATATACTGAAGAGATTCAGTATGGAACAATCCAAGAGGGGATTGTTGCCAGCATCACATGACATTCATCTTTCCAAGAAAATGTGTCCTCAGACACATGAGGAAAGAAAGATAATGGCAAAGACTCCATATGCATCAATGATTGGGCCAGTCATGTATGACATGCTATGTACTAGGCTGGATGTCGCCTACACATTGAGTGTAGTAGGCAGATATCATGCTGACCCAGGTGACCGCCATTGGATGACATTCAAAACTATCCTAAAGTATCTGAGGCGTACTAAGAATATGTTCCTAGTTTATGGAGGAGATGAAGAACTAGTCATCAGAGGATAGGCAGATGCTAGTTTCCAGACTGATGAAGATGACATGAAGTTGTAAACAAGATATATATTCACTTTGAATGGAGGTGCAATGAGCTGGAAGAGCTCAAAGCAGAGTGTGGTTGCAGATTCTACAACAGAGTCCGAGTATATCGCAGCTTCTGAGGCAGCTAAAGAAGCAGTTTGGATGCGAAACTTTGTCCAGGAGCTAGATGTGATACCTAGCAGTAAAGATCCCATCACACTGTACTGTGATAAAACTGCAGCGGTGACTCTCGCAAAAGAGACAAGGTCACATTAGCAGACGAAGCACATACTTCGGAAGTATCATCTCTTGAGGGATTTTTCTCAGAGTGGTGAAGTTACAGTGAGCAATATTTCCATGGAAGACAATGTGGCAGACCCCTTGACTAAAGCCTTGACTCAGCAAAAACATGATCATCACGTGAGGTCTAGCAGACTGAAAGTTATAGGAAGTTGGCTCTAGTCCAAGTGAGAGTTTGTAAAAGTTGGTGTCCTAGAACCAACTGGTTTTACTTTGATTACATGGATATTTAATGTATTATTACATATTGTTCATTTTTCTGCATCACTACGATGTAATAATGTCCTATAGTATTTGTTGCATTGATAAGGTCATGAAAGTTCCCCGCTATGATGAGAACCTTGAAATGCTATAACAATATTCTTAAATATAGTTCTGCGGTTGGATGACATACTATGATGAGACACATAGCATGCAGACCGTCAGGTGTGAGTACTCATAAGCAGATGATACTTCCTCTCATGAAGTTCGCACTTGGTAATCTCCAAGATAGGAGATTATGAGAACAGACCCGCTAGTAGGAATTCCTCATGTTTTAGTGTCATCAGATATTTCTATCTGCGAGCGTGTGTAATGATCCTTAGACTTTAAGATTATCATTAATACATGTCACGACTTGCATACTTTGATTTACTGACGAAAAACGTCACACAGGTAGTTGGCGGGAAGTAGGGTACGTTGGGTGCGTCAGGAGTGACATGTTATTAATGGATAAGTCGAGGAAAGATTTTTCCCTTCCATTTATGGAAGTTGATATCTCAGCCCTTTGATTGAAATAGAACCATCTGGCAAAATTCCATGGCCATGGTGTAATAATGAGTTTATTTCAAGTAGTCAAAGAGCGACATATTAAGTATAAAATTTGATGACACTATCATGAAACCTTCTTGATGAGATATTGCGACAAAGAGATTATATTACACAGTGAGCGTTCGTATGTGGATGTCGTTGTTGCGACTTTATGTTCTTTCTCTTGGGTGCCTTGACTCGTTGCTAGACAGTACTCTTGGACTTTAGGCAAACCCACCTAATGCCAATGAGAAAGAATCCTAGAGGGTCACACACTAAGTGTTTTTGGTGGTCTCGGTTAAATTCTATGTGAATTTAATTAATGAAATAAATATTATTCTCAAGAATGTGGAATAATTTTATTCAAGTTAAGATGATCGCATAAATAAAATAAAATATATTTATTTATTTTATTGAACATTTAATAAATATTTATTTACAAGTTTGTAAATAAAATATTTATTTAATAGAATAAATTATTTATTTATTTATTCGGGTGTTCAATAAATGGAAGTGGAATTCGAGCAGACCAAGGTCAGCCCGGTAGTAAAATAATTATTTGCAAGATGATAAATAATTATTAGTTGGTACAAGTTAAAATAATAATGACGCTGCTATTATTTTGTGACGTGAAATTTTATTCATAATTCCGTTTTGCGCAAGTTGACACACCATAAATAATGACGCAGAATTATTATTACGAGCATGGGTTTTCTCTAAGTTCATGGATGTATTTAATTGCTGTTATGCAATTAAATATTGTAACTGAAGTTCCATGCATATAAATAGACAAGTACGTCTATTGTGCCATAAAAAAACACACCACACGCTTGGTGAATTGAAAATTGTTGAGCTAAATAATTTTTCTCTCGAATCCACTTCTCGCCCCTCTCAAGAACGAGAGACGTTCTTTAAGGCCAAAGAAAAAACAATCAAGAATGACCGACACAAGACACTCGCTTCGCCGCACTAGCACCCGAAGAACAAGTGGTGTCGATCAGAGGCCATCAGAGCACGTGTGGATCACTACTAGAGCAATTCTAGTTTGGATCTTTGCAAGCGCAATGAGATAATCCAGAAGGGTCATTCTGAATGATCAACATCATCAATGGAGAAAATACCGAAGATCCATGTATTCTTTTCTTTATGAAATTAATTAAATTAATTATAAAAAAGATGTGAAAGATCCTCTCTAAAGGTTTCAGGCCTCTTCCTTCTTTATTTAAATCTTTGATTCTATTCCGTGGAGACTGGCGTTCATTGTTGTATTGATCCCGGAATAACCATTGATCATGGTAAAAATTAAATTTGGGTGCCGTCCCAACCACGCTTCCACTGCGCCCGGAACCTTCATCCCCTCTCTTTCTCTGTCTGACTGGTTCCAATATTAGCCATGACCGTTTTTTCTATTCCTGATGCCAGGAGGGTGACCTTGACTTCACTCATGTGGCTCGCTCTTCATGGGAAAAACCGATGCATGAGGTATCTTGTGTGAGTTTTCACAACCGACTTTGAAGGTTGAAGGAGGATCTTCGTTTATGGGCAATCTCTAAGCCATCCCGCTTCCTGGACTTGGATTCCTTAAAAGCCAATATCGAACAAGCTGAGCAGGGGCTTGAATATCAATGGGATGATAATGTGTTTAACAACCTCATGTGCTTAAAGAACCGACTTACAGATCTTCTCCTGGAGCAGGAAAGGAGTGCTAGAGAAAAATCTCGGGTGACTTGGCTCAAGGAGGGTGATAAAAATACCACCTTTTTTCATGCATGTATCAAGGAGGGGAAGAGATCCAAAGCTCCAAATATCCTTCTTGAAGATGACTCTTCTACCAATGACCCATAGGTGATGGGAGGTATGGTTGGGTCACATTTTCATTATTTACTTGTGCGAATGTTAACCCTTACATGCAGGACGATTATCCCACAGGGCATTCTGATCTTTTGACTCCATTCCACATGTGGTCTCCCATGACATTAATGAGGACTTTGAAAAGGTTCTGGATGAGCAAGAGGCGTGGAAGGCAATCTCAACACTTAACTCTCAAAGTGCTTTCGATCATGATGGATTTTTGGGGTCATTCTATACTACATCTTGGGACTTCATTAAGCATGGGTTGGTATAATTCATTCAAGATTATTTCTATGGGGGGAATCTACCTCATGTAGCATGTGCCACCACTCTTATTTTCATCCCCAAAGTCAAAGATCCATCCTTGAAACAATTCAAGCCGATCAACATGCGTAATTTTCCCTATAAAGTTATGGCTACCGTTATCAATTGAAGACTTGCGTTGATGATCATCAATGTTTTATTCAAGGTAGGTCCACTCAATCCACCCTTGCCTTAACCCAGGAAATACTGGGAGATATAAAAAAGCCCCAGGCTCAAACATAGTCGTTAAGATTGATATGGACAAAGCCTACGACCAGGTCGAGTGGAGTTTCATCATCAGAGTCCTGAGATGTATGGGCTTCTTCGAAAAGGTGGTTGATCTTTTCTTCAGATGCATTGGATCTTTATGGTTCTCTGTCACTTTCATGGGAAAAAACTGTGGATTCTTTAAATTGGTTGTAATGACCAGAAATTTCCATGTAATTTTTTTAATTAAATGGAAATTTTACGAGTCCGCGAAAATTGATGGCGGGTGATTTCGAGGTCCGGAGTGCCCAAAATGAATTTTTGAACTTTTTTTCGGGTACGTTCAGTAAACGTGTGAGTGGGGTTTTTTTTAACTTTTGAACTGGTGCTCAGAATTGAAATCCGAGGACACCATTGAACTCGCAGTGCCGGTATTCGCTTAAAGAGATTTTCTTCTCGACAACAGTTGGTCGATGGTGAAAGTTAGTTTTTGTATTTTTTGTGAAAGAATAAAGTAAAATAATTTTTTTTAACATTTTTATTTGTTGAAACCTCCTATGTGGATGTTATAAAGGCGAGGACCACCTGAACTAAAACCTCCCACATGGGTTATGGTGGTGGGGACCACCCGAGCCTAAACCCCCCAATTTGAATTCCTAAAGGTGGGGACCACCCGAACCCTCATAACGGGAGAAACCCTTAAACTCTCTCTTAAATGTGGGGAAACCTCTTGAACTTCCCCCACTTTAATTGTGCCACCCTCTTTGATTAATTATACCAACTCATCAATTAATTAATTAAGCCAATTTGAAATTATGCGAACAAACTAAATAGATAACATATTCTATTATGTTGGCTATTTCATTTTTGGTGGGGATTGGGGGAAAGTATTTGGCAAAGGAGAAGGGGAGAGTTTTTGGGAGGATTACACTTCTCCAATGAAGAACTTCTTCCACGAAGAACGCTTCTCCAAACGAAGAACCACCTCTATTGAAGAGCGTTTATCCGATGAACGAGCTCAGGATTAGAGGCGTGTGGAGGGCGCGACGAATGTCGACATCTTCGACTTCTCTCTCGCAACACAACAACAAACCTTCGAGGTAGGGTTTTAATTATGTGTGATCATCGATTCCCATGTTCATCCCTTCTAAACAAAGAACGCGGATCAACTCACTAACTAGTTGATCCGCATATGATTTCTTTTTACGGGATTGAGAATAATTATTACAGGTGGTTATAAGTTTGTTGTTTTAAATACATTCCTTACCCATTCTTGATGTTCTTTGTGATTCAATATTTGTGGACCACTTGCTACCGCTCTAACGCAGAGAGTGTGGGCCAAACGAACATGGACCGACCTCTCCGCAAAACCTTGTGTTTTTTTGATGAAATCCTTGCGACAGAGGAAGACGAAAACCAGAGGCTAGTCGTGTGACGAAGGCGACGACGCAACCGCGCCGCTCGACGGAAGAGAACCACGACTTGTTTCGCGGCGGCGAAGGGAGGACGACCGGCCGAACCGACAAGAAACCGCACCCCAATCCGGGAAAACACTCCACGAAAACCGCTCTAAATCTCCTTCCCTATCATAAAAAAGCATTAAAATCAACACCCAAGGAAACAACAACCCTAGATCTACACACAACAGGTGAAGATCTAGAAAACCGAGGGTGAGGGAGATGTAGATCTAGAGGAAACCACAAAGAACCACGAGAGAAGACTTGCTGACCGCGCTGTCGTGACACATCAAATTGATTATATTTTTAAGGTTGATTTATAGTCTAGGGCAGACCCTAGGTCGTCTCTCAAGGAGCGTTGATAGGTTTAGAGCGTGTGTTTCTAATAAAAAGTACTTAAATTGGGGGTGGCTTTGAAAACAATTTCTAAAACAAAATGACTTAATTTAAATAGTTTAAGAGTTGAAAAACAAGTGGATTTTGTAAAATATAAGATAGGTATGTGATCATTGCTAAGTTACTACAGCACATGAAGAGTTCGTCATTCTTAATCTATTATTAGGTTTTAGTGTAATCCTTTGCTTGAGGGTTATCCAAGATCTTGGGTACCCATAAGCCTCTTAAAATGATGCGATTAGAACTAAACCTTGACATAACAATCGTGTAGTCAAGTTCCAGCCCCTTAGCATGCTTTAAGGTTTGTAAAGGAACATTGAAATCTCAAATGTTTGGTAAAGAAAAGGGTTCTTATGTTGTCCAATAGGAACAACACAAGACACACACTTTAAATTGCACACCGATCGATTATGAAATAAAAGGTGTTTCAATTAGATGCATCAAAACAAGTTAAGATACATATAAAAGAACAATTCCAATCCTCAATATACACCAAACCAGTAGAAAATTATGTTCCGGAACTCCCTCTTCACGTGTGTAGCTCCCTCGCAATGATCACCCACCGCTTAGCTCGACATTGGGAGGAGGAGGAAGCTCAGGTTGAACTACTTCTTCATTGTTGATCCCCCTATGAGGATAGGGGCCTCCAGAACCTCTAAGGTGATTAGGAGACTCCTCTAGGACTCCAAATTGGCAACACTTCACTCCTTAGCTGAACTTGCAAATGAGGTTCCCTTGGTGCCCTCTTGACTGTCTCCACCGAAAGTTTGTCACAATTTGGAAAACTACAGCTCAAGATATTGATAAAATACTGAACACTGCATTTGACTTGGTCCAAATTCGGTGGCTTGGACAGATCAGTTCGGATGGGCCCCATAGAAGCCGAATCAGGATTGAGTTCCTTAATATGAAATGTAGCCTATTAAATTTTGGACAGACCCACAAAATTTCAGCCCATTTGGATGCACAGATTTCATGTACTATGCAAAACAGTGGACAGATGTTCATGGATCCATGCAATTTTGGCCCATTTTTCTTCCACTTCATCAAGGGCCCTCCAAATCACCTCCACCTACATTGAAATAATAAAAACAAGTAACATTGCCCATTATAATGTTGATTAACATTAATTAAATGATTCAAACATAAAGTACAATTTATTATTATATTTGGAATATTCATTACAAAATTAGTTTAAAACAACGGTGTAAGGGTGGGATAAAACAATGAATCGTGGTACGATCACACCCCCACACCTAAACATTTGCACTCCTTGAAAAAATCACATATCCAAATAAAATGATGCATATATATATATATATTTCCAACATAATGAAGATTTAATATTTGAGGAAATTTTATTTAAAGTAATGTGATCAATGCACGAACCACACCAAGGAGTTCTTCCCAGTGAAAATGGAAAAAGATGTCTCATAAATCATATCACAATAAAATTCAAAGAGATTTATGACACCAACATGAGCAAGGAATTCAAAGGTCAACCATTACACTAACTCTCCATGTGTGTGTGTGAAAACTATTCCATGTTATTCTTTCCACTTTCTATCAAATAAATATAGGTTATTTTAACATTATTCATCTTTAAATGATTTTCACCGAACCTGTCCTACATCCTTTGCAATCACATTTCAAGACCCACTCATTTAAGCATTCCCAGAAGTCAAACCATAAGCTCCCGACCTAGATATCCCCATATGTTTCACATTTCATCACTCTCCTCATTTATTATATTTTTTTTGAAGTTGCAATTGGAACAAATCTCACACTCATCTCTCAACCCTTGTTTGATCTCCTCACGACATTAATTGCAATAGTTATAACAAGATCAAAGGTTGAGGATGAGTGGTTTTTGACCTGCCCAAGACACAACAATTTTTTTGAGGGCGTACAATAGTCGGACATTAGGTACACACGCATAGGTCAATCTGGTACAGTAATGAAACAGATTAGATAAGAAACGAACGTATGGAAATATCATTTCAAGCTGAAAAATATTAACCCAACATATATTTACCTTATATTAAGTAAGAAATACTCACACTTTGTGGTTTGGTGCAAAAATGTATGGAGATATTAGTGACACAGTTTTCCCAAAACTACTCACACAAGGGGCATCAATCATCTCAAATGTTTCACATTGATACAACCATTTATATCATTGACATAAAACCAATTCACTAAAAAAAATTCACTCCTTGATGGTAAAATCATACACAAATTCTTTTTAGCCTTCGTTATGGTATTTTTACTTTCCCCACTTTATGGTCGCCAAATCATGGAACTTCAAAATTGTTGATGGGGAAAAATGAAAATACCATAAATATGGCCAAAAAGAGAAAACAAAAGGAGAAAATGATGAAAATTCTTAACTAACCCAGGAATGTACCCATCCCCCCACACCTAGAGTATACAGTGTCCTCACTGTAGTAAAAGAGAATGTGGGAAGGAAGGATAAAACCTGATAGATTTCATTCATAGTTTGCTTCTTGAACTTGGAGTTCCTCCATCGGAGACTCCAGAATGGCTTCACGAAAGTGCTTCAGCTGCTGCCCATTGACAGTGAATGTTTGCTTGGTTTCTTCATTTTGAACGTGGACAACACCAAATGGAGAGACGTTAGTAACAGTGTATGGTCCAAACCAGCGGGAACGAAGCTTACTAGGATGCAATTTCAGCCTTGCATTGTAGAGGAGGACCTTCTGCCCAATATGGAACTGACGATGAAGGATAAAACGGTCATGGGAAGCCTTGGTTCTCTCCTTATAAATCTTGGAGTTTTCATATGCACCTCTTCTCATTTCCTCTAGCTCCTGAATCTGCAACTTCCTTTGAGCACCTGCACCAGAATGATTAGAATTGCATTGTTTGATGACCTAGTAGGCCCGGTGCTCAATCTCAACAGGGAGGTGACAACTCTTTCCAAACACAAGACCATAGGGTGACATTCCAATGGGAGTTTTGAAAGCAGTACGGTAGGCCCATAATGAATCATCAAGTCTAAGACTCCAATCTTTCCTATTAGGTTGAACCGTTTTTTCAAGAATTTGTTTTACCTCTCTATTTGACACCTCAACTTGACCATTGGTCTGTGGATGATATGCAGTAGAAACTCGATGACCGACCCCATACTGACGCAAAAGTGATTGCGTTGTTCGGTTGCAGAAATGAGAACCCTGGTCACTGATGATGAACCTAGGTAATCCAAACCTACAAAAAATCCGAGTTCTCAAAAATTCTACAACTGTTTTGGAATCATCTGTCCTTGTGGCCCGTGCCTCTACCCATTTTGATACATAATCAACGGCCAAAATAATGTACAATTTGCCAAAAGAATTGGGAAATGGCCCCATAAAGTCAATGCCCCAAACATAAAAAATGTAATGAAAGAACAAGGGTTGTTGTGACATTTCATTCCTTTTAGAGACATTCCCCATTCTTTGACAACGAGGACAAGATTTACAAAATTCACGGGCATCCAGAAAAAGTGTTGGCCAAAAGAGACTAGAATCCAGAACTTTGCGAGCAGTCCGTTGGGGACCAAAGTGGCCCCCACAAGCATGAGTGTGGCAGAATCTAAGGACAGACTGAAACTCGCTATCAGGAACACAACGCCTAAGGACCTGATCGCTACATGTGCGCCAAAGGTAGGGGTCATCCCAAATGTACCAACGAGACTCATGTTTTAGACGACTGGCTTGGTTTTTTGTTGAAATCAGTAGGAATGCAAGATGCTACCAAATAATTTACAATTTCAGCATACCATGGAATATCATCTTGCACTTTGTACAATTGCTCATCAGGAAACATGTCATTAATGGGAATACAGGGGGATGAGACAATGTCTGAGGATGGGGGGATCCTACTGATATGGTATGCCACCACATTCTCTGCTCCTTTTTTATCTCTAATTTCTAGATTGAATTCCTGAAGGAGGAGCATCCAACAAATGAGACGTGGTTTGGCTTCAGGTTTTTTTAGGAGATACCGGAGGACTGCATGGTCTGTGAACACAATGACTTTGGACCCTAAAAGTTATGACCTGAATTTATCCAAGGCAAACACAATGGAAAGAAATTATTTTTCAGTGGTGGTGTAGTTTGCTTGGGCAGGGTCCAAAGTATGTGAGGCATAGGCTATGACATGTGGAGCTCGGTCGACCCTTTGTGACAAGACTGCCCCAACTGCATAGTTAGAGACGTCACACATGAGCTCAAATGGTAAATCCCACCGAGGTGGTTGGATTACCGGGGGTGATGTGAGACTCCATTTTAATTTATTAAAAGCTTCTTCACATTCTTTATCAAAAACAAAATCTTTTTCGTTTTGGAGTAAGCAGGAGAGGGGAAGTGCAATCTTACTAAAATCACGAATGAAACAACGGTAAAATCCAGCATGACCTAGGAAAGACCGTACATCACGTACATTTTTAGGGAATTGTAGGGAAGAAATGACATCCACTTTCGATTTGTCTACTTGGATACCATCCCCAGAAATGACATGCCCCAAAACTATACCTTGTCGCACC
This sequence comes from Viscum album, assembly GCA_963277665.1. Classification (NCBI taxonomy): domain Eukaryota; kingdom Viridiplantae; phylum Streptophyta; class Magnoliopsida; order Santalales; family Viscaceae; genus Viscum; species Viscum album. The sequence goes on along the minus strand of OY728166.1, from coordinate 1,226,671,123 downwards.
ATGAAATGACATTTCTCATAATTTAATACAAGATTCTTTTCAATACAGCGACGTAGGACGGAACCAAGACTACTTAAACATTCATCAAAAGAGGATCCATAAATAGTAAAATCATCCATGAAAACTTCCATGCAATTCTCCAGGTAATTCGAAAAAATACTAACCATGCATCGTTGAAAAGTACCCGGAGCATTGCATAGACCAAATGACATCCTTCTATAGGCAAATGTGCCAAAGGGGCAAGTGAAGGTTGTCTTTTCCTGATCCTCGGGGGCAATATGGATCTGAAAGTATCCAGAATACCCATCAAGAAAACAGTAATGAGACTTCCCCGCTAGCCTCTCTAGCATTTGGTCAATGAATGGCAATGGGAAATGGTCATTCCTAGTGTGTTGGGTTAGTCGGCGATAATCTATACAGACACACAAACTATTCTGCACACGAGTTGGAACCAATTCATTATTTTCATTTTTAATTACCGTTAGACCAGTTTTTTTAGGAACTACTTGAACGGGACTGACCCATTGGCTGTCAGAGATGGGGTAAATGATTCCAGCAGCCAATAATTTTGTTACTTCCTTTTTAACTACTTCTAAGAGGTTTGGGTTCAGTCGACGTTGTGCCTGCCTCACTGGTTTAGCCTCATCAGTTAATAAAATATGATGTGTACAAACTGATGGGCTAATACCAGGAATGTCCGCAAGTGTCCATCCCAATGCTTGTTTATACTCCCTCAAAATTTCAAGCAGTCGCAATTCATGCTTAGGAGGGAGTGAACTAGCAATGATGACAGGCAACTTGTTTCTATTCTCAAGATATGAATATTTTAAATCTTGAGGCAGTTGCTTTAGTTCCAATTTAGGTGGATTTTGGATTGATGGGAGTGTGTGTGAAAGTGAGAGGTCACTAATCTCATCTAACTGCTCAATGGTATCATCCTCAGATGAGGAATTAGCTTTTACAAGCGTAGCAGTATCATCGATGGTCATGTGATCCTTTGTGTTCAAGAAATTATCAATTAATAAACATGAATGACACTTTTCTAGACCACTGCAACAATCAACACATGATTCATTTCCATGAATTTCAATCAAAGAGGAAAATTCAGAAAGGGGATTAGGGGAAACAAATGAAGTGATTTTAGGGGAAGGGAGTACATCAATTGAATTTACCGAGAGAGAGGAATGTTCTTCTGAGGGGTGCTTCATGACATCAAGGATGTTGAAATGGACTATGTCACCACCAAATTCCATAGATAATGTACCATTGTGGACATTAATTATGGCTTTGGCGGTTTTCAATAAAGGTCTCCCTAATATAATTGGGGCATGTCCATTCATCCTATCATCTTCCATTTTTAGCACATAAAAATTATCAGGAAATATTAAATTTTGAACCCTCACAAGAACATCCTCTAACACACCAGAAGGGTGTGCCGTACTCCGATTTGCTAGTTGAACAACTATTCCTGCGGTCTTTAGTTCACCGACCTTCAAAGAAGAGTAAATAGAGTGAGGCATCACATTAATAGAGGCACCCAAATCAAGCATAACATTAGAAAAAGAATACTCCCCTATGGTACATGGAATTGAGAATGTTCCAGGATCGTTGCATTTGGTGGGAAGTGATGGTTGTATTGATGCTGAGACGTTCCTCCCCAGGCTCACCTTCTCATCACCTCTAAGTCGCCTTCGATGGGTACACATCTCCTTCAGAAACTTGGCATATCTCAGAATTTGCTTGACATCATCAATCAATGGAATATTAACCTGCACTTTTTTGAAAGTCTCCAAGATTTCTTTATCAAGTTCAGTTTCCTTTTGTTTCCTTGGTTGAGTGGATCTTTGGGGAAATGGAAGAGGAATTCTTGGGCTTGGTAACTCATCAATAGACACACTCTTTCCTTTGGTAGGACTTCTCTCAAGACAATGTTCCACCTCATTTGAACCTTTTTCAGTGGTTGGGATGGTGGTTTCCTTAGGATAGGATGACTCTAATGGAGGGTTCATTTGGCTTTTAAGTTGAGTTCCACTCCTAAGGGTGATGGCACTAACATTTCCATTATCCCTAGGGTTGACAAGTGGTTGAGATGGTAGTTTACCAGACCCATGGCTTTAGATTTCACCCACTGAGTTAGCTAGTTGGCCTAATTGGGTTTTGAGGTCTTGTATGGCTGATTGGGTGGTTTGTTGGAACTGGAGATTATTGGCAGCCATTTGTTTCATCATATCTTCTAGGCTAGGCTCGGGTTTTGGAGGGGGTTGTTGGAAAGGCCTTTTGGGCGGTTGAAAATTTCCGGGTGGTGGTGGTTAATGACTACTTTGCACTGGTTGGTTCCATGGTTGATGATGCTGGTTTGAATACCCCCCTTGCCTATAGGCTTGGTTGTCTTTCCACCCAGGGTTGGATGGATAACAAGGTTCTTTCCTAATGGGTTGGTTATAGGGGCGTCCAGGAAATATCGCCTCACAACTCTCAGAAGTTTCTCTCAATTGGGGGCATTGGTCAGAATAGTGGGTATCAGAAGAGCATATACCACAATGTATGGGAGGAGGAGATTGAAATTTCCCTTGGGAAAGAGCAAGTTGTCGTAGAAGGGTACTTACCTCTTCAAACTTTGTGTCCACCTTCTTCTCGAATTCAGTACTTTTTACCTCATGGACACCTCGAATGGGTACACTGGACCTTGAACTGAATTGTTGAGTGTTCTGTGCCATGGTCTCAATTAGGGTCTTTGTAGCGATTGGGGTTTTATCCACTAGTGCACCACCTGCAGCAGCATCAATCATGTTACGATCTATTGGAATCAAACCTTCATAAAAATATTGTATTAAAATTTGATAGCTTATTTGGTGGTGTAGACAACTTGAACATAATCTTTTAAAGCGTTCCCAATATTCATGAAGGGTTTCTCCTTGAGATTGTCTTATCCCACATATTTCTTTTCTTATTGTTGCAGTTCGAGAGGCTGTGAAGTATTTTTCAAGAAAAAGTCGTTTCATGTCCGCCCAACCTCTAATAGGTGAATTAACATAATACAACCAATCTTTAGCCGTGTCTTCTAATGAAAATGGAAAAGCCCTAAGTTTTACTTGTTCTTCATCCACATTAGCAGGTTTTAATGTTGAACACACAGTATGAAATTCTTTTAAATGCTTATGTGGATCTTCTCCAGGCAGTCCATGAAATCTTGGTAATAAATGAATTAAACCAAATTTTAGTTCAAAATTGGGTGCCTCGCCTTGTAATTGAATGTAAGTGGGTCGGATATCAACATCAGGTGAGGTTAGTTCTTTTAGTGTTCTATTATTTTCAGCCATGTTATACAAGTTATGTTCAGTTTTAACTTTGGTTTCAGAAGAAGAAGAATGATCAAGAAGAATTTTAAGATGTGATGTCTCCTCCTTCAAAGTGTTGTCTTGTGTGTCTCGGTTTCGTTGATGTAGGATCCTCTCCGGTTCGGGTTCGAAAGTTTGTAGGTCTCCCGGAGTAGAACGCATCATACACAGAACCTACACAATAAATAAATTAGAACACAAAAATAAATGCAAAGGTAGAAGATAAAAAAAACAAATATTCACAAAAATTACAAAAAATTTATCAAAAACACGCACAAAAAACCAAAGCGCTCCCCGGCAACAGTGCCAAAATTTGACCGCGCTTTCGTGATACGTCAAATTGATTATATTTTTAAGGTTGATTTATAGTCTAGGGCAGACCCTAGGTCGTCTCTCAAGGAGCGTTGATAGGTTTAGAGCGTGTGTTTCTAATAAAAAGTACTTAAATTGGGGGTGGCTTTGAAAACAATTTCTAAAACAAAAATGACTTAATTTAAATAGTTTAAGAGTTGAAAAACAAGTGGATTTTGTAAAATATAAGATAGGTATGTGATCATTGCTAAGTTACTACACCACATGAAGAGTTCCTCATTCTTAATTTATTATTAGGTTTTAGTGTAATCCTTGGCTTGAGGGTTATCCAAGATCTTGGGTACCCACAAGACTCTTAAAATGATGCGATTAGAACTAAACCTTGACATAACAATCGCGTAGTCAAGTTCCAGCCCCTTAGCATGCTTTAAGGTTTGTAAAGGAACATTGAAATCTCAAATTTTTGGGAAAGAAAAGGGTTCTTATGTTGTCCAATCGGAACAACACAAGACACACACTTTAAATTACACACCGATCGATTATTAAATAAAAGTTGTTTCAATTAGATGCATCAAAACAAGTTAAGATACATATAAAAGAACAATTCCAATCCTCAATATACACCAAACCAGTAGAGAATTATGTTCCGAAACTCCCTCTTCACGTGTGTAGCTCCCTCGCAATGATCACCCGCCGCTTAGCTCGACATTGGGAGGAGGAGGAAGCTCGGGTTGAACTCCTTCTTCATTGTTGATCCCCCTATGAGGATAGGGGCCTCCAGAACCTCTAAGGTGATTAGGAGACTCTTCTAGGACTCCAAATTGGCAGAACTTCACTCCTTGGATGAACTTGCAAATGAGGTTCCCTTGGTGCCCTCTTGACTGTCTCCACCGAATGTTTGGCACCATTTGGAAAACTACAGCTCAAGATATTGATAAAATACAGAACACCACATTTGAACTGGTCCAAATTCGGTGGCTTGGACAGATCAGTTCGGATGAGCCCCATAGAAGCCGAATCAGGATTGGATTCCTTAATATGAAATGTAGCCTATTAAATTTTGGACAGGTCCACAAAATTTCAGCCCATTTGTATGTACAGATTTTGTGTACTATGAAAAACAGTGGACAAATGTCCATGGATCCATGCAATTTTGGCCCATTTTTCTTCCACTTCATCAAGGCCCCTCCAAATAACCTCCACCTACATTGAAATAATAAAAAAAGTAACATTTCCCATTATAATGTTGATTAACATTAATTAAATGATTCAAACATAAAGTGAAATATATTATTATATTTGGAATATTCATTACAAAACTAGTTTAAAACAGTGGTGTAAGGGTGGAATAAAACAGTGAATCATGGTACGATCACTTGCCTGAGAAGAACCTCTTTCAATCCACTAAGAAACCCCTTCGATTTGCCTCCAAAACGAGCTAAGGAGCTTCCCCAACATATTAAAACCGGAACACCTGCGTGAGCCACAAGTGGGAGGAAGAATGAGGGAAAAATGGGAAATCCCGAGTGGCCCAGGACTTAAAAACCCAAACTTTAAGTGGTCGCGTGGTTACCCCACACGGTTTGGAAAACTGTGTGCCAACCGTGCTGTTGCCACTGTCTCAACCAGGGACTTTGCATGGCTTGCCCGCACGGTCTGAAAAACCGTGCGCCGCCCGTGCGGAGCCCACCGTCAAGGCCAATAACTTACAGAACGATCCCTCGGGACCAAAAGGTTAATAACTTACAGACTGAGTGTCTGATTGACGCACCATCTATTGCGTTGAGACCCCTATGACGTGGCGAACCTTTGGGATACTTCTTCGTGGGACTTCGTGGCGGTTGGTGTATCAACCAGTGGCTTGAGAAGCAGACCCTTACGGAGACAAGCGAGCTTAGTGCGGGAACCCTATAACTGGCTGTGATGATGTACTAGGATCCTGTGTGGGTCTGACGATGTACTGGAGATGTACTAGGATCCTGTGTGGGTCTGATGACATATTGGAGATGTACTAGGATCCCGTGTGGGCCTGACGACGTACTGGAGATGTACTAGGATCCTGTGTGGGTCTGACAACGTACTGGAGATGTACTAGGATCCTGTGTGAGTTTGACGATGTACTGGAGATGTACTAGGATCCTCTGTGGGTCTGAAGATGTACTGGCGATGTACTAGGATCCTGTGTGGGTCTGACGACGTACTGACGATGTACTAGGATCTTGTGTGGGTCTGACGATATACTATGATCCTTCGTGGGTCTGCCTCTTAACTGAGTAAGATGAATTAGTAGTTGCATCTAATCATCTCTACTACTATACTTAAGTTATACCTGGTGTGAGCCGAGTTCGTACCTGCGTGGTAATTTCCTTCATGGTAATACCTTGGTGGTATTCTTCTGTGTGGCGTACCTATGTGGTACTTACCTTCACGGTATTCCTTCCTTTGTGGAATATTTGAGCTTTGGGCTTTTGGGTTGGACCCTGTGTTTCCTCTTGATTGAGATGAGTATACTTGATAACTTAGGTATATGTATGGGCATATACCTAAGTAGGGTTGTCAGTTGACTTCATGCTTTGTGGTTTATCCTTTGTGGATTTTGTGAGACCTTGAGGGTCTCGAGGTCCATACTGAGTATCATTATACTCACCCCTGCACGGGCTATGCCCACACCTTGTTACGTTTGGTGTAGACGACGGAAAACGCTGATCGAGGCTGAGGGTACCAGGACTAGACGGGGCCCAGAGGTAGACCATATGGCGTGTCGGTACGCAGAGGAGACGGGTGGACATGGAGTGCTGAAGAGACGATCTGTACCTTTCCTTCAGGTAGGAACCTCAGAGGACGACCCAATAACTGCTTTCTTTTTTCTTCAGTTGTATTGTTTTTTAGTTGTACTTGTACCTTCACTGTTGGTCTTGTATTCCAGCCCCTTTTTACTTTCATCACACTTTTTTCTATACAGTTGACCTATGTTCGTATCTTGCTGTGTGCTTGGTTGCATGTGTTTACAGGTTATAAAGGCAATGCCTTCCCGATTTTAGAGAATACTCCTTTCGGTGCTAGTCGCCAGCCCCTGGCCTATGGAAGACGAGCTTGGGGTAGCCACGACACGGGCCCCAAGGGACGGGTTGTGACAAATTGGTATCAGAGGAACCGGTTCTACCATAGAACATAGAGCTATTATCTTTTAATGACAATAGTGTTAAGTGTAGTGAGTATGGTTATCGGTTTAGGGAATCTAGTGTTGGTGCGGCGGCAGACGTATCCATACACCTGGACCCTGACTTCTGATTTCCAACTTAGTGCACGAAAACACTGATTGCGTGTGTGTGTTTTCAAGATTTTTCTTTGTGATCTCTTTGAGTCAGCTCACCAGGCATAACTTATTGACCGTGGTGCACCTGTTTCTTTTCAGGATGCCTCCACGCAGACAACCAACTAGGGTTCCAGATATAATACGCACTGATAGCCCACCGAGTGACGAGGCCTCGGTGCAGGGCCCTCTTCTAGTAGAGGCACCAGCGGTACCATTACCCGTTGGGCCACCGATGCCACCAATGCCAACAGCAGAGGGTGCACGCCACTTGAGCGTGTTGCATGAGTTCCAGCGCTAGAGGCCACCCAGGTTCAGGGGAGAGACAGACCCACATGCGACTGAGGATTGACTGGAGGCCGTAGTTAGAGTCTTCTGACTGGCAGGGACACCACCTAATCTCATGGTGATCCTTGCCGCTAGTCTTCTATAGGTAGAAACAGGCAGATGGTGGAGCTTGATGCTCCAGGTTCACGACGAGGTGACACTTCCCTGGGCAGACTTTGAGAGCCTGTTTCGGGCAGAGTTTTTCCCAACGACTCTTCATGCAGTGCACATACAGGAGCTTCTTCATCTGCAGTAGGGCAGCATGACTGTGGCTCAGTACTCAGCAAGGTTCACTGACCTCTCACACCACTCCACTGATATGGTACGAGACTCATTCATCAGGGCCCAGACCTTCGAGTAGAGACTCCGGCGGTAGATCAGGGCTTCGATGATCTCACTCAGCATTCCGACGCAGACAAGAGTGTTAGAGAGAACCCTCTTAGTGGAAAGTTTTCTTGCTGAGCAATCACCAGCAGCAAGACCCACCACCGGTCATCACATAGAGGAGTCTTCTACAGCTGGCAGCAGATAGATGTCACAGAGGTCCAAGAGGACCAGACATACAGGTGGACGACAACATGATTCAGGATCGGTTGTGCAGTGCATAGGAGACAGAGCCAGACATGTGAGGAACAGACAATGTTTCACATGCAGTGTGCAGGGTCACATGGCTCGTAACTGTCCGATCCGTCGTACGGATGATCAGCAGATGGTCAAGGGACCGCCCAGGCAGAGACAGAGGTTCGACCGAGGAGGTCCGCAGGGAGTAGGTAGACGTGGCAGAGGAGCTGGTCGTTCAGCTGGTGGTGGGCGACAGTTCAAGATGTTACTGCCACCACCACCAGGAGGTCCACCCCGACCGTAGGGAGCAGGTGGACTTGGGAGAGGTCAGCTCCAGGTAGCTGATTCCTACAATCATGGCGCTCCGGAGATGATACGAGGTACGATCTGTGTCTATTCCACCTTAGCTACAGTACTTATAGACATAGGTTCAGTCATTCTTTTATTGCCACTACCCTCATTCAGAGTTCAGAGATTCTGACAGAGCCGTTGGCTCGATCCTTACGGCTAGAGACTCCCATGGGAGAGGATTCGACGATTATGCACTGGTTCCGGTAGTGTGAGCTTACTCTAGGAGGCGAGAGCTTCGATTGAGATCTCTTAGTAGCAGCGTCGAGACCTTACGACATCATCTTGGGTATGGACTAGTTATCTACAGTCAATGCTCAGATTGACTGTATTAGGCGCAAAGTGCGGTGTGTCCACACGGATGAGACCAGGTTCACCTTCATCAGCGAGAAGGGAGCCTTTGCAGTGCAGGATGGACTTACCCAGAGGAGGGTGCATCCGATCACTCATCAGTTGGCTAGCCTTACCCTCGAAGCGGTTGATGTGGAGAGTTTGAGCTATTCTGTAGTGGTGGACCAGTACGCGGATGTCTTCCCTGATGATGTTCTCGGTCTACCTCCTCGTAGAGAGGTGGGCTTTTACATTGACTTGTACCCTGGGACAACACTGATATCTACACCAGGGTATTGGATGGCTCCCACGGAGCTTCGTGAGCTGCGGGTACAGCTGGATGACTTACAAGGGAAGGGGTTCATCTGGCCCAGTGTTTCTCCTTGGGCAACCTCGATTTTGTTCGCCAAGAAGGCGGATGGGAGCTTCAGACTTTGTGTTGAATATCGGCGCCTGAACTAGGTGACCGTGAAGAACAAGTACCCACTCCCCGAGGATTGACGACCTCTTTGATCAGCTGAAGGGAGCACGGTGGTTCTCGAAGATAGACCTCAGACCAGACTATCACCAGCTCAGACTACGAGACGAGGATGTGCAGAAGATGACTTTAAGATGCCGGTACGACTATTATGAGTTTTTGGTCACGCCGTTCGGCGTGACCAACACTCCAGCAGTGTTCATGAGACTCATGAACAGAATCTTCCATCCATACCTTGATCGCTTTGTAGTAGTCTTCATCGACGACATTCTGATCTACTCGGCTACTGAGGAGGAGCATGCCTATCATTTGCAGATAGTTCTGGACACACTCCGAGAGCACCAGCTTTATGGTAAGCTCTTGAAGTTCCAGTTCTAGATCCGAGAGGTTCACTTTCTGGGACATTTAATCTCAGAGGCTGGAGTTGCAGTGGATCCAACGAAGATTGAGGCGATACTTGCTTGGGAGCCACCTAGGAGTGTGACTGTAACATCCCAAGTAAGTAATGAATAATAGATATTTTTATCCATGTCTATTAATGATTAAGATAGTGTTTTAGAGGCTTAAAATTAAAATAAATACAATCTTATGCATGGAATAAACTAATATTCTTAAAAGATTGTCTTACTGCCTTTTGATGGCAAACCATTTTTGAATCTATATTTTGACAATTTTATAAACTATGTTTGTCAAAATAAATTTATCCTTTATGATTGGGACATCAAAATTTACCTTGTGTGAATTTTTGGTATTTTTCTGACAATATTCATTTTTTAATGAATAGTGAAAAATACTGCATTTTACATCAAAACTGCTTTTTAATCTAATTTATTTATATGATTAGATTATGTTTTGAATTGCTTTTGAAGTGACATTAGAATATATTTTTACCATTTTACCCAATGGTGGTCATTGGAATCAATTTCACTTTGAAATTAGACTTAAACTGGTGTCAATCTTTTGATACTTATTGTTTTGTAAAAACACGCTATTTGCTCTGGCAGCGGGAATTAATTATTGAATTAATTAATGTGACTTATATAATTTTAATTTTGTAAAATGAACTTCATTTTTGAATTCGTAATATCAAATATAGCTTAGGGTGAATTTTTGGTAATTTTCTGAAAAACTTCAATTTTTGATGAATAGTGAAACCACTAAGTGGTAATCAAGCAAACTGATTTTTCAGTTAAATGAAATTTTACCACTAATGTGTATTGAATTTTGAAAATCCGACATACATGGTTGTCATTAAGAAGTAAAATGTGGTTCAATGAGATTAAAATAATTTTTTGGTGAATAGTAACTTATTAAGTTCTTAATCGCGATTAGTGGTAATTAGGGTAGTTTAAGGTCTAAATAAGGCTTTAATAATATGAAATGACCTAGACACATGTCCCAACCTCATTGGTTGTGTCATGGCCGACCATGACATTCCATGGGTCAACTTGGGGACCCCATGGATCCACTTTTGTTGGGAAATGACATAAATTACTTTTTATTTAATGTTAAAGTGAAAATGACACAAACATAATATGTTTTACGAAAACAATTTTTAAGTGGGGTTATACAAGTCCGAATTTTGATTATAAATAGTCATTGGAAAGCTAAGAAGATTTCCTATGTCATAGTATTTTTTTTTATAATTTTTAGACATTAAATAAATTAAATTATTTATGACATAATAATGATGCAGCGATGACATCATTATTTGACGATTTAAATAAAATGGAATGATAATGAAAAATCTAAAACCTACACATGGCCAAAACCAATTGGAAGAGTGGATTTCGAACCCTTATCACCTTATCCACGAATTATATCAATGTGAGACCTTTTAAAACCGAAACACATTTTCAAATAAAGTAACGTTTCTTTACTTTCCAAAAGTGCCCCTCCTCTCCTCTTATAAAAGGCCCCCACCTCTACCTCATTTCACACACTCTTCAAGCCTTTGGCTCGGCCAAACCCTGCCCATTTTCTCTCTCCACATCCCTCTCCTCATCCTAGAGGATTCCCTTTGGGCAGAATCCTTTCAATGGAAGCCTTTAGGCTCAAATCAAAAGGAGTTACACTTTTTAAGGTAATTCGTTCTCTCATGTTCATTTGTTTTATTTTGCTTCTCCAACCCCCTAAACTCTTTTTATTTACTTCTTTTGTAACAACACCAGTATCTTCAATATACTAGGATGTTGTTATATGATTTATTTGAGCTACACTCTCACACAACTACATCAAATGGTTAAAGAACATACGGTTTCCGTGGATGACGAAATTCTGCCTCCCGAAACGATGATTGTTCAACACTCATTTAACACCTTCAAAGGTGGCCATTATGATGTCACTATTTTTATATATGATATATAATATGTTTATGTTTTCCTTAAGCTTCTGTTTTTTTCATTTTGGGCATACCTTTATGGTTTCCATTATGGGTAAACACGATATCTTCATTTTAGGAAGTGCGGACTACCACCCCCTAAAAGTGATTTGATTCGTTAATACCATATGTGGGATGTGTAAAGGATAAAGTTAATGATATTATATATGTTATTATACTGGAATTATAATATACTCTTATATCATTATGATTCCATTCCAGAAAATATGAAATAGAAATGGAAGTAGCGTTCATGCGTACGTACGGCTTACCGTCTCCATGAACGGTGCATTTCATTTCTTACCTCTAAATTATGTAATATTATAAATGCATGTATGTACTGGATATATATGACATATATGATATCTACATCATGAATACCATTCTGGATATAATGAACCTTTGACCAAATTAACAACATGTAAGTGTAAGAAGTCTATTTTTGACTTAAGAACCAAATACCGACAAAATGAACATTATTAACTTAACTGATTACATGATGTTCATAACATGGTATAAAAGGAATAATGAACTTGAAAAAGATTCATAATCAAGATTAACTCAAGTTTATTATTCAGGAGATTAAAGAACGGTCGAGTCAAGTCGGATACGAGGTATGGGACTTCGTCTCAATCTCCTTTCGTTGAGGCATATTTTATTTTATACACAACTTTCTTTTATACGGTGTATAAACCCCTTTGACTTTTACGTTTATTCAAAAGGAATCTTTTTTATACGAAGCGTTTACTAAACGACAAAAGGGAATGTTTTTGTCGTACGTATGCGGCGACAACGACTTCTCCGCCGTCGTGACCGTTATTTGAGTTTCGGCTTCCTCTACAAGCCATACCTTCTTTTTAAAAGAAAAATAAATACCATGTTTTACTTTTCTTTTATTTTAGTATTGAAAATGGTTTTCATAATGTTTTTATATCAATGTGTTGTATTGATATCTCATGATTGAAATGTGGAAATTTTATGTTTCCTTTATGCATGTTTTATGTGATATGATTATGTTATGGTTCTTGGGCATTATTATGAAGACGGGTGGTTCCGTGATAAACTAAGGGCGGGTGAGCCCGTTATAGCTCTCCAATGCATTGGGTAACGCGAAGGAGTGAAACGTTAAGGTTTCTCCGAAGAGATTTTAGGGAATATACTGTGATGAGTATTCCAAACGTAACCAAGAGGGTTACTCCCTACGTAAGAATGTTATGAATGCCTCAAGTTACCTTTATGTCTTATGATTTCTATGATTTATTCGTGATTTTATGAGGTATGTTAAAGTGCCAATGTTTTATGGGTAAAGTATGATTTCATTCTTATGTATATATGAACTCATGTTTCCTTTCCATGTTTTTTTAACCCATACTGAGTTTTTATGCTCATCCCAAGTTTTTGAAATGTTTTTCACAGGTCAAGGGAAAGGTACATGATAAGATGATAGAGTCAAGGATGTGTCAAGAATTAATCCATGTTTTATTTTAAATGTGTTTCCATTGATGGGAATGAAGAATACTGTCTTTATGTAACCACTTTGTTTATATGTGGAATGTAATGCAAGTTTTATGATCTAATTCTCTAAAACTCTAAACCCGAAAAGATCCTCAATGTGTAATCTTGTAATAACTCAAGATTAAGTAAGGTTTAAGGCTGGGGCCTTATAGTTGGTATCAGAGGTCGGTTTAGATAACTTTAGGAGTTAGAATTCTATTAAATGATTATCCAAAAATATTTTTTTTGAAATGATATAGCATTTAAAGATTACCATGTTGCTTCATCTAAGACATGTTTGTTCAGAATGGTTTTCCGCAGAGGAAACAGGGAAGCAGTGCTAGGAAGGCATACAGAAGGAAATAAACTTCCGAATCAGCATCCAGAAATGGTCGGAATTGGAACTGAACAGTTTTTTGCAGTAATGGCGCAGTTGACTCAAGCGATAAATGGCGGTGGTATCTATGCACGAGATCAGCCAGATCAACCGCAGAGGAACATGTCAGTGGTGGAACATTTCATGAGGCAACATCCCCCATCATTCAGAGGATCATCTGACCCTGTGCTAGCTGAAGGGTGGATTAAAGCACTGGAGAAGATTTTTGATGTCATGGGGTGTTCAGACAATCAAAAGGTTAGTCTTGCTATTTACCGTTTGGAGGGTGAAGCAGATCAGTGGTGGTCTATGGTTAAAAATATCAGGGACGCCGATGTGATTGATGCTCTTGACTGGGATGAATTCAAAGGTATGTTTCTTGAGAAGTATTTTCCTAAGGCTGTTCGACTTAGGATGGAAAAGCAATTCTTGGAATTGAGGCAAGAGGAAGACTCAGTGGCTGCCTATGAAGAAAGGTTCACTCGATTGGCAAGGTATGCTCCAAATTTTATCCGGGACCTTGATAGTAAAATCAATCGTTTTTACTCAGGATTAAAGCCAAAGTATCGAAGGGCATTAGCTTCTCGTGAGTTTAAAAGTTATGAAAAGCTTGTTCGATGTGCTGAGAAGGTGGAAATGGAGTTCGCCGATGACCAAGTTTTCTATAACAACCAGCAGAAGAAGAGACCGAGGTGGCAGGAGAAAGGTAAGAATTCTTCAAAAAAGTCTGATGGTAAGAGAACTAAGTTTCTAGTTTATGATAAATGTGGCAAAAGGCATGCTGGGGAATGTCTTCTGAATTCTGGAAAGTGCTACCGATGTGGTAAGATGGGACATAAGGCTCGTGATTGCACTAAAAAGGATCAAGGTGAAGGTAAGAACAAATTTGACTTACAGTTAGTGAAATGTTATAAGTGCAATGAGATGGGTCACTATGCAAACGAGTGTCCGACAAGGAGCTTGAGTGATGAGAAGCAGTTAGACTACAAGCAGAAAGGGGTGGTGAAATCCTTTGCAACTACTTCAGCAGATGTCGGTCCATCAAATGAAGTTGTATCAGGTACTTTGTTTGTTTTTTCAGATTATGCCAGTGTGTTGTTTGATTCGGGGTCTACACATTCTTTCATCTCTGAAACCTATTCTAGTAAAATGGGAATACCATCTCAAGAAATGACTCCTGAACTTTTGGTAAAAACACCTGGGGGAAGTGTCGAGGCAAAAAGAATTTATAAGAATCTTCCTATCCTTATCTGTGGAAAGAACCTACTTGCAAACCTTATTGTTCTACCTCTAGTAGAGTTTGATGTTATCCTGGGTATGGATTGGCTCTCTATTTACCATGCTAAGATTGACTGTAGAGCTAAAGAAGTTTCTTTTCAGAAAGACTTTCAGTTTGTTTACAAGAATGAACCCTTACTTTTGATAACATATCAAGAGGCCGAGAAACTTGTAAAAGATGGAAATGAATGTTACCTTGCACACATCGTTGAAAATAAAGGAACTGTTCAGATTAATGATGTGCCAGTGGTAAATGAGTATCCTGATGTTTTTCCTGATGAGTTGCCTGGAATAATACCAGATCGGGAAGTTGAGTTTACTGTTGACTTAGTTCCTGATGCTAAGCCAATTTCAAAACCCCCTTATCGAATGACACAAATTGAACTTTTAGAGTTGAAGGAGCAATTGCAAGATTTATTAGAGAAAGGTTTCATTAGACCTAGCACATCACCATGGGGTGCTCCTGTTTTATTTGTTAAAAAGAAAGATGGTTCTATGAGACTTTGCATTGATTATAGAGCCTTGAATAATATCACTGTTAAGAACAAATATCCTTTGCCTCATATCGATGATTTGTTTGATCAGCTCCAGGGAGCTCAGTTTTTTTCAAAGATTGACTTGAGATCGGGGTACCATCAGCTGAAGGTCAAGGAGGCAGATATTCCGAAGACCGCGTTCCGTACGAGATATGGCCATTATGAATTTGTAGTAATGCCTTTTGGGCTAACCAATGCACCTGCTATATTCATGGACTTAATGAATAGAATTTTCCATGAGTTCTTGGATAAGTTTGTGGTGGTTTTCATTGATGATATTTTGGTGTTTTCTAAAAGTAAAGAGGAGCATGAAAAACATTTAAGGGTTATCTTGCAAACCTTAAAAGAAAAGAAACTGTATGAGAAATTCAGCAAGTGTGAGTTTTGGTTGCAACAAATTTCTTTCCTTGGTCACATTGTTTCTAAAGATGGAATAACTGTTGATCCTGCAAAAACAAAAGTTGTGGAAGAATGACCAAGACCCACAAATGTAACCGAGATTCGTAGCTTCCTTGGTTTGGAGGGCTATTACTGAAGGTTTGTTAGAAATTTTTCACGGTTATCTAGTCCAATGACTAAGCTAACTCGGAAGGGTGTTAAGTTTATCTGGACAAAAGAATGTGATGATTGTTTTCAGGAATTGAAAAGAAGATTGGTGAATGCTCCAGTTTTGGCACTACCTTCCAGGAATGGTGAGTTTGTTATATACAGTGATGCTTCATTGAAATGACTTGGTTGCGTCCTAATGCAGAATGATCAGGTAATTGCTTATGCTTCACGACAGTTGAAAACTCATGAGGTAAATTACCCTACACATGATTTGGAACTAGCTGCTGTTGTTTTTGCTTTAAAAATTTGGAGGCATCATTTGTATGGAGTAAAGTGTGAAATATATACCGATCACAAAAGTTTAAAGTATATATTCACTCAGAAAGAGTTAAACATGAGACAAAGGAGATGGCTGGAATTAATCAAAGATTATGATTGTACAATTCATTACCATCCAGGAAAAGCAAATAAAGTGGCTGATGCTTTGAGTCGAAAAAGTAATGCTTCATTAACAATGTTGCGTTTGGAACGTGATCCCTTGGTTAACGATTTGATGAACTTTGGCATAGAAGTTGTTGGTGTAGGAAGTCCTTCTATTTTGTTTCAGGTATCAGTGAGATCATCTCTATCAGATAGAATCAAGCAAGCACAGAAGCAAGACAGTGAGTTGCAGAAAAGGGTAGAGCTGGTTCAGAAAGGTAAGTTGCCTGAATTCAACATTGATAATGATTGCGTTTTGAGATTTGGGAAGAGATTGTGTGTGCCTTGTGATTCACAGTTGAAGAGAGAGTTGTTATGTGAAGCTCATAGTTCTCCGTTTTCAGTTCATCCGGGCAGTACTAAGATGTATAGAGATCTGCGGGAGTATTACTGGTGGGATGGAATGAAAAGAGATATTGCTGATTTTACCGTGAAGTGTTTGACATGTCAACAGGTTAAAACAGAGAGGAAGTTACCGAAAGGGATGCTTCAGCCTTTACCAGTGCCAGAGTGGAAATGGGAGAATATATCCATGGACTTTGTTGTTGGATTACCGAAGACATCTCGAGGTAATAATGCAATCTGGGTTATTGTTGATCACTTGACCAAATCTGCTCATTTCCTTGCTATACGAGATGCTTTCTCTCTTGATCAACTTTCCCGTTTGTATCTTAAAGAGATAGTCAGGTTACATGGAGTTCCTCTCTCCATTGTATCGGATCGTGATCCCAGGTTTACTTCTAACTTTTGGAAAGGCCTTCAGAAGTCGTTGGGTACTGAATTAAATTTTAGTACAGCTTTTCATCCTCAATCAGATGGGCAGTCAGAACGAACAATTCAGACACTGGAGGATATGCTACGAGCTTGTTCTATGGATTATCAGGGAAGTTGGGACCAACATCTTTCTTTGGTTGAGTTTTCATATAATAACAGTTTTCATTCCAGTATACATATGGCACCATTTCAGGCATTATATGGGAAGAGGTGTCGAACTCCAGCTTTCTGGGATGAAGTGGGTGAAAGGAAGTTGATGGGACCAGAATTGGTAGAAGAGATGGCAGAAAAAGTTCAGCTGATTCAGAAACACATGAGAACAGCTCAGAGCAGGCAGAAGAGTTATGTGGATAACCGGAGGAAGGATCTATCTTTCGAGGTAGGTGATCATGTTTTTCTCAAGGTTTCTCCTTGGAAAAGTGTGATGAGATTTGGTAAGAAAGGAAAGTTGAGTCCAAGGTTTGTTGGACCATACAAAATTCTGGAGAGAGTTGGATCAGTTGCATACCGAGTGGCTTTACCTCCGAGTTTATCTCAGGTACACAATGTTTTTCACGTTTCGATGTTGAGAAAGTATATGCCAGATCCATCTCATGTTTTGAGTCCAGAGTTAGTTCAGCTGGAAGAGAACCTATCTTATGAGGAACAACCGGTCCAGATTCTTGACCACAGGGAGCAAGTGTTACGGAATAAGGTGATTCACCAGGTAAAGGTTTTGTGGAAAAACCACATGATTGAAGAGGCAACATGGGAATCCGAAAATGCAATGAGGGATAAGTACCCTCATTTATTTGATAAGTAAATAAATTGCGGGGACGCAATTTTCTAAAGGGGGGAAGGATGTAACATCCCAAGTAAGTAATGAATAATAGATATTTTTATCCATGTCTATTAATGATTAAGATAGTGTTTTAGAGGCTTAAAATGAAAATAAATACAATCTTATGCATGGAATAAACTAATATTCTTAAAAGATTGTCTTACTGCCTTTTGATGGCAAACCATTTTTGAATCTATATTTTGACAATTTTATAAACTATGTTTGTCAAAATAAACTTATCCTTTATGATTGGGACATCAAAATTTACCTTGTGTGAATTTTTGGTATTTTTCTGACAATATTCATTTTTTAATGAATAGTGAAAAATACTGCATTTTACATCAAAACTGCTTTTTAATCTAATTTATTTATATGATTAGATTATGTTTTGAATTTCTTTTGAAGTGAAATTAGAATATATTTTTACCATTTTACCCAATGGTGGTCATTGGAATCAATTTCACTTTGAAATTAGACTTAAACTGGTTTCAATCTTTTGATACTTATTGTTTTGTAAAAACACGCTATTTGCTCTGGCATCGGGAATTAATTATTGAATTAATTAATGTGACTTATATAATTTTAATTTTGTAAAATGGACTTTATTTTTGAGTTCGAAATATCAAATATAGCTTAGGGTGAATTTTTGGTAATTTTCTGAAAAACTTCAATTTTTGATGAATAGTGAAACCACTAAGTGGTAATCAAGCAAACTGATTTTTCAGTTAAATGAAAGTTTACCACTAATGTGTATTGAATTTTGAAAATCCGACATACATGGTTGTCATTAAGAAGTAAAATTTGGTTCAATGAGATTAAAATAATTTTTTGGTGAATAGTAACTTATTAAGTTCTTAATCGCGATTAGTGGTAATTAGGGTAGTTTAAGGTCTAAATAAGGCTTTAATAATATGAAATGACCTAGACACATGTCCCAACCTCATTGGTTGTGTCATGGCCGACCATGACATGCCATGGGTCAACTTGGGGACCCCATGGATCCACTTTTGTTGGGAAATGACATAAATTACTTTTTATTTAATGTTAAAGTGAAAATGACACAAACATAATATGTTTTACGAAAACAATTTTTAAGTGGGGTTATACAAGTCCGAATTTTGATTATAAATAGTCATTGGAAAGCTAAGAAGATTTCCTATATCATAGTATTTTTTTTATAATTTTTAGACATTAAATAAATTAAATTATTTATGACATAATAATGATGCAGCGATGACATCATTATTTGACGATTTAAATAAAATGGAATGATAATGAAAAATCTAAAACCTACACATGGCCAAAACCAATTGGAAGAGTGGATTTCGAACCCTTATCACCTTATCCACGAATTATATCAATGTGGGACCTTTTAAAACCGAAACACATTTTCAAATAAAGTAACGTTTCTTTACTTTCCAAAAGTGCCCCTCCTCTCCTCTTATAAAAGGCCCCCACCTCTACCTCATTTCACACACTCTTCAAGCCTTTGGCTCGGCCAAACCCTGCCCATTTGCTCTCTCCACATCCCTCTCCTCATCCTAGAGGATTCTCTTTGGGCAGAATCCTTTCAAAGGAAGCCTTTAGGCTCAAATCAAAAGGAGTTACACTTTTTAAGGTAATTCGTTTTCTCATGTTCATTTGTTTTATTTTGCTTCTCCAACCCCCTAAACTCTTTTTATTTACTTCTTTTGTAACAACACCAGTATCTTCAATATACTAGGATGTTGTTATATGATTTATTTGAGCTACACTCTCACACAACTACATCAAATGGTTAAAGAACATACGGTTTCCGTGGATGGCGAAATTCTGCCTCCCGAAACGATGATTGTTCAACACTCATTTAACACCTTCAAAGGTGGCCATTATGATGTCACTATTTTTATATATGATATATAATATGTTTATGTTTTCCTTAAGCTTATGTTTTTTTCATTTTGGGCATACCTTTATGGTTTCCATTATGGGTAAACACGATATCTTCATTTTAGGAAGTGCGGACTACCACCCCCTAAAAGTGATTTGATTCGTTAATACCATATGTGGGATGTGTAAATGATAAAGTTAATGATATTATATATGTTATTATACTGGAATTATAATATACTCTTATATCATTATGATTCCATTCCAGAAAATATGAAATAGAAATGGAAGTAGCGTTCATGCGTACATACGGCTTACCGTCTCCATGAACGGTGCATTTCATTTCTTACCTCTAAATTATGTAATATTATAAATGCATGTATGTACTGGATATATATGACATATATGATATCTACATCATGAATACCATTCTGGATATAATGAACCTTTGACCAAATTAACAACATGTAAGTGTAAGAAGTCTATTTTTGACTTAAGAACCAAATACCGACAAAATGAACATTATTAACTTAACTGATTACATGATGTTCATAACATGGTATAAAAGGAATAATGAACTTGAAAAAGATTCATAATCAAGATTAACTCAAGTTTATTATTCAGGAGATTAAAGAACGGTCGAGTCAAGTCGGATACGAGGTATGGGACTTCGTCTCAATCTCCTTTCGTTGAGGCATATTTTATTTTATACACAACTTTCTTTTATACAGTGTATAAACCCCTTTGACTTTTACGTTTATTCAAAAGGAATCTTTTTTATACGAAGCGTTTACTAAACGACAAAAGGGAATGTTTTTGTCGTACGTATGCGGCGACAACGACTTCTCCGCCGTCGTGACCGTTATTTGAGTTTCGGCTTCCTCTACAAGCCATACCTTCTTTTTAAAAGAAAAATAAATACCATGTTTTACTTTTCTTTTATTTTAGTATTGAAAATGGTTTTCATAATGTTTTTATATCAATGTGTTGTATTGATATCTCATGATTGAAATGTGGAAATTTTATGTTTCCTTTATGCATGTTTTATGTGATATGATTATGTTATGGTTCTTGGGCATTATTATGAAGACGGGTGGTTCCGTGATAAACTAAGGGCAGGTGAGCCCGTTATAGCTCTCCAATGCATTGGGTAACGCGAAGGAGTGAAACGTTAAGGTTTCTCTGAAGAGATTTTAGGGAATATACTGTGATGGGTATTCCAAACGTAACCAAGAGGGTTACTCCCTACGTAAGAATGTTATGAATGCCTCAATTTACCTTTATGTCTTATGATTTCTATGATTTATTCGTGATTTTATGAGGTATGTTAAAGTGCCAATGTTTTATGGGTAAAGTATGATTTCATTCTTATGTATATATGAACTCATGTTTCCTTTCCATGTTTTTTTTAACCCATACTGAGTTTTTATGCTCATCCCAAGTTTTTGAAATGTTTTTCACAGGTCAAGGGAAAGGTACATGATAAGATGATAGAGTCAAGGATGTGTCAAGAATTAATCCATGTTTTATTTTAAATGTGTTTCCATTGATGGGAATGAAGAATACTGTCTTTATGTAACCACTTTGTTTATATGTGGAATGTAATGCAAGTTTTATGATCTAATTCTCTAAAACTCTAAACCCGAAAAGATCCTCAATGTGTAATCTTGTAATAACTCAAGATTAAGTAAGGTTTAAGGCTGGGGCCTTATAGTGACAGAGGTTCAGAGTTTCCTGGGTTTGGCTGGATACTACCGAAGATTTGTTCTAGATTTCTCTAGAGTTTCTGCACCTTTATCATCATTGACAAAGAAGGGGAAACCCTTTGTGTGGTCAGAGAAATGCCAGCGGAGTTTTCAGGAGCTGAGGCAGAGGCTGACTAGTGCCCCCCATCTTGAGGCTTCTAGAGGAGGGCATTGGGTACGTAGTCTAGTGCGACACATCAGGGACCAGACTCAGATGTGTCCTGATGCAGGAGCGAGTAGTTATCTCTTATGGTTCTCAACAGCTGAGACAACACGAGCAGAACTACCCTACCCATGACCTGAAGTTAGTAGCAATGGTCTTCGCCTTGAATATGTGGCTACATTACTTGATGGGTGAGCGTTTTACAGTGTACTCTGATCACAAGAGTCTCAGGTATATCTTCTCTCAAAAGGACCTGAACCCGAGACAACGACGTTGGCTTGAGTTCCTACATGACTATGAATTTGAGATAGTCTATACTCCTAGGAAGGGAAATGTTGTAGCGGATGCACTCAGTAGGAGAGCTGGTATACATCTGCTAGGTGAGGCGACGAAGCAGTTGGCCACTTTGCAGATATCCTTTGTGGATCGAGATGGAGCAGCTTTCCTTCAGTCTCTTAGCGTCACTCCCCCACTTCTTCAGCGAGTCAGGGAGGCGCAGCATGGGGATGATAACTGTGAGGCTCGATGTGATCAGATATCCACAGGACAGTCACCTAATTGATTTTCTGAAGGTGGGGAGCACGTCATCCTCTTCAGAGGATGTACCATGGTACCAGTGTCGCTTCAGGAGGAAGTGTTGAGGGAGTTCCACACATCCCCTCTAGCGGTACATCCAGGAGTGGCGAAGATGTACCAGGATCTCCGACGACAACACTAGTGGCCAGGAATGAAGAAAGCAGTAGCATAATTAGTCTCTCGATGCCTCACTTGTCAGCAAGTGAAGGCAGAGCATCAGGTACCAGCAGACTTGGTTCAACCTTTAGAGGTCCCAGAGTGGAAGTGGGATGAGATATCCATGGACTTTGTTACAGGACTTCCACATACATCCATGGGTCATGATTTTATCTGGGTGATCATCGACTCACTCACCAAGTCGGCCAACTTCCTACCGATCAGAGAGCAGAGTTCAGTAGAGAGCTTGTGATGCCTCTATTTGCAGGAGATTGTGCGTCTCCATGGAGTACCCTCGACGATTGTCTCCAATCGTGATGCACGTTTTACTTCTCAACTATGGAAGAGGTTGCAGGAGGCTTTTGGGACGCAGCTTCGTTTGAGCACCGCCTTCCATCCTCAGAAGGATGGTCAGACTGAGTGAACCATTCAGACCCTCGAGGACATGCTATGTGTTTGCATCCTCGACTTCAGTCGCAGCTGGGAGGATCACTTTCCTTTGGTGGAGTTTTCATACAACAACAACTATCACTCCATCATTGGGATGGAACCTTTTGAGGCATTGTACGGTTGACCTTGCAGATCACCTTTGTGCTGGACTGACCCAGAGGAGTTAGCACTTGTGGGACCAGAGATGGTACGAGCTACCACAGAGAAGGTGCAGATCATCCAAGAGCGGATGAAGACTGCACAGAGCAGACATAAGTCTTATGCAGACATGATATGGAGACCTCTGGAGTTCGAGGATGGCGACCATGTCTTTCTATGGGTCTCACCTTGACGAGGTTTGCAGAGATTTGGCTGCGGTAGCAAGTTTTCTTCGAGGTTAATCGGACCCTTCCAGGTCCTCAGTAGAGTTGGCGAGTTGGCTTACCGCACAACTCTTCCACCTCAGTTGCACCGGGTGCACGATGTCTTCCACATATCCCAGCTGAGGAGATATGTGCATGACCCTTCTCACATCATCGACCATAGTGATCTAGACGTCAACGATGAGGAGACTTTTATGGAGTTTCCAGTAGAGATTGAGGATCGACAAGAGTGGGTCCTTCATGGGTAGTCGATACCTCTGGTGCGCATTCGCTGGCAGCATGGGAACCTCCAGGAGAACACATGGGAGCGGGAGACTCAGATTCGTGCTCAGTACCCCCACTTTTTTTCCTAGTTTTGTGATGTGTCTTTCGAGGATGCAAAGCCCTGAGGTGGGAATGTAATGACCAAAAATTGCCATTTAAGTTTTTCAATTAAATGGGAATTTTATGAGTTTGTGAAAATTGACGGTGTGTGATTCTGAGGCCCGAAGTGCCCAGAATGAATTTCTGAACTCTTTTTTGGGTACGTTTAGTAAACGTGCGAGCATGTTTTTGTAACTTTTGAACCGGTGCTCAGAATTGAAATCCAAGGACACCGTTGAACTCACAATGCCAGTATTCTCTTAAGTAGACTTTCACCTCGATGATAGTTGGTCGAGGGTGAAAGTTAGTTTTTGTGTTTTTCGTGAAAGAATAAAATAAAATAAAAATGTTTAACATTTTTATTTGTCAAAACCTCCCATGTGGATGTTATAAAGGTAGGGACCACCTGAACTAAAACCTCCCACATGGGTTATGGTAGTGGGGACCACCCGAGCCTAAACCCCCCAATTTAAATTCCTAAAGTTGGGGACCACCCAAACCCTCATAATGGGAGAAACCCTTAAACTCCCTCTTAAATGTGGGGAAGCCTCTTGAACTTCCCCCACTTTAATTGTGCCACCCCCTTTGATTAATTATACCAACTCATCAATTAATTAATTAAGCCAATTTGAAATAATGCCAACAAACTAAATAGATAACATATTCTATTATGTTGGCTATTTCATTTTTGGTGGGGATTGGTGTGAAGTATTTGGCAAAGGAGAAGGGGAGAGCTTTTGGGAGGATGACACTTCTCCAACGAAGAACTTCTTCCACGAAGAATGCTTCTCTAAACGAAGAACCACCTCTATCGAAGAGTGTTTATCCGACAAACGAGCTCAGGATCAGAGGTGTGTGGTGGGCGCGACGAACGTCGACATCTTCGACTTCTCTCTCGCAATACAAAAAAAACCATCGAGGTAGGGGTTTAATTATGTGTGATCATCGATTCTCATGTTTATCCCTTCTAAAAAAAGAACATGGATCAACTCACTAACTAGTTGATCCGTGGATGATTTATTTTTGCGGGATTGAGAATAATTATTGCAGGTGGTTGTAGGGTTGTTGTTTTAAATACCTTCCTTACCCATTCTTGATGTTCTTCGTGATTCAATATTTGTGAACCACTTTCTACCGCTCTAACGTGGAGGGTACGGGCCAAACGAACATGGCCTGACCTCTCCGCAAACCCTTGTGTTTTTTTGATGAAATCCTTACGACAGAGGAAGAGGGAAACTAGAGGCCGGTCGCGCAATGAAGGCGACGACGCAACCGCGCCGCCCGATGGAAGAGAACCACGACTTGTGCCGCAATGGCGAAGGGAGGACGGCCAGCCGAACCGAAAAGAAACCACACCCCAATTCGGGAAAACACTCCACGAAAACTGCTCTAAATCTACTTCCCTATCATAAACAAGCCTTAAAATCTACACCCAAGGCAACAACAACCCTAGATCTACACACAATGGGTGAAGATCTAGAAAACCGAGGGAGAGGGAGATGTAGATCTAGAGGAAACCACAAAGAACCATGAGAGGAGACTTTCCTGAGAAGAACTACTTTCAATCCACCAAGAAATACCTATGATTTGCCTCAAAAAAGAGCTAAGGAGCTTCCCCAACCTCTGAAAACTGGAACTCCCGCGTGATCCATGAGTGGGAGGAAGAATGAGGAAAAAATGGGAAATCCTGAGTGGCCCGGGACTTAAAAACCCAAACTTTAAGTGGCCGCACGGTTACCCCGCACAGTTTGGAAAACCGTGCGCCAACCATGCGGTTTACACTGTCTCACCCAGGGGCTTTGCATGGCTTTCCCGAACAGTCTGACAAACCATACGCTGCCCGTGCAGAGCCCACTGTCAAGGCTAATAACTTATAGACTGGGCCCTCGGGACTAAAAGGCTAACAACTTACATACCGAGCGTCCGATTGATGCACCGTCTATTGCATTGAGACCCCTATGATGTGGCAGACCTTTGGGATACTTCTTAGTGGGACTTCATGGAAGTTGGAGTATTGACCAGTGGATTGAGGAGCGGCCCCTTCTAGAGAAAATCGAGCTTAGTGCGGGAACCCTGTAGCTGGCTGTGACGATGTACTAGGATCCTGTGTGGTTCTGACGACGTACTGGAGATGTACTAAGATCCTGTGTGGGTCTAACGACGTACTGGAGATGTACTAGGATCCTGTGTGGGTCTGACGACATATTGGAGATGTACTAGGATCCTATGTGGGTTTGACGACGTACTGGAGAGGATCCTGTATGGGTCTGACGACGTACTGATGATGTACTAGGATCCGGTGTGGGTCTGACGACGTAGTGACGATGTACTAGGATCCTATGTGGGTTTGACGATGTACTACGATCCTTCGTGGGTCCTCCTCTTAACAAACTAAGATGAATTAGTAGTTACATCTAATCATCTCTACTACTGTACTTAAGTTATACCTGGTGTGAGCTGAGTTCGTACCTGTGTGGTACTTTCCTTCGTGGTAATACCTTGGTGGTATTCTTCTATGTGGCGTACCTGTGTGGTACTAACCTTCGTGGTATTACTTCCTTTGTGGAACAGTTGAGCTTTGGGCTTTTGGGTTGGACCCTGTGTTTCCTCTTGATTGAGATGGGTATACTTGATAACTTAGGTATATGTATGGGCGTATACCTAAGTAGGGTTGTCAATTGACTTCATGCTTTGTGGTTTATCCTTTGTGGATTTTGTGAGACCTTGAGGGACTTGGGGTCCCTACTGAGTATCGTTATACTCACCCCTGCATAGGCTATGCCCGCACATTGTTGTGTTTGGTGTAGACGACGAACAACGTTGATCGAGGCTGAGGGTACCAGGACTAGACGTGGCCCGGAGGTGGACCATACAGTGTGTCGGTACGCAGAAGAGACGGGCAGACGTGGAGTGCTGAGGAGGCGATCTATACCCACCCTTCAGGTAGGAACCTCAGAGTACGACCCATTAGCTTCTTTCTTTTTTCTTCAGTTGTATTGTTTTTCATTTGTACTTGTACCTTTACTGTTGGGCTTGCATTCCAGCCCCTTTTTACTTTCAACACTCTTTTTTCTATACAGTTGACTTGTGTTTGTATCTTTTTGTGTGCTTGGTTGTGTGTGTTTACAGGTTATAAAGGCAATGCCTTCCCAGTTTTAGGGAATACGCCTTTCGGTGCTAGTCGCCAGCCCCTGGCCTATGGAAGGCAGACTTGGGGTAGTCACGGTACGAGCCCTGGAGGACGGGTCGTGACAGTTCAGGGGATAAGGTAGGGTGATCCCCTCTCACCCATTGTGTTCATCATGGTTCAAGATACTTTTAGTAGATTCCCGAACAAATATAGCAGTGATGGGTGTGTTTGGCCATTCTGGTGAAAGCCAAATTTCCCCGGTATTACCCACCTTTTCTTTGGTGATAGCCTTCTAATATTTCTCAATGGGATTAGCAGGAACGTCTGAGAGTTCAATCATATTCTTGATGTCTATTGTAATTGGAGAAGACATGTCATCAATCATGGAAAGAGTGGTGTTTACATCTCAAAACTATGCTTAAGAGAAATGGGTAAGAAGATCAAAGATGAATTGGGGATTGATTAGAGATAGTTTCCCACGGATTACCTGGGAGCACCAATTTCACCGGGTAAGATTCAAATCCACCATTTTGATGGCATTGTTGATAAAATCACCGTACACATCCTCAATTGGAAAAATAGATTCCTCTCCTTTGGGGGAAGAATCACCCTAGTCAATAGTGTGCTTACCTCCATCCCCATGCTTGTCTTATCGGCCACTATTTCCCCCAAAACTGTTCTTAATATTGATAAAATCCTGGTTAACTTCATTTGGGATGATCACGCAGATGGAAAGTATCATTGGGCCTCATGGAATAGATTGGATCGTGGTGTTGAGGAGGGGGGCATCAACCTCAGGAATGCCTCAGACTCCATGTACCAGGCAAAGCTAGCATGGGATTGCTTGGAGGGATGATCCTTATGGGAAAATTTCTCAAAAAAGAAATACGGATCTCAGTTAGATATTGCAGGGGGAGATGTTCCTTGACGTCATATCCTTAATCTGCAACAAAATTTGAGGTGGATTATTGGAGGGGGGTTGGTCAATTTTTGAGTGATAACTGGTCTGGGATTATCCTTGATTTTCTAGGTTGCCCGGTTCCCGACCTTACCTTCCAACAGGTTGCCTCTTACCCTGACTTCACCCAAGCGGTTTTGAACCCTCCTCTTCTGGATTTATTTCACAGTATATTGATTACTAATGAACCAAATCGACTAGTTTTCATAGGCTCTCAATCTGGCTACTTCTCGGCTAAGGCTTATCACATAGTTTTACCATCTAATGATGGTCACAATACATGGGGAGGGACCCTTTGGTGCAATGACATTCCGGTGAAACTGAACTTTCTTGTCTGGTGGATTCGCAATAGTGCTCTCTCCACCAATAAAGAGGTACGTAAGAGAGGGGTTTATATTGTCTCCAAATGCTATTGATGTCAGGGTCCTGAGGAGGAATCACCTCTCATCTTTTATTCGAGAGTGACTGGGCTGGCTATATTTGGAATTTCTTCAGTGATGAAATGAGGTAGGTGGTTCAGGGGATTTTCAGGGATGACTTTCTTCATTCTTGGTTGCTCGGTTCGACGAACTATTTGCACGAACATAGGGCGCGAGCTATGATGCTTGCAACGAGTTGCTAGATTTTATGGAACGCTCGCAATAAATCCCTTCACGAGGGTCTCTATAGCTCCTGCATGGCCTTGACGACTAGGGTGAGGGTTCTTGCAATGGATCTCGCGCCGCTGCTCAAGTGGGGTACTCTTTCACCTTCACTACGGCAACTTACGACTAGAAACGACCTCTCCCTAACGGCCCCAAGGGTGATGTCTCTCGGTAACCGGGTTCGTTGGACCCCCCTGCGGTTGGGGTTAAACTGAATATCGACGGTTCATGTATCAATGGTTTTATGAGGGGCAGGGGCGCTGTCCGTGAACGATATGGTTCAGTGGTCTTTACATTCAGCTTCTGGTTAGGGTAGGGTGACTCCCTCATGGCTGTGGCTTCTACGATGCTCAAGAGTTTGGAATTGTATCCCTCCCATGACTTCGCTCTCCATCAGGTGGAAATTGACTCCATGGTTCTTCTCCAGTCAATTCATGGCGCGATCAGTTCTCCTTGTGCTGTTATGCATTTAATTCACAACTATAGACGTCTTCTTCCCGATAATATTATTCTGAAGCATATGTGGAGGGAAGGTAACAATGTCGCAGACTTCCTGGCATCATGGGCTATGCCTACCAATCCTTGTATTATTTTTAGTTGTACTGGCTCCCTTCCCCCCGAGCACGTTAGTCTAGTTCGTGCTGATGCCTTGGGTTTGCACTACTTTAGACCTCCTTGACTTGTTTTGGGCTTCGGCCCACTTTTTCCCTTAATAAAAATTTCTCAACTTTGGATGGAAATATTATACATATTTTAGATCATTACATTTATTAAAATTTAATTTTTATTAATATACTCTTTAGTTTTATAAAAATGTACTTTTGGTGTATTTTGGAACTTCCAATTAATGAGTTTATAATTATTATTAATAAATATTTTTTAAAAAATATATTAAATATAACTTATAAGTGAATTTATTATAAATTTAGTTTTAGTTATAATTTCATATTTTATTTACATTTTAATTCATATAGAAGATACATTTTTAAATGGTAAATAATATTATATTTATAAAAATTTTGTAAAAAAATTATTACATATTTTATATCCTTGAATTTATTATAAATATATTTATTAAAATTTAATTTTTATGAATATAATATTTAGTATTATAAATATATACTTTTGGTGTATTGTGAAACTTTCACTAGAACTTTCACTGAAACTTCAACTTACTAGATTTATAATTGTTTTTAATATGGATTTTGTAAAACTTATATTAAATTTATCTTATAAGTGAATTTATTAAAAATTTAGTTTTAGTTATAATTTTATATTTTATTTACATTTTTATTCATATAGTATATACATTTTTAAATGGTAAATATATTATTATATTTATAAAAAATATATAAAAAATACAACACATATTTTATGTCATTTCATTTATTATAAGTATATTTATTGAAATTTAATTTTTATTAATATACTATTTAGTTTTATAAATACATACTTTTGGTGTATTGTGGAACTTCCACTAGACATATTTATAATTTTTATTAATACAAATTTTGTAAAAAAAATATTAAATATATCTTAAATGTGCATTTATTATAAATTTTGTTTCAATCAAATTTTCATATTTTATTTACATTATTATTCATATTTAATATACATTTTTAAATGGTAAATTATTTTACATTTATAAAAATTATGCAACAAATATAGTACATATTTTATATCATTGCATTTACTATAAATATATTTATTAAAATTTAGTATTTATTAATATATTCTTTAGTTTAATATTTTTTTTGTGTATTGTGAAACTAACACTGAAATTAGCACTCAATGGATTAATAATTGTTATTAATACAATTTTGGTAAAAAAAATATGTAGAATCCGGTGTTTTTGGATTGGGTGGGTTTTCGAGGGTTTTGAATTTATGGCAATTACTGGATGGATTGTTTTACAAAGAGGGTTTCAGAATGAAATTCCGAGAGTTTGAACACCCCAAAAATGATGTTTTTGGACTTGGGTGAAGACCTAAGAACTTTCTCGGGTGGCTCGAGGAGTTTTGGAATTGCTAGACCCAGAAAAGTCAGGTTTTAAAGGACCTAAAGAGGACACACGGTTTGTCTGAAACCGTGCGGCCCATAGCAAGAAACTTGCAGCTTATTGAAGGTGGAAAAAGGCTATCACACGGGTTACACACAGTTTATCAAACTGTGTGTTTAGCCCGCACAGTTAGTGGTATTGGACAGTACCTAAACACCATTCACTGCACAATTGGCGCACAATTAGTCAAACCGTGTGGGGTGCTCCAGGTGCCTAGTAAAGGGTGCTCGATTGACGTATGATTTTTCAAACCGTGAGGCTTAAACCGTGTATGGTGACCTATTTTAAGAAATTAAATTAATTTTAATATAAATAAAATAAAATAAAACATATCCTAATACCCCTCTTCCCCCCAGGATCATGACGCACCCCCTTGGGTTCCCCTAGGCCGCGTGACGCAAACACCCTCCCACAGCTCTCCTCAGTTCTTCAATATTTCACTGTTTCCTTCAAGATTTCTCTCTGATTCATCAATGTAAGGACCTTGGTTACCTTTTCCTTCCCTATCCGGCTGATTTTACCTCTTCTCGTCACCCTGTTTGATTCAGCCAAAACCTTAGGGGTGGGGTTGTTCTAATTTTTGGTTTTCTTCTGATTCTAGGGTATGCGGTGGCTCTCCCGGGGCCCCTTCATGCGAGTTCCGACATCCTCCACTAAAGGTGAGATAGATTGGTTCGATTCGGTATACCACTGCTATCCAAGGT
This sequence comes from Viscum album, assembly GCA_963277665.1. NCBI lineage: Eukaryota > Viridiplantae > Streptophyta > Magnoliopsida > Santalales > Viscaceae > Viscum > Viscum album. The sequence continues at coordinate 1,226,640,250 of OY728166.1, read as the reverse complement.
AAGGGTTTACACCCGCTATTTGGTTAATTTAACCTCTTTAATTTGAGGTCTTCAGTCATTTTTGGTCCCTTATGGGTTAATTAGATTGCTTGTAGACTCCTCAACGACTTGCACATTTATACATAGGTACGCAGACACACACACACAAACACACACACACACACACACACATTCAGTGTACATATTTTCTCATCTTGAGGGGAATATGTGCATTGGATTAAGGGATATATATATATATAAATATATAGGAATGTATGTGCGTGCAAGTGTGGAACGATCTTCGTCAAAAAGTCAAGAGCTGAAGAGTTAGCTTGGTCTTCTTTTGAGGTAGCGTCCCCAACCTTGCCCTTTTATTTAAGAATGCATTAGTTTCCTACTTAATACTTCTTTGATAATTTGAATTGCAATTCTGAAATGAACCGCTTAATTGTGATAAATGATTTGTTTGAGAAACAAAGTCATGGTTTTATAATAAACCCCCTCCAATGGAGGTGCGCTGTATTCTAAGACAAAAAGTATTGATTAGATGTTGAATGCATGCTTGGCTTAATGATTTGTAGTTTCCCTATGCTTGATGACATAGTGTGACGTAAGGCATGTTTAGAACATGACCTCAAATGGAATTAGGAAATGGAGTTTCCTTTTTGAACACTAATGGAACCTTTACACATTCTAAATGTCACTTGGTCTCTTTAAATTTGAACTGCCTTTGCATGAACCACCCAAGGGGTGTCTTCCTATGCTTTCCTAGCCATAGGATGCTTATTTAGAACTAAAGTTAATTGGTTTACTTAGTTCGGAGATGTTGGACTCCCTTGGCATGTGATGCCCTTGACTTAATGGCTTATATGAACTTGAATTGATTACAATTATTTAGAAAATGTGAATTGTGATGAATGGGTGGGTATACCCATGTGTTATGAACAAATGTAATTGGTAATAATTGGTTGGGCATACCCTTGTGACATGTTTGAAGGTGAATAGTTATAAGAGTGAGTATACTCTTTGAATGTAATTTAATACAGATGATGGATAATGAGTGGGTATACTCATTAGATGCCTTGAGTAGGAAAGTGATAAATGAGTGGGTATACTCATTGTTTGCTTGAAATGGTATTAATGATTGGGTATACTCATTGTATGAGTTGAATGTTAATGGTTATACATGAGTGGGTAGACTCATATGGTGTTGAATGTTAAACGATATTAAATGGGTGAATGCTTGTATAGATGCCATGGGCGGTGCTCCATGGATCTTGAACACTGTAGTGGATGCATTGGGTTGAGTATTCCCCTTGGGTCTTGATTCCTTGGGATGCCTTGAGACTTTCTACCCCTTGTATTCGACTTTCTTGGACTCTTGTAGGACATGTTCGGTATGACATGATCCTAGGACTTCAAACAGTGCCTAATCGAGTTTCCAACGAGATGCTCCTGGGACTCAATGAGGATGCCTTGGTCTTTGACACATTAGATCCGACCCTTCATAGTTTTAATCTTTAACATACAGAACAATGATGAGGTATATGATACATTCAGATATACAGCTTTGTTATGGTAAATATGTGACATGTATAATTATATGTCTCGACCGTGAATGATATGAACCTTCTGGTTGAACGACAAGGCCGTGTTATTTATTTGTGAATTAATCATAGTTTCCTTGTCATATGATCTTTACTATCTTGTACAGGGAGCCTTAAGGGGCTATGTCAGTATCACTGGGTTAATAGTTTATATGCCATGAGAATCTTCACTTTCGTTTACTGCTTAACCGTTTACCTGCACACTGCCTTATTTACATATTGCACAAATTGGTTTGGTCTTGACACCATGGGTGCCGACCTACTGAGATGTTATCTCACACCCTGCTAGGGTACCATTGGTACCTGAGTAGACCTTCATTTTTGCAGGACCATAGACTATTGATTTTTTTTTGTTTTTCCTGTACCTGAGGATTTAGGAGTATAGGACTGATCTAGAGCTCAGGATGCTCATGGGGATCACCTTTGGGCTTTTTAGTTCCTTTATTTGCTTGAGTCTTGTATTATACTAAATTGTAAAGTATGTTGTATGTTACTCTTTTAGATTATGTATCATCATCTGGCATGCATGCTTTTTATGAACTGGCATTGTCCATATTCTATATCCAGTTGTTATTACAATTGTCTTCTGCTGATTTATCATTGCTTTATACTGCATATGTTGTTGCTTGTTATTTACTAATTGTTTACTACTGTGCACTCCAATTATGTGGTTATAGTCTCTCCATTTAATTTCCTTGACACCCTCACTTCTATTCTACAACCTTTGGTGTACGAGGAGACGTGCTTGAGTCCATGTGACCCATCGGTCCGATGATCAGTTTGATGGTAAGCCAGACCGAGACATTACAAAGTGGTATCAGAGGGTGATTTTCCTTTTTCTTACTATTTTGGGCTGGTAGACAGGAGTCAAGGAATGTGTCGGTTCTTGGTAAATAGTCGTTCTAGGGACTAATCACCCCACATATGGGAAATGGGCAAGTGGATAGGGCTGGGATTCTTGTTCATGCTATTTGATATTACAGTTGGTTATTGTTTCACCTTGGGCGACTCCTGTATTTTTCACTGCTTATTGATTATGTGAGTTTTGGGAATTATCCATTTCCCTGGTATGGTAAGGATGGAGCATTACATGCATCATATTAGGAACATAAAAATTCACATGCCATGCATATGGCATGCCATATAGTTGCATTAGTAGGTTGCCTGCTAATTTCGGTTGTGTGCTTAGGTGTTATACCATGCTTAGTTATACCCGTGTAGGTAACATTCAGTATGATTTCTTGTATAACATGTTTAGGTGATTATATTCCATGCTTCTGTGTTATAGCATGCTTTCTGTGATATTGCTATGATAACACACTAGGTATGTTTTGATATGTAAATGGTTTCATGGGAAAAAATTTATTAGTTGTGTTTACGATGGGAGCCAGTTTTTAGTTGTAAGGTGTATGGGCACCTAATAACTGGGAAAATGTAACCCATGTATTCAAACCATTATAAAATTCTGTTAAAGTTTCAATGCTAAGTGATTTTATTTTGATTAAATGGGAGCCAATTACCACCTGTAAAGTGTATGAGTCCTTTATGGATTGGTAGATAGCCACCCATATGAGTGAGCCTTTATATAACCATGGTGTATTTAGATATGGTTATAAATATGAAAGCTATTAAGTTTTTAACTCAAGTGGATTGGTTAACTTTCAAAATGCTCAAATGGACCCAAGTAGGTTAGTTAGGGCATGTTCTTATGGGATGAACTGTTATGAGTGTTTATGCTTTCTATAGTTAAACTGCTATTGGGTTTCTTTTTGAAGAACCCAGGTTGGTTTAATGGGACCCTCAAGGGTCGCCTTATCTATTACAAGGAATTTTTGTGATAAATTGTCTAATTATAGCAGGATTTCAAAAAGTGTTTCATGTTTAAAAAGGAAGTTTGCAAAGACTTACCTATTTTTTTCCTTGGGGAATTGGTTAAAATCAAGTGCCTAGTTTTTTGTTTTAAAATGGAACTTTATGTTTTGAATTAAATCTTTTAGATGTTTAAAGATTTAAATGTAAATAAGTGAGATGATTTTAAAATAGAACCTGTAGTGGTGTCCTCTTTTTCAACCCTCCTGTAAGGGTAGTTTGATATTCTCTTCGAGTGCCTTGGAATGGAAATGGGAGTGTTTTCTGTAGGCCTTCTTCTTTTTAACAATGGATTAAATGAAAGACTTTTGAGCCTGGTGAAATTTGTTAGCATGAAAAAGTGATAGGGTCAACACTTGTGCTTCGTAAGGGGCTAGCCTGTGGTAGGTAGCACCCTCAGAGATTGGTTCCTTGATTTCCTATATGAACTTTCTAACATTTGGTGTCATTCAAGTGTCATTTTCCTTAGTAGAACTTTTGGTTTTTAAAAGGGAACCCTTGTTCGGATGGGTGGTCATTGCATCTTGACCCTTGATATGGGAATAAGCATAGAGGAATGCTCAGTTCAACAAGTTAGACATGCCTCGAGCATGGTCAACTGCTTCGAAGGTCGTATGAACCTATATTTTCTTCAGTGATGGACGAATCAATACGTCATCCAAGTTAATGCTTGTATGAGATGATGTTCTTTGAGCCAGTTTCTGTATGATCCATTTGATACTTGATTGCATAGGGCAGACAACCTATGGATAGTGCTTAGGATGTGTTGGTTTCTCATGAAAACTCAGGGTGGTATGTGTTGGTATATGAGGTACCTGTCGAGTGTTAAAGGATGCAACAGACCAGTGGAGTTTGGTGAATTGTTGAGCCTTTCACTATTGAGTGTTTCCTCAGGTTAACTTCAGAGTAGAGTGACCTAGTCGCTAAGGAAATAAGTTCATCCCACTGCTTGGGAGGACTATCTAGGACTCAGGTGTTTTTACATGCCAGTCGGTTTGATTTTATCTTTCATGCCAAATGATTTGATGTGGTGATCATGGCTTGTAGGAGCATCACACATTCGTTTAAGGTGAATACGACCTAACATTCTTGTGAGTGGCTGGTTTATCCCTTCTTTCAATAACTAGGACACTCTAATAGCAGGGAGTGTTGCATCAGTTCTGGTGTACGTGATAGTGCTTGCTCGGTAGCACAACTTTCATATGGTTGGATGTGTAGGTAACTGTAGGGCCCTGAAAACTTTTCAAAGGGAAAGTAAATACTCCCATAATTTTGGAAAAGGAAAGAAAACATATTAGATGAAGGATTTAGAGAAAATTGTTGAAGAAGACAAATTTGGAGAAGGAAAATAATTTGTCCGCATACTGAATCCCAAGAATGGTTGGCGAAAGGCATCACCCGCAAACTGAGTAGTATGTCGAATGAAGACAATGACACCAATAGTCACGAACCATGTTGTTGGTGGAATCAAGGTAGATAATTTCACCCCCACATACGACACCCGTCATGAACTGTGTCGTTTATGGAATTGAGGTGGAGAAACTGACCCCTGCGTACCATCCTTGCAAACTCAATAGTTTGCTAATGAGACAAAACCAGAAGCACCCCACAAATAAGACAAAGTCATTTGTGGGATTGAGGCAGTGATTTTTCTGCCGTGAACCACAACCCCGCAGGCCTATGTTGATCAAGTCGTCCGTGGGCTAGGTGATCTCCCCATGGGCTTTTGTAAAAGGTGTAGTGAGATCCATAGATCCAGCTTCCCTGACACTCTATAAAAGGACCCTGAGGGGGAAAGAGGATGGGACCAGATTTCAGAGGATTGGATGGACTTTTGATGGATTTTTGAAGAGATTGATCGATGAGGTACAAACCTCTTCCAATGAATTCTCACAGGTATAAACTCACCATATAGAGGAGCAAAAGAAGGAAACATAATAATTGGCAGACCAAAAACCATACCTCCTTCGTGGATGAATTCCCACAAGGTGATGAACTGATTCCCCTTCTTCACTCCGGCGCCACACGTAGATCAAGGCTACACAGGTGGAACCCTTCCCCACATAGTGCAAGGCTACACAGATGGAACCCTAGTCCGTGTAGCACCACACTACAAAGATGGAACTTGGCACTGCGTAGCATCATGCTATGAGACCGAAACCTGGCCCCGCATAGCAAAGCGCTACGCGGACCGCATACATGTTAGCGTACCATCATGGTATGTGGACAGTCCCTCCACCCACGTAAAAATATGCTATGAGGGGAGGCCCCCATCCCGTATGAGGAAACAATACATGGAATGGGGTACCCTTTGATGTTCCACTCTCCATCTTTGATCATCTCCTTCCATTTCCGTCGCCTCGTTCGAAACCCCTCCATGAACCAGTCCAATGACATCAGGCCTAAGCCTCTTCCAAATCCACCAGACCCATATGATAAAACCAATAGGTGCTTCAACAATCCCTTTTGAGTTTACATACCCATGGTAAGAAGAGTCGCGTAGGTAATCCCCACCACGGTATGAACCCCCATAATGTCCATAAGTTTACATTCCCATGGTAACTTGGGGTCCAACCTGAGGATAATAATGTGAACCTCCCTATTCCAGGGGTCAAGGGTAGTCACTAGCCTTTCCCTTCAATGAGGGTCAGTGATACACAAGGAAAATCATGCTTGTTTTTTCTTTTATGAGAAGAAACATTATTCCCCTTTCCCAAAAACAATTTCAGGGCACTCCCACTGAAGTAAGCCCCTAGATTTTCTTACAGGAGGTTGCATTAGTGATCCTATCTACCTCCACCCAGGGCGTACCTGGACAGGTTAATCTAACTATCCAGGATATGAAAAGACAAGGGAGTAAATGGACACATCAAGGAATCCTCTCTCTCTCCCTTTGGGCTTCAGTACCATCTATTAGCAGATGATGTGGTACATGAAATCTTCAGATCCACCACCTCCTCTTATTTCTCACACCGAGCATGACTCACGTGGTCTTAGAGGCTGGTGGTGATCATGACATCTATATAAACCCAAAGCATGAGCCTCCTAGAAGGTGTAAGCCTTAGATGCAATGAACTATGAGAACTCGGATTCCTGCTCTGATCAGGATACATAGGACATCTACCTAAGGTCCGAGCTCAAGGGACATTCTCCTTACAAGTCATTCCCAATGCAGTTCCCCCAAAATCGTTAGGGAATCCTTTTTAGGATTAATCCCCCATGTGTGAGCCCCAATCATTCCCCCACAAATGGGATGACTCAAGGGTGTAAGTCCAAACTCAAAACTAACTATGAGGGATTTGATTCCTAACTAACTGGGATACGTAGGAATCCTCTATGAGGTCCAAACCCGATACCCCAAATTACCCCAGTGTTTCCTAGGACATATCCCTGGTAGGGTCATATCCACCTAGGAGACCATATCTACTTTGGGAATCTTGGTACGCTTCGACGTAAGTCCCTCACAAAATCTTGACTAGGCATCTTCTACCTAGACTTCATCACCACATGATGTTAAACTACATGGATGGGTCCTTGTCACATGAACTTAAAAGGTGATGTGTCCAATAAAGAGACATTGAACTATGTGGAATTCGATTCCTCTCATGAGGATACATAGGAATCCCATCTTGTGGGTTCAATCCTGATATCGAAATGATCTCTATCCCCCTGGATGGTGATAAACTCTAGAGGACCTCATCATATGGATTGAATCATCATTATCTCTGTAAAATACTAGAGAATCATTAATGTTTCTGTAAAACTGTAACATTGATGAAGAACCTTGAATACACATAGTTGTCTTCATCAATAGAGAACCTCATATACATACAGATGATTTCTAACCTATGCATATTTTTGATTAATATTGTGACCTAGGGGTAATCCGCAAACACATGCTTATGAATGAACCAAGGATTCATGAACATATGATAATTTCTTAAATCTATAAGAGAGTCTCGAAATAGGTAATAATTCCCCAAAAAAAGGTGTGATGAGCCTGACCTCCCATCCTCTCAACCAATGAAGCCATTAAGTTTCATTGGACAAATCATCCAACGAGTGCCTGCCTTTGAAAAACAGGTCCATGAATCATGGATAAAAGGGATGCTGGGTGTTTCTGGCTCTGTGAATAAACCTACTGGAGACCATCTGAGGACATTGTACCTAGCATGTGCTAATTGAAAAAACACTGACCCCCCTACAATCACTAGTTAGGACCACTCACCTATGGAACCTCCTTCATAATACAAGAAGGATATACCGGATAGTCCCAGTGCGACCATCTCGCCCACCAAAAAGGTCGCGACGCGAATTGAGTCGAAACAAAAATAGTGAACCCGACATGAAAATCTCTATAACAACAGACAATTAGTTGTTATCTGTTGGGCCATTTTGTTCACTCCCACACACGCACCTCAGTCTGAAACAAAAAATGGCGAACTCGATGTGAATTCTTAACCAAGGTGGAAGGTTACCCTACCTCAAGCCCCTTTCACATTCAAAAGGAAGAGGGCTAAGAAAATTCATCAATTATGCATGTGATCAAGGGATGCTACTGTGATGGGGTTTTTATGTCTGTGCTTGTTACATATATTTTAGGTCTTTAGAGAAACCTTAAATCCAATGGCATCTTGAAAGTACTCACGAACACACATGATGATCAATACACCGACTAAGTCCTCTGTAAGGCAAAGGACTCCATCTCCTACTCAGCGTCTTCAACGTTGGGTTTCGAACACGCTGATATGAGAATACCACTAGAAGGGTACTCTCCCCATATTGTAGGATGCAAGATAGGCCCTCCAATCAGTAAAATCTCGCTAGCCACCTCTTCAACCATGACCGAAATCCCAGCACAAGGCATCCCCATTAGAAATCTCTAATTGCTTCGGGAGCTTGTCCCCAGAGTGTGATAATGAGTACCTCCCTTACCTTAGGGAGGTGGATGAGGGCGTTGCCAACAACTTCGTCCTTACTACACATGATCCCCACACGAGGGCCCCTACCATAGAACATCACCACCAGTACCACACAATCCAATATCCTTGCTCTAAAGAGGATGTCATACCAAGGGCTCCTGATGAATTTCAATGAATACAGGCCCCTCAGACAGACCATTGAGGGTGATGAACTTATCACCAGGAACAGGTAATCACCCTTGTTCTTGAGGAGGAGATCCGCCGGACAAATACGATGATAACCTATGAGCAGACGCATATCCCTGGTCCCTCTTATGAAGACCACCACAGAAACATGGTGGCACATTATGAGCCAATGCATATTTATGCTAACGCTAGCCAGTCCCACCGTGCAATCAGGGTAGAATTTTTTTGGCAAATAAAAATATCTATCGACGGACAAGAAGCCTGCCATCTAAATAGGGAGACAAACTATGGGAAGTCATAGAATACTTATAATGCATATGAATCCCACTAGTCAAATACAATGACAATCGACAAGCATATGCAAATTCATGCCTACCATAACAAATCCCACCAATCAAATAGGGTGGAAAACAAATATAAGTAGAGTCAAATTCCTATGGATACGTATTAAGCCTGTGATACAAATACAATGAAAAACAAGTAAACAAAAATTCCTGCTCGCAAATATAAATCCCACCAGTCCAATATAGTTGCAACTGGAGAAATTAGCCGACGTATCCCAGTTACAAGTTAGGGGCAGACTCATTCCTCTAACTCGATACAGGAGAACTACCAGTACCCACTGACAACACATGGAGGACCAAAGCATGCATAAACTCTTTATACAATATCAGAATAGGAATTTATACCCATTCCATCCAAAGACATATCTCAGCACATCATGGTAATGATGGATGATCAAACCTCAATTCCAGACCATATCCTCCAAACCTGTCAAGACTTCATCACATCTACAACAAAAGCGAGGAGTTGGGCTCACGATCTTGTCTCCCCGGGTGGGGTGATTCACCCAAAAAATAAGATGGTTACTCTAGAGATGGCTTGAATCGCTGCTCCAGTCCAGGAGGGTTGACAACTATATTTCATAATACAAGGAAAACTTGATCGAGAACAAACACCTGTTTCAACTAGGGGACACCGGTCCAACGTAGTGGTCGCTCCAGGGCAGATAGATATCCCTTCCAGAACTCAAAATGCTTGCCATCATATATCGACAACATCATAGGAACTGACCAAACAAGGACCCATATATGAAGGCTGTTACCAACAACAGGCGGCCCCAGTTTCCCGCAAGAGAGCATCCAAAAATGAAAAGCACCAAAGACAGTTAGAAAATAAAGAGCACATTCATGATTCTGCTCTACTGAAAGCTGTAGTTCTTGATGCCATAATACATCTATCAATAGAGTCTCAAGATCCTATCAATCCATTACCAAATTATGGAAGTGAAAATAGTAGTTGTGAAGGTCCTCCCCATAATGTTTCTACCAGCAGTTCTGAAGGTCCTCCTCAGAAAACCCATAGGGGCTTACTCCGTGAGCTAGAAACGATCGATCGTGAGAGCCTATCTCCTGATGCGTGTTAGGATAGCCCTCCACGTGACCAGAAGATCAAACAATAAGAAGGTCATCCCCTTGCTGTCGTATGCCTTGATGGTCCTACCTAGGGTATACGTTGCAGATATTATTATCCCTGTAGTCGGACATCAAGCTATGATGATAGTCCTCACCATGATGACAATCATTGCGAATACCCTCCCCGTAGTGACATCAAGAAATGAGAAGGACCTCCATTCGTTGCAGTATATTCTAAAGGTCCTCCCTATAATGTACACTATAGACATTCTCCCTACAGTCTGACATCAAGCCATAATGGTATCCCCCTCCATGATGGCATTCGTTGCAAAGGCCCTCCCTACAATGATGTCAAAAAACAAGAAGGTCCTCCCCTTGATGTGGTCCACCCTGAAGGTCCTCACTAAGGAACACACAATGGAAAATCCCCCTGTGGTCAGATGCTAAGCTGCAATGGTAGTCCTCACCACCACAGCCTCGAATGTGAAGGTCCTCCACACAACCCAAAATTCACACTGACAAGAAGGTCCTCCCCCACCAATTCAAATACGAGAAAAACCTCATATTCCAATGCACTTGGAAGGATAGGGTCAGATATGCTAAAAACTATATCAATAAAAAGTGACATCCTTTCTCAGATAAGAGATGGCCTGGGGCCACACTCATCCTTTGATCCACCCCCATACCATTCATGCATGAATGAAATCCCTACTATCCCCGCTACTCAGGATGAAATCATCACAACTCCGAATGGCTTGAAGGAATTCTTTTATTTTATTTTTTTATGGATAATCCCCCTTTTAAGGGTTGAAGGGGAACCCATACATGACCCATAGGCCCAAGTTACAGGGCCCTACATGACTTGAAATACATGACCCGAAGGCCCAGAGGCATACCATTCCCATTACATGACCCGTATTCCCAACCCACTAGAACTACCCCTCCCCAACTTCTGCATCATTGATCGCCTAGCTCCCCACCTTGCATTGCTGATCGGCTAGAATTTTCCCATACAAAGTTTCATGGTTCCTGGTCCCGATGGCAGTTTTCATACCCTCTCATTCTTCTAATCTAGTTAGCTTTGCTTCTGGTGACTGCTATTCTTGTTGCTTTGATCCTCTTTTGGGGACTGCTCTATGTGAATTGGGCTACTCCATGGTCTCAATAGCCCGAAGGCCCTGTGGATCGAAGGCCTTTGATGGCCCAAAGGCCCTTGATACCTATAGGCCCAAACCAGTGGCCTGAAGGCCCAAATTGGGTGAATACTTCCAGCTGCTACAGTACCAAACAGTACCTTCTACAATAACTGCTACAGTACCTGCTATAGTGCTACTGCAGTACTGCTACAATACCCCCAAAAATTCGCCTCCACCTGGTTTTGAACCTGGGTCTCTTGGATGCCAAGCAGGAGCCCTTACCACTCGGGTACGAGCTCATTGGAAATGAAATCATCACAAAGAATCCAAGTTGGGCACAATAAGTAGATTAATCCCTAGTATAATAACAACATAATATGTTTCTTGTGAGAAGACAACTAGCTAGGGATGACATACCAGTTATGTTTTGGCCCACATCCACCTCTCAGTTCATTATTCCAAAAGAGTTATCAGAAGAATGTGGCACAAAATTCGCCTTAATGTCTAGAAAACTCTCTGCCAATTGAAAATGAAATTTCTACCCTATGATGGGTATCCAGACCATATTAGTATATTGAGGGAGCTCCATCAGCAAATTGACCTAGAATCCCTTCCATCTGCATGAATGTTGCGATCAAAAAGGCAAAAGAAAAACCTTGAGTTGGCTTGCTTCCACGCGCTGTACAAATTGCATTGCCTCATCAGTGATGCCCCATCTGGTGTTCATATATGAGGGTGGGGAGAGAACATGGAGCTCTAAACTTCACCCCACATCCTGTCCAATAGAACCCACTGGAAATGGCATCTTGTAATGTCATCATCCCAAGACGGAAGCCAAATGAAGTACCTATTCAGAAAAAGTGGCCCGCTCGACAAGAATCAGCCTTGAGTAAGTCTCAAAAGCATCAGGCTCGATGAGAGAAAGCCATCAAAAAACTCCTAAACCATGCTACTGAGAACATTCAGCTGGCTTCTCATCTAAGGGAATCCAACCAACGAGCACTGATCATGTCCTCATAAGAAAATAATTCATATGTAGATCCAACACCATATCCGGCTCATGACTGCATTGGAATATACGAGATTAAGAAGGCACGATAGTAGCAGCCATCACCGCGGTACGGGATAAACCCTCGCCCATAGATATGGGATAATTTTTAACACAACGTGCCCCTATAAGAACAAAATATCTCAGATGAGACAAATATATGGGATAATGGGAGCCACCCCAACCCATAGGGCTGGGATAATTTTTACCTCAACCACCCGCCCGATGAAAGTCTTTCTTTTATCACCTAGGGAGGACAACAAATAGAGAGGTTACTTGTTCTATCCCGTCTCGTGAAAAATGTCCCCGAGGGTGGAGGCATACTTCTAGGTCACGTCAAGGCTCCCTTTGAGTCACTCTTTTCCAAGATACTCGAAGAGGGTCCCAGAATGGAAGGAGAAGATCCAACAAGGGATGTGAGATTCCCTCCTACCGTTTGGCACCCAGTACGCCACCTATAAAGTGGTATGAATCGGTAAACATCATGGAAGTTAGACCCCCATATCTTTCTAAAAATTATAAAAATAATGAGGATTCAAGAGAAGATAGTTCCCTCCATGAGATGGTCTACACCGAGCCTAAATGTGTGCGTACCCAAAACCAACGAGTTACCCTAAACTCGGGAACTCCTTCGGCCAATCCATCATTATCTCCTTTGTGAATCTCTAACTGAGAGAATAGACCCACCTCCTCCTCCTCATGAAAATGTGCATCTGATGCTTGAGGAGAGATTCGCTCGACAGGAGGAAGAAATGAAAGAGGTAAGGAGAATCAATGCTGAGCTGCTTCAAGCAAGACATCCTAGTGGATATGTTCCTCAGGAATAACTTCAATATACACTCTCGAAAGAGGTGCCCCTACCACGAGGGCTCCTCCTAGAAAATGAATCAAGGCCTGGATTCTTGTCCAACATGGTATCAGGATAACCAATATATTTGAATCTGAAAATGGGAGGATACAAAGATTTCCCTCCATTGAGGAAACAACCGTAGAAAATCCAGAAGAATCTTCAAAGGATGGCCCCGGCCGGGTATCCGCTTCAGTTACCAGCAGATCCGACATGCCCAATCATGCCCCCTACTATGCCCGCCCATGCTCAAGTCCAACAATATAGGAATCAAGGGATCATGAGTACCATTGATTCATTAACAACTCAGTTGGAATCGATAGAAGGGCGATGCGCTCTGATACAGCTAGAACAGAATCCTTACCCTGACTGGGTAAGCAATGTTTTTCCACCACCAAATTTTGGGAACCCTGTATTCCCAGTGTTCAATGGATTAGGTGACCTGGAGAAACACCCACTGCACTACTCATCTTACTGTGATACCATGATTGGAACTCTGGTGCAATAAGAAGTTGTGAATATCAAATTCTTTGTACGAACCCTACAAGGTTCAATTTTTGTATGGTACACCAATTTTCCAGCTAACTCAATAACATGATGGGAGTATCTTCGGTGCCAGTTCCTATTCCAGTTCATCTTGATGTTTCCAAAAACAAAATTCAGCGACCTCATGAACTACAAACAATAAGAGAATGTGAGAGTTTCAGACTTCATTGCCAGATAGAAGGGTCTGACTTACTCTTTGAACCAACCACTCCCCCAAGATGAGATGTTGTCCATGTTCATCGACAACCTCCATGATGATCTTTGAACACCACTTATTCTGGTGAAATATACAAGTTGGTTCCGAGTCTTCTTATCCATTGATCAAAGAATAGAAGATTCCTCACAATAGACTAATCTCAAGTCCCGAGAAGACCCATCATCCCATGTAAAAAGATTGGGAAGAGATGAAGTACCTTTTTTCATGATTAATCCACCCCTTGCATTGGCTGCAGCACCCAGGCCCGCACCAAATTGTGAGGGGCCCTATAGACATTAGAAGCCACCCCCACCTCATCAAAATGAGTGAAGAGGAACCAGGAAAAATCAATTTGAGGAATGAAGGAATAAAGTTTACTCATTCCTGGATGATCAAAGTTCATGGCTACTTCGTAGCTGTCATGAATTGCAACTTGATATGGCTTTGGAAGCCAAAAGAGGGATGATGAAGTGGGTCTTGATGACCAACCAAATTACTGTCCTTTCCACTAAATATTGGGGCATAACATCCAGGAGGGATTTTTCTTCAAGGAACTTCTGCAAAAATTTGTAGATTCCAGAAAAGTAAAGTTGTGACCACTGCCAATGTAAGTGGAATATGTTTCCACCAATGACCCGGATGAAGGATGGGAGTGGAAAAATTTATTAACAAAAAGGATCAAAAGTTTGATAGTTGGATGACTCAGAAAATAATCAACCGATCCCATGGTATCCTCCAAGCACAGTTAAAGTAACCAACCATGCCTCCAATAGCTCTTGATGCAACACAACCAACATCCTCGACCCTGCAATCCTTCAAGCGTCGAGACGATCAAGTGCAGGAAGATGAAATTGCACCAAAGCCAAAGTTTTCTTTGACACTCAAATTTCATGCCAATAAATTTGAAGATACGGGCACCACCACGCCAAATAGCACCACCTGAGGTAGATGATAAGGAAAAGTCATCATCAAAAGAGGAGCTGATTTTTGGCTTCGTCAATGTCATCCACTCAATGGATCCCTTCTCCGACGATGAATATGGTTATCAACCATAATTCCCCACACCCAATTGGGGGCCAAAGGAAGAAGTTGTAGAATCTAGGGATATCAAGGGAAATGCATCCATAATAGATATCAAGCTTATGGACGCACCCCCACTCAAATTGTCAGTGTTGCAGAAACCTGTAGAAGGACCCTCCAACAGATCCAATAGGGACAGGAAAATTCTACTTCCCCCCACAAGAAGCCACCCCAGCCCAATCTTTCTAGAATAACCATCAAAGGAATAACATGTGACTAATTATCCCCAGTAGGTGAGCAGAACTACCCAACCCAAATCACAAAGGATGGAAGCTCCTTCGGCTCTAATCCCAAGGGCCGACTCGTCATCATCTAATGCTAAAACCCCTAAAGTGCATGTGAAAGAGCATACCTGAGATGGGAAGTGCTGATATTTAGATCATAAATATGATATTATGAAGTAGTTATCTTCAATACCGGCTAAGATGTCAATCTTGGATGCACTGGATCTATCAGTAGATCTCAGGGAATCAATCATCAAATATTTTCTAAGTCCCCAAGAGTTTGAAGCCAAAGTAGTAGCCGCTGAAGTCTACCGAACATAGACCAATCCTCTAGAATGCCATGCAGTTATCTCCTTCATGGATTAAGATGAAGACTCCATCATTCAAGGACACATCAAACCCTTATATGTGTATGAAAGGATAAATAGTGTCGATATCCGAAAATTCTTCATTGACAATGGCTCTGGAGTTAATCTCCTCCCACTATAGACACTTCATCGGTTGGGTTGTAACGAGGGTGATATGACACCCTACACCATGACTCTATTGGGCTATGACAAAAGTGAGTATAAGCTGTTAGGATAGATTAAGCTCGAAACCCAATTTAGTGACCTCATAGCTCACCCATAATTTTTGGTGGTCTGAAATACTACGACCTTCAACACCCTGCTAGGAAGGCCCTGGCTACATCAACACGCAACAATCCCATACTCTTACCATTAGTGCCTCAAATATAGAAATAATGGATAGAGTGGGACACTGCATGCCAATAAAGCCCCATTCAACCTCTATGAATCACACTATATTGATTCAAGGTTATATGAGTCAAAGGGGAAGCGACTTTCGGTCGATGGTGTTGATTGGATTTCTAACCCAAATGGTTTGGAAATTGTTCCCACCAATCCCCTCAACAATATTGGGGAAGAATACGTACTTCCCATTAATTATATTGAGTGAACAAGTTCAAAATAGGATGCTTATTCAACAGTCCTCATGATTTTAGTCACGACCGCTGAGCTTGATAATGTTGAAAAGCTCACTGACTCCTAGGGT
Organism: Viscum album; assembly: GCA_963277665.1. Taxonomy (NCBI): domain Eukaryota; kingdom Viridiplantae; phylum Streptophyta; class Magnoliopsida; order Santalales; family Viscaceae; genus Viscum; species Viscum album. Next base: position 1,226,624,142 of record OY728166.1, on the reverse strand, counting down.
AATGGTGGGTGTTCAAATAATAATGTCCCCGAACCATCATCAAAACTCCATAAAATCCCTAACTCATCCACTAAGGTAGGAGGAAGTTCCTCGTCACTCAAAGAAGATGATAAAACACTTTTACTCCTCACTACAGCTTCTTCGGAGTAGCCCCCACTAACGGATAAGGCAGAAAAGGCAGCCTCACCTTCCAGACACTAAAATTGAAAATCTTCCCTCAACTATGGAACGATCTTCTCAAGAATTGTTTCCAAATCATAAGACAAAGTATAATATAGTGAGGATATAGAGGAGGAAGAAGAAGACCTGAGGGATTCCCCTCTAGCATTTGAGGATGGTGTCTCTACCACCATTGATGAACTTAAGGAAATCAACTTGGGTACAAAAGAAGACTTGCAACCCACTCTGATTAGTGCGTCCATGCCTTTCAAAGAACAAGAGGTATACACCTCTTTCATGAAGCATAATCAAGATGTTTTCACATGGAACTATACATAAATTCCAAGCCTCGATCCCGAGGTGGCCACTCACCACCTGGGCCTGTCGGAAGACCATCGTGGTTACAAGAAAGCTGCTAGGACTCATCCGAAACATACTGCCAAAATAGAGGCTGAAGTCAACAAGATCATTAGATCTAACATCATTCGAGAGGTCCAATATCCCATCTGGATGGAAAATATTGTCCCTATCAAAAATAAAATGGGCAGATCAGAGTCAGTATCAATTTCAGAGACCTCAATCGACATTGCCCGAAAGACGATTTCCCAGTCCCGATCATAGAATTTCTGATCGATGCAACTACCAGATATGAGACTCTCTCTTTCATGGATTATTATTTAGGTTATAATAAAATATGAATGGCCCAGGAAGATCAAGAATCCACCACCTTTAGGGCCACCCATGGAGTGTTTTTATATAAAGTAATGCCTTTCAGTTTGAAAAATACCAGCGCCACATATCAGCGCACCATGCATTGCATTTTTAAACCCTTCCTGGGAAAGTTCATTGAATGCTATGTGGATGATTTTGTGGTTAAGTCATGAAAATGCTCAGATCACCAGTCAGATCTTGGAACAGTTTTCAAAAAACTACGACAACAAAGCCTAAAAATAAACCCCCTAAAACGTGCCTTTGGCATCAGCTTAGAAAAATTCCTTGGATTCATTATACGCCATCTTGGCATCGAAGTCAACCCTGAGAAGATAAAGTCCATACTTGGAATGTCACCTCCTCGCAACCTCACTAAGTTGAGAGAACTTCAAGACACCTAGCCTACATTCGACTCTTCATATCCAACCTCACAGGAAAATGCTTTCCCTTCACCAGGTTGATGAAAAAAGGGGTCAAATATCAATGGACTGATGATTGTCAAGAAGCATTCTACAATGTCAAGATATATCTCTTAATACCACCAGTGCTAATGTCATTTGTCGAAGGAAGAACACACCTTCTGTATGTGACGTCCTTGGAGTGATCCATAGGTGCCTTCCTTGCACAGAAGAATGACACTGCCAGTGAGAATAGTCTCTATTACCTCATCCAAACCATGATCGATATTGAGACCCATTATTCAAATATTTAAATGAGTTTCCTTTCACTAGTCTTTGTGATCCAAAAGCTGAGACACTATCTGTAGCACCATAAGGTCCATTTGGTCTAACATATCAAATCTCTCAAGTATATTCTCTGCCTTACATTGTTGACTGGGTGCCTGTCACAGTGGGCGGTCATCCTGTAGTAGTTAGATAGACAGTTCATACCGTAGAAATATTTCAAAGGCCAAGTGTTAGCAGATTTCCTGGTGGAGAATCCCTCCACATAGGTAACCCCATTGGATGCTAAGCTACCTGATGAGAAAGTGTTCTCTATTCAAGAGAAATCATAGATTTGGGAAATGAATTTTGATGGTGCCTCCAGAATCCTTACATGAAAAAGAATGAAAGACCCTATACTCAATAAAGTGGGGCTGAGAGTCATACTCATATCCCCAGAAAATGCATTCCTACCCTATTCATTCCTACTATCAGAGGGATGCACAAAAAACGAAGAAGAGTACTGAGACCTCATTGTAGGCCTGAAGCTGGCACTCTAAATACAAGATGAGTACCTGAAGATAAAAGGTGATTCAAAAAAAGTCATCAAGTAAGTCAATGGTGACTATGCTATAAAGAAAGAGAATTTGATCCCTTTGATGAACCATGTTTGAGAAATAATGGCAGAATTACCATCAGATCCAACATTGACTTATGTCCCCCAGTCACAAAATGCACAAGCTGATGCATTAGAAAATGCAGCCACAACTTTGGTCGACCCAGACTGGGATGAAACAGTCACCAGTATTTCCCACCAATGAATTGTCTTACCATTCATTCAGGCCAACACAGAAGAAATCAACAAAATCAGTCCCATCTCTGAGCTGTATGGTCCTACCACCAGCTAGACGATAGGGATGGAAGGGAGAAAATTTGGATATGGGTAACCAAATTCATGATGTATAATGAAAAAAACTAGAAAAAAGTCCTTTATAAGTGAGATCATGTTAGGATCCTTCTCAGGTGCATCGATGGGGAAGAGACTTCAGCTGCCATGAAAGAAGTACATTCCAAAACATGTGGATCACATCAGTTGGCATCCAAGATACCTCATAAAATTCGAATTCTTGGATAATATTGGCCCACTATAACACATAATTATGATGAATTCACTAAGAAATGTTATCCATATCAAGTTCATTCTAATTTCATCCACCAACCCCCGAAGTTACTTCACATAGACAAGTACTCCTAGCCATTTTCCATATGGGGAATGAACATCATGGGACTATATCCTCCTACTAAAGCCAAATAGTTCAAGTTTATTATCATAGTAACTGACTTATTTTCCAAATGGGAAGAGGATATACCCCTTAAAGAGGTCTGGGAAAGAAGCATTGTTAGCTTTGTGAAAGCCAACATTATCACCAGATTTGTTGTCCCTCATACAATACTGACAGAAAATGGCACCAATTTCTGCCTTATTGAGTTAGAAAAGCTATATTAGGAGTATGACATCAAGGATAACCATTCATCCTGCTACCATATAGTAACCAATGGGAAGATAGAGTCCTTCAAAAATACCATATCCAATATACTCCAAAAGATGGTATACAAGAATAAGAAATCATGGCCAGATAAGATCCTATATACTCTATGGGATTACTAGACCATGACCCACACCACCACTCAAGCAACCCTATACTCATTAGTATATGGAACAAAGGTGGTTATACCCATTGAAGTTCAAATACCATCACTCTGCGTTGCCGTCTATGATCAACTATCCATATATGAGTAGTCTCAAAAGCGACTCAATGAGTTGGAGCGATTGGATGAGAAAAGATTGCACACTCTACACCATTTGGAGGTCGACCAAAACTAGATCACATGAGACTTCAATAAAAAGGTTCACCTTTGGTCTATCATTGAAGGAGAGATGATATTGGTCCACATAAGTCCAATGATACTCGGAAAGAAACCTCCAAAATTGGAGCCAAAATGGGAAGGACCATAGGCCATACACAAGGTCTACTCCAACGAAGCATATGCCTTAATTTCAATGGATGTACAACTAATCATAGATCCCACCAATGCGAGTTTCATGAAGAAATAATTTTTGTAATTATAAAATTCTCTTCTTAACAGTATGGCTTTAAACTATATAGTTCCACCTACATCCATGCTACATGATGTTAAACTGTACGAAAATTATCCTAACCGTATGACATTAAACTACATGGCCAAATTGTCCCAACCACATGACATTAAATTATATGAAGGTCATTGTGTTATGAATGGTGATTCATCATGCATGAGTCAAATTCATGCAAGGGAAAGATGAAAATGACCCCTTCCTGTGTATGGGTCAGACCAGCACAAGGAGTGTTTCAAGAACTATGCATGGCTTGATTCATGCCCTCACATGATATGTAGAGACACCTTGAACCTAAGTCTTGGTCTAGCCACCACATATACAACTGTCCCCCCTCTTTATGCATAGGTTAGACTGGCACAAAGAGTCATCAAGAACTATGTATGGATTGATTCCTTCCCTCGAAGGATATGTAGTGACACCTGGATTCTATATCTTGGCCCAACCACCATTCAAAAATAAATTGTTCCCCCCTATACATGGGTCATTCCAGTACATGGAACATGTTTTTAGAACTATGTATGGCTTGATTCCTACCCTCATAGGATACATAGTGATGCTCAAATTCTTCATACTGATCCAACCACCATTTAAAAAAATCCCCCCTCTACATGGGTCAAACCGATACAGGGAACATGTTTTCAGAACTATGTGGACTTTGATTCCTAACTAACTAGGATACGTAGAAAACCTCCCTGAGGTTCAAGCCTGACACTTCACCCACCTCATCCTTTTCACATCAGTTCACTCTCATCCTTACCGTATGACGTTAAACTACATGGGATACCCAAACTATGTGTGACTTGATTCCTATCATCATAGGATACGTAGTGACACCTAGATTCTATATCTTTCCCCAACCACCATTCAAAAATAAAATGTTCCCCCTATACACAGGTCATACCAGTATATGGAACATGTTTTTAGAACTACGTATGGCTTGATTACTACCTTTGCAGGATATATAGTGATAGCCAAATCCTATATTCTGGTCCATCCACCATAAAAAATGCCCCCTGCGTATAGGTAAGGATTACATAGGGAAATTCACAAGTCCTAATTGCACGACGTTAAACTGCATGGCTAAAGAAGTCCTAACCACATGACATTAAACTATCAGGTATCTCAAGAACTATGTGTGTCTTGATTCTCAACATGACAAGATATGTAGTGACACCTAGGCCATCTCAGGTCCAGCCATGTGGAAAATAAAATGTCTCCATTTCCTGCATAAGAATGTAAATCTGTGCGAAATATTCCAAACCTTGATCCCCACAATAAGGATTAGTCAAAAGATCATGCCCCCTATATATGAATCAGATCTATGTAGAGGATCTTGTACCTCATAACTAATCATAACTTGGATATTTCTCATGTACCCAGATATCCCCTTTTCATCCATTAAACTCCATGCCCTGAGAAATATAGAATCTCCATAATCACCCACGACTATCAGATATGGGAGGATAGTGTTCTACAAACACCTTTGTTTGACTATGCACATAATGCCCCAGTGGATCTGCATATGTTTCCCATAAAAATGGCCTTTAATCAAAAATAAAATTCGTTCTCAAGAGAGGGTTTTCCTACTTATGTATGACCATTAGATCCTAAGCCTTGCATCATCCCTCTTGATTCAAGGGCTCCCAGAATCATGGTTTACGCTTTCTTCCCCCGTTCACATCTGGGACATACCAGGGATATCCCAACCAAATTAGCCCATATTTATGCATGATTCTTTTGATATTTTATCCCTGAAACATGAAGTTAAACTGTGCTATCAATGTCTTTTTTGCAAGACTTAAAATTGCACGGACCCATAATATTTATCTCGTTTACATCGAGTCACCCACGTCCTCACTGCGTGATATTAAATTGCATGGCCCAAAAATGATCCCTTCTTTGATCCTTCCATCCCTATATGGTGGAGTGAAACCCTTTCCACCCCTTGTTTCTCACACCAAGCATAGCTTATGTGGGCTTAGGAATTTTGGTGGGGAATTCCCCACAGAGCTAGGGAAAATCATTCCACAATGACTGATCCTATTGGCATGACTTTGAAAGGAATATTAGAGTTTTCCACTCCATATTGGGAAACCTAAAGTCCTAAATGTATGACATTAAACTGCATGGTACCCCAAATATAATTAAAATTCCCTACTCCCTGCACATGGGCCAAACCTATATAGGGAGCCTAATTTTGGGACACCTGGATCTTCAAAACTGGACCCCACTCTAGTAAGGGAATCAAAATTCCTCACCCTGCGTACAAAATATACCTATGTTGGAGAGTTACGAACACTATGAGTGATCATTACCTGGAAATTTATAACATATCCAGAGATTTCTTTTTCATCTATCAAACTCCACACTTTGAGCGATTTTAGATATTCATAAACTTTCTGACCATCGGATATGGGAGGTTAGTGTCCTATGGACACCTTTATTTGACTATGTACACAATTCCCTGGTGGCTCTGCATATGTTTCCCAAAAAAATAGATTTTCAACCAAAGTAAAATTCATCCTCAGGATAGGCTTTTCCTATTCATTTATTCTCAATGGATTTCAAGCCCCATATCATCTCTCCTGATCCAAGATCTTTTGAAACCATAGATTACACTTTCCTCTCTATCCACGTCTTGAACATGTTGGAACACCGTGGCCTGACCATCCTCCAGTTACTCAGGGCTTCAACATCAATGTCTTAATCATATGATATTAAAACTGCATGATTCTCGACAATCAATGTTCATTATTGGGCCCCAACATGTCAAAGAATGTCCTCCCTCATATTCCTATGCATAAAAAGAATCCGAGGAGGAATGTTCAACATAGGTCCCACTTTATTGGTAACCCTGTGTGCAAAAAAAGGTTCCCCATTCAAATGCATGAACTAGATCCGCATATGGATAAATCTTAAAATATTTACATCTAGCTTGATTCCTATCATCATAGGATACAAAATGACACATGAGTCTCATATTTCAGGTCCAACCGAGAAACAACATTATCCTGTTCTTTCCCCCGCAAGGGTCAGACTTTCATGGGGGAATCTACTCACACCTATATGGGAAGCATGTCTTCACCTATTCCCAGTAGAATTCAGCCTACAATTCCCCCTTTTCATGTTCATGAACCCCTATTAACACACCATAATCTGCGCTCATAAAGGATTGAATCCCCATAACTATCCATGGACATCAGAAATGAATGGTTAGTGTCATGTGGACACCTTTGTTTGACTATGCACACAATTCCCCAGCAACTCTGCATATATTGCCCATTAAAATGGCATATCAACCAAAGGAAAATTCATCCTCAGGAGAGGCTTTTCCTACCTCTATATTCCCCTATGATGTTTATGTCTCACCTTATTCCCTAACTTCGGAAGCCCCCTGGATTACTATTTACATCCTCTCTCCCCTCTTATGCCTGAAGGTGATAAAACATTCCTAGTCAGACCACCATGAGAAAGGTAGATCATTTATCCCTTGGTTAGAGTAAAATGAATTCAAATCATAAGTCTCAAATGTCCCATTTTTATGACATTAAACTGCATTATGCTCTAGCCCTCCTTTACACAAGTCAAATTCACGTGGGAGCATTTTCTCAACCAAAACCAATATATATGCCCCTATTACTCTTAGACATCGTTCTCTCAATAGGCCGCCCACTGTGGTCTTACAAACACAAAACAAGTCTAAATTTCTATAAAACTTTTGGGCCATCATAAATTTAAATCCAATGTCTTACAGACACCTTTGTTTGAGTAATTCACACAATGCCTCGGTGGCCCTGCATAAACGACCTACAAATATAGTATTTCAACCAAAGGAAAATTCATCCTCAGGAGGTTTTTTTCCTATCTCCATACACCCCATATCTTCTACACCACATGTCATATCCTATTCTATAAAAAAAAAATCAAGGTCAAGACAAACCCTTTATCCATGTTTGAAAGTAATTAAGACATTCTCGATTAACGAGTCTTAAATTGGGGACCTCGCCCTACAAATCATGATCCAAACTGTTTGACCTAAAACATCAGTCTTGGTCAAATTTTTTCAACATAAAACATCAGTCTTGGTCAAATATATTCGATCTAAAACATCAATAATGATAGTTCAGTTTTCAAGACTTTAAAATACCCATGAAAAAGAGACAACACTCGCCAGGATGAAAACCTACAAAGGGAACCCTGGAAAAAAAATGAGTGCCATCTTTCTAAAACTATTCTACATATAGTTTAAGCAGAATATTGAGAAACAATATATATATATATATATATATATATATATATATATATATATAATCAAGAGACAAAAATCTTGTTAGGTCAAAAACCCGCAAAGGGAAGCCTAAAAAAAGTCAAGTTATACCCACTTGGTTCACACCATAATGGGCTTAGGAAAAAATTAGGGTTATAACATAAAAGACAAAAAGTTTGTGGGATTGTCCATGAAACCCTAGAAACAGTTGAACTACACTTTCTGAGCCCCTCGGTTCAGGAAAAAATTAGAGCATGATTTGATTATTTCAGTCATCCCAGATTGAAATTAAAATTGATATCTGATTGAGATTACTATTTAAGTGTGGTCGACTATAAATGATTTACATTGTAGTAAAAGGTAAAGGAGAAGCACTGCAAAGCAAAATCTTTTCATTACATAAAGTTAGGAAGGGCGTCCATAACCCAGAGCCTCTCTATGTGGGTAGGACATGACCGTTACAAAAGATGTTCAGTGAATTCAAAAAGTTGTATCAATGCATGATTTGACTCTTCAATGGCATGATGAATCTTTAACAAAGTCATGGTCTCAGCCTCTGCACCTGCCCGCAATGCCTCTGCCTCTTACACTACATCAAGGCCTTCCTTCCCCCTTCCTCCACTAGTCGTTGTCCATTATCAACCGCGAATGTGACATGTGAAAATTCCTATTGAAGATGCTCCAATTCCCTTCTCTTCTGCTCCACTTCCTAATCAATCTACTCCGATAAGGACCTTTGTTTCATGTGTTCACTCTATAGCCTCACGATCACTCTAGCTTGGTCAACAGTTTCATTCATAAGAATATATCTGGATGCAGCAAGATGAACCAAAGACTCTTCAGCAAAAAGATGGTATTCGAGCATGTAATATTTATCCTTGTCCATGACCAACTACTTCAATATGTCATAAATATCATGGTAGTCAAATCCTACAAACCCTATAACCAAAAACTGGTGACATAATTTGGGCACTTTTGTCGGTATATCAACGAGTGGTGTTTGAGATATCAATCTCCAAATGTTTTTCCATGTCCTTTGGCAGCCAGGACGGAGGCTATCCAGGCCCTCTCTGTTAGTTTCATAATAACTTCTAGATAAAGGAACATATTCAGGAATAAATGACACCAGGGGAGGCCTTGACTCAATGACTTTGGTACAACTTGACCCTGTGGCAGCCGCATCTATGGTGGTTTCAACAGGAGGTAGGACTGAGGTGTCAATTGTAACTGCAAATGCTTGTGGTTGTGATTATAAGGTCAAGAGTGAGATAAGTGAACACTCTTAGCTCCTAAAGATAAAAAACATATACATTAAATGGTTGGAAGAGTGGAAAACTGTCCTCCACCATCTGAAGCGTTAATATCTTCAAATTCCATTATGACATTGCTGCCTGATAAATATGGTACTACACCTTCAATATGAAATTGAGCTGTAGGGTCATCCAAAGGAATCCAAGACTTGGGGCTATGCCTGATTGGACCAATGAACTCCTGAATATTCTTTACAAAAATTAGGCTTATAGGGATAATCATTTTGGACCAAGGCATAATGGCCAGCTCTGAATTTCTGGGAGCCAGAATCACGACCTCTCTTGTGGCTGTGGAAAAAGGCACGATGACCTGTTCTAAATTTTCAGGAGATGGGATCGTGGCCTCCCCTATGGTTGTGACATCTGGGATAGCAGGATTAGCATGCTCAATTGGGACATTGACCTTTGGGGACATTCCCTCTACAAGGGCAGGGACCATTTGGTTTGGGGTGGTCGACTCCTCAAGACTTGGAACCCCTCTAACATCCTGTAGCAATTGGGTCTCTTCACTCAGTTCATCTGGTGTTGTTAGTGTCATCCCATCTTTCTCCATAATGGAAGGATTTACCCGCCTGAGTTGGGTTTCGACCTCTAAATGATCCTCCACTATTCGGGAAGAGGTCAATCGATCCGGAACAGGTACTCTCTGAGGGTTGGGAATTCCCTTAACATTATCGCCATGCGAAAACTCTCTACTCTGCTCAGCTATAATTATCGGTGGTACTTCCTCTACCATAGAAGGAACTGGAGCTGCAAATGCCTGGGAAACTGCCACCTGATTACTTATTGGTTCTGCATCAAAATATGTGCACGATAATTGGTCAACAAGATAAAAGTGTTTGGTATGAAAACCAGATAAATAGATATGACAGTTACTTGTAATCCCCATTTTGATACATAGTGATATTTGAGATGTCTATCGACATTTCTTAGTTGGCCATGGGGATGTATCCCTGATGAGAATATCAAGTGGAGCAAGAGGAGGGAATGCCCCAACATGATTTGAAATAACCGCCTCTATGTGTTCAACAGTTCCAGGAGATCCTTCCGCAACGACCCCTATATCTGAAGGGGAACATTCCCCAATGAAAATAACTCTAGGGGTGTGCATCAGATAAGGCATCGACTATGTTGTCTCCTCTAACTCCTACAAGAGTAAGGAATAGAGTGAGGATTATTACAGTAAAGGAAAGTGAAAGCTAAGGCCAACAAGCATAGTTACTTCTTATGTATCACTCGAGTTTGAGTATATAACAATCTTTACTACTCGATCAGAATAATGAAGCCTTTATTTGGAAGAATGAAGTCACTTGTTCATTTTATTCAGATATTCAGCTACTTCATCTAGATATTCATGAATAGAAATCCACGAGGGAGCAATGACAGCTCCAAAGCCCAGAAGTTCAAAGCGTTCTGCTTGGAGTAGCTCTCAAATGTCTTCATTATAAACATTCACCCTCAAGTCATCCTAGACCTTACAAGCCCTTGTAAAGGAAATTTTAATTGAAATGGATAAGGATAGAGGGTTTTTCTGAAGAAGTGGGACTAGGTTCAATCAACTACAACTGCTTTCTGGGTGCCTCTGCAACCCTAGAACCCACGTGGGCTGGATTCTTGTGAGATTTAGGGAACAAGTGAAGAGTTTCCCTAGCTCCAGCCTCATTTGGCACATTGGAAAGGTGATCACCTCCAGAGGTATCATCTTCATCCCCATGGACCTCAGGCCTTATCATGGACATCACTCGGTGAGAAGATTTACATCGGCATTGTCGAGTATGGATCATGGTATCAAGCTTTCGTAGGTAATGATCTATCTTTTTTGTATCATCATCATCATAAGAGATGTCAATAGGTGCTAACACATAACCAATTCCAGTAAGGGAAACTTCAATCCCTTGGATAAAGTGCCAAAAATTCCAAGGGGATTGATCCCAAAATGATTGGAGACTCCTTAAATTATCCCATTGTCTTTAGTCCACTGGAAAGACAACATCAGAAGGAATGAATGTTTGATTCTCAGTGGAAGTAGCAAAAACCTCAACATCCTGAGAGGTCACACCCCAAGTTATCAAGACCTTACTTAGGGGTTCAAAATAGAGTGACTTCTAAAGAGATTTCCCTGGTCATGATTGCTCACCAGTTTCCTTTTGTTTCCCCTTAGCCTTAGATGCCTTGGGGGTCATAACAATTGGAACTAGGTTTGCCAGCTGGCCGTCTAGATATGATTGAACCTAGGAATCAACATAACCTTTTGTGAGGAAGGGTATAACACCCTCAGAATCTAGAAGCTTAATTTTATAGCAAGTATCCTCTTGGGTAAACATTAGCCACAACTATCAAGCTATCATGAGATGTTTTTCCTTGCGCACACTATTGAGAGTAGGGGGAAACAACATCTGGAAACAATTAAACTGACGGCTAAATCTACAAGGATCATATTACTTGTAGATAAGTTCCCCATAAATACAAAAAACCAAGATACCATCTCTTAAATAAAAGAGGTAGCTTCTGTTAATAAAGTTTTTTAATTTAGTATTCACAATGGTACCGGTAGGGGAAGTGTAAAGATGATAAGTAAAGTGATCGTGACAGTTGATTTGAGTCAACAATTCTCATTCATTCTATTCGGTCTGATCTTCCTGCTTATCCTGTGCGGCCCAACCCACTAGTATAACCCCAATGGTACTTTGAAGATACGGCTGAAGAACAATATGTGGAATCAATAGGGGATTGATAAAGGTATACGCTCTATGTGGGATTTTATCTAGCCCTATATGATTGGAAAGGTCCAATCACCCAATGAGGTGTAATCCCCTTGCTAACCTGACATAGTAAGCGGTAGATTTTAGTGAATACCAGAATGTCCATGTTAATTCATTTTCCAGTGGAATATTGAGATGCCATGACAAAGGTTGTGACTCTCACATCACCAGAGTTTCATACTAGTAAAATCAAGCTGCTCAAAAACATGGCCAAGAAGGCTACTAACTGGAAAAATCGATCAACATCAGGGACAAGTTCCCATCCCCATTCGCAAAACTGGGCCTCTTCCAAGGTAGGATAGTAGGAACCTACTCACATTTGAGTTTCCTTGGTTTGGAAGGACCTGGGTCTCCACGCATCGAGCTCTGGGTCACTTTGCTTAGAAAATGCATTAATCCAATCTAAAAAGGAAATGTCTTACTTCGAGAAAGGGTCGATGTCCTTTTAATTTTTTTCTTGGGAAATTATCCTCTTAGCTAGAGGAAGAGCCCTCTTCTCATCATCCTAGGTGGAAGGAGGAGGTAGAAACTCATCATACATATCCCTGACAATGGGGACCCCCTAAATCAGTCAAACATCCCAGAGGTTAATTCCAACATCCCCATGGATTAAATGATAGGTATTGGTATCTGGACTCCATATACTCAGAAGCTACAGAATAAGGGTGCCGATTCAATGAGAATAAGTCTGGGATACCCAAACAACCTCATATAACCCCACAGTATGAAATTCAACCTAGAATTATTCATAACTATAACGAAACTAGAAAGGAAACCCCCAATACAAATCGAACGAACCTTCAGAATGAAGGTCCCTCTTTGATAATCAGCTATGTTATTCATTTTATGTGGCCCTACATGCAATGTTATGGTAGTAATGGACCGTTTCTTATGAATTCTGTCACATTTCCTTTGGATTTTGAGGGGAATAGTTCAATAAGGATCCAACAACGGTATCCTTCTGTATGAATCATCCTTTTAATGAGATAAGGGAATTAGGAATGGCGTTGTTGATTATCCAAGAAGTAGGTCAGTTGGCCTGACATGGTTCCAAAATAGATGTATCAAATATTAGACCAAATCTATAAATGGGAAGCCTGTTTTAAATTGGATACTCCCTCTAACCTACAGTAAGAATATTTTCTAAGGATTGATGCAGTGGGGCGATAAAGATTTTGTTGTCAACAATGTTTTCCATATTCTTCTGCTTTTAATCAGTAGCTAAAAGGGTACCGGTAACAGAACCAGTGAAAATAACATGTGGAAGATCTATTATTGTTCCTGCACAAAAAGACCATACAAAAGGTATGTCCAATAAAATCTTTGGAAAAAATACCAAAAATTTGAAATGGTATAAAAGATTCTACATAGAAAAGTAGTCTATGTATTAAACCCTAGAAATGGTTTGCAGATGGAATTCCCCATGAATCTATATTTCACAGAACAACCCGAGAGGTGCTGGCCCATGAAGTGTTGGCCAGCAAACTAAACGGTTCATAGATTGGGTGAGTCACACATCGATCCTTGTTACATGTTTATCTAAGGCTCACAGTGTGAAGACTTAAAGTTCTATTTGAAAATAAAAGTCCAGTTTATGGATTTAAAAAATTAGTTCATGGATGAGGGATACCATAAAAGGTTTTTAGTTTGTGGAATGTAAAGCATGGTTTGCGGATGAAGGATTTCATGCAGTGTCTTCAGTATGCAGAAGCATGGAGAGATGAGAGCAATTTGTGGAGTGTTTTTTCTGAGAAGTTTTTTAAATGATAAATGAACTATCCCCCTTATATATAGGTGTGGTCCCCCTATGGGTCCCCTTTATACCTCAAAACATTTCAGTTCATGACTTTTTTCTACATCAAAATAGCCTCCTCTTCATCCCGACCAGAACCCATTCTGATGGGGGGCATTTTTAGGGTCTTGAAAACTTTGTAAAGGGAAAGTAAATAATACCATAATTTTGGAAAAGGAAAGAAAAAAATTGGATGAAGTATTTAGAGAATTTTTTTGAAGAATCCAAATTTGGAAAAGGAAAATAATATGTCCACCTACTGAATCTCAGGAATGGTTGGTGGAAGGCATCATCCGTGAACCAAGTAGTAAGAAAAAAAAAGACAACGATGCTGACAGTCATGAACCATATCATTGGTGGAATTAAGGTAGATAATTTCTCCCCCGCATACAACACTCATTGCAAACCGTGTCATTGGAAGAATTAAGGTGGAGAAACTTGCCCCCGCTTATCATCCCATTGAACTTAACAGTTTGTGAACGAGATAAAACCAGCGGCGCCCCATGAAAACGACAAATTTGTTTGTGGGATTGAGGTGGTGATTTCCACTGTTGCGAACTGTAACCTCGTGGGCCTCTATTGACTGAGTCGTCTGTGGGATGGGTGATCTCTCAATGGTATTATGTAAAAGGTTTTGTGATATCCATAAATATAGCTTCCCCAACACTCTATAAAAGGACCCCGAGGGGGATGGAGGATGGGACTAGATTTCATAGGATTAGACAGACTTTTGAGGGATTTATGAAGAGATTGATCGACAAGGAACAAACCTCTTCCAATGAATTCCCATAGGTATAAACTCACTGTATTGAGGAAAAATAAATAAGGAAACATAATAATTGGAAGACCGCGAACCATACCTCCTTCCCAGATGAAATTCCCGCAAGGTGCTGAACCAATGCCCCTTCTTCACTCAGACGCCTTGTGTAGCATAAGGATACATGGGTAGAGCCTTTACCTGTATATATAAAGGAAACACAGATGGAACCCTACATCGTGTAGCGTCATGATATGCAGACAGAACTTGGAACCACGTAGCATCATGATATGTGGCCGGAACCTTGCCTCGTGTAGGAAAGCACTACATGGACCACATACAGGTCTATGTACCATCATGGTATGCATATGGTCCCTCCACCCATGTAGCAATATGATACACGGGGAGGTCCCCATCCCGCATGAAGAAACAATATGCATAATGGGGTACCCTCAGATGTTCCACTCTCGGGCTTCGATCATCTCCTTCCATTTTTTCAGCTCATTCGTAGCCCCTTTGGGAACCAATCCAACAACATCAGGTCTAAGCCTCTTCCAAAGCCTTCAGACCCATATGATAAAACCACCAGGTGAACCAATGCACCCGTTTGATTTTACATACCCATGGTAATTGGAGTTTCATATGTAATCCCATCAATGGTACGAACCCCTAAAATGTCCATAAGTTTACATTCCCATGGTAACTCGCGGTCCAAACTGGGGATAATAACACGAAACTCCCTATTCTAGAGGTCAAGGGTAGTCACTAGACTTTCCCTTCAATGAGGTTTAGTGATACATAAGGAAAATCACAATTTATTTTCCTTTTAATGAGAATCAACATTCCTCCCCTTTCCCAGAACCAATTCCAGGGCACTCCCACTGAAGTAAGCCCCTAGTTTTTCTTGAAGTAGGTTACACAAATTCTTCTCTCAACCTTCACCTACGACTTACCTAGATAGGTTAATCTAACTATACGGGAAAAGAAAAGACAAGGGAGGAAATAGACAAATCTAGGAATCCTCTCTCTCTCTCCCTTTGGGCTCCAGTACCATATATCAATAGATAATGTGGGATATGTGATCTTTAGATCCATTACCTCCTCTTGTTTCTCACATAGAGCATGAATCAAATGGGCTTAGAGGCTGTCATTGATCATGAAATCTGTATAACCCCAAATCACGGTCCTCCTAGAAGGTGTAATCCCCAGATGCAATGAACTATGATAATTCTGATTCTTACTCTGATTAGGATACATAGGATTCTTGCCTAAGGCATGAGCTCTAGGGGCATTCTCCTTACAAATCAGTCCCAATAAAATTCTCCCAAACTCATTAGGGCATCCTTTTAAGGATTAAGCCCCCATGTGTGAGCCCTAATCATGTCCCCACAAATGGTCCGCCTCAAGGGTGTAAGTCGCAACTCAAACTGAACTATGAGAGCTTTGATTCCCAACTAACTGGGATACGTAAGAAGCCTCTCTAAGGTCCAAACCTAATACACCAAATTACCCTAGTATTTCCCTGGCCATATCCTCGGTAGGGTCATATCCAACTAGATGATCATATCTATTTTGGGCATCTTGGGCCACTTAGGTGTAATTCCCTCATGAAATCTTGACTAGGATTCTTCCACATAGACGTCCTCACTGCATGACATTAAACTGTATGGATGGGTCCTTGTCACACGACCTTAAAAGGTGACATGTCCAGTAAAGAGACACTGAACTATGTGGAATCTAATTCCTCTCACGAGGATACGTAGGAATCCCATCTTGTGTGTTTGATCCTGACATCGAAGCAATCTACTTCCCCCCCTAGATGAAGATAAACTCTAGAGTGCCTCATCACATGGTTTGAATAATCATTGTATCAATAAAAGACCAGAGAATTATTAATGTGTCTGTAAAAGGGTAACATTGATCAAGAACCTCAGATACACACAAATGTCTTCATCAGTAGAGAAACTTAGATATATACAGATTATTCCAAACCTATGCATATTTTTGATTGATCTTATGACCTGGGGGTAATCCATAGACACATTGGTCTCATCCAAATTTACCCAAGATTTTAGGGTTAAGTGGTCCCTTGTAGTTTAGCTTAGGTTGTCGAATCCTCAGAGACCTAAGAAGTAACCTACAAACACGTACATTCTATGGATTGTTTTTGGATATGAAGTGTCCAACTTGGGTTGATTTTATATGGGTTTAAAAGATCACTAAGAGATATATGTGAATTAAAATTATGATAAAATGATTTGATCCTAGGTTATTGCTTGGGGTGGATTAGATGAATTCCTTTTTTAATGATTTAAATTTCATTAACTCGAGAAGGATTAATTCAATGAATTCAAACTAACCTCATCACTTACTGGTTAAACACCTTCAAAAACACATTTTAATCACTTATACACTTGTAGGATCATTTTCATGAGCACTCCAAGGTAAATGATATTACTATCACATAAAAGTGGGGAGAATGAATTCAATAAGGAAGAGGAAGAGAGAAAATCACTGAATAAAAGAAACTCAAATAAAAGAAACTCAAATAAAAGAAATTAATAATCATTTAGAGAGTGAGAAATAAAATCCAATACAGCCCCTTTATACTCCCTCATATCAACCCATAAAAAAGTTAGCTCTCCATTGATGACATGTTTTCAATGGAAGCAGGAAGTAGACTCATAAGGGTGGAATTAAAGAAGTAAAAACAAAAAAATAATGATCACTCCACCGCTGAGTGAATAATATCACAAGGTTTTGTGTGAATAAGTTCACACTTTGAGGAAATAGTATCAATGTGATATGAATAAGAACAAAATAAGAGAATAAGATGAACTTTTATTAAAAACTAAGGTGATTCGAACAACTTATATGAGAAAGAAGAACATTACGAAGACAAATCAATATAATAACATTAAAATGAAAAAAAAGCTCCAAGATGATCAAATAATTCACCACAAATGCCTTAAATAGGCATTTCAAGAGGCATGGGTCGAACTACCAATTGTAAAAATCATCCCAGTTGAGTATGGTAGGCCTAGGGTGGTGGAAAGTAAGGGAGAGTGGACTTCTTCATCCTTGACCCGAAGTGGTAGTCAGCTTGCATCCACCAAACAGAGGCATAGAAATGACCTTATAGATTTAAGTATTTGAGTAATACATAGAAGAATAAAATGTAACACAGGATGTCTCCTAAAACCATGTAAAATTTCAGCCCAAATTGAATTTTTTTTGTGAGATATGATTGAAATGGTGAAATATTTTTCTAGGCCACAGAATCTGGCACATAATTTTATCTTCAACTTGGTTCACCTAGAACTACATTAAAACATCTAAATTATCTATTTTAAATGTTATATGAAATGTTCCCCTTTATTTCCTATATCTTTAGTTCAATTTTCAGAATTATTGGGCTTGGATCTTGTCTGCTACAGTAGTTTTATTGGACTGCTGTCCAATTAACTTCACCTAGAATGTTGTTAGTTCAAGGCCCACTTTGGTGGTCTTATAATGTGAATATTCAAGTACTCAAAAAGTATGAATTGTTCCCAATGTAATGAGAAAAATTAAAATTAAATATGAAAATAAAATCAATATCATTTGGTATTTTATATGGTGTTTAAGAATGTACCACATAATAGTGCATTTTAAGAAGGAATTATAATCATAATGTGAAATGATGTTCAAAGTGAAAAATACACTAAAATGGTGTTTATGAATAATGAATCACATGAATATTATATATATTAATAATGAATATTAGACTCATTAATTTTCTAATCACACATTCTTGGGAATGATCCAAGGATTCACGGACATATGAATATCGCTTAAATCTATAAGAGAGTCCCAGAATAGAAAATAATCCCCCCAAAAGGGTGTGATGAGCCTGACCTACCATCCTCTCGAATAGTGGAGTTCTTAAGTGTCATTGTCAAAATCATCTAATGAGCATGTGGCTTTGGAAAGTAGGTCCATTAATCATGGATAAAATGATCGTTGGGTGTTTCTGGATTTGTGAATAAACCTACTGGAGTCTATTTGAGGACATCATACATGGCGTGAGATGATTGCACAAACACTAAAACCCCTTCAATCACCCACCAGGACCACTCAACTATGGAATATCCTTCATAATACAAGAATGATATACTACCCAGTCTCGGTGCGACCATCTCACCCACCAAAAAGGGTCATGAAGCGAATTGGGTCGAAACAAAAATGGTGAACCCAAAGTGAAACTCTCTATAATAGCAGACAATTAGTTGTTATCCATTGGGTCACTTGTGCTTCTTAAGGGGATATCCCATGGCAGGTATCACCCTTAGAGCTTGATTCCTCGATTTCCGATACGATATTTCTGATGTTTGGTGTCATTCAGGTGTCATTGTCCCTTGTAGGACTTTTGGTTTTTAAAAGGGCACCCATATTCAGATGGGTGGTCATTGCATCTTGAACCTTGATATGGGAATAAGCATCGAAGAATGCTCAGTTAAGCAAGTTAGACATGCCTCGGGCATGGTCAACTGCTTATAAGGTCATACGAACCTCTCTTTTCTTTAGTGATGGATGACTTGATATGTCATCCGAGTTAATAGTTCTATGAGATGATGTTCTTTTGAGCTAGTTTTTGTATGATCCATTTGATACTTAATTGAATAGGGAGGAAAATCTATGAATAATACTCAGGATGTGCCAGTTTCTTTTGCAAACATGGGGTAGTATGTTTTGGTATATGAGGTACCTTTTGAGTGTTAAATGGTGTAATGAACCATCAGAGTTCGGTGAATCATTGATCCTTGCATGATTGGGTGTTTCCTCATGTTAACTCTGAAGTAGACTGACATGGGCACTAAGGAAATAAGTTTATCCAACTGCTCATGAGAACTATATGAGACTTAGGTGTTTTGACATGATGACCGGTTTGATTTCGGCTTTCATGACAAATACTTTGATGTGGTGATCATGGCTTGGAAAAGCTTCAAACGTTATTTTAAGGTGAATACGACCTAGAATTCTTGTGAGCAGTTAGTCCATCCATTCTTTCAATGACAATGACTCTTCAATGGTGGTGGGAATTGCGTCAGTTATAGTATACATGCTGGTGCTTGATCAGTAGCACAACTTTATTATGGTTATATGTGTAGGTAACCTTTGAGAAACATTATTGGTCTTGGAGGGACTTTGGCAGTTAATCTTGAGAAATCACAAGATTCTTTGGGTAGTAAAGGCTTGTGATCTATTAATGGTGATGTGTCGAAAGGTGAAGCCGAGCTTCTTTTAAATAAGTCGACCAATATTGGTTCGACTAAGCTTCTTAGTAACTTTTGGTTTCCTCTTAGTGTACTCATCAAAAAGAGGCAAGCATATCCCCTATCTTGACATCATCTTGGATGCACTAAGAGAGTATTGGTATTACACTGTGTTAATGTTTTAAAATCTATAGGGATGTTTTGAGATATCTATCTATGTTGTGATCTAGATGCGTGGTTATTTGAGGCTTGGTTAGTTTAGAGTGATACTTGGATTGCTAGGTAGGAATTCCTTGGATGGAATCCCAAACACTCATCATTCCCTTTGATGTGACCACTAGGTGGATGCCACTCTAGGATCATTCAATGTTCTTATGTGGAAAATTTGGCCTTATACCAACATCATTCTTGTCAACACAGAGTATGGATTGCCTTGGTTTAGTTCCATAGAATCTAGTTCGATGAATCTGAGGTTAACCTAAACTTGTAGTCGGGATCAGAGGTGTGATTAAAGGGTAACAATTCTAGTAATTTGGATCTAGGTAAGGCCTCTGTTCATGATGATGCAAGATAGTTTAATTCAATCAGAGTGGCTTGATGTGTTACCACTCTTGTTCAATGTATATGGTTGGTGATGAAATGTTAAAGAAAATCACATTTCTAATTTAAAGAGAGTGTAGTTATGGTCAGTGATGTCTTTTGAGGAAAGCATGCATGACCAATTTTGTTGGTCGAATAAGAAATGACTATTACCCTTTTAGTGAGGTCTCTGATATGGCTTTAGACATAATCAAGTTCACCCAGTTAAATAAATCATGTGAGAAACATCGCTATAACACTTAGGACGTTCCCTTTTTAGTAATTCCAATGGTGTAAGAGCTGTGGTTTGGAATTGGATGTTAAATGAAAAGACCCTTAGTGGAGAGAACCACCGAGCTGTTTTTTAAAGTGATGATTACAAAATTGTTTTTGTAGTTAAGCGGGCTCATTTAAGGGCCACATTGATGTTTTGGTTAGAAATTGAGCTTCAGATCGGTTTTTGAAGGCTTAAATGCTTTGGGTTTGTGAAAATGATTTAAGGTGAATTTGGAATTTAGAAATGAAATGTGGCTGTTTGAACAAGACTTCACGACCCTTGTAGGTGGGGTAATGTTTTTTTTGTTTCTTAAGGCTTCTTAGGGATGAGAAGTACTAAGGTGGAGAGACAAAAAAATCCCTTATTTTTGGATCGGGTGTTTTTTCGAGGCTTTTTGAATTTTTGGAAGTTTCTAGATGGGATGTTTTACAAAGTGGGATTTAGGATGAAATTTAAAGAGTTGGAAAACTTCAAAGTGATGTTTTTGGACTTGGGTGAAGGCTTGAGAACTTTCTTGGGTGGATTGAGGATTTTTAGGAGTACTAGGCCCAGAAAAGTTAGGTTTTAAAGGACTGGTAGTGGGCACACAATTTTTATGAAACCGTATGAACCATAGTAGGAAACCGTGCATCTTATTGTAGATGGATAGAGGATGTCACATGGGCTACACACAGTTTTCCAAATGGTGTGCTTAGCCTTCATGGTTAGTGGTATTGGACAGTACCTAAACACTCTTCACAACATGGTTGGAGCACGATTAGTAAAACTGTGTGGGAAAAACCATGCGGAGTGATCCATGTTCTCAGTGAGGCTGTATGGTTGGCACACGATTTTTCAAACTGTGTGGCCTAAAATGTGCATGGAGACCTATTTAAAAAAATTAAATTCGTTTTATTAAAATTAAAATAAAATAAAGCATATCATAATACCTCTCTTCTCCCCCTTGGATCGAGACACAACCCCTAGGGTTCCCCTTGGTTGTACGATGCAAACCCCCTCCCACAAAACTCACCGGTTATTCGATCTTCCACCATTTCCTTCCATATTTCTCTATGATTTTTCAAGGTAAGGACCCTAGTTCCCTTCTCCTTCCCTATCTAGCCTATTTTATCCCTTTCCATCACCCTGTTTGATTCAGTTGAAACCTTAGGGGTAGGTTTGTTATAATTTTTGGGTTTCTTCTAGTTCTAAGGTATGAGATGGATCTCCCAGGGACCCTTTATGTGAGTTCTGACATCCAATTATTAAGGTGAGGTAGATTGGTTTGATTCAATATACCACCTCCATTCGAGGTAAGGGTTTACACTCACTGTTTGGTTTTTCCTCTTTAATTTGGGATCTTTAGTGATTTTGGTCCCTTCTAGGTTAATTAGATTACTCTTAGACTCATCTAGGACTTGAACACTAATACATAGGTGTGCATACATATATATATACATACATACATATTTTTGGGGAAAAATCCCTCAAGGTATCATTGAAGCATTTTTGAGGTGATTGTGTTTGTTGACAAAGTGGACATATGTGTTGTGATTGTTGACAAAGCAAACCATGACGTACAAATTTGTTGAAAAAGGGGATTTCATGGTGACATGTCGAGTTCAAGGGCTGTGGTTAACGATCCATTTTTGATTCAAGAATTTCGACAAAGGAATGGATGATATGGAGGGGGTACAAAAATAGTAGATACAAGGTGGCCCCGTTTTCCAGTGTTTTCCAAATTTTTGGGCCTGAAAATCGACAAATGAAGAAAAGTGGTTTTGGAAAAGGGACTTTCACGCCGTTGTCTTGAAGGATATGAAACTTTCACGCCATATGTTTTTCAAGATCAGAACATCAAAATATGGCAAAGGGAAAAGGGGTGCCCAAGTTTTAGGGTTGGTCGTGCAAGTGACTTGCGCGGCAGAGACTTGCACGCCGAAACTTGTGCGCTGAGAGGAGACTTGCGCGCCATCACGCAGGGTGTCCAAATGCCTATAAATAGTGGTTTACCACTCCTCATTTGGTACAAGTTCAACACTTAGAGAAAATCAGAGCTCCCATCGTGCAGGTGTGGTGGTCGCGCAAGTAGTGGTGTGGTCGCGCAAGTAGAAGTTGTGCGCCAGTTGGTTATTGCGCGCCCAAGGAGGTTTGGGTGAGAAAGGAAGGGAGTCTCCCAAGTTTTGAGTTGAATAAGGAGGCGTCGCGCAAGTGATTTGGTGACACTTGCACGCCATGTTTTGAAGAAGCGCGATAGTTGGTGGTTGCGCGCCAATATTGGTTTGGGCATAAAAGGGTGTGAGTCGCACAAGTTTGGAGTTGCAGAAGCTTGTGTCGCGCAAGTGGTTGAGGTGGAATTGCACGCCAGTTGTAACTTGCGTGCCGAGACTTGCGTGCCGGCTTGGAGAAGGGTGCTAGGTATGGTTGAAACTCAACAGTGATTCAGGGCTGCGTGAAAGCTGGAAGATTGCCCGATACCTTCGGTGCAAAGAGAGATTCATCTACGGGTGAAAGTTGGACTTCAACAGAGCATCTAAATACAACAGAGGACGTATTCATTAGTGATAATGAAGAGACCTACATGTCTATAAACTGTGAGTGGATGCTTTTTAGAACAGTGATCAAAGGAAGAAGAAGAAGGTGATCCTCTCCACCAGCAGTGAGCCAGAGAGAGAGAGAAATAAGGAGTGACCCTTGGGAAAGTAGTGAGCTGACGCTAAACATTGTAAAGGAAGTGAGCCTAGGAATAGAAGTGATCTATCCTGAACTTTTTAAATAGCAGTGCGCTTTTAGTGGATTTGGTACATCGACACATCACCGGTGTATTCTCCTTGGATGTAGCCCAGTGAGGGTGAACCAAGTAAAAATAACTATGTCCTGTGCATGCTTTAGTTTTTGTTTATACTTTTCTGCAGTAAAGATAGAGAAGAGAGTCTTTCTTAACAGTGAGACAAGATCAATAGGGGCAGTTGTTTTAATCTGTCATACCCTGATTCACCCCCCCTCTCAGGGTATCTAACCTAGTGGACCTAACAATTGGTATCAGAGGGAAAGGTTAATATCTGTAACTCTCTCTCAAATGGAGGTCACTAATCATAAAGGGATTCCGATCTTCGACGGGAACAATTTTCAGCTATGGAAGAATTGGATGCAACACTACCTTCGATCTTTGGGAATGGATGTGTTTACAGTAGCAATGCACGGTATCCCAACTGATATTAATAGTGGTGCATTATTAGAAGCTGAGCGAAGATAATTGGATGTTGACGCAAAGGGAATCAATGATTTAGGGGGAGCCCTATTCAATACTATTTATACCAAGGTGATGTCATGAAAAACAACACATGCTATGTGGGAAAAGCTATTGAACATATACGAAGGTGATATAAAGGTCAGATAAGTGAAACTGCAAGTGTTGTGGAACAAGTATGAAGATCTGAGAATGAACCTGAATGAATCAGTTGATGCATTCTTTGATAGGGTAAATATTGTAGTGGAGGACATGAGAGGTCTTGGAGAAGTTATTGAAGATATAAAAATTGTGAAGCGCATCCTGAGGAAACTTCCACCTCAGTTCAATCTGAAAGTTTCAGTTTTGGAAGATAAAGACCCGAAAGAGCTGACAATGGATAACCTGCACAACATACTTGTTGCATATGAAATGAGAAATGATGATAACGATGCTGTGGAAAAGGGAAAGTCCAAAGAAGTGGCATTCAAGGCCATGAAAAACCTCACCATTGAAGATTATCAAGAAGAAAAAGAGACAGATGAGGTGATGTAATTCCTTTCTTCAAATCCGCAAAGAGGAAAAGGAAAGTTTAAAGGGAAACTTCCACTAGTATGCTTTCGATGTGGAAAGGTTGGTCATCTTGCGGTAAGTTGCCCCAAAAAGTTTCAAGATAAAGATAATTATGATGACGAAGTTGAAATTCCCAAGAAGAAGTATTCAGTGTTTGTGAAAGGGAAGAAACAATTCAAGAGAAATTTCTTCAAGAAGAAGAATCTTATTTCTCAAGAATTTGAAAGTTCAGATGAGTCTGAGAAAGAAGAGGATAAAAAGATTGAAAACTGCAAAGATCATGGGGAAAATGCTATGGTGGAAGTTGTTTGTAGTGCTTAGAAGAAGGAATAAATCGACATTGATGAAGAAGAAAAAGTTGAAGGAAGAGTGGATATGCAAGCTGAGTTAGAGGCTACTCTTGAAGAGATAGATTTTTGGAGGGCTAAAACAAAGAAATCCAACAAAGTTGTTCATGACGCCAAACTCTACATACAACAGAAAGAAGAAGAGAATTCTGAGTTAATGGAAGAAATTGAGAAACTCAGGTCATCAGTGCCATAGAATTTAGAATCAGTTAGTGAGTATAAACTCAAGATTGAAGAACATAAGAAGAAGATCGATGGATTGAATATCACGGTGAAAGATCATGTCAATCACATCAAAGAGCTTGAAGAGGAAGTTGTCGGTCTGCGGAAAAAAGTTAAGTATCATGAAAAACCTTTGATTCCCAACACATTCTTGGGAAAGTAGAATATTGTGAATACTAGAAAGATGAAAGAGGAGCCTAGTAGTTCAACATGAAAGAAGCAGTAATCAAGATCATGTGTTAAGGCTGATTTGGGGCTTGATCAGAAACAAAAAGCAGTCAGAGTTGAAGTCAGACCACAAGCACCTATTCCGAATATGAAAATTGATGTGGTTACAAAGCAGAATCAGAAAACTCAGAGAACTCAAGGGACTAATGGCAGTACAGAAGCAACACGTAGGAATGCACCTTTCATCAGGTGTTATTGTTGTGGAAAGATAGGACACTCACAAAGTGTGTGTTATATAACTAAAATATATCGAAGGGCACAAGAACAAAGGTGGCAGCCAAATAGAGAATGGTTCTCCAGAACATATTTTGAAGGAAATTGTTTTTGGTGTGGAGGATTTGGGAACATGGCTAGGTACTTCACTTAGACCATACAAAGGAATGTGCCAAAGCAGAAACAAAATGTTCACAAGCTGCAGATTAATGAACCGAGAGGTGAGTTGAAAACACAAAATAGATTTTCAGCTTTTCAAGATGAAGTAGGTCCATCATACTCTGAGAATGATCATGAGTCTCAATCTATACCAAGTGTGGAGACAAAAATATGGACCAAGAAAAAGAGAGCAGAGAAGGTAGTGGTTTCTGAAATTTCCCTTAAAGCATCAGATCGTTCTGGTGTGTGGATCCTTAATAGTGGTTGTATTTATCACATGACAGGCAATAAGGATCTGTTTACAGGCATAAAATATGACAAATAAGGAGTTTTCAAGTTTGGAAATGATGAAGTCCTAAAGATAATTGGATCGGGAAAGGCTAGGTTTGGGGGAAAAGAAATAAGACGTGCTGATGTCTTAGTTGTAGAAGGTCTCATTCACAATTTGCTCAGTGTCAGTCAATTGTGTGACTCAGGGAATTCTATACGGTTTACCAAGAAGACCTATGTCATCACGGGAAGAGACGGTACAATGATACTACAGGGAAAAAGGACAAAATAGAATCTCTACCTTGTAAGTGGAGAAGAAGATATGTGCTTTTTATCCAGAGAGGAAGAGAACAAATTGCAGCATAAGCGACTTCGGCATCTATGCCAACCATCCATGGAAGATCTGGTGAAGTGTGATACAGCAAGAGACCTACCTAAGATATCACGTGATCTTACTCACATGTGCGATGCATTACAATAATGGGAAGATCATCAGAAATACATACAAAGCGAAGGAAAAGAAGTCGACAAGAGTGCTTCAATTGGTGCATGCTGTTATCTGTGGACCTATTTCACCAAGAGAAATTGACGAGAAGAGGTATTACGTCCTTTTTATTGATGACTATAGTAGAATGGCATGGGTATTTGTTATTTCCCATAAGTCCAATGTGTTCAGCTACCTAAAATAGTACCGAAGGGAATCTGAAAGGATGCTTGGACAGAAAAATCTGAAGTTTCGTACAGACAATGGTACTAAATTCACAAATAGTCAGGTGTAAGAGTATCTCGAGAAACATGGGATAAGGTATCAAGTTTCTTTAGTAAGAACTCCCCAATAGAATGGAGTGGTTGAAAGGAGAAATCGGATCATCAACAACATGGCCAGAATAATGCTTATAGAAAAAGACCTACCAGAGAAATTTTGGAAGGAAGCAGCATTGACATCAGTCTACATTTCTAATAGGGATCTGTTGTGTTCGAAGGAAGGAAAGAATCCGTATGAAATGCGGTATGAAAAGAAGACAACAGTGAAATACTTTCGAATATTTGTAAGTAAGTGCTTCATTCTCAACAAAGAAAAGCATAGGAAGTTTGAATCATGTGGAGACGAGGGAATATTTCTAGGATACTCAGGAAAAAGCAAAGCATACAAATACTTTAACAAGAGGCTGGGAAAAGTAGTTGAGAGCAATGATGTCACTATTGTGGAAAATGAAGAGAATATTTAGCAGCACATTGAACATTTTCTTAATGAAAGTGATGAAGAGGATAATAACACAAGAGGAGTAGAAGTGGCAGATGCTGACTCAGAAGAAGACACTGATGATGAACAAGAAAGTGTCAAGTCTGTGTCTGTAGGAAACCAAAGAGTCGAGCTGAAATTGATAGGCAGAATATCATTGGTGATCAGACAGCTCTAGTTTAGACAAGAAGAATGAAGTCACTACAGTAGACATCTTTCCTATCTTAGGTAGAGATGAAATGCTTTGCTGGTGCAACTGAAGATGAAAATTGGGTTCATGATATGATTTAAGAGCTTGATCAGATTGAGGAGAACCAAACATGGGAGATTGTTTTGAGGAAAACAGATAAGAATGTCATTGGGACTAAATGGGTCTATCGCAACAAGATGAAAGAATATGTCACAATGATTCAGAACAAAGCACCACTAGTGTGAAAGGGGTACTCCCAGATAGAGGGAATAGATGTTGATGAGACATTTGCATCGGTTGCAAGGCTGGAGATAATCATATTATTCCTGGCCATTGTAGTGCAGCGGAAGTTCAAAGTGTTCCAGATGGATGTCAAATCTGCATTCATGAATGGGGTTCTAGAGGAGGAAGTGTATATTGAGCAGCCAGATGGTTTTCTCATTCATGAGGATGAGAACAAGGTTTGCAGACCGAAGAAGGTGTTGTATGGGCTGAAATAAGCACCAAGAGCATGGTACTCAAGGCTTGATCAGTACTTGAAGAAGCTTGGTTTCTAGCATGGGGGAGTTGATTACAATCTCTATTTCAACAACGACAGTAATCAAAGGATGATGGTGTTGGTTTATGTCGATGACATAATATTTGGCAGATCAGATGAAGCTCAGTGCAGACAGTTTTCCGAATTCATGAAAAGTGAGTTTGAAATGTCAATGATTGGAGAGATAATGTTTTTCCTTGGTCTACAGGTGACACAAGGAAGTAATGGAACATTCATTTCTCAATCCAAATATGCCAAGGATATTTTGAAAAGGTTTGGAATGGAAAATTCTAAGGAGATGAAGACTCCATTTGCTACCCAGAAGAAACTATCCAAAGATGAGGATGTCAAGGCAGTTAATATCATAGAATATAGACAAATTATTGGAAGTTTGTTGTACCTGACCACAACAAGGCCTGATATTGTTTTCGCCACATGCCAAGTAGCGAGATATTAGAGCAATCCCAAGGAAATCCACATGCTTGCAGTGAAAAGAATACTTTGGTATATCAAGGGCACGGTGGACTTCGGCTTGACATATAATGACAAATCTCAGATAGAGTTATTGAGATATACTGATACCGATTGGGCCGGTTTAGTGGATGACAGGAAATCAATATCTGGAGGTACATTCTATCTTGATGGACTATGTATTGCTTGGTTAAGCAAGAAGAAGGATTGCATTTCATTAAGCACCGCGGAAGATGAGTATATTGCGGCCACTCAAGCTTGCACATAGTTATTATGGATGAAGCAGCAGCTTGAAGATATGGGAGTTGAAGTGAAGTCTATAATCATAATCTAGTGTGATAACTCAAGTGCTATAAATCTTAGAAAAAATACCATCCATCATTCAAGGACAAATCACATTGAGATAAAGTATCATTTTATCAAGGAGAAGGTTGAGTAGGGAATCGTGAAGTTGGAGTATGTGCCTACAGAGCTACAGGTTGCAGACATTCTAACAAAGGCCTTACCCAAGGAAGAAATTGAGAGACATCGATTGGCTCTGGGAGTTTAGTTGACTCCCCGCACTTGAAAGAGTGTGGATGTGAAACCCCCCTCTCCTCGAGGTATGATGTGTTTTTCCCTAATGTGTTGATATGTGTTCTCTACTTTGTTACAGACTACAAAGAAGTGACCTTAGGGTTATTTGACAAAGGGGGAGAAAATAGTGATTGTTCAAGGGGGAGAAAGTGTGGCTTTTTGAGAAATCATGATTACTATGGGGAGAAGCTGATAGGTGGAGCAGTGAGATAGAGGGAGAGTAATGAGACAGGGGGAGAATATTAAATCTGATGATGCTAGAATTGATCGATCAAAGAATAGATATCACGACAGCTGAGGATCATGATAAAAGTAGAAGAGTGGTGTTGGAATGTGTTAAGAATATTTCCAAAAATTGGTATCAGTTTGGTGTCAACAGTGGGTGTCAAAGTTGAAGTGATTCATTGATGAAATTTTCATTTACTCTTCTTTCTCACGCCGAGCATTGCTCATGTGGGCTTAGAGTATGTGTTGAGTAAATCCTTGATCGCTATCGGAATTGCAATAGGCGAATGGTGGCTGAAGAATTAATGATGTATCTTTTTATGGAAGAGTTTTCAACAAACCCAAAGGGGGATATTGTTGGTAAAAAATCCTTCAAGGTATTATTGAAGCATTTTTGAGGTGATTGTGTTTGTTGACAAAGTGGACATCTATGTTGTGATTGTTGACAAAGCAAACCATGATGTACAAATTTGTTGAAAAAGGGGATTTAATGGTGACATGTAGAGTTCAAGGGTTGTGGTTAAATATCCATGTTTGATTCAAGAACGTCGAAAAAAGAATGGATGATCTAGAGGCGGTACAAAAAGAGCAGATACAAGGTGGAACCGTTTTCCAGTGTTTTCCAAATTTTTGGGCCTGAAAATCGACAAATAAAGAAAAGTGGTTTTGGAAAAGGGACTTAAACGCCGTTGTATTGAAGGATAGTAAACTTGCACGCCATATGTTTTTCAAGATCAGAACATCAAAATATGGCAAAGGGAAAAGGGGGGCCCAAGTTTTAGGGTTGGTCGCGCAAGTGACTTGCACGACAGAGACTTACGTGCCGAAACTTGTGCGCTGAGAGGAGACTTGCGTGCCATTGCACAGGGTGTTCAAATGATTATAAATATAGGTCTACCCCTCCTCATTCGGTATGAGTTCAACACTTAGAGAAAATCAGAGCTCCCGTCACGCAGGTGTGGTGGTCGCGCAAGTGGTGGTGTGGTCACGCAAGTAAAAGTTGCATGCTAGTTGGTTGTTGTGCGCCCAAGGAGGTTTGGGCGAGAAAGGAAGGGAGTCATCCAAGTTTTGAGTTGAAGAAGGAGGTGTCGTGCAAGTGATTTGGTGACACTTGCGCACCAAGTTTTGAAGAAGCATGATAGTTGGTGATTGCGCGCCAATATTGGTTTGGGCGTAAAAGGTTGTGAGTCGCGCAAGTTTGGAGTTGCAGAAGCTTGTGTTGTGCAAGTGGTTGAGGTGGACATGTGTATCAGTTGTAACTTGCGCACCGAGACTTGCGCGGCGACTTGGAGAACGGCGCCAGGTATGGTTGAAGCACTGTAGTGATTCAGGGCTGCGTGAAAGCTGGAAGATTGCCCGATACCTTCGGTGCAAAGCGAGATTCATCTACAGGTGAAAGTTGGACTTCAATAGAGCATCTACATACAACAAAGGATGTATTAATTAGTGATAATTAAGAGACCTATAGGTCTATAAACTGTGAGTAGATTCTTTCCAGAGTAGTGAGCAAAGGAAGAGGAAGATGGTGATCTTCTCCACCAACAGTGAGCCAGAGAGAAAGAAATAGGGAGTGACCCTTGGGAAAGCAGTGAGCTGACCCTAAACATTGTTAAGGTAGTGAGCCTGGGAATAGAAGTGATCTATCCTGAACTTTGTAAACAATAGTGCAATTTTAGTGGATTTGGTACATCAGCACATCGCCGGTGTATGATCCTTGGACGTATCCTAGTGAGGGTGAACCAAGTAAAAATTGTTGTGTCCTGTGCATGCTTTAGTTTATGTTTATACGTTGCTGTAGGAAAGAGAGAGAAGAGATTCTTTCTTAATAGTGAGACAATATCAATAGGGGCAGTTGTTTTAATCTGTCATACCCTGATTCACCCCCCCTCTCAGGGTATCTAACCTAGTGGACCTAACACACACACACACACACACACACACACACACACATATATATATATATCTTCCGTGTACATATTCCCTCATGGTTAGGGGAATATGTGCATTGGATTAATATATATATATATATATATATATATATATTGGAATGTATGTGCGTGAAAGTGTGGAGAGATATTCATCAAAATGTCAAGAGCTGAAGAATTGGCTTAGTTCATTTGAGGTAGGGTCCCTAACCTTGACCTTTTATTTAAGAATTAATTAGTTGCCTACTTAATGCTTCTTCAATAATTTGAATTTCAATTTTGGAATGAACTACATAAGTATGATAAATTATTTGTTTGATAAAAAATGTCATAATTTTATAATAAAACCCATCCAATAGAGGTACGCTGTCTTCTAAGCCAAAAAGTATTGATTAGATGTTTAATGCATTCGAGGTTTAATGATTTGTAGTTTACCTATGCTTGATGACATAGTGTGATGTAAGTCATGTTTAGGAAATGACCTCAAATGGAATTAGGAAATGTAGTTTTACTTTATGTACGCTAATGAAACCTTTTCACATTTTAAGTGTCACTTGGTCTCTTTAAATTTGAACTGCCTTTGCTTGAACCACCCAAGGGGTGTATTCCTATAATTTCCTAGCTAGATAAAGCTTATTTATAACTAAAGTGAATTGGTTTACTTAGTTTGGAGATGTTGGCCTCCCTTGACATGTGATTCCCTTGACTTAATGGCTTCTATGAACATGAATTTCTTAAATAGTTATTTAAAAAATATGAATTGTGATGAATGGATGGGTATACCCATGTGTTATGAATAAATACAATTAGTAATAATTGGCTGGGTATACCCTTATGACATGTTTGAAGGTGAATAGTTATAAGAGTGGGTATAATCTTTGAATGTAATTTTATACGAATGATGGAAAATGAGTATGTATAATCATTAGATGCCTTGAGTAGGAAATTGATAAATGAGTGGGTATACTCATTTTTGCTTTGGTTATGAAATGGGATTAATGAATGGGTATACTTATTGTATTAATTGAATGTTAATGGTTATACATGAGTGGGAATACTCATATGGTGTTGAACGTTAAATGATATGAAATGGGTGAATGATTGTATAGATTCCATAGATGGCTCTCCATGGATCTTGAATGTGGTAGTGGATGCCTTGGGTTGAGTATGACCCTTGGTTCTTGATTCTGTGGGTGGCCTTAGGACATGCTACCTTTTGGACCCGGCTTTCTTAGACTCACGTAGGACATGTTCGGTATGACATACTCATAGGACTCTAACCAATGCCTAACTAATTTTCCAATAAGATGATACTGGGACTCGATGAGGATACCTTGGTCTTTGACACCTTGGATTTGGCCCTTCGTGGTCCGACTCTTTAAAATATGGAACAACCATGAGGTATATGATACATTTGGATATAAAACTTGGCTATGGTAAATTTGTGACAAGTATAATTATACAGCTCAAGGATGATTCCCCCAAAAAATCATCTTATAGTTAGGTATTGTCCAAAGGAAAAAATGTTGTTGTGGACAATGAAGGTTTTCAACCAGTTCCTCCTAGGAAAGTGAGACAGAGGAAAGAATATTCCTATATCAAGATGACTATGGTCACCAGTTCTCATGGTCCCTTAGATAACTCTGACTGGTATGGTGATTATGAAGATTCCTGTCAGTTTGATTATGATTTTTGATATCCTTTAGTATCTCTTGGAATGAGGGAATGATTCTTGTCTGACCCCATCCATATCCTTCTTGTACTTGCACTTTCCTTTTTTAATAAGAGGGCTCTTCCTGAACCTTTCTGATAATTATAACTACCTTTTCATAGGAGCATGACTATATTGTATAGGGAGCCTTGAGGGGCTATGTAAGTATCACTAGGTTATCAGTTTACATGCCATGGGCATATTAACTTTCTTTTACTGCTTAACTATTTACCTACACACTACCTTATTTAGATATTGCAAAAATTTTTTTGGGATTGAAACCATGGGTGTCGGCCTATTGAGATGTTATCTCACACCCTACTCGGGTACCATTGGTACCCAAGTATACCTTCTTGTTTGCAGAAACATGGACTATTGATTTTTTATATTTTTCTTGTACATGAGAATTTAGGAGCACAAGACCGAGCTAGAGACCAGGATGCTCGTGGGGACTGCCTTTGGGATTTTTTGTTCATTTCTTTACTTGAGTATTGTATTGTACTGAATTTAAAGCCTGACATGTGTTAATCTTTTAGATTATGTATCATCATCTGGCATGCATGCTTTGTATGAATTGGTGTTGGACATATTCTATATTCAGTTGTTATTACAATTGTCTTCCAATGCTTTATCATTGCTTTATACTGCATCTGTTGTTGCCTGGTTTTTACTATTTTTTTACCACTAGGAACTCTGAGTATGAGGGTATAGTCTCCCCACTGAACTACCTTGACACACTCACTGCTAGTAAGCAGCCTTTGGTGTACGAGGAGACACACTTTAGGCTATGTGACCCACCGGTCTGACTATCGTGTTTATGGTAAGCCAGGATGGGAAATTGAAAAAAATATATTAAATATATCTAATAAGTACATTTATTACAAATTTATTTTTAGTTATAATTTCATATTTTATTTACATTTTTATTCATATATAATATAAATTTTTAAATGATAAATTATATTTTTTTTATAAAACATATGTAACAAATATAATACATATTTTATATCATTGAATTTATAAAAATTTAATTTTTATTAATATATTATTTAATTTTATGAATATATACTTTTATTATATTATAAAAATTTCGCTGTAACTTCCACTAGATCTTCCACTTGATGGATTTAAAATTGTTATTAATATATATTTTGTAGAAAATATATTAAATATATCTTACAAGTGAATGCATTATAAATTTAGTTTTAGTAATAATTTCACATTTTATTTAAATTTCAATTTATATAGAATATACATTTTTAAGTGGTAAAATATATAATATTTACAAAAAATTATGTAACAAATATAATTCATATTTTATATCATTGTATTTATTATAAATATATTTATTAAAATTTAATTTATATTAATATATTCTTTAGTTTTATAAATATATACTTTTGTTGACTTGTGGACCTTCCACTGGTACTTCCATCGGAACATTCATTTAATGGATTTATAATTGTTATTAATATAGATTTTGTAAAAAATATATTAAATATATCCTATAAGTGCATTTATTATATGCCCCATGGGCGCAACCTAGTGTCTACATCTTGTGGCGGTGTTTGAGGGGTCTCGGTTTCAAGTCTCCCCATGAGAAATGATGTAGGTTTTCATTTGTTTATTTCTCCCGAGCGATGTAATATAAGTGTGTTTATTATAAATTTAGTTTTAATTATAATTTAATATTTTATTTACTTTTTTATTCATATTGTATATGTATTTTTAAATGGTAAATTATATTATATTTATAAAAAATTTATAAAAAATATATTACATATTTTGTATCATTGTATTTATTATAAATATATTTTTTAGAATTCAATTTTTATTAATATATTCTTTAGTTTTATATATGTTTTGTCATATTTTTAAACTTTTAGTGGTAGTTTCAGTCAAACTTCCACTGAAAATTCCATTGGATGTGTTAAACACTCCATTGAAATTTTATATTGGAAATATTTTGTATTTCACTATAATATTCCATTAAATATTTTCATATGTATTGTGTTTTTTTACCATAAATTTTATGTGATTTTTTAGTTAAAAAATTATGTAGAATTATTCATTGCAGATTTTAAGGTAATTTTTCAACTAGAATTTTACAACAAAATTTTACAGTGGAATTTTTTAGATGCTATTTTCTAGTGGAACTTTATACTATAAAATTAAAGAGAAAATTTATCATGTAATATTTGGATTATTTATTGGAATTCTTATGTACTCCTGTTGAATGTAATCTTTTAGTATAAATTTTCAATGAACATTTTCTTTATAAAATTTTTAATTTTTTTTGACGTTGATGTTTCAAGTTTAAAGTATTTTTATTATTTGAATTTAATTTTTAAAATATACATATATAATTTTTCTAATAGGCATAGGAAATTATTAATTTTTTTTTCATATAAAAAATTATTTTTTAAATGGATATTTTTTTTATTTTTTTATTTTTTATAAAAATTTCTAATTTTTTATTATTAAAAATAAATTTTCCTTATTTTTGAATTGTTTTTAAAAATATTATTTTCAACATAAAAATATAAATTATTAATTTTATAGGGTTTAAAAAAATTACTATGCAATGCTAATTGGGAAAAAGATTTATTTATAGTAATAAAAAATTAGTTTTTTAAACTTGTTATAGTTTTTAATTTTGGAAAATAATTTTTTCCCATTTTTATTAATTATCTTTTAAAATATTTTTTTAAAGTAGAATTACAATTTATTTAATTTTTAATGTTTTCAAAAATTAAGTTTTTACTATAAATCTATAAAATATTTTCTATATGGATAAACAATTTATTATTTTTTCCAAGTTTTTAAATTCTCTTAAATCTTTTAAAATATTTTTTTACTATTTATTTAGGTATAACACTCTTGTATGCTGCTAAGGGTATCATCAGATTTTTAAAAAAATATATGACAATCCCATTTTTTTAATTCAATTCAATCTAATTGCCATTTGTTTCGGGTGGACCTAGCAGCATACATGGTATACTTGATATTTGAGTTAAATAGGGTAATAAGAGACGATAAAGATCCCGGAAAAAGTATAGATCCCTTTCAATTTCTATTCCTTTACATTGACACACTCGATGAATGTAATGGAAAAATTTAGATTTTGGGTTTTTATAATTAAATGGGTAGAGAGTTTGGAAATTTAGGGAAATGGTTTTAATTTATTTGAGGCCCCAAAATAACCTTTTTTAGATTTTTAAATGTTATATTCTATAATTTTTATAAATACATTAAATTTTAACTCTTTTTGGGTTTAAGTTTTTTTATAAACTAGTACCCAACCCATGCATTTTCATGACATAATCTTAATTAACATGCTCATAATTTGAAATTATTGAAGACCTTTAGACATATGAAATGTAGAAAGATAAAGAGACATAAAAGTAAATAATAATTGATACATCAAACAAAACCAAATCAAAAATCAAAAGTTGAACATAGTAATTATTTTTTTCTTGGCCTACTAATTTTTTTCTTTCAGCTGCATTGATCCTATTTTTATGATCATCTATAGTGAGACCATTTCTTATGAATTTATTGTTGACTTCATCACATATATAAAATATATATTGATCAAATTCATGTAATAAATGTCTCTACAGATAAAAGTAAAATGTCATAAAAATTTGACAGATCAAAATCAGAGTGTGCATAGGTGTAATTGAAACAACTGGAAGAAAAATATACCAAAATATATACCAATAGTAAATTGAATCATTAAAAATAGACAAGTGAAACACATGCATAGTGTGTTTAAATTGTATGCATACTATATGCAAAGAGCGTGTTTAAATTGATGCCTATGATACCTGTTCTAGCTACACAATTATATGATAGAAATTGTTGAATAAAATTATGCCTATTATATTATTCTGCATTAGGTTTAGTCTATGGAAGTCTCGAATTGATTTCCAATTTTCTTTAAAAGGATTTCAAAATCAAATCAACCAAACTAGATGAAAAAGTGAATGGGAGAATACATGGTGAATTCGATGTTTTTATAATACTAGGACCCA
Organism: Viscum album; assembly: GCA_963277665.1. Lineage (NCBI taxonomy): Eukaryota > Viridiplantae > Streptophyta > Magnoliopsida > Santalales > Viscaceae > Viscum > Viscum album. Next base: position 1,226,587,317 of record OY728166.1, on the reverse strand, counting down.
ACCTCATCATTCAAGGCTATCCATGGAAGCACTTTTAGTGAAAGAGAAGGATATGATGTATTTGTAATAGAGAATAAATCTCCCACACCATGACAAGGAGTTCTATAATATTATATCCTTAATAAACTATAATAAATTAGGGTTGAAAGGATTTTATTAAGGAGATAGATTTAGACCCAACCACTTCTCAGTCAGCAATCACTTCCAATCTGTTGCACTCAGAAGAGACACTTTGACTCACAGGAATAATCCATAATGCCAGCTAAACCTAGATCAGGTGAGGATATGCGATGAAAATGATATAAAATGACACATTAATAAATTCCCATAGTAAAATTAGTGAAAGACCATGATAAACCCAAATTGAGAGCATAAATAATTTATAAAATTAGTGTAAGTCCATGGTAATATTTAATGCATTAAACAAAATAGAATTAGGTCTTTAATCAAAAATCTATTACATTTCAAGAAAACATTTGAACATATGAAATGAAAATAGTTCGGTCTATTCAATTTTTATTTTGAACCGATTTCTACGATCCTCTGTAGTTGAACCATCTCTGGTGAAATTAGTTTTTTCTTCATCTACTGTATCAAATATTTCTTGATCGAAATAATTTTCTAAACATATATGCAAATAATTTGTTAAGTAACATATCAGTTAAAGTTACACTCTAAAATGGGTTAAATTTGTAAAAGTTAACCAATGTGAACTAAGTGAAGTCTTCATCATCATAAAAATTTAAACTATCAATGGAGGGGAATATGAACTTTGTTAACATACACCCATATTGTAATTGAAAAGCAATATAGAACATATGCATAAAATATGCATAATATAAAAGGTGATCAGTTTTAATTGTATACAAAAGTTAATTACATAAAGTTTAAAATTCTTAATTCATATCTTCAAATCATTTGCATAATTATAAGGAATATTTCTTTCCAAATAACTCAAAATCATAAAAATTTCACCAATATAAAAAATAAATTGTATTATGGATTACAGGTATAAAATTTTGGCAAAATTGTATACACATAGATGGAAGAAATAAAACAAATGCCAAAAAAATGTGTAAAAAATATGAATAAATAAAACAAATAAGAGATGAAATAAATTTCATTTTAATATACAATATACACATAGATAGTTTAAAATTATTTGTTTTATGAAACATAGATGGTTTAAAATTATTTGTTTGTAATGTTAAAACATCTCTGTTTATGTCATTTAATAAATTATTTGTTTAAAATTTTAAACAATCTATGTGTACATTGTTTAACAAATTTTTTGTTTTCATAATCTTTTGAAAAAATAGAATTATAATCACACAGATGGTTTTGTTTTAGGAAACCATCTTCTTTATCTGAACAGATTGTATTATCTTGTGAAACTAATAAAAGTAAATATGGTTTGTAAACATTAAGAATTTAATTTATGGTGTTTTTTAAAAAAATGTAAGCATTCTAATTAATAGATGATTTATTTCAGTATAATGAATTCAATATTTTATTAAAGGTAAATAATATAAAAGTAATTTTAGGTCTTTATAGGTTATTATGAACATAGTCCATACATACAATTACTATGGTTTTGATTTTTAAAGTATAGGAAAGGTTTTGGAAACTTGTAAAAGAGAAACTAATGCTAAAATATTTAATATAAATGGATGTATTTAATAACATAAATAAGGAATGAAATACAATTATTTTGTATGACATGTAGAGGTAAATTGTTTATGGAAGAACATAATATTAACTATTAGATTAAAAAATGGTGATGATATATTGCTAAATTCAATTTTCTAGGAGGTAGAATCATAAGAAACACTCTATAAGAAATGAATAGGAAAAGAGTGAGATAAAATAAATTATTATATTTTACTGAACATTGTATACGTGGAAGTGAAACAAAAATGATCATCTCTCTAATGTAAAGCTACAAAAATTTTTATGTAGGTTATATTTTTATTTATTTTGTATAATTATCAAAATCACTAATTTTTTGTGTATTATTTGTAATAAAGAGAAGTTCAAAGTATTATGTTTCAATGATCAATGTTAAATTCAAATATTTTATTATAAAACATAGACAGTGATTATCATAATTTGGTTCTAGGTAATTTATCAAAACCAACTACATATAACTATAATTATTACCATTTTATATATCATTAAAATCTTGTCTTCCTAGAAGAAAAATTGAAAACATTGTAGCCTTACAAAAATTATACGATAAATGATTTCACATGCATGTGTATTTTCTATGCATGTAATATAATTATGTCCCAAAGTAAATTAATTATAAAAAACCAACATGAATAAAAAATAATTATGTTTTCATAGAAATATCTTATAAAATAAAATTCATTATATTTTTTAGTATAAAAAAGTAGGAAAAAACCTCATATCACATTTCCACTAGTATTTGTTGAATATAAACACCCTATTCCAATATTTGTAGGACTTTAGAGGGTAGAAAATCACAATATTTCCATTTATTCCAATATATTCTATTGTAGAACGAGCATATAGTTTTCCTTGAAACTATACAATAAACATTAATTATTCCTGTATAAAATAATAGATAGTATCAAAACTGAAAAAATGATAATAGAAAGAAGTTTTCCAGTATTTAAGGTCTTGAACTTGATTTTAAAGGAGGCAGTTCTCTTTTAAAACCCTATTACAGGAAGTTAAAGCTACCATAATCTTAGTAATATTATATCTTTCATGTATCATGGTTCCAAAATATATAGGTAAGTGTCATTATAGATGTACTAAATAGGAATTTAAATGTTATTAAATAAATTAAATTTCAAATATAAGAACATTCATATTGAGAAATAATAATACCATCATTATAAATAATAGTTCATATTTTAAAGAAAAAATAATAATAAGAATATATGAAAAGTAATTTACTTAGAACTAAATATAGATGAATATAAATAAGAATAACATCAATATAATTGAATATAAATATGTCATAAATACATTTTGTTTTGAAAAAATAAAAATCAATAACATTTTAATAAAAATACAGTAGTTATCTCCAAATATATGTAAATATTTACTGGTTATGGAAATATAATACTTATAAAAATATAGTGCTTATACAAATACATCAATTTAAATATCTTAGTACAATTATATAAAGATATATGCATTACCACCGATTCTAAAAAATACATTGTTTAAAAGTTTTCTATATCAAATAAAGTGTAAGTAGTGGTGAAGTCTCATTATGAAATGATCATACAGTGGGCTCCCAATAAAATCACTATTGTGTAAGAGAAATTCTAAAAATTAAAACTTCATTAAATTAATGAAGTTGATAGTCTAACCAAACACATTATAACAGAATGAAAATGTGTTTAGTATGGATAATTGTGGGAAAGAGAAATTTATTAATAGAAATACATTTTTAGATATGGGTTGGGAGAAGAAACAACCATAAATATTGTGTAACCTTACTTGGGTATTGATATTATTGATGATCATACCAATAAATAATTAAGTGAAAAGAAGAATCCATATATAGGGAAAATGTTTGAGAAAAGGGATTATAGAGTAGAAGATGATCACTAAGGGATGGGCACCGATTGATGAACATTGAATTATGTCTAGGAATGATATCCATGGAGTTTTGATGGATAATTTGGATCGTGAACAACGAACACTAAAAAAATTTAAGATTGATAAAGGAGGCCTTTTAGAGGGAATTAAAAATAGGCGACGACAAGAAAAACTAGACAGACACAATTAAGATAAATATATAGTAGTCACAGGCATACCATCTTCACAGATAGAGTTCACTTATTGGAGGAGATTTGTTGCAAATTAGTTCTTATAGTATAGAGATTCCATGGATAATTTTCAAATATATTAAGTTAGAAAAAATATTTCATTATTTTTTGAGAAAAAATCTAAAGATATCTAGAACCCATTGTAACAGCCCAAGGTTTTGAAAATAAATTTAATATTGAATGCATGAAACACTGAGTCTCTATAAAACACCATTTTGTTATAACCTAGCTAGTAAACATAGTTTTTCCACCTCTGTGATTTGAATTTCGAAAAATTGACATACACGGTTGTGTTCAGTAAGATATTTAGAGTCTGATAAGACAAAATTATTTTTTGGTGAATCGTAACTTACCCTTATAAATAATAATGTTACCCTTATGAATAGTAATTTACCCTTATGAATAGTAACTTGACTCCAATGGATAGTAATACACCCTTATAAATAGTAACTTGACCCTTATGAATAGTGATACACCATTATGAATAATAATGTACCCTCATGAATAGTAACCTCACACATATAAGTAAATATATAATTTAGGCACCTTTTAAATGAGAGTGAATATTTTAAAAATTAATAATTAAGTGTTGGTATTTTTATGAGCAATAAATAATGAATTAAATTTTTTATAATTAATAGATTAATTTAAAAGATAATTCATTTTCATAAAATGTATTCATGAATCAATATTTTGTTTTTCTATGATTATAAGATAATTTTATGAGACCCTAGTTAATTTTTTGAAGTGTTATAAAATCAGTTATAATATTAAAATTGATTTTTTTCGAGTAAATGATGATATTAATTAAAAATTAAATTTCTCATATATATAAACTTATTTTCTTAAAATGGATTTCCTTCTTGGATTCTACATGTCGAAAAATGGTTTGGATGAATTTTTGGTATTTTTATGAAATATTTTAATTTTTGTTGAATAGTAAAAAAATACAATATTTTTATAAAATATGGCATTTTACTTGACATCATCATGACATTATTATGAAATAAAAATGTATTTAAACTATGTAATAACTAAATAATTATAATACAAGTGGAATATTGTACAAAATTAATTTGGAACATGAAAAGTATATTTTTTCATAATAAGTATAAAAATCATTGTCAATGTCGACGCAATGCCTACGTAGTGCAGACAAAGTCAAAATTGGTAATTTATATATAATAATAGAGTTCTAAAAATTACATTCAAGAATTATTTATTAATTATTATATATTATTTGTCTCTTTTATTTTTAATTTTGAATTTTAGTGTTAACAAGAGTATTATCCAAATTTCTGTGCAATGATTGTGCAGGGTAAGAAAAGACAAAATAACAAAGTTAAGAAGATGTCTTGTTTTGTATAAGAGTGAATATACATAATGAATAAATTAAAAATTTTATTTTGAACCAAATTAATTTATCTTTATGATATTATTATATTTTTAATTTTTATATATGAAATAATTAACATTAATGCTTATGCAACGTCGATTCAGCACTCATGCAAGAAAAAGAAAAATAAATAAAATGTTTTTAATTAAAATTATAAGAATTATTAAATGACCCATATTTTGGATAAAACATTTTATATAATCAATTTTATACTATTATCAAGTTTTTATTCGAATTTGGGAAACTTTGGACCCACATGAATCACTTTAAAGCATTTACAATATTTTATTTCAAAAGGAAATCAAGTTGTCACATTATAGTTTTTAATTTAATAATATTGTTATATGAGATTTTACAGAGGTTTTATTCAAACAAGAATAGTATTTTTAAAGCTAATAAAATTATCTTTCTTATGTTTTTTTTTAATTTTTAGAAAATAAATAAATACCATAATGGCTTTCACAAAGATGACACAATATTAATTTAATTAATGAATAAATCAAATAAATGATATTAAAAATAATAAAATAAAATAAATTTTATATTTTTAAGATAATTCACAGATTCAATAAATGAATATGAAATTTCTATGATATAATATAAAATTTAATTTGATTTTTAAATTTTGTTTTGATGTGTTTAAATTCATAGATATGAATAGTTTTTATCTTGAAAAAATTGTTTTTTAAGAATAAAATATTTAATTAAATTATTTAAAAATCCCAAAATTATTGAACAAGTACAAAAATGATAATATTACTTATAAAATGTTATTACACTTTATTTTTAGTCCCTTTTGGAGTCTTAAACCCTATAATATATTTATTATATTTTAATATTTGTTGTGATTCCTAAGTTACCCCTCACCTCACTCATAAAAGGAGGTTCCTTCATTCACAAATTTTGTCCTCATCATCCCTTGAAACATTCATGTGCTTCTGGTATCACAAAAAGACCACTTCTAAGATCCTTAAGGTGGTTTTAAAAGAGAAATATTCAACAGGTAAGATTTCTTCTTCTTCTCTTCTTTCACACTTATACCTTATCCCTGCCTATTATCCAATTATTAGTGACAACTCAAGTAACTTATATGTACTGGAATTATGTTATTATAATGAAATATTCCATCATTATCTCTTCTTTTTCCTCTTTTTTTACTGTAAATGAGAACATTGTCCGAGATGTGTTAATTATCACGTTCAAGGAAGACATGTTTTCAATTTGCATTACTATCTTCAAGACTGGTCATGAAACCTTCATAATGGTTAAAAAATATCATAATATATGTATTTTATCTTATTTAATGTTCTCTAGTACTTAAAAACTCATAATATAAAATAATAATACAAAACATGTTCATCATGCACAAAACCGCCAAGTTAATCCAAGCATTTATCATTAACCATTATCTAATGAGTCATCCTCATGGTATATAACCAAAATCATTATAAGATAATTTATATCTCTATAATGTCACTAATAATATATATTAACAATTATGGATTTTTAACCACATTTTAAATGAACTTCTATTTGTAAATACAAGTAAACCGATCATGAAAACAAAGACAGAAAATGCTTCCAAAACAATAAAATTGAACACATTAAACCCATCAAGAAGGCCATGAATGAACTTAATAAGGTTATAATAAATAAATTACATAAATAATAGGTTCTATAAATATTAATTAATGAATTTAATTTGGTTATCCAGGACACTAAGATCAAGTGAAGAACACCATCAGACTTAAGGTAAGGGTTTCCTCATCTCACTTACATTTTTGTGAGACATTCCTTATTCTCTAATATTACTTTTGTATGGTGTATGTATACTGAAAATTGATGTATAATATCACTAATAAATTTTTTTTCATGTTATTAAATGTATCATTTGAAGATTATTAATCTTGGGGCATACAAATTGATTGGTTATAAAGTGGTAAGGGTTTTCCACCTGAACCTCCATTTTCATTCGGGTTACTTTTATTGTCTAATTACCTCAATGAAATTATTATGTATTATTATGTACTCATAAAAAATTCTGTTTGAGTGTTATATAAATGTTTACCAACCATAAAACTTCTTTATTTTATGGGGAGTTACACGTTTTAAAAGGAACTGTCAAAATTATTTCCGAAATACAAGCCCGATTCAAGGGAATATCTCATATTCTTACCTATTTTCAAGGGAAATATATAATATATTTTTAGCAACCATTATCTTTCTAAAACAAATCTTTTTAATGTGAAAATACTATCTTACTTCAGTTCTGGTTTTATACAAAGACTTTTTCAAAATAACTCTTATTTTCAAAATAAAAGATTATTTATCTCAAGAATTATTCGATGATTTTATAAGAGTATCTTCATCTATTTCAACACTCTTGTGATTATTATGTATTATTGATATTATTCATTTATGATATCATCTAACATATTTAATTTAATGGTTTATTATTATTTTTAATGTGGATTCTCTTTCTTAAAACCATTCACCAATTTACTCTGAATGGTTAGTGTTTATGCTTAATGTTCGGGGAAAGTTATTTACATTTCATATGTTAGTTTCAATATGAATGTATATGTTGTTTATGTTTATTCCCATTCATATGAGGAATGAATTAGACTTATTATGCGATGTCTGGGACCTGCTATATCTCCTCAATGCATCATTAGGTCTCATGATACAAATAGATATGGACTTGGCTAAGGCCTTGCCCATTTTGAGATATGGTTTTGGCTGAGGCTTTAATAATTTTTAGACATCTTGGATGAGGCCTTGAGATATGTTTTAGAATGTATGGAATCTGCCTTTACCTCATTATAAAGCTAGTAATTTAAAGTTCATGTGTTTATTCGATTAGTATAATACCTATGGTTATGTTTTATTATGGCATTATTTACTCAGCTCATATTCCCTCCATAATGTGTTCAAGTTTATTATTTGTAGAGGAATGTGTTTTCAATTATTCACCACACCTATTGTTTATGTTTTTGATATATCCCATTGTATTGTGTACCCTTAAAGAGAATATGATATCACTTATTATGTTTCATTTTTTTCCAGGACATGAAGAGGTATTTTGTGATTGACTTGTAGGGATAAACTTAGAGTTGTAAATGTTCCCAATAAAACTTACATGTTGTATTTATTTTCAAGTTATAATGTTGAACCTATGTATATATCTGGTTTTTAAAAACCACTAAACTAATCGTTCCTTTGGGATTATATTCCTTATAATGATGCCAATGTATTCAAATAATGAACTAGCTCTAGGCTTACGAGGTTGGGGCATTATAGTTGGTATCAGAGGAATTTTAGTAGAAAACTTAGAAACTAGATTTAGAAAATGTAGATTAGGGAACAAACCACTAAGATATTCTATGAGGATAAACATACAAGAACATCCTAGAATCTATGTAAGGAATAGATTATGTGGATGTTTCTGGAAAATACATCCCTGTCTGGATACTTCAAGTGGACATGGTTCTAGTTCATATGTACCTAAGAGTGAAAACTCTGACAAGGAGTTTCAGGTTGACCTGGGGTATCCTAGTAGATGACAACGAGCCTTACTGCGCTCCTGGTTTGACACTCCTAGGAGATATTCTTATGATAATTTACATTTTATTTACCCACCATTATGAAGGATTTATTCCCCCAAAGTAACCAAAGTATATGGTTCTAGGATTTATGATGCATAAATTTATGCTATGTGCTATACCATGTTTAGAGTCATAGAGAGTTCATAATTTTATAAGCTAATATATAATAAGTAATTGATTAAAAATTGAGCTTAGAAGAAGGAAAAAGAAATTCACCAATGCATGTGATGTGAAGAGTAAGAAGGATCATATCTCTAATGGTCTCAATCCATCCTTTCAAAGGAAGATTGTCTCCCAAGTATCCTCATCATATGAGGAAATAATATCATGTGTTAACAAGGTATATAAATACTTATCTGAGTCCTATGTCTTTGAAGGGAATCAAAAGAAGAAGATGATGGAAAATAAAAACATGGATAAATGGAAGGAGGGAAAGATGTATTTCTCACATGTGATTATTGTGGAAGGAAATATCTTGGTATATGATTGAGAGGAAAAGGAGTTTTCTTCAAGTGTGGAGAAAAAGGCCACCATGCTCATATTTGAAAGACAAGGAAATAATTTTACCATATTCAATTCTTCAACTATAAGGATATGGGGCACAACATAAATGAATGTCCCAAGCATCATGGAAATATAGATCTAAAAAAGAAAAGGGATCAAGGTCAAGCTTATGATGTTACTATGGTTGAAGTAAATAAATAATGTATTTATATTTTTGGATTCAATAACTATATTATGATATTCTTGTTATAATAATTATGAGATATATAATTATTGTACTGTAGTACTATTTCATTATGGATTTTAGGTCATATGATGAATGGTACAATGGAAAAGTGATTCAGTAGAAAGTTATTTTTTTTATAAAAACCATGATTGAGGGAAAGGAAACCCTTAATATATATATGATGTTGAGATAATGATGAAGAAATGATTGATTCAGATAATTAATGACTACATTGGAACTGATTATCGACTTGTCGAGAAGTAATCTATGCTATCATCGATGGAGTTTAAAACACTTTTGGATTTATGGAATATATCCAATAACATGTATCTTATTTAAGGAATACAGAAGAATGCATGTTTCCAATATGGTTTTTAGGGTAATTCAATTTATTAAAATATTTCAATAGGATACATGAAGAAGTAATTCACATGTTTTGCATGTGAAAATTTAGGGTTTCTTTATGTTGATTAAAGGAAAATAAGGCAGCAGATGCATTTAGCAGGATAAATCATGGAGTTCTAAATAGAATGAGGTTTTCCAAGGACCCAATATACATGGATCTAGCAAGGATGTATATGCAAATGATTATAAATTATTGGATCATGATATTTTGTAAATTTAAACCATTTGTGAAATGGTTTAAGTTGATCATTGTATATGGTTTTAGAGCTTAATGTCACTACATGATGCAGCTTGTGCTAAGAGATGAAGTAAAGATAGTTCAAAGCACAAACAAAGGATAAGATTGTGTTTATGAAATAGAAACATATATTTATACTATTATAGAGTGGAACAATTCATCAACTCTAGGAAAATAGTTTTAAATAAAAACATTTTCATATTATCATATATATCTTTTTCATGATATCAATGAAAATTTTCATAAAAGTAGTTTATGTTTTTTTGGTAATGATCTTTCATCTAAGCATGTTCTCTATAAGTTTCCATCAGAACATGATGGTTTGATTATTCTTCCCTGACCATGTTATCCAATTAGAATGTGTAGTTTTTTAGTAACTGATACATTTCCATTTCCCACTTATTAAGAGGATATTTTAACCATATTTATAATGTGGGTTTCCCACAATGGAATTTTTAAGTATCAACCATTAACTTTTGAAATTCAATTTCAAAATTTTGAGGACAAAATTTTTGTAAGGAGGGGATAATGTAACACCCTATTATTTTGAAAATAAATTTAATATTGAATGCATGAAACATAGAGTCTCTACAAAACACTATTTTTTAATAACCTATCCAGTAAACATAGTTTTTCTACCTATGTGATTTGAATTTCGAAAAATTAACATACACGGTTGCATTCAGTAAGATATTTAGAGTTTGATAAGAAAAAATTATTTTTTAGTGAATAGCAATTCACCCTTATGAATAGTAACTTGACTCTTATGAATAGTAATTCTACCCTTATGAATAATAATGTACCCTTATGAATAGTAACTTGACCTTAATGAACAGTAATACACCCTTATGAATAGTAACTTGACTCTTATGAATGGTAATACACCCTTATGAATAGTAACTTTAATAGTAATTTAACCTTATGAATATTAACCGCACACATGTCAATAGAAATTTAATTTAGGCATCTTATAAATGAGAGTGAATATTTTAAAAATTAATAATTAAGTTTTGGTATTTTTATGAGCAATAAATAATGAATTACAATTTTATAATTAACAGATTAATTTAAAAGATAAATAATTTTCATAAAATTTATTCATGAATTAATATTTTTTTCCTATAATTATAACATAATTCTATGAGACCCTATTTAATTTTTCAAACTGTCATAAAATCAGTTATAATTTTAAAATTGGTATTTTTTGAGTAAATAATTAATTTAATTAAAAATTAAATTTCTCATATATAGAAATTTATTTTCTTAAAATAGAGTTCTTTTTTGGATTCTACACATCAAAAAATGGTTTGGATTAATTTTTGGGATTTTTATGAAATAGTTTAAATTTTGTTGAATAGTAAAAAAATACAGTTTTTTTAATAAAATACGGCATTTTTTATAAAATTGTCATGAAATTATTATGATATAGAAATATATCTAAACTATGTAATAAAAAAAATAATTATATTAAAAGTGGAATATTGTACAGAGTTAATTTGGAACATGAAAATTATATTTTTTCATGATAAGTATAAAAATCATTGTCAATGTCGACGCAGTGCCAGCACAACGCTGACAAAGTCAAAATTGTAATTTTATATATAACAATTGAGTTATAAAAATTATATTCATGAATTATTTATTAATTATTATGTATTATTTATCTCTTTCATTTTTAATTTTTAATTTTAGTGTTATATTACATGAGTATTATCCAAATGTCTGTGCAATGCTTGTGTAGGGTAAGAAAAGACAAAATAACAAAGTTAATAAGATGTCTTGTTTTGTATAAGAGTGAATATACATGATGAATAAATTAATTATTTTATTTTGAACCTAATTAATTTATCTTTATGATAATATTTTTTTTTAATTTTTATATATGAAATAATTAACATTAATGCTTATGCAACGTCGATGCAGCGCTCGTTCAAGTATAAGAAAAATAAATAAAATGTTTTTAATTAAAATTATAAGAATTATTAAATGACCCATATTTTTGATAAAACATTTTATATAATCAATTTTAAACTATTATCATGTTTTTACTCTAATTTGGGACATTTTGGACCCACATGAATCACTTTAAAGCCTTTATAATATTTTATTTCAAAAGAAAATGAAGTTGTCACATTATAGTTTTTAATTTAATAATATTGTTATATGAGATTTTCAATGTTTTATTCAAAAAATATTAGTATTTGGAAATATAATAAAATTATATTTCTCATGGAATTTTATTTTTAATTTTTAGATAATAAATAAATACCATAATGGATTCTATAAAGATGATGCAATATTAATTTAATTAATGAATAAATCAAATAAATGATATTAAAAATAATAAAATAAATATAATTTTATATTTTTAAGATAATTCACGGATTCACTATATGAATATGACATTTATATGATATAATATAAAATTTTATTCTATTTTAAACTTTGTTTTGATGTGTTTAAAGTCATAGATATGAATAGTTTTTATCTTGACAAAATTATTTCTTCATGAATAAAATATTTTATTAAATTATTTAAAAATCACAAAAAATTATCTAAAAAGTCCAAAAATGATAATATTACTTCCAAAATGTAATAACCATTTAGTTTTAGACCTTTTGGGAGGCTTAAACCCTATAATATGTTTATTATATTTTAAATTTTTTTGTGATTTCTAAGTTACCCCTCACCTCACTTATAAAAGGAGGTTCATTCCTTAAATAATTTCATAAACATAAGACTTATTTTTGGAAAACCTATTCAAAATTCTATCCTCCTCATCCCTCGACACATTCTTGTGCTTTTGGTCTCACAAAAAGACCACTTCCAAGATCCTTAATGTGGTTTTAAAAAAGAAATATTCAAGAAGTAAGATTTCTTCTTCTTCTCTTCTTTCTCACCTATACCTTATCCCTACCTATTATCCAATTATTAATGAAAAATAATTTACCTTATATGTATTGTATTTTTTTTTCTGATAATGGAATATTCCATATGTTGAAATAGTGGGTGCCCTAGACCCAACTATTATGTGCTTTTGATTACCATATCGTGTATACAGTAAGGTATGCATGATGTCATCTTATCATTATAGTGTAGACTTTTCTGCATCCACTATTGAAATGGTAATGTCCAAAGATTAATTGTCGTATTGAAAGGTTATAGCAGTTCCCAGGCTATAATGAGAACCTCTAGATACTATGACATTAATCTTAAATATATATATGTTCTATGGTCTAGATACATCTTACTAATTGGACATAGTAGATGTCTGACCATCAGGTGCTGGGGGCTCATAAGCATTGAGACTTCTTCTCATGAAGTTCGCACTTGGTGATCTCTAGTAGTGAGATCATGAGGACTGACCCGCCAATAGGAACCCCACATGTTTCAGGTGTCATTGGATGTTCCTATCTACGATCATGTGTAATGGTCTCCTGACTTGAGATCATTACCAATGTATGTCATTTGATCACGTACTTTGATGAAAGACAAAAACCATGGAAATAAAGTCGTGGTGAGGTAGTTTGTGTCGGGTGCGTCATTAGTGGCATGTCATTGGTTGAATGGTCAAGAAAGGATTTGTCACTTCCAGGTTATGGAAGTAATATATCTCTGGCCATGTTGATATGGATGGCAGTACCTTTATAAGACCATGGCCATGGCAGTCGAGGTTAAATCCATCTAGTTACATCAACAAACAATAAAGTAAGAAAAGGGCGATGACACGAGAGTGCGTCCTGCTTTATGAGATATTATAGACAAAGAGATTATATTACACAGTGCATGTTCGTAGGTTGGTTGTCGCTGTTGTGACAAACCTTATTTCTTCATGGGCCATGATGGGTTGCTAGATCCCGCTCTTGGTTTGTGAATACTATTCACGGCTGTCGAAATAAGGACCTCAAGGGTCACACACAATAGCGTTTTCAAGAATCTGCCCTATTCAGTTGAATAAGAGTTTTGGACATAGTGGGCCCCACCACAGGGGTCCGGGATTTGTCCAGAGTTAAACAATCACCAATGAAATAAATAAATTCATATTATTCGAGTTTAGAATAATGAGTATAGAATTTATTTATTAAATGTATTTACGAGTTTTAAGTAAATACATGAAAAAATATTAATTGACGAATATTAAATTATTCAAGGTTCAATTAATATTTGTGGGAGCGACGAGTCCAGTTAATGACTCAATTATTATCATGTGATATATTTTAGTATATTACAAGTAAATGATAATAATATTTATGGCTCAGTTTAGTAGTCATAAAATGTCGTTAATAGTGCGTTAAGTATTCGGGGCTGGCGATGCGATACCGGGTATTTTAATTATGCACTATAAATAGAAGAGGAGGGGAATTTGCCAAATACTATTCATGGAGTTTATCTCTCCTCTCATCTCTCCCAAATTCTAGAGAGAGATGCTCTGGATCCAAGGAGCTCGGATGGAGCTCTCTCTCGGGCATCGCTAGCGAAGCGATGCGGTGGTCGTTGGAGCGTCGAAGGCATCGTCGCAAATCCGCGCTAGCACCCGGATTACGACGAACGGTGCTCCCGCGGATTCCTTGAAGCACGTGTGGACGATCTAGAGGAATTCAGCTTCGGATTCTTCGAGCAGCAATCGCCAACGACGAGCAGACGTCGTGCGCGACTTTCGATTTAAACCAGGTATTTTACGGTTTAATTTTGTGCTTAAAATCCTCCACGCGTGGTCCTCGGCTTTGACCGGGCTGCTCTTCACCGACGTCGTCAAGTTTACGGCGAACGGCGGTGGAAATTTTTTAAAAAACCCACTTATTTGGGGCTTCCGCTGCACGCTTGGTTCCAACACCATAATCATCTCTTCGTTTCCTTCTTTTTATACTATAAATGAGAACATCATTTGAGATGTGTTAATTATCACGTTCAAGGAATACGTTTTTTCAATTTGCATTAATATCTTCAAGACTGGTCATGAAACCTTTATAATGGTTTAACCTGATCAGAATATATGTATTTTATCTTATTTAGTGTTCTTTACTCCTTACACACTCATAGTATAAAATAATAAAACAAAATTTCATCATGCACAAAACAACCAAGTTAATCCAAGCGTTTATCATTAACCTTTATCTAACTAGTCATCCTCATGGTATATAACCAAAATCATTATAAGATCATTTATATCCCTGTAATTTCACTAATAATATGTATTAACAATTTTTTATGTTTAACCACATTTCAAATGAACTTCCATTCTTAAATACAAGAAAACCTATCATGAAAACCAAGGAAGAAAATGCTTCCAAAACAATAAAATTGAACCTCTCAAACCCATTAAGATGGTCATGAATGAACTTAATAAGGTTATAATAAATCAATTGAATAAATAATAGGTTATATAAATCTTAATTAATGAATTTAATTTGGTTATCTAGGACAATAATATCAAGTGAATAACACCATCAGACTTAAGGTAAGGGTTTCCTAATCTCACTTCTATTTTTGCGAGACATTCCTTATTCACTAATATTACTTTTGTATGGTGTATGTATAATGAACATTGATGTATCATATCATTAATATATTTATTTTCATGGTATTCAATGTATAATTTTAATATTATTAATCTTGGGGCATACGAACCGATTGGTTACAAAGTGGTAAGGGTTTTCCACCAAAACTTCTATTTTCATTCGGGTTACTTTTATTGTCTAATTACCTCAATGAAATTGTTATGTATTATTATTTAATCCTAATAAAATTTGTGTAAGTATTATATATATGTTTACTAACCATAATCTTTCCTTATTTTATGGGGAGTTACATGTTTTAAAAGGAACTTTCAAAATTATTTCTGAAATACAAGCCCAATTCAAGGGAATTTCTCAAATTCATACCTATTTTTAGGGAAACTATATAATCTATTTTTAGAAACCATTATCTTTATAAAATCACCCATTTAATTATAAAAATACTATCTTACTTCAGTTATAGTTTTATAAAAAGACTTTTCCAAAAAAACTCTTCTTTTCAAAATAAAAGAGTATTTATCTCAAGAATTACTCGATGATTTTATAAGAGTATCTTCATCTGTTTCAACACTCTTGTGGATTATTATGTATTATTAGGATTAATCATTTATGATATCATATACCATATTTAATTGAATATTTTTTTTATTATTTTGACTGTGGATGTTCTTTCTTAAAACAATTCACCAATTTAGTTTGAATGGTTTGTGTTTATGCTTAATGTTTGGGGAAAGTTATTTACATTTCATATGCTAGTTTCAAAATGAATATATATGTTGTTTATGTTTATACCCATTCATATGAGGAATTAATTGGACTTATTTTTTGATGGGTGGGGCATGCTATAGCCCCTCGATGTATCGGTAGGTCTTATGAGACAAATAGATATGGATTTGGATGAGGCCTTACCCATTTTGAGATATGGTTTTTGCGGAGGCCTTAATAATTTATAGATGTATTGGCTGAGGCCTTGATGGTATGTTTTAGAATGTTTGGTATATAGATTTCCCTCATTATGAATCTAGTAATTGAAATTTCATGTGGTTATTAGATTAGTAGAATACCCATGGTTAGGTTTTATTATGACATTATTTACTCAGCTCATATTCCTACCATAACGTGTTCAAGTTTATTATTTATAGAGGCATGCATTTTCAATTATTCACCATTCCTATTGTTTATGTTTATGATATCTCCCATTTTATTACTTACCCTTACTGAGCATCTAAGATCACCCCTTCTTATGTTTAATTTTTTTCTTGGACATGAAGAGGTATTTTATGATTGACTTGCAGGGATAAACTTAGAGTTGTGGATGTTTGCAATAAAACATACATGCTGTATTTATTTTCAAGTTGTAATGTCGAACCTATGTATGTATCTAGATTTTCAAAACTACTAAACTACCCGGTCCTTTAGGATTTGATTCCTTTTAATCATTCCAATGTATTAAAATAATGCACTAACTCCAGGATTTTTGGGTTGGGGAATTACACCAATAATATTTATGGAAATGTTAACATGGAAGAACTATTATATAGCAATGGTGCACCTACTGTAGAGGGTTAGAAAATATTTTTATGGATGTATCTATGTTTTTTTTCAATTTGATCAGGTAGTGGAAAATAGTCATGCAGTTATATATTTCACAACATTATTTATAGAAAAATAATAATCAATTAGTAGTAGAGTGAATTGATACAACATATGTTGAATAATGGTTATGAATTAAAAATGAATGAAAGCTGAAATTTAATTAAAACATTAAAAGTGAATTGAATTTATAAGGTAAAAGTGAAAATGAACCAAAATGTTTACTATTATTTTAATTGATGGGATTGGATATGAACTCAATGAGTTATTCCCATATTTTAGGAGGTATATCATCATAATTGGGTTTTTGGTTAGTATAATTTAATAAACTATAGATAGTATGTGAAATTGTAATACAAAATCTTTGTATTTTTCTTTTCATCCTTTACTTCCAATGAAAGAATTTTTATTATTAGACAATGGTGACATTTTTGTGATAGTATGAGTATAATATTGTACAAATATATAATTCACATATGCTAATTTTTTTGGAGAATAAAATAAATCCTACTATATGTAGTAGTTTTTTATAAGAATAATTGAAAACAAATTTAAGTACAATAAAAAATTAATTTTAATCAATAAAAGAATATAGAAACAGTATGCACACATATGGTTAAAAATTATTTGTTAAATATATGAACAAATAAAAAAGATTCTTAAAAATGAATGTGTTTTCATTGTTCTATAAAAAGACAACCTGAATAAGAAATAATAATGTGGTTATAGAAATAACTTATAAAAATGGCATCATTTTTTTAGTTTAGAGAAGAAAATACCTGGTGCACATTTTTATTGAAGGCTTTGTTGAATTTAAAAACCCTTCTTCCCTATTTTATAGGCTTCAAAGTGTTGAGAATCATAGTATTTCTAGTTCCTCCAATATAATATATAGTAGACTGAGAATTTGGTTAACCATGTGAAAATATACCAAATCTATAAAAAACTATATTGGTTCCTATAGAAAATAATATAAAATTTCAAAACCCTAAAACAGTAAGAAGAAGAAGAAGGTGTCCTAAATTTATGGACATGAACTTTATTATAAATTAAGTGGTTATCCTTTAAAACACTATTGTAGGAAGTAGAAGTTAGAATAATGTCCTGAATTATATATCTATAAAATATCATGTTTTCAAAATCTATATCTCAATAGAGATGGACTAAACTCACATTTCAATGTAAAAAAAGAGACACAGTTTACAAAATAAGCACATTCAGATTGAAAAATGAAAAATAAAATATGAAAGAAAAACGTGGAACAATATAATGACAAAAATTAAAAATAAAATACAAATGTGAATTTCATAAAAACCAAAATTAAAAGTATTCATTACCAAGATTGTTATATAGGAACAATATAAGGATAAATAAGATGAAAAATGAAATATATCACACGCTGGACTGGAAATTCTTATCTCAGACTAATTGTTGATATGAAATATTAATGGATTCAAATTTTCAGTCACAAGTGACGTTGATGTCAGATTAATAAGTTGGGAATATTATAGTGGTGCTCACTTAAAATTGAAGACCATGAATATGAAAATATATGAAAAATCGTTACATAGTTTATAAATATATCATATTTCTACAGCAGAAATGAATCTAAAGAATATGAATAACCAAGTAGATAATCATTGGTTACACATAATGTATACATGCTGAATTTAAAGAATAAATCAACTTAATTTGGATGTTTCCACAAATGAAATTCCAAAATTGAACATCAATTTCATCCCATACAGGCTTGTAGTAACAATTATAGAATATGCAAGGCATTATTTGTAAAAGATACAATTGAATAAATAATAATATTATTTACATTATTGATTATAAATGTAACATTGATATTTTCAATAAAAAACTAATAAGTCCTTTTTCACAAACCAATTACATCACTATAGTGTTTGACAGTGAGTTTTCATTCAAGATAGTTCTGATTTTTTCAATGAAATAATCCTAGAGTATGATGTTTATATTTACACCTCTGATAAAGTTATAGTTGTTTCATTCCTAGTAAAAAAATAAATAACAAACATTTTCATATAAATAAAGACCATATATGAAAAAATATGAACTTGTTCATACAATAATTAAAAAATAAGAACATGTATACAAATCATTATTAACAAAAAAATATAATAATGAACAAATATAAGCCTGTATATTTAAATGAAACCAATTAGTATGTTAATAAATACGCCGTTGTGTGAAAAAATATGAATAAATATGAACCCATCTTAAAAAAATATGAACATGTATACAAAAAATAATAATAAATATAAAAAAGGGGGTAAAAAATATAAAAGAATTGGAAAAAAAATGAACCTATATATTGAATTGGAATAAATTATAAAAAAATATGAACTATTAAGAAAAACATAAAAAATAGTTACCTGTATGAACAAAAAAATTAGGTACCTGTATGGGAAAAAGATGCAAATTCATGAAAATAATATGAACAAATTGGAAAAAAAATATGAACCGGTAAAAAATATGAACCTCTATAAAACTAATAGCACCATAAAAACTTCCAAAAAACCCTATATAACTTCCTAAAACCAATCCAAACCCTCTTATAATAAAAAAATACATAATAAAACAATGAAATACCTTAAATTGAGGTTGTGACATCCTCACTCACCTATCGATGATATGTTTAATACCAACATCTGAGATTGATCTTTTAACATTAATTTAGAAATATCTATTGTGTTAAAATTATATAAAACACATCAAATGTAAATAGAATATGAATACATATCAATGAAGAAAAAAATTCATATCATAAATATGGTGAAAAGTTTGATTGAAATAACCTAGAAATTATGGATGAAGAATCATTTTGTTATAATTATGATATTTCTTAATAATATATAGGGGAGGTTTTTAAGACAACATTTCATAAAGATTAACATTTTTTATCATACTTTAGAATATCCCCATATTTATAGGGGCAAATGGAATTTGGTGAACTAAACTTATTTGATATAAATAATCCTGTAACATTTTTTATAAATAAGAAAACATTTTCACTTATTCAATAGAATAATCAAGAATATTGTTAGCCCAATTAGGTTAAATACATGGGGGGGGGGGTGAATCAGGGTATGAAATATTAAAACTATTTCCCCTTCAAATCTTGTTTCATTGTAAAAAAACAATATTCTCTCTCTTTCCAATTGCAGTTTATGAACATAATTTAAATAATGCATGAGACACAACAATTTTACCTGGTTCAACCTCATTGGGATACTTAAAAGGACCATACAATGTAATTATACCAATACACCAAATCCACTAAGACTCACTACCAAAATACAAGGTTCAGGATAATTCACTTCTATACCCAAGCTCACTGCCTTTACAAGATTTAGGGTCTACTCGCTGCATTCCCAAGGGTCACTCCCTATGCCTCTTTCTCTCGATCACTGCTGGTGGAAAGGATCACCATTTTCCTCTTCCTTTGATCACTACTCTTGAAAGGGATCCACTCATAGTTTAGGGACTTTTAGGTCCCCTCATTTTCATGAATGAACGCATCCTCAACTATATATAGATGCTTTATTGAAGTCCTATTTTTACTCATAGATGAAATCCACATTTTTGTGTACTATTAGTTAGAATAAATTGATTTCACGAATTGTTTAAGTCCCTTTGCAAACAACTTGATTCCTCTATGAACTGCGCTACACCACGTAGTGCGTATGCTTCATATACCACCTCTCCTCTGTGGGCTGCCTCCACTTCCATGGACCATTTATCCTATACGGATAGTCTTCATGTCTGTGAACCATCTCACCTTTCACAGACCACTATTTCTTCCATAGGACAACTCTTTTTCTACGGACCAACTCTCCCTCCATAGACCCTTTTCCTTTGCGAGCTGCAAAGCCCCGCAAAAACCCTTCACAAACTATTCTTGCGAAATCATTCCCCTTTCTCAGAATCCAACTTGCGAACCTTTTTTTTTCGTGGACTCCTCGCGAACTATTTTGGTCTTATCTGAATTTCTTCCTAGAGCGAAGAAGCTTTCTAATGAAAAAAACTCTAAATAATGATGGGATTAGCACTAATTATAAAGGTAAATAGATTTATAAATATTTCTAATACCTTTTACTTAAACATTCGATGTGGTACGACCTTCATGGTAGACTGCTTTCCCGTGAATCGTTTTCCCTATATAGTCTTCCTTCACAACATTCGATCTCTTCTCTGAATGAAACCCTTTGCGGATCCTCAAATCACCTCCTCATTTCTATAAATGATGATCCATTTTCATATCATAATCCTTCTGTGAACAACTTTCCTCCTGCAAACCGTAGGACTTCCAATGAACCATTTTACCTAAACGTACAGTATACCATGCTTCATGGTTCACATATCACTGCTATGAAAAATCCTTCCTTTACTAATTTTCCATCATCATTCCATGTACCTCCTACGTGGTTCATAAACTATCATTCATGGTCCATGAACTGTGTATTCCTACCCAGAAAATATTCCTTTTCCAAAAACAAACTCTTGATTTTGAGGCCCAAAAATTAGGTAAACACTAGAAAACTATGACACCTTAAAAACTTTCTTTGAAAAAACACTAACAATACACATTCACGGTCATATATAATTGTAAAAAAACACAATCACACCCAAAAACACTGAGTGGCTTCCTTGAAGGATTTTTTCCGAATAAATATGATCCATATATTGTGGCTGGAAAATAATAAGAATACAAAATTTGAAATAAATGAATCTCATTTTGACATGAAAATCATTTCAGATCTATATTTGGAAAAAATTGAAAGGAGTCATTCAAGCATTACAAATAGGCACTTTTTAAATGAAAAAATAATAAAAAATCCATGCAATATTATATTTGAAAATGATAAGTGATTATAACATTGAAAGATGATATCATTACATAGCAGAGTATCAATTTAAATAATGTGTGTTGCTTCATTATTTCAATATAAATATATTTATACGGTAAGTGTACCTATAATTTAATAATGGAATTATTATATATATATATATATGTTGATATATATATATATATATCTATATTAAGTATAATAGTGATAATAATGTACATACCTTTATGGAAATTGTTTTTCTTTTGAAACATTATCAATTTCCATTGTAATCTATCTTCATCAAAAGAATATGGTAATTGAAATACACCTATGACATATTTGGAGGTATATTATGCTATCACAATTATGATATTCAGACTTGTTAGAAATAATTGTTTTAGGAAAAAATAAAGAAATATAAGAAATGGAATATAAATATAAATAAATACACCCGGAGACATGAAATTCATAAAAAATATTCTTAACAACCTAAAGTTATTTTTGATGTGCATCAACTTGTCTTTTTAGTGAAAATATAAATATAAAAAATATATCATAATTTTTATTTCATTTTTTTAAAGTAATAGAATATGGTATATAAAGATATCTGGAGAGAGTTCACAAAAAAAATTTCAAAGCCGAAACACATAAATCATGTTGAGTAGTTACACCTAATGAAATCAATTTAGAAAGTAAAGAGGAAAATGTAATATGTAAATCTAAATTAGAAGGAATTTAGTATACAAAAACATCAAAGGTTATCATCATGGAGATGAATACAATGTAATAATTATGGGGAGGAATCAATTAGAAAAAACCTTATTTTTTTCAAATTCCATACCTTCAAGACAGTGGTCGTGGTGTCTAGATACACGAAATTAGCAGGTACTTGGTAGAGATTAGTATGCTTATCTAGAAAAAATGATCAATTTCCAGATCAATTTTCTCTAACCTGAAATGGAATATAGTGGAAGGTGGGATAATACATTTTCATGTGGTTTAGTGGTAAGATTTGAACAAAAGAAAATATGAAACATGATATGGAGTAAAAAGTATACTTATAGAAGGTTATATACTAATGTATATGGTAGTATATCTGAATGAATGAAGAATCTATGCTAGGTTTTGGCAATGTGGATGGTGCTATGTGCGATGATAGATTAACATAATGGAATAGAAGTCTATAGTGAACAAAAGTTGGTCAGAATCATGGTAGGGTTTTTTGAGGTTGGATTGGTCAGTGAAAAGAGGGAGATATCGATTGAAAGTGGTCTGATATAGGCATAATTTGGGATAATGGGGCAATGAGGAAAGGGAAATAGAGGGATACCTATTTGGAGGATAAGGGTTTAAAGGAGTCAATTTTAGAGGAGATGGGTTTGGATGAGAAGGTGTTGGGGGGAGATAGAGGCGGAGGTGAAGGCAGAGGTGTTGGAAGAGGCAGAGGCGGAGGCGGAGGTGGAGGCAGAGGCGAAGGTGATGGTGGAGGCAGAGTTGTAGTCAGAGGCAGATACCGAGGTAGATGCAATGAAGGAGGCTGATATTGATGCAGAGCCCATGGAGGAGGCGTAGATCAATGTAGATGCAGTGGAGAAGGAAGATATCGATGCAGAGGTGGTGGAGGTGGAATTGAGTAAGTGATGGAGTAAGATTTAGAGATAGAGGAGGAGGTGGGACAGAGGATGGGATGGGGGAGGGGAGGATGGGAGAGGTATGGAGAAGAGGTAGATCTGGGGATGATGACCTCTGGGAGGGGATGTAGAGATGGGATTGTGGGGAGGAATTTCAGGGTGTGGGGGAGCATTTTGGGATAATGGTAACACGGGGAGGGTGAGTAGAATTGAAGGGGAGGGAGACACATAATGAAATATTGACATGGAGGTGACATGTGTAATAAAATTTACATACTTTAGTATAGATAATAGGTTTTAATTTAAATACTATATTTTATATATGTTATAAATTAAATAAATATATTTTAGTTTATTTTTTGGGGATTTTTAGTTTTGGTTTTTTGGTTTATGGTTTATTTTAAAATTAATAGTTTTATAAATATATTATTTATTTTAATTTATAAAAATAAAAATCAAATATATTTGGATGTTATAAATTCAATTGGATGTTTTTGTGTCATTTATTTATGGATAATACATATATTGAAATATACAATAATGTGGTGGGGTTGTTATGAATGCTTATATAAATTATAGAATATGAATAAATGAGTAAAAATGTGATAAGATATATTAAATTTCATGAAGTTTATATTTCCACAAATATGGAATAATAATATTGAAATGATATTATTTTTTATAAAAATGGGGGTGGTAATGTGGATATGGAATCAAATGATTTCCTAATATGAATGAATTTGAATTATTGGTGCGGAATAATAATATTGAAATGATAATTTTATATTGTAATTTTATATGTCAGTCTATGAGTGTAATTTTGGGATCTATCATAATCTATAAGAGTATTATAAGATACATTAGGATGAGAATTCACTACTAAAAAAACCTATTTTCATGATAGTGGAAAAAATGAAACCTCTATTTGGTGGTCGCGGTATAATATACCATGATAACACAAAATTTTCACCTGGTGCCCTTGTTTCCTCCTCTCGAACCTCAATCATCCTCCCACTCTCACACCCCAATCACCCTCCTCTCTACCTCCACCTCTTCCCATTCTAGTTGACCATCCATCCCCACTCTTGAATCTCTCAGCCACCTCATTCCCTCCTCATCCCTCTCGAACCTACGTGCAACACCCCATCCTAATTCCCTATCCTACGTGAAACCCGCCCAGCCCATAATTCCTTTCCTTGTATACCCATTCCCTAGCCACCTAAACCCCCACCCCTACTTCCATTCCTCTCACGCACACTATCATGACCTCGACCCCTACCTCATGATCCCCCAATTCATATGGCATGATCAAATCTCCCATTATTATTTTGGTATTTTTTCCTCTTCTCTTACTTTTGATCTCTCGATCCATGGTTTTAAATGTTTCTCTTCAAATTTTCTAACTTCCTTCCATTTTTTGAGGATTTAAATTATTTTTTCATCAATTTTATTTTGGTTAGAGTTTTTTACATCTCTTATAAATTGAAAAATATATATGGAATTACATAATGTTTCTATTTTTTTATATATTAGGAACACACCATTTTCTTTTGTTGTTGATCTTCCTTTTATGTTCATCATTCAATAGACTTTAAAACCACATATTTTATTGTACTTATTTATTGAATTTTCTTTATTATCATTCCTAATTCATCTCTATTTTACCATGTCTAGTTCTCAACTTTTCTCTATTGGTTATTAATTTTTTGTATATTAAATTTATCCTTAGAATCTTCCATATGAGTGGGTATTTTTTTTGTTAATTTTCTTCATTGTTAATATTTTTCCTTTTTTTATTGTTTAATGTTTTTCTTTTGTTTATTAAATCAAATTAAGTGTTTTAGATGATAGGTTCTTAACACGTATTTGGGGATAAAAGTGTTTAAGTTTATTTTATTTTTTAATGTACTCATAATTAAACTTTAAAATTTATGTGTCTTATCTTATATCCTTTTTAGAAAGGTTATTATCAAGATACTATATTATACTCTATCTCCATCTCTTTTTAGAGGTTAATATTTTGAACAGAAAGATTCGGAAACTTATTCCAACATAAGATATTCAATTTTACTTTCACACATATCATGATATTTTATTTTGAATCAAACTTATCAGGATTGGAATTATTTTTAAATGTTTAATTAGTATGGTTTTGAACAATTCCTATAATTCTATTAAAGAACCTACAAAGCACTCATAAGAAGAAGAATTCAAATCTTAGTGTCCTTAAATATTAGTGTTATAAGATCCTAGTTATCGATGGCCCTCCCCTTTGTGAGTTTTGGGTATTGGAGGTTCTTAGAGGAGGTTTCGTAGAGTTTAGAAGGAAAATGAGGTCTTTTGGGGGTGAAAATTCCAAATATTATAGGGTTTTGGTGTAGAGGTATGTACTATGCCACAGTGCTAGTGGCTATAGTGTAGTGGTACTCAGATGCAACATAGGGGGAGTGATGGAGGAAAATAGGGCCACTACCTTTTCATGCATGGCTATGTTGAGGAGGTAGCCAGTGACATAGCCCTTCTTTGGTGGTCGAGTTCTATAGCATGAATGATAAGCTGAAAATAGGTTTACTCGATAATGAACTAGGTATGTGTTGATCATTGCAGAGAACAGGTTTTGAAGACTCTGATGGATAATCTGAGGAAACTGAAAAAAATGATCATTAAACATCATGAAAATCACTTACAAGATGTGTAGGTATAATTTACAGCATGTCAAAAGTCATGAAGAAAGTCATGAATAAATTAAAATCCCTGAGAAGGCTACACAACATGAATCAACAATACACATCATGTAATATTCAAATTTCAATTCCTGCTTAAAGTTACAATTGTTAGAAGAAGCACATCATGAAGTCCAGTTACACGTTGTGAGATGAGTCAAACTTCCAAATATCGAAGATTCATAATGAGATTCACATCAGATCCAAAATAATCATAGAAAATAGCATATAAAGATTTCATTATTTGAAAAGTTTACATGTCATGTAATATCTTGACTATTTACTTTTCAGTGTGTAGACAACAATACATAATTCCTTCCTCTCATTTTTTCTCTAACACTCTCATTTTATTCTCCCATATATTATCTTCCAACTAAACTTTAAAAAATTTATTTTACTCTTTTGATTGAATTGAAGCACCATTGGTTATTCTATATGTGTTCTATAATCTATTTATCACCGCTTACCATTTTGACACCCATTTTCCATTTCTATTTCCATTCAATAGTAGCTTCTCCATACGTTCTTTCTTGTTTACTATTTTAAGTAAGTGGTTGATTTATTTATTTATTTTTTTTGATTATGAACTACTTGATCATTGAACCCTCACTTGTAAACTGTCATGTTACAAAAATTTTCTTAATCCTTCAATCATTTTTATAATTTTTTATTTGGTATCTATTATTATTATAATGAGCGGCTAAACCGCTTTGGGTAAGGGTCAAGAGTAGGGGCGTTATAAACTTAAATGAATCTATAAATTGTAACTAGGTAACCCTAAGTCTCATAATCATGCCAGATAATAATTGTTTATTCTATTATTTTAGGAAAACCTGACCATGAGAAGTTTAAATGAACTAACCTAACCTGATTTGAGTCGAATAGGTTATAAACATTAGCCTATGACACTTTATTCCTTATAATATATGCTTAATGAATCTAGGTTCATAGATATATTCAAATTAAGGAATAGTTTCATCATAGATAGATCTAGTTGGTTTGACCATACTTGACTTGTTCTCTATGCATCACATTGCAGCCTAAGCCTTAGGACTACTCCAAGTTAGTATCAAGATTATCCTTTGTACCTGAACCCCAGAATTTATCATAATCCTTAACTTCTTCCTGAATTCTATACTAAACAAAATATCTTTAATAAAATACCAAACCCAAACCAATTTGTGAGAAATTATACAAATAGGGTTCAAAGTCCTGGTTCCTTGCATACTAAAATGCTTCTCAAGGGATTGAACCCACATTGACACTATATTACATCATTGTAGAAAGTGTATTTTGGGAAAAATATAAATTCTAATATGATCGCATACCACATGAATTAATGATGCATGTGGGCACATAAAATTTTGGCATCGTTTCCAGGGATCAGTTTTACTATGTTTAAGCACACGAACCTTTGACACGAACCCCATATTATCTCACTCACCACTTTCTGTTTTCATTCTTTCTTATTTATTTTAGGTTCCACTGTGTACTTATTATTATGGCCTAGTGCATGCATCAAGGCCCTATGAATCATTTGAAGAACCTTGAAACCCAAGAACTACTTACCTTCAATCCAAAAATAGAAAGGTATATTTCTGCATAATGTCATTCAGGTATAGAAAACTAGAATAATCCTATAGGTCATAACCCACCAAACATGAAGTATGCACCACAAAAACTTAGATAAGAACAACCCAACATGAAAATGGAGTGAAATATTATTGATTTTAGATTACCTTAAATAAATGGTTCCACGCCTAGTATTGTGCACCCTCTTTTCCATGCCCATGCATTTGAAATCAAACCTGAATCATCAGTATGATCCAGAATATGGTTCAGTTT
Source organism: Viscum album (assembly GCA_963277665.1). NCBI lineage: Eukaryota > Viridiplantae > Streptophyta > Magnoliopsida > Santalales > Viscaceae > Viscum > Viscum album. Next base: position 1,226,558,970 of record OY728166.1, on the reverse strand, counting down.
AGTAGACCTCAGAGTAGGGATCCTCATGAACACATCTCTAACTTCCTGGAAGTTTTTGATACCTTTCAAAACCAGTGAGTATCCTCTGGTTCAATCTAATTATGGGTATTATCATTCTCCTTATGTGATAGAGTGAAGGATTGGTTTAAAAGTCAGGCTCCCGATTCAATCACTATTTGGGATAAACCAACCAAGAAGTTTCTGGATAAATATTTTCCACCTATAAGGGCTTGTAAGATTCAAAATGACATCTAAAACATTGCACAAAGAGATGGAGAATTAGTCTGGGAAGCCTGAGATTTCTTTAAGAAACTAACAAGGAAATTACCACATCATAGACTAGATGTGTGGATTTAATTACAAACCTTATATCAGGGTCTTCAAACTTCCAATAGTACAATGGTATATGTCATTTCCCATTGAGGCTTAATGCTAAAAACACCTAAAATAGGCCGAGCACTGCTAGATGAGGTCTTGCACAATACCAGCCTGTGGCAGAGTGATTGTGGACCACCACAGTGTATAATTCACCAATTTGAATAGAACACCCATCTAGATACATAAGTAGAGGCCTTAACTAGGAAGCTATAATCTTTTCAGCTACATGTACCACCTCCTTCTCCTGCTCCTATCATGGAAATTCAATCTTGCAAAATGTGAGGTAGTCCGCACTCATATCAAGACTGTACATAAGGAGTCTATGATCAATAAAACCAAATATTATAATTACATTAATTATAATAAAAAAACCAACAATACTAGTAACCAAAATGTTATTATCAATAGAGGAAAACTCAACAGCCGCAACAAAACAATCAGGGGTACTAATAGCATATAATTGAGCAAAAACCACTCAGAAATCATAGAACATTGAGATATCCACCTATGAATCCTATTCCAAGGACACTAAAAAAAGGTTCCCAACTCCCTTTCTTTCATAGAGGCCAATAATAATTTCAACCTTCTTCAGAAAGAACACCACAACTAGTCGCACCTCTTCCAAAAAACTTGGAATTTTTTTTCACAACCTTAATTAATATGGAAGATCAGAGGATGACCACCTAAGAAAACTAAATGAAAAATAAAAGGAATTTCCTCTGAAATCTTGAACATCAAATGGTTAAAATCTAAAAAACCATGTTAGATAGATTTCCAGGTATGCTACCTGGTAATAGAAAGACATACCAAAAGGAAGAGGTGAAGGCAATGGTACTGAGGAGTAGAAAATTGATGGATTTTCAAAAAAATGTAGAGTATACGATAAAAAGTTTGAGGAACCTAAGAAAATCAAAATATTTATTGAAGAGGATGACAACAAAAGAGTAGATCAAAATGATCAAGAGAAACCTCTAAAATCACTACCACATGCAAAAAATCTAATACAAGAGAACCCAAATAGGATATCTATATTGCACCACAATCCTACAAACCAAATCCCCCCTTTCCAAAAAATAATGAGATAAGGAAGGATTAAAGGGAAATAAAATAAAATTTTGGATATGTTCAAGAAATTTCACATCAACATCCCTTTTGTTGAAGCTATTTCTCAAATACCTACCTATGAAAAATTTCTCAACAAAATGATTTCCAAAAAGAGAAAAATGGAAGACCCGAGAGTCATTTCTATAAATGAAGAGTGATATGATATTGTTCAGTAGAAAATTCCACCAAAAATAATAGATCCAAGATGCTTTTAAATTTTATAAACTATAGGAGAATGCAACTTTAGAAGAGATCTGCACGACTTAGGAGATAACATTAACCTTATGAAAATGAGTGTATTTAGAAAGATAGGACTCGAGGAACAAAATACAACTAGAGTAACACTACAATTAGTTGATCAATCAGTTAAGTATGCTCAAGGACTTTTTGAGGATGTTCTATTCAAAATTGGTAAATTCATTTTTCTAATAGTCTTCCTCATCTTGGACATGGAAGAAGGAGACATTCCCATTATATTAGGTTGACCATTTATTTCCACTATGAAATAATTGATTGATGTGAATCAAGGGAGACTAATATTCATATTAGGTGATGAACAAGTAGTGTTTGATCTAGTGAAAGTAGCAAAATAACCAGATGATTCCTCTGGATGCCAATATATTTTTCTCATAGGAAAAAATAATTACTACATGACCATTGAGGACAATAGTGATGAGATGTATTCTACTAAAGTAGAGAAGTATGATCTTGAGGAAACAAACTACATAGAACCTCTCACAAGGGGTATTATCCCATTTTTCATACCATTGAACATTCATCCACCAATATTGGAGTTGGAACCTCTCCCAAGAACACTCAGTATTATTTTCAAGAGATAATAACTTCACTTCCAATCATCATTAACTTAGAGATAACATAGAAATAAGAGGAAAATTTGTTCAAATTCCTACAAAGACATAAAAAATCAATTTCCTGGGGAGTGGTTGACATAAAAGGGATTGGTCCCACATTATACACTCAAACAATTTTATTATAAGAAAATGTAGAACTAAAACACCATCCCTAGAGGCAACTCACCCCACCAATTAATAAGGCAGTTAAGAAATAAGTACTAAAACTTCTGGACATTGGAATAATTTTTTCAATCTATGATAGTGAGTGGGTGAGTCTGATACAAGAAGTTCCAAAGAAAGGTGGTATCATAGTTTTCAAGAATAATGAAAATGAATTGATTTCGACTCACACCATCACTAGATGGAGTGTATGCGTGGTCTACAAGAACATAAATATAGCAACTCGGAAATATCATTTTCTCATGCCTTTTATGGATTAAATGCTATAAATACTCAAAAGACATGAATTATACTATTTCTTAGATGGATATTCAGGATATAATCAAATTTTAGTCGACCCAAATGATTACTCCAAAAAAAATTCACATGTCCATTAAGTACCTTTTCTTAAAGACGAATGTCATTTAGTATGTGTAATCCACCAGTTTCCTTTCAAAGGTGCATGGAACATATGTTCTATGATATGGAGGAATAATTATTGGTTGTTTTTATGGATTATTTTTTAGTTAATGGATTATCCTTTGATTTGTGATTAAGAAATCTTGAACTAGTTCTGCAACACTGTGAAGAGAAGTGATTAGTTTTAAACTCGGAAAAATAAATCTTTATGTTTAAATGAGGCATTTTAATCAGATACAAAATCTCCATGTATGGTATGGAAGAGGATACCTCAAAAATAAAAGTGATCAAATCTTTACTTGATCCCTCAAAAGTTAAAGTCATAAATTGATTTCTAGTCCATTCCAGATTCTACCATCTATTCGTGAAAGATTTTGAAAAAGATGTATTCCCATTGAAAAATTTATTAGTAAAGGATATAAATTTTGAGTTCATTGAATAGTGTCAGCATACATTCCATTTTTTAAAGAAAAGATTAGTGGCCACTCCTATTATCATTTCACCAGATTGTGAAAAAAACATTGAATTGATGTGTGATGTAAGTGAATTTTCTATGGACACTATCTTAGTACAGTGGGTCGGTCACAATTTATGTCCCATATATTTTGCTAGTCACACATTGAATGATTATCAGGTAAACTATACAACCATAAAAAATGAACTTTTCATGGTAATCTTTGCATTTGAAAAGTTTCACTCTTACTTAGTTTTGTCAAATCTGATTATTTATACTAATCACACTGCTATGAAATATTTAATAAATAAAAATGATGGAAAACCAAAATTGATATGGTGGATTCTATTACTATAAGAATTTGAAATCATCATCAAATACACCAAAGTAATGGATAATGGTGTTGTTGATCATCTCTCTAGACTCCCATTGCCCCTCATTAAGGAAGATGATACTATGGACATCGAGGAAAACTTCCCTGATGAAACTCTCTTTAACCTAAACATAAAGGCACAACCAAAGTTTTCAGACATTTAAAACTATCTCACCATGGGATACCATTACCGAGATATATCTTACCAATAAATGAGGAGTTTTTTAGTAGAATGTTCACATCACTACTGGGATGATCGACTACTTTTTAAGCTCTGTGCTGATGGCTTAATGCAACTCTGCATCCCAGAAGGTGATATCCAAAGTGTGTTAGACATGTTTCACACAACACGAACTGAAGGAAATCGTAGACCCAAATGAACATTAGAAAAAATACTGCAAAGTGGACTCTTTTGTACCACACTTCACAAAGATACAAGAGATTATTTTCAAATCTGTGATTAGCGCCAATGAACTGGAACCATTGGGAAAGGAAATGAAATGACACAAAACCTGATCATGGAAGTTGAACTCTTTGACATGCGTGGAATAAACTTCATGGGGTCATTCCCTCACATGGAAAATTATACATTCTTGTTGGCATTGACTACATCTCAAAAAGGGTATAAGTTGAAGCTACCACTCATGAAACCACAAAAGTAGTCATGAATTTATGAAAGAAAAATGTGTTTTCAAGATTCAGATTTCCCAGACTACTCATTAGTGATCAAGTAACACATTTTACAAATCATTATATTAATGGACTACTAGATAAGTATAGAATTTGATATAACATAGGCACCCCTACCATCTACAAACAAGTGGGAAATTTGAATTGACAAACTAAGAAATCAAACAAATAGTTTAAAATACCATAAATACAAATTGAAAGAACTAGAGTCTAAAGTTATATGATGAAATTTATTCATACCAAACTACATAAAAAACACCCATCAACACCACCCCTTCCAGTTAGTGTATGACAAAACTTTCCATTTTCTCATAGAATAAGAGCATCACTAGTACAAGGAAAATTAAAAATTGAATCTATATTTTCAACAAGATGGGGAAGTTAGGATGGTAAAGTTGTATGAACTATAAAAGATACAAAAGGAAGCATATAAAAACTGCAAAATTTATAAAGAGAAACCCAAGAAATGGAACGATCAACACATAACATGATGATTTTTTGTACTAGGGAATAAGGTCTTATTATTCAACTCAAGATTAAAACTATTCCATAGGAAGCTAAAATCAAGATGATCAGGACCCTTTGAGGTCATACAAGTGATACCATATGGGACCATAAAAATTAAAAAAGGATGAGAACCACTATTCAAAGTAAATGGTCAAAGATTGAATATTTTTTAGGAACTATTCTATGAGGGAAGTGTCATTACTTAAAAATCCATCTAAGCACCATTGAGTCAAGTTCTCAATGTTAAATGAAGCAATGACTGGGAGGAAACCCTGGTTAGGTCACCATAGTCTAGAATAGGATAGAATAAACTTCAAGGTAGAATATAGAATTATAAGAGCACAACACCAGGATCTGGTTCCAAAATGTGTAAAAACTCAAATTACATGTCATGTAATCATCTACACAACATATATGGTTCACCATCCAAAATAATCTTCATTTTTGAATTACACATCATGTACTAAAATAAAAATATTTTAATTTCATGACATATATGGGTCATGAACCTAGGTTTCATGATGCAAACCCCTCCCACCCCACATACCTCTCCGACTGCTTGCACTCGGCCCCAACCCACCTCTTCCACCTCATGCCTCCCCCTTGCTCCTACTCCTTCGGCTGCACCTCTCCACTGAATCTGTTGCACCTGAAATAGTGTGAAAAAATATGGCACCCAATCCTCATGCTGATTCTAAGACTAAACATGATGATCCACCCCGGTCAATCACCAAAGGGTTTTCACACCTCCAGCACCCCACACATCTCCCTCTTCTAGCTCTACTTCAGCCATCACAGCATAATCTTCCCTTGAAGATTCCCAATCCATGTCCAGTGAGTTGAGAGATGATGATCGACCCCACTTTCATCTCATCCATCTTTTTTCCAACCCATATCATAACGTTTCACCAAACCATCTACAAGAAAATACTATACAGAACAAAAAAACTATAGATTTGTCCATCCTCATGCGTTTTCACTTCATCCAAGAGGTCCTCCAGCTACATGACCACTTGTACATCACTTACATTTTTTATTTTTATGAGGAGGCCTACCGGAATATGTTCCTTGAGTTCCTAGACACTTTCGAGGTTTCCATTGATAGCCTCCACTTCAGACTAGGTGGGTGACCACACGAGCTATCCTTCACTGAGTTTGACACGAGGCTCGATATTTATAGTTTCAACTTCATCAATTATGAGATATAACCAAAATTATAGATCAATACAAGAAAGGAATATGACAAACTACTCTATAAGATGATTTCTTGAGACACTAAATGTGAGAACCATCCTCATATTAACAAATCCACACAACTTAGAGGTTCAATGCTCTGCATTCTATATCAGGCATCGATACATGCCTATTTTTCTCACGTTGAGTCTCATGATAACATTAGACATATGGACATCCTCATCCTTATTTCTTACATGGGTGGCCCTACTATCAACATATAATCACAATTATCATTTTACTTTAGAGATCATGCACAATATACACGAGGTACACTAATGGTAGGGTCTTTTATTACTCATTTGGCCCATTATCTCGGTGTATTCGACACCTCCCTTCTCCTCACCTCTCTTGGTCCCATGGAGTTCATAGAATTTTTCATGCTATAAAAAATGAATCTACTGATGAAGGATGGTGATATTTACTATTCAATTCTGGGATATTTTGAGGTAGCTGATGAGGCACCTGAAGATCATGCTGCAGACCTAGCACCTACTCCTATGACATCATCTCCAACCACCACCCATACCACTTACACCTCCAAACCACCCCTAATACTACCACTACCACTCCCACCCCTAACACCACCCATATTAATTCTTCTTCCACCCCCACCTTTCCCAATGCTCCACCCACCCCATTATTTCCAGCAGATCTCTAGGCTCTGCACCTTTATATACTGGAGAATTTGTGTTGGATTACCCAGCACCAGCGTATACCCTTTGCAAAGTTCTCTCATTTCACTCCCCTCCACCTCCACCATCCACTGAATCCTCTCATCCTCCACCGAACTCTACTGGCCCTTCATCATCCACCACTCTTTCCCATCCACCACCCTTTTCGACCTTCCATATGAGCTAACCATCCCTGATTTCTAGTAGGAGTTTCCGGTAGAGTAGGCCTATAGGGGAAAGTGACCATCCCCACCACTATCCAATGAGGTTCCACTCATTGATCTAATTTCTAGATCCATAGATACACTCAAGATTAGTACAGCGCCACTTCCAGCCCTTGATACAACTGAAAACACCATGGTACCACCCCCAGAAGTTCATCCACCAGCCCCTTCTTCCATTGCAGTTATTGATCAAGTGGTCCAGCTAGTTGTAGGCACCCCTATTCAATAGAGGAATTTATATGAGAAGCTATACGATTTTGATTATTCTTATTATATAATAGTCCCCTAACCCATTTCTTTACTATATATGGGTGATCACATTCTTATACTTTCTATATTCTATTTTTCTGATCTATCATGGAACTTATTTTATACATGGGAAACTGATTTTTATTCACTATTTCATGTATTATTTTTCATTTCATTACACTGTTATACTATCCATGTCTAGCTCTTATACCTCTTCTATGGATATCAGTGCACCTATTCCATGACCACCTTCCCTAGTTCTATGGATGAATCAATATATAGCTGATGAAGATTTCCATATTGAAGAGATATCAGTAGATATTCATGATCATCATCCATCACCACCCTGAAGAGCACAAATTGGGTTCATTTCGCACCATATTCATGCTCAGCACACTCTTGAGGTGGTTAATACCACCAATAATCCAATAGAGATCGATGACATGACCACTAGTTATTATAGGTGATATAGTTATTCTGAGCAGGTATACCACACTTGATTGATTCTTTTGTCCATCCATCTAGTTAACGATGAATTAGTTAGTGATTTATGGGAGGAAACCCATATTTCATTTGTTTTACTCATTTTTTTACTTAGGATACTTATATTTTTACTTTCGTAGCATTCTTTTAGTCATATGTCACTTTTAAATTTATTATACAAACATATCTTCATCTATCTAATATGTCTTTCATTTAAATTCATTATGTTCACTTACCCATATTACTGATTCCAAAATTTTTAAACCATGTGGACTAATTTTTTATATAGTGCATGATTTTTTTATAACCCATTATGTAGGTATCCCAATTCCGCATTAATATTCTCCAAGTTTTCCCATGGAATGGAACTCATTATAGAGATCTATTGATTCCTTATCATTACTTTTCAAAATTTCCATTTAATTTGTATACACTTTATCTATTATATCCTCTCCCTTGGTGATTTCTAGTACAATGCGAACATTGTCTCATTTTAGGTGTGGCTTGAGATTTAATGTCTATACACTTGGATTTTTGTTTGTTTTCATTTATCTAGGAGACATTTTTCATTGGAAGCATGCTTTAAACCTGAAGACTCATTGCACCCATTTAAATAAAAGATAAAGTTAAGTTAGAAATTTTTGAAATATTTGTTTTACTCATGTTTAGAATTTTAGAATAATTACTAAGTTTAGTAATTTAATTCAAATTCAAAATTTTTTAAATTTTTATTATTGAATTTTTACTTAATTTTAGATGCCGATTAATTGCCAGTATTTTTTTTACTTCCATTCCTAAGAGGATTCTGAGCCTTCAATTTCACATTCTTTTCTGAGTATATTTCTCTAGTGACACCTAGGATATGTTAACCTATCATAACTTGCATTGAGATATTATTTAGGCTCTGAATGAACCAATAAAATTTTAATATGAATTAGGAAATATTTTTTGATCCACTTTTTCATGAGACATACCTTACATTTTTCCTTAATTTAGACCATTGTTTCCATGAATGACTTTTTTGTGATACAACTATTCCAAGATGATAATCCCTTCCAACCATACTCTTAGTTTTATACATGATTATACTTTGAACTATTGTGGGGGAATTTTTAGTCGATAGACACTTGATATTTTTATTGTGAAGATGTATTGTGGTACTTACCAGACTAATTTTTTATAATCCATGTGTAATTTTTGGCATTTTTTTCCTATCTTGTTCCTTTGAAAAATAAAGAAAGAAAATGAAAAATATTTTGGGTTGTGTATTAGGAAGGTCAATAATCACCATTTATAGATAGGTGAATCCTCTGAATGATCATATGTGGTTAGGGGATGGATGTTAGATCTAGCCTAAACATGAATTTTGAAAAAAAGAAAGGAATAGGGTAAATTTTTGATACATAATCGATACACTTATCGATCTAGTTTGAGCTATTTGGATCATGGTCACTTATTGATCTTAAAGTAACCACATCACTGCAATATTTCTTCTTATCATGCATTAAGTTTTAGAGAGTACCTTCCTTTTGAGCCTTATTTTCACGTTTTACCTAACTTCCCTCAGCCTCAAATTTGTTAGGAACATGTATTCAGGGTACGGGCATAACTCTAGTAACATTTTACCCTGATTGATGAGAGAATATTCATTATTAGGTATATTGAAAAATGGGTATATAATTTAAGAAAAAGTTTTGACATTGTAATTAAAATATTGGGAATTATAATAAAGAACTAAACTATGATTCATGATTTATTTTCTATATAGGATTGATTTTGGAGGACTAAATTTTTCTACTTACACTTAGTTTTATTTTCCTAGTTTTAATAAATGTTTTTTTGCTTTAAAAATTGTTTCTTTTGAAATCCCATTGATATTTTTTTTCTTGAGGATAAGAAATTGTTCAAGTGTGGGGGAATTTGTTAAGATGAAATTATATATACTTTTTTAATTCATTTTAATTAACTATTATTCATTTTTTACTTGATAATTTACCAAGTATGTTTTGATTATCATAGATAATAGGTTTTCAAGACTCTAAAGGAAAAGCTGGAGAATCTATAAAAAAATGATCATTACATGTTGTGAAAATCACTTACATGATGTGTAGGAATCATTCACAACATGTCACAAGTCTTGAAGAAAGACGTGAAGAAATTTCAATCCATGAAATGGTTACATGACGTGAATATCCAATACACATAGTGTTACATTCAAATTTCAATTCCCGCTTAAAGTTACAACTGTAATAAGAAGAATGTCATGAAGGTAATTTAAACATCATGAGATGAGTAAAGCTTCAAAATCTCAAAGATTCGGAATGAGATTCACACCAGATCCAAAATACTCAGAGAAAACTATGGATCAAGATTACACGATGTGAAAAGTTTACACACCTTATAATATCCTGACTATTTACTTTTCAATTGCATAGACATCTACTCATAATTCATTCCTCTCATTTTTCCCTGATGATGTCTCATTTTTTCTCCCTTATCTTCTCTCTAAAATCAAATTTAAATAATTTATTTTACTCTTTTTATTAAATCGAATCACCTTTGGTAGTTCTACATGTGTTCTAAAATCTGTTCATTACCCTTTACCATTTCAACATCCATTTTCCATTTTCATTTCCATTCAATAATATCTTATCCATAAATTCTTTCTTGTTTACTATTTTAAGTAATTGGATTATTTATTTATTTCGTATTTTTATTGAGAAATTCTAGATTATTGAACCATTGCTTTTAAATTATCATGTTTCAACTATTTTCTTAATCTTCCAAGCATGTTTATAATCTTTTCTTCAGTCTCAGTTATTAGCATCATTATTGGATAAACTAATTAGGGTAAGGGTAAAGAGTAGGGGTTTTATGGACTTAAATGAATCTCTAAATCGTAAATTAGTAACCCTAATGTTAGTAATTGGTTCATATAATAAATATTTATTCAATTCTTTTAGGAAAACCTGACCATGGGATGTTTAAATTAATGAACCTGACCAGATTAAAGTCGAATAGGTTAAGATCATTATCCTATGACACTTTCTACCATATAATCTAGGCTTAATGCATCTAGTTTGATAGATATATCATGACCAAGTAATAGTTTCATATTAGATAGATCTAGTTAGTTTAACCATAATCAACTAGTGCTTTATGAACTACTTAACAGCCTAAGACGTAGGAATACTCCATTTTTGGATTGAGATTATCCTTTACACCTGAACCCTGAAATTGATCATGATCCCTACCTTCTTCTTGAATTCTATAACAAACCCAATAAATTTAATTTAATCCCAAAACTAAACCAATTCATGAGGACTCCTACACATAGGGTTCAAAGTCTTAGTTCCTTTCTTTCTGAAACACTTCTCATGGGATCGACCCCGTACTGTCACTATACTATGTCACTATAGAAAGTGTAGTTTGGGACAAATAGAAATTCTAATCTAATAGTAGCCTACATGAATTAACGACTCGTGCGATTGTATAAATGGAGTAGGGTTCCTTTACTATAATTAATATTTAGTCTAATTCCAAATCTAGGGTAGATATTCTATGGTGACTGGGTTGTGGCGTAGCCAACCTTTATTGAAGGGGTATTGTAACATAGTGCTGAAGACAACACCATGGTATCAGATCTTATTTTATAGGATCTACCCCTAAATCCTCAAATGTTACTTTTATTAAGGGGGGATATGGTGTGTTCTATTGGGCTGCACCATAGAATACCCTATGTTAAAGAGGTCCGTGTTGTGGTCCCTTGGGCTACCCTACGGTATTAACAAAGTTTAACTTTTTATAAATACCGCCTAGGAAATTCTAACCCCATTATTTCCAAATTATCTCCCTCAAAACCCAAGTGAACAAGAGTTCTTATTAAGGGTATTTGAAGCCTCTTTCAACATGTATTTATTCCCAAATCCTAGAGATCAATTTGCAGTAATCCAAGGTGATTTATTATCCCCTTTTCTAGAAGTTTATCTCTATTTAATCCTGCATTCCTCCCTTTCCTCTTACTATTCTTTGGAATTTGATCTAAACCATCCTTATAGATTTTTTGTTTATTGTTTTTTGGTGTGTTCATGTCATGAAGTCCTTGGTAGATCGTAGTTTACTCATGGGAGAGGTGATCAGAGATTCGTGATGTTGATCCGTTCTCATGAGAAGAACGCTGACATTTTTAATGTAGGGGATTTGATAAGATGAATTAATATATAAATTTTGAATGCATTTACTTAAGGTTTAATTATGTTTTATTAAATAAGGAATTGTTTTTTTAGGGATTAGGAATTTTGTACTCAAATGATGAAATTAAGAAAAGTGAAAAAATAGGATTTACACATCGTGTATAACATACACAATGTGTAGTCCTCATTAACAGTATGCTTGCAGATCCAAAAAATAGCATGTGATGACTTTAAATATTGTGAAGCTCATACACAATGTTTATATATATTACAAATCATGCAAATATAAAAATCATAATCCCATAGAAAGTGAATTAAATACATGGCGTGCTGAGTTTATGTGATGTGCGATGTTTGAGAGCCAAACCAATCAAAGATACAAGATAATTTTCCCAAGGATATTATGGATATCAAATACATGATGTGAAACCTACTTACATGTTGTGAAGATATTGGAAAAAATCTACTTAAATACATTACACAGTGTGAAGGCTTTACACATTGTGTACTTTTCGATCCTATATATTTTTGAGCACCCTGAAGCGCACAAGAGTTCATACCCTATGTTATTTTATCTCTTTTTATTTCTATGTTTTCCTCTATTTTCCATTCCAACTTATTTTTAATTCATTAATTTAGTTGTTTTATGAAATCATTTTGTGTTTTTAATTGTTCTACATCAGTTCATCATCCATTGTGATTTCTATTTTATTTCGACACTTGTTTTTGATACCATTCACCATTCTTCATCAACGCTTGCCATTACTTTACTGTTCCTTCATTTTGAGTAAGTGTTTTATTAGAGTTACATTTATTTTTAATTTTTTTTATCTTGATTATTACTTATTCTAAATTTTGGATTTATTATTTCTCAATATTTTTAGGATTATGCTAATAATGTTTATATTCCTTTTCTTTTGATCAATATAGTCATGTGCAGCTAATCCACTTAAGGTTAAGGGTCAAGAGTAGGGGTGTTCCTGAGCCCAATTAATCCTTGAGTTAAACCATGCTAACCCTATGGCTAGTAACTATGTTAAAAAAAATTATTCATCACATTTTCTTGCACAACCTTGACCATGGGAGGTGAAATTGAACAAAACTGACCAAATTTTTGTAGAGAAGGCTATGACCATTATCATGTGAAATTTTTTGCATAGAATCTTAGAATACTTAATCTTGATTTTTATCTGTATATTGAACAAGGGATAGTTATGTTATAGGTAGATACAACTGTTTACACCAAAAGCAATTGGTGATCCATGCACCACTTTGCATCCTAACTCATATGACTATTCTAAGCTAGATTTTGGATTATCATCTTCCAAGAGACTGGAAATTGATTCTGACCCCTTCTTAGTTATCTAAATTAAATATAAACTTTCTAGTTATAGAAAAACAAAATTCTAAGAGTGAATGTGAGGAACCCTTTCAAAGGGTTTTGTTCGAATGGTTTCTTGCTTGCTAGTGATCCCTATGGGTTAGATCCCGCACTGTGGCTTTACTACACCCTATTATTAAGTATAGTTTGGGTATATAAATTTCTAATCTGATAAATTCCTGTGTGAATTAAACAATATGTGTGGTAACATAAATTTTTTTCACTGTTGCTGGGTAACACTATTGCTTATGCACAATATCCTTTAGATTGAACTTGAGATTACCTCACCCTCCCTTTTCTTATTTCTTCTTTCCCTTTTCCTTTTACAATTTTATGCTTATGTACTAGAGCATGAGTTATACAAAATCAAGTTTATGTGTTAGGGACCTCTAACTTGATCAAATATAATTGATAGTAAATAATTGCTTATGTATTATCCTAATATCGATTAGTCCTTAACCGCATGCTACCGCTTCAAAATGGATGATCACAACAATCCTGCACAGCCTAACCAGCAAAATATGTAGTGTATGCCACCTGTCAACCATGGAGATCATCCAACACTATAGGAGTGAACCATTATGGACTATGGATTATTTCCCATAAGTGTTGTTATATCCATAATTATGCTCTCATCCATTCAAGTGCACATTTTTGAGATTAAACCTAGACTAATCCACATGATCCAAAACATGGGTCAATTTGGTGGGTTTCAAAGTTAAGACCCCCACGAGAACATTTCCAAGTTTTTAGAGGTTTTTTACACCTTTCACAAATATTTCATGTCCTATGATACAATAAGACTCTATGAATTTTCATTCTCTATACACGAATGATTCAAGAATTGGCTCAAAATCCAAGCTCTCAAGTCGATCATGACTTTGGATGATTTAGCTAAAATGTTCATGGAAAAGTAATTCCCTCTGATACAGACTTGTGGGCTCTATAATGAAATTTAAAAATTCACCTAGGTGGATAAAAAATCTTCTTGGGAGGCATGGATGTGATTTAAAGAGATCGATAGAAAGTTCCCACATCACTGACTTGACGTGTGGCTTCAGTTTCATATGTTTTATCAGGGACTCCAACCTTATATAAGAACTGTGGTGGATGATTCTGCTGATGGAAGACTCATGCTTAAGACACCCAAAGTGGGGTGATCTATTATAGATGAAGTCTCCAACAGTTCCATTCCTTGTTAGAGTGATCAAGGACCACCCCAACATAGAACACACAAAGTGGAGGAGAGTACCCACCTTACTGCACAAGAAGATTCCTCAACAAAGAAGCTCAAGGATTTCTAGTTACCTAATGCACCATCACCCCCTTATACTCCTGTGATGTAGATATAATATTTTGAGGTGTGTAGAAGTCTGCACCCATACCAAGAATACATATAAGGCATAGAGGTACTCTAATTCCAAGATTGTAATTACATCAAATAAAATCAATAAAATTAGCAGTACTAGCAGCCCCTACAATATCAATAGTAAAAATATTAGAAAATATTATCTTAGTATTCGTAGAAATAAAACCAAGGTTATTTTGTAGAGAGGAGTGTATAAGTGTCAAAAAGGAATTAGGGACCACCTAGGTACCCACCACAAGGTACATCTCCCTGACCATGAAAACAATTTCAACAATATTTTTCTAGTGCTTAGCAGTTTCTACCAACTCAGAAGAAAAAATCTCAATAAGCTCTGATAAAAGCATTGGAACAAGCCCAACTTCTCCATTACAATCTTGAAAACCCTATCACTAACTTTATGTATAAATAATACCAAATTATGAGAATTCAAGATACTGAAATGAAAAACCAAAAGGCGAACCTATGAAACATTGCGCACCAAGTGGGGAAGATCCCTAAAAATTTATCTGATTGACTACCATGCACTTTTCCTGGTAATAATGAAGCTCATACATGGGAAGAGGCTAAAGATATAGTTTTTAAGAGTGGAAAGATATTATAATTTTATCAGTCATGCTTAGGTGAGAAAAAGTAGTTTGAAGAATCTAATAAAGCTAGTTAAGGGAAAACTTTTGAAGTGGAACCAATTTAGAAAGATACAATTAAGGAGAATCCTAAAAAGGAAAATGTGTATGTGGTATCTACACCATAAAAAACACATATCACCTTTCCTAAAATAATGAAACAAGCTATGAAATAGGGAAAATATAAAAATTCCATGAAATTTTTAAACAACTACACATCAACATTCCATTTGTAGAAGAAATTTCTCAAAATACCTCCTTATGTAATATTCGAAAGTAAAATAATTATAGAGGACTTATGATTCATCTACCTAAATTAATAATGCTCTATAGTTCTCCAAAATTAGCTGTCTAAAAAAATATGAGACCTCAAAAGTTTCTCAATTTCGTGCATCAGAAGGACATGCAATTTTGAGAGAGAATTATCAGATCTATGCATAAGGGTAAATCTCATTCATATGAGTATCTTTAAGAAGTAGGGTCTTGATGAACTAAAAAAATAGCGTCACTCCAACTTTATAACTACTCAATCAACCATCCTCAATGATTACTCAGGTAAATCTTAGTAAAAGTTGGAAAATTAATTTTCCTAGAATATTTCCTCATCCTAAACATGGAAGAAGATAGAGATATTCCACTTATTTTAGGAAGATGATTTCTTGCTACTGGGAAGGAGTTGATTGATGTTAACGAAGGGAGATTTATATTTAGAATTGGTAAAGAATATGTTTTTTTTTTCAATTTGGTGAAGGCCTCTAATAAAAGAGAAGACTCATTAAATTGTCAATCCATCTATCTTACTGATTATAAATATGATCATGTGACCATTAAGAATGAAAATAAGAAACTAAATAATATTGAAAAGGTATCTAGTGCTCACAAGATAGAAAATTTCACTACAACTATGAATAGGAAGGTTTTCCCACCTTTCATCCCCTATATTCTCAAGAATCATTATCCAAAGGGTGTCTCCTCATAGTTGAAGTCTTCTACATCAAAACATTTCTAGATATAGATAATAAATTAAGCTTTGAATGGGAGGAAACCCGAGGAAGGTTCAATAGGATAGAATATTCTTGTTTATTCTTTAGGAAAGTTTAGAGCTACTGAAGCTTGTAAGAGGACCTAGCTCAGAAGGGGTCACAAAAGGCCAAATACACACCATGTAATCCTTATATGATGTGTAAATATTGAAGGTCAGAAAAAATTTAAAAACTAAGATTTACACATCATATATCCCATACACGACATGTAGCTCTAAATAACTTTATAATACTGTGAACCCTAGGTTCACAACCACCACCCCTCCTCCCTTCACCTCTCCTGCGTGTAACCCCCCCAATCCCGAACACTTCCACTCCTTCCCTTCTTTTTCATTAATCACTACCCAAGAAACAATTTTGATTGAAATCATGCTTTAAACTTTAAATATAATTATACCCATTTAAATAAATGAAAATGTTAGGTTGGATATTATTGAAATCCATTTTTAGTCCTTAGAATTTTTAGCATGTTTATTGAGTTGAGTAATTAAATTATAATTCTAGATTCTTGTAAATTGATTTTGATTTCCTTGTTACTTGATTTTATACCCTAAGTAATTTCCAATTATTTTTGTATAGTCCCATTTTTGAGAGGATTATAGACTTACACTATCATATTCTTTTCTGATCATATTTCTTTAGAGACACATGAGGCATGTAAACCCATCAAAACTATCATTGAGATCTTATTGGGGATATTCTTGAACAAATACATTTTTAAAATGATTGAGTCAATATCTGTGAGCCACTTTTTCCTGATACCCGACTGCACATATTTCCTTCTTTATCTTGTAGAATCCATAAATAACCTTGTTAGGATGGATCTATTTCAAGATGATAGTCCCTTCCCACCCTGTTCTTGGTACGATGCATGATTATCTTTTGAAAAAGTGTGGGTGAAGTTTTACTACCGATGAACATGGGATGTTAGAATTGAGGAGATGTATGGTGGTACTTTCACTAGATTGATATGATGTGGTCTATAATTACCTTTGGAATTTTATACACTACCTATTTCCTTTGAAAAAAAATATTGGGTTGTGTATTAAGAAGGTAAAAAATCACCATTACTAGATTGATAAATCCTATGATGGATCATATGTGGTTAGGGGATGGTTGTAAGACCAAGACTAGACATGATTTTAGAAAAATAAATAAAAAAAGAAAAATAAAGGAATAAGGGTACATTCTTGATACTTGATGTACTCATGGACCCACTCTGAGCTATTGAACCATGGAAATATTTTTTTTCATGAGGAGATAATTCATTACACTATTCATGATTTTCATGATATTTAATTCAGAACTAACCCGCCTTTTGAGATTTATTTTTATTTTATACCCACCTACCCTCATCCTTAGAGACATTTGAACCCTATTGCTAAAGCCCTCATGATTAATTTTATATTTATCTTTACTAAGTAGAGATGATAGAACCAATGTGGTCTTATGGTTAGGAACATATATCTAGGGTATGAGTATAACCCTAGTTAAATTTTACCTTGTGTGATGAGAAGAAATTTCTTATAAGGTAAATTGAAAAATGGGTATAGCATTTAAGGAATAGTTATAAAATTGTGATTATTGGAAGAAGTAATATGGATAAAGAAACAAACAATGATGTATGGATGATTTTCATTGCAGGAAAAATTTTGGAGGGCTGAATTTTTTTCTTACCCTTAGTTTTATTTTCCTGGTTGTAATGCATGTGTATTGTTTTAAAAATTGTTTCTTTTGGAATCCCTGTTGAGATGTTTTTTTCTTGAGGACAATAAATTGTTCATGTTTGGGGGAATATGATAAGATGAATTTATATATACATTTTGGATGCATTAAATCTAGGTTTACTTATGTTTTATTCAATAATGAACTAGGTTTTTTGTTTTTTTGTAGGCATTATAAATTATGGACTGAAAGGAAGAAATGATGAAAAGTAGAAAAAATAGGCTTTACAAATCGTGTATAACATACAAAATGTTCATTTACAACATGATTTTAGATCCACATACCAACCTGTAATGACTTTACATGACATGAGTCTCATAAATGATGTGTACATACATTACACATCATGCACATTTCAAAATCTGAATCCCGATGAAATTTAATTAAATACATGGCGTTTAGAGTTTACATGATGCGCGATGTTCAAGAGATAACCTAGTCAAAGATATGATCCAGTTTTCCAAAGGAGACCGTGGATCTCAAATACATAACATGTGTACAACTTACATGATGGGGATATGACAGAAAAAATCCACTTAAATCTATTATATGACATGAAGGCTTTACACATCATGTACTTTTCAAGCCTATATATTTTTTGGGCACCCCACCGCATACAGGAGTTCTCACCTTATGTTATTTTATCTCATTTTCTTACTATTTTTGCCTCTATTTTCCCTTAAAACTTAGTTATAATTCATTAATTTAGTTGTTTTATCAAATCCTTTTGAGTTTTTAACCATTCTGAATCTGTTATTCATCCGTTGAAATTCCTATTTCATTTTAACTATTTCTTTCGATACTGTTTATTGTTCTTCATCAACACTTGTTGTTCCTTCACTGTTTATTTATTCCAAGTAAGTGTTTGATTGGAGTTAGATTTATTTTTAATATTTTATCTCAATTATTTATTTTTATAAATTTTGGATTTCTTATTTCTCAACTGTTTGATAATTATGATAAACATATTTTATGTTCCTTTTCTTTTGATCAATAATGTCATGCACGGATAATATTCTTTGGATTAGGGGTTGGGAGTAGGGTTGTTTCTAAGACTAATGAATCCATGAGTTAAACCTTGGTAACCTTATGAATACTAATTAGGTTAAAAACAAATTTTCATCACATTATCTCTCACAACCTTGACTATGATAGTTGAAATTGAATGAACCTGACCTAATTGGAGTTGAGTAGGCTATGACCATTTGCTAGTGATGATTTATATATATAAGCTAAGTGTAATTCATTTAGTTTGTTATCTATACCCATACCAAGGGATAGATACAACATAGGTAGATCAAATTGGTTTGACTAAAGCCAATTGGAGACCCTTGCGCCGCTTCACATACTAATCCGTATGACTCTTCCAAGATAGATTTATGATTATATTATTTCAAGAGCACTGTAATTAACCCTGAATCCTTCTTATTTATCTGAATTAAATACAAAATACCTAGTTATAGGGAAACCAAATATGACGAGTGAATGTGAGGAATCCTTTCAAATGTTTTTGTTCAAATGGTTTCTTACTTTCCAGTGATCCCTGTGTGTTTGACCCCACAATATTGCTTTACTATTCCCTAGTGGTAATTTTAGTTTGGGACTATAAATTTATAATCTGATCAATGTTTGTGTGAATTCAACGACATGAGTGGGAACATCAAGATTAATTGCTTCTCTTGTATTGAAATGAAATTCTACATTGACCATAGTTCATCCTTTTGGATTCTAGTGAAATTAACAAAAGAAATATTAAACCAGATTAATAATGAAATTGGATAGTAATCATATGTTTATGTTTTATATTATGATAACGGTTTGCCTCTTGTTTATCTATATAATGTTTTACCTATGATATTCTTGTGTATCATGTTGTTATAATTGTTTTAGCATGTTTTTTTGATGAAATTGGATAAATATCATAAATCCATAATTATGTAGTTAATTGGTTTAATAAATTTAATAAGAGGCATGTTTAATAATCTGGTGTTTCTTGTAATTTAATGATAATAAAATTGATATAGGTATGCATGTTTAATTGAATGTGTTATTCCATATGTTAATGGAATTGGTTAAAGAACATGAAGCATGCTAATTATTGTTTATGCTAAAAATTAAAATGAATGGTATTGAATTGTTTTTCGTTATGTTTGTTGAGACTGGAAGTTTATTCTAGAAAGAATGTTTAAACTTTTGATAGCTTATTATAGTTTATTCTTTAGGTTTCCTATAGTGGGAACCTATGAATAATGAATCAATTAATTCAATATGGACTAAAAACTAGTATTTGTGATAAAGGAGAATATTGGGGTGAGAGTGCCCATTTGTTTATAAAGGTTGAGCACCTTGTGTTTGGTGCCACGAGAACATGTTTTTATATAAAGGATGAATGTCTTGTTTTAGGGCCTAGATTTCTATATTGATTATGCATGATTATTTGAAACTTCTATGTGATTTGTATGTGATCCTTTCTATGTGATGTGATATGAGCCTGAGATGGATGAGTCTAGGATAATTTATGTGATATGGGAGGGTGGGATGACAATTGTGGAAGTAGTTGATGCCTATGATGGTGAAATTCATGGGTATATGCATTTGGGTGTCGGGAATGGAACTGGAGGTTGTTGGAATGGGTTGAAGTTGGGTTTACCCATCAATGTGTCGAAATCTGGATGATTTTTTTATGAATCTATTGGATGTCTAGATGTCTAGGTTGCTTGTTTAATTTGAATTCCTTTCCCCACTACTTGTGGTGGAGAGATCTGATTGGTTTCATCTCTTGATGGTAGCTTAATATTTTTTCCTAGAGTACATGGAATTATGGGATGTTTAATAATGTTAAATAAATGACCTAACCTATGAGGTTGATATTTCTAGAATGAAAATGTTGATGAGTAGTATTAAGAAACCGTGGACCTAGTTTGGATTATACATGGAGGGAATAAAATTGGATTTTTTATTAATGAAATGTAATTTGGTTTATTATGGTTAATTAATGGATAATTAATTAATTTACTTAAATCCAATTGTTAAAAATAAATAAGTAATTGAATATGGATCTTTAAAATTCTTGTGTTCTTATAGGATGTCTAGTCCCTAATTATGGTTGTTGGGTGTATCAGTGATGATAGATAGAGTTGATATTAGGACCAAGTTTTCCCATATAGTGGTTGTGAGGTATATTATATCATATAAATTTTTTGATTTCATACACTAACCCATCCATATCGGTTAGGGTGACTGACTCACAATAGACTCTATGAGGGCATTTTCCCTGACATCCTAGTGAGAGTATGGATGGATAGCCACCCCACCTAGCCTCAATCTTTTCTCTTATTAGTATTATGTGATGGTATGAACAAAGATTATTTTTCCACATATATGTGTGTATAGGGTTGTGATGAATTATATTTATTTCACAAACATGTATCTTCAGATATAGTATCCAAAGGATTATTATAGGTATTATGTGTATGGGATGTGATGGATTGAGGTACTTACTTAGTGTATGGGACATCCTAGCTTGAGGTATGATACTATATGTATGATACACATTATATGGGTTGTGGTGGCTCCTGAGAACTACTAGGTTATTATATAGAGAAGTGATATGGGATTATGTGATGATGTGATGCATGAGGTGCATGTTTTGATACATAGCCTACGTGTCTTTGGGATAGATTATTTTAGATAAATATGGATTGGGACATGAAATGATGGGGCATTATGGAAAACCAATGGGGAAGTGGTAGAGGTGTACCCTTTGTGACATGACACACCTGGGTACCACTCAAAGGTGACCCAAGCCTAGTTAGTTACATTGCCTCAAGCGCATCTCCCTGAATGCCAGAGGTAACTGACTAGTAGTGAGAGCCTATGGGGTGTCAAGGGGGAGACTATTTCCTCATTACCAGAGTGGAACAGAGAGGATAAATATATAAATAATTAAAATATATAAAGTAATATAATTAAATGGATAGAATATCAGAAGAAGATAGGAATAATAAATAACTGGAGCAACTTATAATAATATACAAAAGACGATGATACATTTCATGTACCTTTAAAACTAGAAAACATGTATACAAAGCATCATATTGTAGTACCATAAAAAATAAGAAAAAAGGAATCCAAAATCTATCCAAGAATTCCAATCTTCAACTCGATCATCTTTTACCCAACTCCATCCTAATGCAAGCAAGCAATTAAGTGTCCAAAATAAGATGCTTCCCTTTGTCAACACCTATATACATGTAATCTGCTCGGGTACAAATGGTGGACGAAATAGTGTATGAGTTAAATATTAGTATTCCACCACCAATAGCATCTATAACATCTATTTTGTGTAAAATAAAAAGAAATAGTATTCAAGCATGCTTATATAAAAGTAAATTAGTATAATAATGAAAATACTCAAGTACCTGCTTTAGCCTCAGCTGGTGTTTGAACATGTAACCATTTAGTTTATTAGTTATGCTCCAGATTAGATAGTAATTCATGTGAGGTATAACTAGCACTGACATCATGACATGATAATAAAAATAATAAGGGATCTAAGACATAATAAGAAATCCTTTTGTCATGATAATAGTGAACATGATCCAAGGTAATGACTGAGGGATCCTTAACTTTAGGGGTTAAGATGACTCAAGTAATAAAATATAGTTTGGATATAGGGGTAAGAGGTTAATAAAGGGAAAAATCCCATGGAATTCTATAATAATAATTATATTTGAGTCCAAGGATATTATCCAAGTTAAAATAGGTAAGCAATGACTAGTCCCAATGGGTGTAACCATAGTGCCTCATGTTCGTAGATGTCACGCTGGATCCAAGGAGTGTATCCAGATAATCATATAATAATAACAGAGGGATCATATGAATGTCACACCGAGCATTCATAGTAGAAAAATATCAACTTCGTAGGGGGTATCACCCTTGGAAATTGACATCCTTGATTCTAAATGGTGTCCACGAGTGCCCAATGCATTCCCTCAAAAATTCAAGGCTAGCTCAAGTATGACCACTCCTATAATAATATCCTGGTCCATATACAATAGGAAAATTTTATTTAATTAATTCAATAATTAATTCCATGTAATAGTCATTCCATTTAATAAGTAAAATGGGTTCATTACACACCTTTCATTAGTGTTACAAGGCTAAAGGACATGTAACAATTTATTAATTCATATAAGTCAAATTCAATTCATTAGGTTCACTCCAATTCCTTCCATTAATCATGTAAAGGTATGTTATGGATATGGAACCAAGTCATTTAATTACATTAATTAAAATAGGCCATGTGATATGTATCGATATTGTAGACCCCGAAAAACGCGTCCCCAAAATTTTCCAAATGCTTCCATACATGATCCAAGATTGTAGTCCATTTCGCAAGCTTCGATTTGGTAGGTCGTAGGGCCCAAACGGAGTTACGGATTAGGAGTTATGGACGTTTGAAGTTGGGCTGGAAATCTGGTTCGCGAAGCCCATCCGCGAAGCCCCCCTCCGTGATCGCGGAGCGCCGCCGCGAAGCAATGAGGCGAGAGGCTCCGCGAACCCGTTTGACGTTTGCGATGCGCCGCGAAGACCCCTCGCGAAGCACTAATGCGAAGCACCGATGCGAAGCACCCGTGCAGCGCGGTCCCGCGAAGACCCCTCGCGAAGCACTAATGCGAAGCACCGATGCGAAGCACCCGTGCAGCGCGGTCCCGCGAAGCCCCGCCGCGAAGCGCCCCGACCATCGCGGCCTCGCGAAGCTCCAGAGGCGGTGATGCTCCGCGAACGCATTTGACGTTCGCGAGCCGCCGCGAAGCTCCAGAGGCGGTGATGCTCCGCGAACGCATTTGACGTTCGCGAGCACGCCGCGAAGCTCCTGAGGCGGCGCAGATGTTTAGCTTCGCGGCGCCCCTTGCCTATAAATACCCAGCTCACCCCCCTTCCGAGGACGGCCAAGGACGGCCACGGCCACTTCTCCCCTTGGGCGGCCGAGCGGAGCTCCGCATTGCGGCTCCGCGAAGCCATGCTCCGCGAGCAGCTTCCTTCGTGTTGCTGCTCCGCGAGCGGAGGATCTGCGAGTCCATGCTCCGCGAGCCTATGCTCCGTGATGCTACTCCGCGATGCTGCTCCGCGAGACCAAGCTCCGCGAGAGCCCTTTGCTCCGCGAGCCCTTGCTCCGCGATGCTGCTCCGCGAGACCAAGCTCCGCGATGCTGCTCCGCGAGACCAAGCTCCGCGAGACCCCTTTGCTCCGCGAGAGACCATTGCTCCGTGAGGCCATGCTTCGCGAAGCTACTTCGCGAAGACCTATCCTTCGCGAGGATCCTACCTTCGCGCCCACCGGTCCATACCGCGGGGGCTGCGCCCCCGCACCCCCATTTGGGGTCAGTGCCGGGCTGCGGTCCCGGCCCTCCGGGCCGGTCCCTTCGCTACCGTCACGGACCCCCATGAAAAATGGAGAGTCGCACCGCGAACTTTTCGGGCCGGGATGCCAGGATTTTCCATTGCGCTCCCACCTACCACCTATGGAACACCATGATTTGAGATACTCCTCCACACACCATGGAACACCTTGAGTTGACATATTTCTCTTGGTTTCATTCCATGTCGAGAGTTGAGATTCTCATCATCGATTCCCCGGGTACCTTGAGTCGAACCATTCCTCAGGTAACTCCTCCAAACCCAATCACTTGGCTTCTATGCCAGGTTCAACCAGAAAGGGCTGCCCTTGCGTAAGTCCCGACACCAACCATTTCTAGGTACCTTCTGCCTAATAGTCCTATCTACAAGACTTTAAACTGTAGCACTCCCTATCTAACAAATGACAGGATGCCTCTTGCCCTATGCGAGAGATGCCTTATGCTCCTAGTATAAGATGCCAATAGTCCTACCTACATGACTCTAAACTGTAGTATTCTCCCTATCTAACAAATGATAGGATGCCCAATTCACCAGTGAGTTGGGATGCCCTCATGGCCAGACATGAGGAAGACATTACGGGCAACTTCCTAGCGTAAGCCCCATTCACCATTGCCACTCCTTAGCGGCACCCGGGCAGCTTCCTAGCGTAAGCCCCATTCACCATTGCCACTCCTTAGGGGCACCCGGGCAGCTTCCTAGCGTAAGCCCCATTAACCATTGCCGCTCCTTAGCGGCACTCGGGCAGCTTCCTAGCGTAAACCCCATTCACCAGTGCTGCTCCTCAGCGGCACCCGGGCAGCTTCCTAGCGTAAGCCCCATTCACCATTGCCGCTCCTTAGCGGCACCTGGGCAGCTTCCTAGCGTAAGCCCCATTCACCATTGCCCCTCCTTAGTGGCACCCGGGCAGCTTCCTCGCGTAAGCCCCATCCACTGTTGCGATCCCCATCCAGCGGTAAGCCGTTGTGATCCTATGCAGCGGTAAGCCGTTGACATCCCCATCCAGCGGTAAGCCGTTGTGATCCTATGCAGCGGTAAGCCGTTGACATCCCCATCCAGCGGTAAGCCGTTGTGATCCTATGCAGCGGTAAGCCGTTGACATCCCCATCCAGCGGTAAGCCGTTGTGACCTCATCCAGCGGTAAGCCGTTGTGATCCCCATCCAGCGGTAAGCCGTTGTGACCCCATGCAGCGGTAAGCCGTTGACATCCTCATCCAGCGGTAAGCCGTTGTGACCCAATCCAGCGGTAAGCCGTTGTGATCCTACGCAGCGGTAAGCCGTTGACATCCCAATCCAGCGGTAAGCCGTTGTGACCCAATTTAGCGGTAAGCCGTTCTGGGCCTCCATCCTGGAGTAAGTCCCAACACCATGGGCCGCTCAACGCGTAAGCCCCTCTTCGCTTCTCACGGACGCACCCTTCGCGACGTGATCGTCAGGTCCCTGCAACCTCTTGTTTCTCACACCGAGCATGACTCACGTGGGCTTAGAGTGAGCACCGACCCTGACAAACCCCCATTGAACTACGAAGTCTTTGATCCATGTCAAGGCATGGTACGTAGGAAGCCTCCACGAGGTTCAAGCCCACCATTAGCAGACCAAGGTCTGCTTTCACGTCGGTTTACCGACAAAACCCCCACCTGAACTACGAGGTCTTTGATCCATGTCAAGGCATGGTACGTAGGAAGCCTCTACGAGGTTCAAGCCCACCCATCTTTCACGTCGGGTTTCACCCCCGTCCAGCATGACGTTAAACTACATTATGGTCCAGTGGTAAGCCATTGCAACCAAACCCACCTGAACTACGAGGTCTTTGATCCATGCCAAGGCATGGTACGTAGGACGCCTTTATGAGGTTCAAGCCCACCAATAGTGGACCAAGGTCTACTTTCACGTCGGTTCACCGACACACCCCACCCGTCGCTCATTCACGTCGGGTCCCATTCCAGTCCAGCGGTAAGCCGTTGTGACCTCTTGAACTACGAAGTCTTTGATCCATGTCAAGACATGGTACGTAGGAAGCCTCCACGAGGTTCAAGCTCACCCGTCGTTTATTCACGACAGGGGTCACTTTCGTCCCGCATGACGTTAAACTGTATTCTCCGAACTACGAGGTCTTTGATCCGTGTCAAGGCATGGTACGTAGGAAGCCTTTATGAGGTTCAAGCCCACCACCCATTGGACCAAGGTCCACTTTCACGTCGGCTCACCGACACACCCACCCGTCATTTCACGTCGGGTCCCATCCTGGTCCAGTGGTAAGCCATTGCGATCATCACCCATTTGAACTACGGGGACTTTGATCCGTGTTAAGGCATGGTACGTAGGAAGCCCCCATGAGGTTCAAGCCCACCCATCACCCAATTCACGTCGGTTTACCGGCACCATCCCTAACTACGCGGACTTTGATTCCCTGCCACGGGGATACGTAGGAAGCCTCTTCAAGGCTCAAGCCCAACTTCACCGTCGCCCCTGCGATGGTCCCATTTCATCCTCCTCCACTTCACTCATCCATCCATCACCCATCCTGATTCTCACCCGGTCCGCCACATCCCGGTGGGATCATGCCATCCACCTCCTCGCTGCTCCTAGCGGCGCATGGGCCGCTTTCCATGTGTAAGCCCCATCATATCTCCGGGTCGCTGTCCTCTGTGTACACCCCGATTCATCTCCCTTTTCCCCTATAGGGAGTGCACCACCTCGGATCCGTCCGCATTGGGCGTTCTGATCCATCTCCTTGGTAAACCTTCCAGGTGTTCCCTCATAGGGATATACCAATCTGGTCCGTCTCTATGGGACGTTCTGATCACCCTCATTCCGTCTCCGCAAGACGTTAAACCCGCGGCCTACCTCGTGATAAACATGAGATGCCTGAGGAAAACCTCGGATGGAACGCCTTTGGTGTAACCGTCTCTGCTAGACGTTAATCTTGCAACATACCCTGTGCTAAACACAGGAAGCTGAGGAAAACCTCAGATGTACGCCTCGGGTTCTGCACCCTTGAGATGCCCTCTTATGAGGAAGAATACAGGTTCCCCAATGTCCACGCACCCAGAGATGCCCCGACATTCCTGATGTTGCCGTTTACTCCGACCGAAGGTCGCTACCATGTCAAGACCCTATGGAAAGTCTTGACGGAAGTAGTGTAATTAACCGGCGTCCATGACAATATGGCACCGGGAATGAGATTCACGAACAACGTATTAAATCTATAAGGGAGACCCGGACTAGGTGAAGAGTTCTGAGGAGGAATCCACAGGAGGAAGAACCGACATCCCATCATCCCGTTTCGATCAAGGAGCAGACGTACCTGAACAAGGAACGAATGCCGCCCGCCTTTGGAAAGCGGGAATGCGGGGCAACACAGCCGCGCGTCCTCACAGACGGATGCGCGCGCCCCGGCGAAAGCGTCGGAAACAGAAATGGTGAACCCGACGTGAATCTCTTCTCCTTCAATAGCGAGTACACCAAATGTGTAGGGAAACTTGAGGAATCATCCATGTGAATTCCCTCTCCATTATATGTGAGAGGATGAGTAACATTCGGTGTTTGAAGACTACGGTCCATCGGCTCCTCGCCGACTCCGCCGCCTCAAGAGGCCGCGCAGGTGGCTCCGCCACCCGACTCCATCGGCTCCTCGCCGACTCCGCCGCCTCAAGAGGCCGCGCAGGTGGCTCCGCCACCCGACTCCATCGGCTCCTCGCCGACTCCGCCGCCTCAAGAGGCCGCGCCGGTGGCTCCGCCACCCGACTTCATCGGCTCCTCGCCGACTCCGCCGCCTCAAGAGGCCGCGCAGGTGGCTCCGCCACCCGACTTCATCGGCTCCTCGCCGACCCCGCCGCCTCAAGAGGCCGCGCAGGTGGCTCCGCCACCCGACTCCATCGGCTCCTCGCCGACTCCGCCGCCTCAAGAGGCCGCGCAGGTGGCTCCGCCACCCGACTCCATCGGCTCCTCGCCGACTCCGCCGCCTCAAGAGGCCGCGCAGGTGGCTCCGCCACCCGACTTCATCGGCTCCTCGCCGACTCCGCCGCCTCAAGAGGCCGCGCAGGTGGCTCCGCCACCCGACTTCATCGGCTCCTCGCCGACTCCGCCGCCTCAAGAGGCCGCGCAGGTGGCTCCGCCACCCGACTTCATCGGCTCCTCGCCGACTCCGCCGCCTTAAGAGGCCGCGCAGGTGGCTCCGCCACCCGACTTCATCGGCTCCTCGCCGACTCCGCCGCCTCAAGAGGCCGCGCAGGTGGC
The DNA here is from genome assembly GCA_963277665.1 of Viscum album. Taxonomy (NCBI): domain Eukaryota; kingdom Viridiplantae; phylum Streptophyta; class Magnoliopsida; order Santalales; family Viscaceae; genus Viscum; species Viscum album. The sequence goes on along the minus strand of OY728166.1, from coordinate 1,226,530,176 downwards.
TCCGCCACCCGACTTCATCGGCTCCTCGCCGACTCCGCCGCCTCAAGAGGCCGCGCAGGTGGCTCCGCCACCCGACTTCATCGGCTCCTCGCCGACCCCGCCGCCTCAAGAGGCCGCGCAGGTGGCTCCGCCACCCGACTTCATCGGCTCCTCGCCGACTCCGCCGCCTCAAGAGGCCGCGCAGGTGGCTCCGCCACCCGACTTCATCGGCTCCTCGCCGACTCCGCCGCCTCAAGAGGCCGCGCAGGTGGCTCCGCCACCCGACTCCATCGGCTCCTCGCCGACTCCGCCACCTCAAGAGGCCGCGCAGGTGGCTCCGCCACCCGACTCCATCGGCTCCTCGCCGACTCCGCCGCCTCAAGAGGCCGCGCAGGTGGCTCCGCCACCCGACTTCATCGGCTCCTCGCCGACTCCGCCGCCTCAAGAGGCCGCGCAGGTGGCTTCGCCACCCGAATCCATCGGCTCCTCGCCGACTCCGCCGCCTCAAGAGGCCGCGCAGGTGGCTTCGCCACCCGAATCCATCGGCTCCTCGCCGACTCCGCCGCCTCAAGAGGCCGCGCAGGTGGCTCCGCCACCCGACTCCATCGGCTCCTCGCCGACTCCGCCGCCTCAAGAGGCCGCGCAGGTGGCTCCGCCACCCGACTTCATCGGCTCCTTGCCGACTCCGCCGCCTCAAGAGGCCGCGCAGGTGGCTCCGCCACCCGACTCCATCGGCTCCTCGCCGACTCCGCCGCCTCAAGAGGCCGCGCAGGTGGCTCCGCCACCCGACTCCATCGGCTCCTCGCCGACTCCGCCGCCTCAAGAGGCCGCGCAGGTGGCTCCGCCACCCGACTCCATCGGCTCCTCGCCGACTCCGCCGCCTCAAGAGGCCGCGCAGGTGGCTTCGCCACCCGAATCCATCGGCTCCTCGCCGACTCCGCCGCCTCAAGAGGCCGCGCAGGTGGCTCCGCCACCCGACTCCATCGGCTCCTCGCCGACTCCGCCGCCTCAAGAGGCCGCGCAGGTGGCTCCGCCACCCGACTGCATCAGCTCCTCGCCGACTCCGCCGCCTCAAGAGGCCGCGCAGGTGGCTCCGCCACCCGACTTCATCGGCTCCTCGCCGACTCCGCCGCCTCAAGAGGCCGCGCAGGTGGCTCCGCCACCCGTCTCCATCGGCTCCTCGCCGACTCTGCCGTCTCATGAGGCCGCAGAGGGGGAATCATTCCCCACCTCTATCGGCACTTTGTCGACCCCAACTCTATTTTCACCGGCAACTATGGAGGTGCTTCTCATGCCGCCACCGTCAAGCCGACGTCCAGGCTTCCACGCCTCCCGGGCTCCTTCGCCCCGTCGTGCCGACGTCCAGGCTTCCACGCCTCCTGGGCTCCTTCTCCCCGTCGTGCCGACGTACAGGCTTCCACGCCTGCCGGGCTCCTTCGCCCCGTCGTGCCGACGCCCAGGCTTCCACGCCTCCCGGGCTCCTTCGCCCCGTCGTGCCGACACCCAGGCTTCCACGCCTCCCGGGCTCCTTCGCCCCGTCGTGCCGACATTCCAGGCTTCCACGCCTTCCGGGCTCCTTCGCCCCGTCAAGCCGACGTCCAGGCTTCCACGCCTCCCGGGCTCCTTCGCCCCGTCGTGCCGACGTCCAGGCTTCCACGCCTCCTGGGCTCCTTCGCCCCGTCGTGCCGACGTACAGGCTTCCACGCCTCCCGGGCTCCTTCGCCCCGTCGTGCCGACGTCCAGGCTTCCACGCCTCCCGGGCTCCTTCGCCCCGTCGTGCCGACGTCCAGGCTTCCACGCCTCCCGGGCTCCTTCGCCCCGTCGTGCCGACGTCCAGGCTTCCACGCCTTCCGGGCTCCTTCGCCCCGTCGTGCCGACGTCCAGGCTTCCACGCCTTTCGGGCTCCATCGCCCCGTCGTGCGGACGTCCAGGCTTCCACGCCTTCCGGGCTCCTTCACCCTGTCGTGCCGACGTCCAGGCTTCCACGCCTCCCGGGCTCCTTCGCCCCGTCGTACCGACGCTCCGGGATTCTTCGCCCCTATAGGTCAAGGTAATGTAGTCATCCCTACTACCCTTGCGACACTCTGTGTCATCCCAACTACCACATGGCATCAACCACAGATGTCCTCCCTGTGGCCTTGAAACTGGCTTGCGGAAGGATCTTCATGATCAGGGGGTTTTAAGGAATTCCCCTCATACCGATCCCCCCTCATCTTGACACAATTCGCGTGGTTTACCGTCCCAGTTGCATGACGTTAAACTGCGTAACAACCGTCCCAGTTGCATGACGTTAAACTGCGTAACAACCATCCCAGTTGCATGACGTTAAACTGCGTAACAACCATGTCCTAGTTGCACGACATTAAACTGCATCATCGTCCTGCATGACGTAAAACTGTTCATCTTCGTCCGTCATGACGTAAAACTGATCGTTATCGTCCTGCATGACATTAAACTGCATCATCGTCCTGCATGACGTAAAACTGTTCATCTTCGTCCGTCATGACGTAAAACTGATCATTATCGTCCTGCATGACATTAAACTGCATCATCGTCCTGCATGACGTAAAACTGTTCATCTTCGTCCGTCATGACGTAAAACTGATCATTATCGTCCTGCATGACATTAAACTGCATCATCGTCCTGCATGACGTAAAACTGTTCAACTTCGTCCGTCATGACGTAAAACTGATCATCATCGTCCTGCAAGACTTTAAACTGCATCATCGTCCTGCATGACGTAAAACTGTTCATCTTCGTCCGTCATGACGTAAAACTGCACATTATCGTCCTGCACGACATTAAACTGCATTGGTCCTGCATGACCCTAAACTGCGAATTGGTCCCGCATGACCTTTAACTGCATCTCCGTCCTCACTGCAAGACATTAAACTGCAAGTCAGTCAGGTCTTCCGGACCGAGGCTCAGCCTTAGGCCCCTCGGCCTCTTTGGGCCCCTGGCCACGTCTCCACCGAGGTCTGGTCCCAGGCCCCCTCGTTTCTCTCCGACTTACCCTCTTACGGGATCGTATGGTACAGTGTAGGACTACGTCCTCACGTTGGGATCATGTACCATGCCGCACACATCCCCGAATGAGATGCCCCTCGTCCCGCATGACGTTAAACTGCATGTCGAGAACTACGTACGGCTTGATTCTCATCCTTATGAGATACGTAGGAACGCCCGGACATTTCGTCCGTCGGCCCAGCTAAAAGCCGAAATCTTCCCCTCGGGTCAAGACACGGAAGGGTGCGCACTTTTGCCCCGACCCACGTCGAGCAAGCCTCGACCCGGCTGCACATTCCCCCCTGGAGGTGTTTGCCCCTTTCGTGGATGGATTTACACCCGGAGGGGCCCCCCCAAGAACGGCCTGGATACAAAGCCCAAGGGCTCTCCTACCGATACGGGCCAACGCCCCTGAGGGTTTCTCAAGCAACAAATTGAAACAAGTCCCGCGTTGCCAATTTGGTCAGCGGTCGACCCTCAATTGTTGCCCCCATGCGGGTCACCATAGGAACGCTGTGTTTCGACTATGGTCAACAGTGATTCATTCTGCCCCATCCTGAGGTGATAAACTTCCCCCAGGTGGTGCTAGTGATCGGGACCACAACCCACGATTCCTCACCCGGAGCGTACGGTGTGGTGTGGGGCTACGTCCTCATTCACGTCGGGATCATGTACCACGCCGTACAACTCCCCTTACGAGGCTCAGCCTCAGGCCTCTTGGCCTCCTTGGGCCCCTGGCCCCCCATCCTCATGTAAGACGTTAAACTACAAACCGGTCAGGCCCTCCTGACCGAGGCTCAGCCTCAGGCCCCTCGGCCTTTCTAGGCCGCGGCCCAGGACCTATCTTATAGGATTGTACGGTATGGTGTAGGACTACGTCCTCATTCACGTCGGTTTTTCGCCATACTATACACCTTGCTCAGGAGTATATTACTCCCCACCCAAGTCCCGCATGACGTTAAACTGCACTTCAAGAACTACGTGTGGCTTGATTCCCATCATAATGGGATACGTAGGACCACCTGGATGTCCAAAATCCGGGTCCAGCCCCATCTCTCAGGAATCCTCATCCCATCTTGGCCCCTTGGCCCATCCTTCCTCCATGAAGAGATCATATGGTGCGGTGTGGGATTATGTCCTCATTTACGAGGGTCTTGTAGTGACCACGCCATGTTTCCCGCACCACTGAGCTGTTTCGTCGATCCCTCTTTCGGCTGTTCACCAATGTGCTTAAGAGTACTCTGGTTCATTACCTGGAATGCCAAGCTTTACTCGGACACGTCCGCGCCCGCTTTCCAGGCTTTGCGTATCCCCGCATCAGGGCTTTCACCATTTTTCACGCCCGGAGGGACCCCCAAGTACGGCCTGGATACAAAAGCCCAAGGGCTCTCCTACCGATACGGGCCAACGCCCCCCAGGGTTTCGGACGACAAATCGATAAAATCCCGCGTTGCGAATATGGTCAGCGGTCGATGCTCGTTTGTTGCTCCCACCTCAGGCTAACGCGATACAGACGCTGTATTTCCTTCATGGATAACAGTTTTCCTCTGTCGTCACGCCAACCCATTAAGCCCAAATGCCGGGTACACAATTCACACCCTTCATCACTTCATCGTGTCCAAGTAGAATTTCGGGACTCTTGGTACTTTTTTCCCCCGTGCACGTCTGCGCGTTTGAGGAACAAGCTACATCAAAGGTGTCCTTCAGAACTCTCTGCTGACTCCCCTTTAATGGATGCCCCAAGTGTTGCAATGAGGGTCCCCCCCTTGTTTCCCACACCGAGTTTATCTCACGTGGGCTTAGGGATTGGGTTGACCTCTGTGCTTACTTGGGAGTTGTCACCATCCACGGTCCGAGCTCTAAGACCATAAACTAAGACCCTCATCTGGAACTACGTTCAAGACCCCTTGTCTCCGAACCCAGCTTGAGTTCAGCAAATTTACCCCTCTAATCCTGCCTTTAGGACCCTGATCACAGGACTGCGTGGCGCAGTGTAGGACTACGTCCTCATTCACGTCGGGTACGCAATAGTTGCACCACGCACGCCCCATTCTGAGGTTCAGTCCTCCTATCCCCTGTCCTGCATGACATTAAAAGGCACCCTTTCAGAACTACGTGTGGCTTGATTCCCATCATAATGGGATACGTAGGACCACCTGGATGTTTAAGATTTGGGTCCAGCCCCACCTCTGGGAGATATCCTGATTTCCCGGTCACCCAGACCATTTGGTCCATCCCTCTCCAGCGGGGGGTGCGTAGGTATGATACAAGGTTGTGGGCATCATGCCCCCCTTCCCCTGGGAATCTGCCATCTCTCGATCACCCTCAAGGTTGAGTCCCTTGGCTCCCCGCAGCGGTTCACCCATGTATTGAGAGTACTCTGGTCTAGGACCAAGAGTGTCAGATTCAACTTGGTCAAGTTCCTTCCACTTGTCAAGCTTCGTGTTCCCCTCTATTCGGACTTCCATCATCTTTCACACCCGGAGGGACCCCCAAGAACGGCCTAGATACTACGCCCAAGGGCTCTCCTACCGATACGGGCCAACGCCCTCCAGGTTTACGGACATCAAATCGATAAAATCCCGCGTTGCGAATATGGTCAGCGGTCGATGCTCGTTTTGTTAGTCCTCATTTCAGGCTAACGCGACAGGATGCTGTGTTGCGAACATGGTCAGCAGTAATCCTCTGTCGTCACGCCAGCCCCTTCAGTCCTTGAATGTTGGTTGCATGATTCACATCATTTTCCACCCCATCATGTCCAGGTGGAATCTCGACACTTTTGGCGCTATCCCTCAGTGCACCTTTGCATGTTAGGGGGACAAAGCTGCAATCTGGCGCCCTTTGGGGATCCCATGGTCCGAGCTCTAAGACCATAAACTAAGATCCATTCGGGACCACGTTCAACCTGATTCTCATCTTTATGGGACACGTAGGACCGCCCAGACGCCCTGTCTCCGGGTACAACCCATTCAGGAAGCCAGTCTCTTCCCCTGTTTTACCTCCGGATGGCGTACAATTTGATGTGGGATCATGTCTCTGTCAAATGTGTTTTATAAACACTGCGCACATTTCCCGCCTAGCATCGTCTCTGCTACGTCTGCGCTGCATGACGATAAAATGCATGCTTGGTCCTATCATACGACCCTAAACTGTGACATTATCGTCCTGGCCGCACGACGAAAAACGGCACCGCATTGTGGTGACCTCGCTGTAGAGGACATCACGTTGGGTACTGGCCACGCGCCATGCCATTTGTCAACGCCCATCACGGCTTGATTCTTGTGGCGACATCACGACCTACAGTTCTAGGCCTGTCGCTTCACAAAAAAAAAACATTCACCTCAAAGAACAAACAAGATACATCAAATTCCGCTTCTTTTAGTGCAAGGGCCACGCCCGCACTTCCCCTTTCCCCTGGCACTGGTACCTTACCCTGCCACCTTCCAGAACTACATATGGCTTGATTCTCATCCTTATGAGATACGTAGGAGCGCCCGGGTACTTCCCCGCGGGTCCAGCCTAACCCTTGAGTTCGGTCCCTCGACTCGAGCTCATTCACGTCAGGTTGTGATGTCATGCGTCCCCTGATCCCCTTTTTCCAATCCATGGTCCGAAGTCTATGACCATAAACTAAGATCTCCCCAAGGGAAAGGAATCTGCTCCCTCTCTAATACGTTTCGTTGACGTATTCAGATGTGTTTTGACAAAAAGCCCGAAGCATGGGATTTTCACAGGGACATTCCCCTCATCCCATGACCAAGCTTCGTGAGCTCACTATTTGGATCCTCATCCTCTTCCACATCCAAAAGTACCCTCGGACGACGTGGATACTGAGCTTAAGGGATCTCCATGAATGCTGGACCTAAGGGCCCTACAATCGTTTCGGGCCAACGCCCCTGCGGATATTCGACAACATTTGTGACATGGTCCCGTGTTTCGAACATGGTCAACGGTCGACCCTCATTTGTTTGTCCCCATTTCAGGCTAACGCGATAGGATGCTGTGTTGCGAATATGGTCAGCAGTAGTCCTCTATCGCCACGCCGTCACCATCGTGATCCGAATCTCGAGCGTCATGATTCACACATTTCCACTCCTTCATGTCCAAGTGGAACTCCATCATACTCAGCTCTTTCTCTTCGCGCATCTAGATGCGCTGAATGATCATGTTAGTGTCATTGGGCCGGTAGTCACCGAGCATCCCTTTGCCCTCACCTGCCCCTCTCTGCGTCGGGAAATTCCCACCACTACTGCTTGTTTCCCACACCGAGCACGACTCACGTGGGCTTAGTAGTTTTGGCCGGATGTGTACCAACACGGTCGGGCTGCTCCTCGTCCAGTATGACGTTAAACTACGCTTTCAGAACTACGTACGGCTTGATTCCCATCATCATGGGATACGTAGAGACACCCAGGCATTTCACCTAGGGTCCAGCCCCATGAATCGCAGAATCATGTTCCTCCCCATTTTCGGCCCTCTGGCCTGACCCCTAGGGGGGAACTATGTAGCTGCAATTCTGCCCTGAACAAGTTCAGGATGCCCCATGATCCCATTGGGAAGCGACAGGCCCCCTCGCCAGAGGCCCTGTCTGGAAGAAAGAATGATCCGTGATCAGGCCGATGCGCCCATCTGGCGTACTCCCACCACGGTGGTGTAACTACCTAAGTGCTGGATTCTGTTCGGACAGACCATCACTCCATGTTCCACGCTTTGCGTGCCCCTTATTCGGACCCTCGTCCTCTTTCATGTCTGAAGGAACCCCCTAACGGCCTGGTCTCATGCCGCATCGGCTCACCTACCGTCCTGGGCCAATGTTCCGGAAGACGGGTCATGTCTGAAAGGACCCCCTAACAGTACGGATGTCTGACCTATGGTCCGCCAACTGTCCTGGGCCAACGTCCCAAAAGCTTGATCGACAACAAATTGATAAAATCCCGCGTTGCGAATATGGTCAGCGGTCGATGCTCATTTGTTGTCCCCATTTCAGGCTAACGCAATAAGGATACCGTTTCACCGCCACGGCTAACGGTTGTCCTCTATTGTCACGCCGCATCCATAGTGTTCCGGATTCTGGGTATTGTGATTCACACCTCCCACTTCCCTCTGTTTGGATTGATTCTAACACCCCTGGCGTTACCCCGCTCGTGCACCAGAGCAGGGTGGGAAAAGCAGGTCGGCTGTTCAAAGAGACATACTCTCCATCCATGACCCCTCTCTCTTTTAGGATTCCCCCAAATGGTGATTGATGTCCCATGTCGATCCCCCCGCACCTTCCGTTGTTTTACACTCTCGTACAGAAGCTCCTATTATCTCTTGTTTCCTGCACAGAGCATAGCTCACGCAGGCTTAGAGATTTAGTTGATTTTATCCTCAATGCGATCGAGGTACAATGGACCCCAATGCACGCGTTTTCCTTAGTCGTTTCCTAAGAACGCGGTCTGCCTCGCCCTTCTCGTCCTTGTGGGACCCCGTTCTTAGGGGTGGCTTTTGTAGACCCCGAAAAACGCGTCCCCAAAATTTTCCAAATGCTTCCATACATGATCCAAGATTGTAGTCCATTTCGCAAGCTTCGATTTGGTAGGTCGTAGGGCCCAAACGGAGTTACGGATTAAGAGTTATGGACGTTTGAAGTTGGGCTGGAAATCTGGTTCGCGAAGCCCATCCGCGAAGCCCCCCTCCGTGATCGCGGAGCGCCGCCGCGAAGCAATGAGGCGAGAGGCTCCGCGAACCCGTTTGACGTTTGCGATGCTCCGCGAAGACCCCTCGCGAAGCACTAATGCGAAGCACCGATGCGAAGCACCCGTGCAGCGCGGTCCCGCGAAGACCCCTCGCGAAGCACTAATGCGAAGCACCGATGCGAAGCACCCGTGCAGCGCGGTCCCGCGAAGCCCCGCCGCGAAGCGCCCCGACCATCGCGGCCTCGCGAAGCTCCAGAGGCGGTGATGCTCCGCGAACGCATTTGACGTTCGCGAGCCGCCGCGAAGCTCCAGAGGCGGTGATGCTCCGCGAACGCATTTGACGTTCGCGAGCACGCCGCGAAGCTCCTGAGGCGGCGCGGATGTTTAGCTTCGCGGCGCCCCTTGCCTATAAATACCCAGCTCACCCCCTTCCGAGGACGGCCAAGGACGGCCACGGCCACTTCGCCCCTTGGGCGGCCGAGCGGAGCTCCGCATTGCGGCTCCGCGAAGCCATGCTCCGCGAGCAGCTTCCTTCGCGTTGCTGCTCCGCGAGCGGAGGATCCGCGAGTCCATGCTCCGCGAGCCTATGCTCCGTGATGCTACTCCGCGATGCTGCTCCGCGAGACCAAGCTCCGCGAGAGCCCTTTGCTCCGCGAGCCCTTGCTCCGCGATGCTGCTCCGCGAGACCAAGCTCCGCGATGCTGCTCCGCGAGACCAAGCTCCGCGAGACCCCTTTGCTCCGCGAGAGACCATTGCTCCGTGAGGCCATGCTTCGCGAAGCTACTTCGCGAAGACCTATCCTTCGCGAGGATCCTACCTTCGCGCCCACCGGTCCATACCGCGGGGGCTGCGCCCCCGCACCCCCGTTTGGGGTCAGTGCCGGGCTGCGGTCCCGGCCCTCCGGGCCGGTCCCTTCGCTACCGTCACGGACCCCCATGAAAAATGGAGAGTCGCACCGCGAACTTTTCGGGCCGGGATGCCGGGATTTTCCATTGCGCTCCCACCTACCACCTATGGAACACCATGATTTGAGATACTCCTCCACACACCATGGAACACCTTGAGTTGACATATTTCTCTTGGTTTCATTCCATGTCGAGAGTTGAGATTCTCATCATCGATTCCCCGGGTACCTTGAGTCGAACCATTCCTCAGGTAACTCCTCCAAACCCAATCACTTGGCTTCTATGCCAGGTTCAACCAGAAAGGGCCGCCCTTGCGTAAGTCCCGACACCAACCATTTCTAGGTACCTTCTGCCTAATAGTCCTATCTACAAGACTTTAAACTGTAGCACTCCCTATCTAACAAATGACAGGATGCCTCTTGCCCTATGCGAGAGATGCCTTATGCTCCTAGTATAAGATGCCAATAGTCCTACCTACATGACTCTAAACTGTAGTATTCTCCCTATCTAACAAATGATAGGATGCCCAATTCACCAGTGAGTTGGGATGCCCTCATGGCCAGACATGAGGAAGACATTACGGGCAGCTTCCTAGCGTAAGCCCCATTCACCATTGCCACTCCTTAGCGGCACCCGGGAAGCTTCCTAGCGTAAGCCCCATTCACCATTGCCACTCCTTAGTGGCACCCGGGCAGCTTCCTAGCGTAAGCCCCATTAACCATTGCCGCTCCTTAGCGGCACTCGGGCAGCTTCCTAGCGTAAGCCCCATTCACCAGTGCTGCTCCTCAGCGGCACCCGGGCAGCTTCCTAGCGTAAGCCCCATTCACCATTGCCGCTCCTTAGCGGCACCTGGGCAGCTTCCTAGCGTAAGCCCCATTCACCATTGCCCCTCCTTAGTGGCACCCGGGCAGCTTCCTCGCGTAAGCCCCATCCACTGTTGCGATCCCCATCCAGCGGTAAGCCGTTGTGATCCTATGCAGCGGTAAGCCGTTGACATCCCCATCCAGCGGTAAGCCGTTGTGATCCTATGCAGCGGTAAGCCGTTGACATCCCCATCCAGCGGTAAGCCGTTGTGATCCTATGCAGCGGTAAGCCGTTGACATCCCCATCCAGCGGTAAGCCGTTGTGACCTCATCCAGCGGTAAGCCGTTGTGATCCCCATCCAGCGGTAAGCCGTTGTGACCCCATGCAGCGGTAAGCCGTTGACATCCTCATCCAGCGGTAAGCCGTTGTGACCCAATCCAGCGGTAAGCCGTTGTGATCCTACGCAGCGGTAAGCCGTTGACATCCCAATCCAGCGGTAAGCCGTTGTGACCCAATTTAGCGGTAAGCCGTTCTGGGCCTCCATCCTGGAGTAAGTCCCAACACCATGGGCCGCTCAACGCGTAAGCCCCTCTTCGCTTCTCACGGACGCACCCTTCGCGACGTGATCGTCAGGTCCCTGCAACCTCTTGTTTCTCACACCGAGCATGACTCACGTGGGCTTAGAGTGAGCACCGACCCTGACAAACCCCCATTGAACTACGAAGTCTTTGATCCATGTCAAGGCATGGTACGTAGGAAGCCTCCACGAGGTTCAAGCCCACCATTAGCAGACCAAGGTCTGCTTTCACGTCGGTTTACCGACAAAACCCCCACCTGAACTACGAGGTCTTTGATCCATGTCAAGGCATGGTACGTAGGAAGCCTCTACGAGGTTCAAGCCCACCCGTCTTTCACGTCGGGTTTCACCCCCGTCCAGCATGACGTTAAACTACATTCTGGTCCAGTGGTAAGCCATTGCAACCAAACCCACCTGAACTACGAGGTCTTTGATCCATGCCAAGGCATGGTACGTAGGACGCCTTTATGAGGTTCAAGCCCACCAATAGTGGACCAAGGTCTACTTTCACGTCGGTTCACCGACACACCCCACCCGTCGCTCATTCACGTCGGGTCCCATTCCAGTCCAGCGGTAAGCCGTTGTGACCTCTTGAACTACGAAGTCTTTGATCCATGTCAAGGCATGGTACGTAGGAAGCCTCCACGAGGTTCAAGCTCACCCGTCGTTTATTCACGACAGGGGTCACTTTCGTCCCGCATGACGTTAAACTGTATTCTCCGAACTACGAGGTCTTTGATCCGTGTCAAGGCATGGTACGTAGGAAGCCTTTATGAGGTTCAAGCCCACCACCCATTGGACCAAGGTCCACTTTCACGTCGGCTCACCGACACACCCACCCGTCATTTCACGTCGGGTCCCATCCTGGTCCAGTGGTAAGCCATTGCGATCATCACCCATTTGAACTACGGGGACTTTGATCCGTGTTAAGGCATGGTACGTAGGAAGCCCCCATGAGGTTCAAGCCCACCCATCACCCAATTCACGTCGGTTTACCGGCACCATCCCGAACTACGCGGACTTTGATTCCCTGCCACGGGGATACGTAGGAAGCCTCTTCAAGGCTCAAGCCCAACTTCACCGTCGCCCCTGCGATGGTCCCATTTCATCCTCCTCCACTTCACTCATCCATCCATCACCCATCCTGATTCTCACCCGGTCCGCCACATCCCGGTGGGATCATGCCATCCACCTCCTCGCTGCTCCTAGCGGCGCATGGGCCGCTTTCCATGTGTAAGCCCCATCATATCTCCGGGTCGCTGTCCTCTGTGTACACCCCGATTCATCTCCCTTTTCCCCTATAGGGAGTGCACCACCTCGGATCCGTCCGCATTGGGCGTTCTGATCCATCTCCTTGGTAAACCTTCCAGGTGTTCCCTCATAGGGATATACCAATCTGGTCCGTCTCTATGGGACGTTCTGATCACCCTCATTCCGTCTCCGCAAGACGTTAAACCCGCGGCCTACCTCGTGATAAACATGAGATGCCTGAGGAAAACCTCGGATGGAACGCCTTTGGTGTAACCGTCTCTGCTAGACGTTAATCTTGCAACATACCCTGTGCTAAACACAGGAAGCTGAGGAAAACCTCAGATGTACGCCTCGGGTTCTGCACCCTTGAGATGCCCTCTTATGAGGAAGAATACAGGTTCCCCAATGTCCACGCACCCAGAGATGCCCCGACATTCCTGATGTTGCCGTTTACTCCGACCGAAGGTCGCTACCATGTCAAGACCCTATGGAAAGTCTTGACGGAAGTAGTGTAATTAACCGGCGTCCATGACAATATGGCACCGGGAATGAGATTCACGAACAACGTATTAAATCTATAAGGGAGACCCGGACTAGGTGAAGAGTTCTGAGGAGGAATCCACAGGAGGAAGAACCGACATCCCATCATCCCGTTTCGATCAAGGAGCAGACGTACCTGAACAAGGAACGAATGCCGCCCGCCTTTGGAAAGCGGGAATGCGGGGCAACACAGCCGCGCGTCCTCACAGACGGATGCGCGCGCCCCGGCGAAAGCGTCGGAAACAGATATACTTTCCAATTAACCATTTAAATATTCATTAATTAACTATAACACTTACCTTAGAATGGTAAACTGGAACTATCACATACCTGATCTAACCATTAGAAATTATAGAATCATTATATTGAGGAGGGGATTACCATTAACAGGATCAAGCCGTAGCACACCTTAATGGCGGCGAAAACAAACATGTCAAACCACTAAAGGCACAAATATGATAACAACCTACATGGGATGGATAGATTTGAGGTTATAACCTCCAATAACATGAATAAAATTTATTAAAAAATATCTATAACATGAGAACAATGACTATAATAAAGGCATATAAATTAAATAGGCAATGCCCGATGGAATCGTTGTGCACGCAACAAAAACAATTTATAAAATGATGAAACTTGAGGGATGAGTTATAGACCACCTACCTCATACTCATACTACTCTACTCATCTAGTATCAACCTCTATTTTGTTATGGATTATAAGAGATATGAATAATGGATGAATTCCCTGAAATAGGGCATATGATCTTGCACCTCGAAAACTCCTTCAAGATAAAGAATAATGTAGAACAACTGAAAAGGAATTAAGATCTGACCAATGTGCATCCAACGTGATGAATAGTGATAAAATTAAAGTTTGGATGGAAATATGAGACCAAAAACTACAAAAGATATTAAAAGGAGAGTATAATGGAGAAGAGATCCCCTGCTCTCTTCTAGAGAAGAAATAATAAAGAAGGATTGTGTTTAAACATTTCATTAAGGGTAGTTTGGTCATTTTACCCCAAAACCTGGGTCGCATGGTTTGGATACATGGTTTACCAAACCATGCACCAACTGTATGCCTTCTTCTGTACTAAGGGGGAACCTGTATGGTTAGGATACATAGTTAGAGAAACTAGGTGCCAACCGTGAAAAATAACTCTACTAAAGTGTCTACAGTTTTTTATGGCCGTATTCCCCCTGGCACATGGTTAGGAAAAACTGGGCACCCTACTTCAACCCACTATATAGCCTAAAAAAGTTAGGAGAGACCATGTGGGATGGGTCTCATGGTTTCTACTAACCATGTGGCCTAGTGATTTTCTCCACCGGTCAGGATTTTGGCCTTCAAATAAGCCCCATACTCCCTAGAAACCTTTCTAACCTCATTAGGAATCCATATTAGGTCTAAAATAAATAATTAAACCAAATTTAAAAGGATCCATACTTGAGATAAAAGTCAGTTTCTTACAGTTTCCCCCCTTAAAGGAACTTGTCCTCGGGTTCACCTTCCAATGGTGGCGAAACACTATGTGAGAATAACTCTAGTCACTGGGCACATACATTGGCCTTCCACTCCCAAGTCCCATCCTATAAAGATTCATGCATCCATAGAAACCATACAAAAGGTACATACTATCCTCAGAGAGCCTTCATGATATAGTCAACGATGCATATATGATACTCTTGAAACAAATAATCAACATCCAACTCAACTTCCTCAGGATCAAAAGTATGAGATGGGTCGGCATGATATTGGTGAAGTTGTGAAATGTGGAAAACATCATGAATGGAATATTACATTTCAAGTATTAGAAAAAAATAAGTTATTGGAATGAATCACTCCATAATCTCAAAAGACCCTACATAACGAGGTGAAAACTTCCCTTTCCTCCATATCCGTCTATTACCAAGATTGGGTGATACCCACAGGAAAACATGACCCCTAACCCCAAAATCTGGAGGTCGTCTGTGGTGACCGACATATGATTTTTTTATAGAATGAGTAATAGAAATATGCTTTCTGATCATCTAAACCTTCTCTAAATTCTCTTGAATGGGATAAGGACCTAGTAGAGCTACCTCTCCTGCATCCAACTAGAACATGGGTGAACAACATGACCTACCATACAATGCCACAAAAGGATCCATCTGGATTTTCACCTAAAAGCTATTATTATAGGAGAACTCAACAAGAGGGATATAATTCTCCCAAGACCATCTGAAATTAGTGATTCATGCCAAGATAATGTCCTATAAAACTTATATCATCCATTCTGATAGGACATCGATCTGAGGGTGGAAGGATGTGATCAGAATCACCTATGTACATATATCCTTATGCAACCCCTGCCAGAACGATGATGTGAAATGAGTGACCCTTTTTGAAATGATAGTATGAGGGACCCTGTGTACCCATATGATCTCATGGACATGCAATATTCCTAGATCATCAAATGAGAAAGTCTCTTGGATAGGAAGAAAGTGGGATACATTCATCAGCCTATCAATAACAACCCAGACCATTTCACTACCTCAAGGAGACCTTGGTAAGATAACTACAAAGTCCATGAAAACATCTTACCATTTCCATTCCAGGAATGGAAGTAACTGTAACAAGACTATAGGTCATTGCTGCTCCACCTTCACCTACTGACTGGTGGAACACATAGTGCTAAATCTAGATATATATAATTTCATCCCAGGCCACCAATATTAGAGTCACATATCTCGATACATCATGGATATACTTGGATGAATTGCCCACTGAGAAGTGTACGAATCATGCATTAGTTCCTCTCTCATATATGTAGTAACCCAGACATGTCCATGTATAGGTAGAACATCATCTTTGTCCAAAAACTAATATGAAGGTGGGTTATCGCCAGAAATACTCTCCCAGAGAACCAAGCCTTCGGGATCTGAAAATTGTATACTCTTTATCCACTCGAGGAGTGAAGATGTAACTATCAAGGATGAGAGATAAAACTGCACATGAATTTCATGAAACTATAGATGCATCTCAGAAAAGTGAGCCATCAATTTCCATTCATCACTGGCTTCATGTACGACATATACCTGAGTTTTCCGACTCAGTGCATCAGCAACTACATTTTCATTTCCAGGAATATTGGCAAGATCTAAGTTGAAGTACTGAAGATATTATACCCATATTCTATGTTTTAGATTAAATTAATATTGTGAGAATATATATTTGAGTCTCTTGTGGTCCTTATACTCCAAAAAGTGCTCACCCATCAGATAGTGTCTCCCACAAAATAAGGCATTGAAAATTTCTACTAGATCGAGGTCATGCGTTAGGTAATTTACCTCATGAGGCCTCAATTATCAGGATCCATATGCAACAATTATGTCATACTGCATTATCACTACTCCTAGGTGAATGCATGATGCATCACAGAACACTTTATAGACTTAACCAAGCTCTGAAAGAATCAGAATAGGTGCCGAGAAAAGCCTTTCTTTCGTGTCATGAAATGATTTCTCACACTCTTATGATCATAGGAACTTAACACCATTATTTATAAGACCATTAATAGGTTAAAAAAGACATGATAAGTATTTTATGAAATGTATGTAATATTCAACCAACCCCAAGAAACTCCACATTTCAAACACATTCTTGTAGTACTCCCAACAAACCACAACACTCACCTTCTCTAGGTAAATATATACTTTTGATTTCAAGATAATATTAACCAAGAAGTGAAAATTTTCAATCTATAAGTGTAACTTAGAAATATTTTCATTAATATGATTCTCTCTCAATGTACTTAGAATGATCTCAAGGTTCTTAGCATGACTACTACATGTGTGAGAATACACAAAGCTGTAGTCCACAAAGACTGTGACAAAAGATTCTAGATAGGGTTAGAACACCATATTAATCAAATCCATGAAAAAAGAAGGATTTTTCGTAAGATAAAATGATACAAAATGATACTCATATATACCAAAACTACTACAAAAATCTCAATGAGGTATGTTTGAAGGTCTAATTCGTACCTGATGATAGCCAGATCTCAAGTCGATCTTGGAGAGAACCCTATATCCTCAGATCTAGTAAAAAATATCATCTATAAAAGGTAGTGGATTCTAGTTCATGACTATAATATGGTTCAACCATATATAATTCACACATAAATGAAGGGTCCCATCCACATTCTTGGACAAAAGAATGGGTGAACCCCAATAGGAAGTGTTAGGCCGTATAAAACCTTTAGCATCTAAATCCTCCAATTGCATCTTGAGCTCCTGGAGCTCAGTAGATTCCATCCTATATAGAGGAATGTATGCTAGTGATAATCCTAGAATGAGACCAATTATAAACTCTACCTATCTCTCAAGAGGTAATTCAGAAAAATCATCAGGAAGACATCCCTGAAATAGTCTACTGCTAGAGGAAAATCTTCCAGGTGTACTCCATGCTCCTCCATGAAGATATTAGAAATATGAGTGATCACTCCACCTACCCCATGATGCTTTGGTCCATATACTCTATTTTGGACATCTCACTCTCCCTTGTGTAGAAAACTTTCACCCTCTGGTGATTTAAATGATACCCTACAGTAATATCAATCTATAAAGGCATGATACGTGACTGAACAATCTATCATGAGAATGACATCAAATCATGTCATATCAAGAACAAAGAGGTACCACAAGAAAGGGTAACTAAATACCTCAAGGGGGAAGTCCCTGCATTAGAGTATTCCATCTAATATTACTCCCAATGGTGAATCTAGGGTCATTACACCATAGTAATACTGTATTTCCAGCTCGAGACTCTCCATGATAGATAAGGAGAAAAAGGATTTTGAATCACCTGTATCAAACAAATAAGGTACTATAGTGGAGGGTAATAGAATAGTACCTCCTACTATATATGGTACCACACTCTAATCCTTAGGTATTGGTTGTAAAGCATGAAAATAACCTGATCCACAACCATATGCTACAACTAAACTACAATGATCATGATTGATTTAATACCGCTGCTGATAATATGAAGTCTGAAAACTACGACCATGACCTCTTCCTCATCCATTATAAACGGTTCTACTTTAAATACCCTTAAAATGTGGTGTAAAAGAATCTACCCCTAAAGAAGGATCTGGGGTGGATCCTCTTCCACTAGAAGTAGATGGAAATGTCCGATATAATCTATGAAGATTCCCTATATGACCACAAGATCGTCACTCCAGAGGGTCTCTATCAAACTGAGGATTCAGATGAACTTGTCATCCAAACTGATCGAATAACACAGAGAAAATAGTACAAGTAAACTATATACCACTACTTTGATGAGAAACCACGATGGAACATTTACTATTACTAAAAGAACTACCGTCCTACCTCAACACTAAACCTATATGCCCGGTACTGTCTCCTTCCCTCATGTTTCACTTAGTGATAAGATCTTGATTGATGATCTCATAGAAATAAGGTAGGATAATGAAATTTACCTAATTATGGAAGGCATACTAAATCCCATCCTCAAACCGTCTATAATGTGAAATATATTCATCGGTTAGAAGCAATGCAAAGTGATAAAAGTCAGCAAAACATGATGAATAATCCATAGCACCCTGCTCTAGATATATGAACTATCTAGCTCAGTCATCTCTCATTATCTGATGAAAGAATTTATTGTAGAAGGTAGTATAGAAATCATCCCATACCATGCCATTTTGACATCCATCCTAGGTAATCACATCCCACCAACACTTGGCTGAATCAAAAATCATGTAAGTAGAAATATTGATCCTCTACACTAGAGGTGTCTCCAGATTCTCAAATATAGATAGAGTGGACTTCATCCAATACCCTGTAGCCTATGGACCGCTATCCCCTAAGAAGGTGGAAGGATGTTGTTGCTGGAACTCACATATCTGATCATCCATTGTAGGTGTAGTCCATAGAGCACCTTTCATGGACTACTTCATAGATTGGAAACTATCATGAAGATGAGCATTAGTTCCCATATCTGGTATAATAGGTGGTACCTCAAGTTTCACTCTTGGTGTTAATATTGGCAGCTCAAGGCCCACTACGTCTGGATAATGGTCATCACCACCCTCCTGGTGCATGACATGAGGAATTAATGGTGTCATTGGTATACAAATTCCAAACACACACCTCTGAGTGATATTTAAGAAGATAGATAAAAATATAATAATCTAAAAAAAAATTAAAGATCCCACAACCTATGGTATACTACCCCAACTACCTGCTTAGAAGGACAGATATTAGTAAGTGTTTTTGTTTAAATTATAGGGGTTTCAGTTGGTGAAAGGTCAATAGTAAATTTCCTCTTTATTTACTAGAAACCAATTTATTTCATAATTCAAGCATTAATTTTTAATGTTTTAATTAGATTATAAACTTATATCAAATTCTTGATTAAAATGGATTTTCATTCATAGTGAATTAGGGCCCATACACCTTATCACTGAAAGTGATTCCCATTTAATTTATATTTAGCCCATTCTATATTCATTCTCATAATGTAACATGTTATGCACGATGGATTGACTCGGTAAACTCACCATTCAAACCCATGAGGGCCCATACACCTCATTAATTGAAACTGAAAATCATCCAATCACAGTCAAAGAGCAGCATGAGAAAAATATAACTACCATGGAAGCACTCAACAATAACAGGAAAACAAACAACACAATCTATGAAATGAACCTATATGGCATGGAAATATGCATGGAATGTGAATTATAGGTGACTATGATGATGCATGTAACAATAATCATTTGCCTCATGATATCAGGCCAAGGATGAACTAAAATACTCAATTAGAATAATAATAATATCCATCACATAACATGTGCATCACCCAATGATGAAATGATATCAACTATAATCTAAAAAAGAAGAACAAAAATTATAATTTAGGAAATTGGAATTTACCCCAAACATAGGTTATTTATGCCTATACATGGATCATAATCATGTTATAAATTATTCCTAATATCAATTCTATTATCTCCAAATATTAAATAAAGAAAGGAACTCATATGATTCCACTTTATGATTAATTGTACCCATCTTCCACTCAAAGGTGGCCCAGGCCTGGTTAGCCACATAGCCTCAAGCTCATCTCCTCGAATGAAAAAGGTTTTTGACTAGTAGTGAGGGCCTATGGTGTGTCCATGGGGAGAATATACCCTCATAAACAGAGTGTAAAACAATGGATAAATATAATAACAAGTAAAATAGTGGAAGCAATATAAGTAAAAATATGGCATAGTAGAAGTAGGAATGAATAATAAATAACCAAAGAAACTAATAATAATATTAAAAACCTGATTATACATTTAATGTATCTATAAAACTGTAAAATATGGATACAAAGAAGCATGTATAAGTACCATACAAAATAACTAAAATGAAATCCAAAAACTATCCAAGAATACAGAAATCCATCTCATCCATCTTCTACCCAACTCGATTATAATGAAAGCAATAAATAAAGTGTCCAAAGTGGGATGATTCCCTTTTTCAACACCTACATACAATTAATATTATTAGGTACCAACGGTGGACTTAATAAGGTGTGATATAAATCTCAGCAGGCCACCACGGACAACATCTATAATATCCAATCCATGTAATATAAACTGAAATAGTGTGCAAGCATGCATATATAAAATTAAATAAGTACAATAATGTAAATACCAGAGTATCTTATTTATCCTCTTCTAGTTTCTGAACATGTAAAAATTTAGTTTATTAATTATTTTATATCTTATATAGTAATTCATGTGAGGTATAACCATCACCGACATCATGACATGATAATAACAATAATAAAGGATCTAGGACATAATAAGGAATCTTGTAATTTTGATAATAATGAAGAGGATTTAAGGTAATAACCAAGGAATCCTTGATCACATGGGTCTATCCAACTCAAGTAATAAATTGTAGCCTAGCTATAGGGGTAAGAGTGTAATCCAAGGGGTGACGCCAAATGCATTCCACAATAATAATTCTATCTGAGTCCAAATATCTCATCCAAGGTAAAATAGGTAAGAAATGATTGGTCCCAATGGGTTTAACCATGGAGCCACATGTCTATAGACGTCACACTGGTTCCTAGGAGTGCATCCAAGGAATCCTATAATGATAATTGAGGGATCCTATGGATGTTATACCAGGCATACATAGTAGACCAAAATTGGGATCCAAGGTGGGTCTCACCCTTTGAAACTCGTATCCTTGAATCAAAACAGCATCCACAACTGCTCAAGGAATTCCCTTGGGAATCCAAGGAAAGGTTGAGTCTCTTCACTCATATAATAATGTCAAATTACATATACAATAGGTACATTTTAATAAATTAATTAATTAAGGACATTTAATAGTCATTCCATTTAATAAGTAAAAGGCATTCATTCCATGCCTTTCATTAGTGTGACAAGGCAAAAGGACATGAAACCATTTAATAATTCATATAAGTCAAATTCAATTCATTAGGTTTACTTTTCTTCCTTCCATTAATCATGGAAAGGTGTGCTATAGATGTGAAACCAAGTCATTTAATTACATTCATTGAAATAGGCCAAGTGATATGTATCGATATAATTTCCAATTAACTATTTAAATATTAATCAATTAATTAGAAAACTTACCTTATAAGGGTCAAGTGGAACTATCTCATAAAGGGTCTAACAATTTGAAATTCTTGAATCATTCTATTAAGTAAGGGCTTACCATTAATGGGGTCAAGCCATAGAAAACCCGAATGGTGGTGCAAATAAACATCTCAAACCACTAAAGGCATAAATATATATGGGATAGATATATTTGAAGTTGTAAACTCAAACAAAATTAATAAAACTTATTAAAAAATCACTAGAACATAAGAATAATGACTATAAGCATGGAATATGAATTAAACAGGAAACACCTGATGAAATCAGCATGCTCACAATGACAACAATTTATAAAATGATGAATCATGAGGTATTATTTATAGAACACCTAACTTGTACTTGTATTACCCTCCACATACATTATTATCCTCTAGTTTGTCCTAGATCAGAAGTGATCTAAATAATGGATCAACACCTTGAAAATATTCCATATTAACATACAACTTAATAACTCAGTCAAGATAAAGAATAATGTAGAGTGTCTAAACAGTAATTAAGATCTTACTGATGCACATCTAATGTGATGAACAGGAATTGAATTAGAGTTTGGACGATAAGAAGGGATAAAAAACTAAAAAATATATTACAAGGGGAGTAAAAGGGATAAGAAATACCTTATTATCCTCTGAAGAAGAATTAAGAAAGAAGGGGCGTGTTTAAACATTTTATTAATGATAGTTTGGTCATTTTAACCAAAAACCTGGGTAACACGATTTGGCCTCATGGTTGGCCAAACCGTTCACTAACCAGGCACTTTCTGCTATGCTAAGGGGGTACCCACATGGTTAGGCCACACATTTGGAGAAACTATGCACCAACCGTGAAAAACACCTATGCTAAAAATTTTGTAGTTTTTTACATCTGTGTGCCCACTAAAGCATGTTTAGTGAAAATTGTGTGCCCTGCTTCACCCCACTGTCCACCCCCATGGTTTAGAGAGACCGTGTAAGATAAGTCCCATGATTTCTACTAACCGTGCAGCCCAGTGATTTCATCCACCAACTGGAGTTCTGTATAACGACCTAAGATTAACATACATGGATATTATATCATTTTAGATGAAAATTCAATATATTACAAAAATACATACCCAAGGACTGTAATATTTTAGTATCTTTGGAAACCTGGAAAACAAAATCTTATATCCTGGTGAAAAATCATCAAAATATCCCATAAAGATATCCACCTTTAGTACATATACCAAAAAAAATTCTTTATATCATGGGGAAAGGAAACATAAAAACGGGTGAGCTTAGATGCTCATTAAGGGTAAAAAATGATACATGTAAGCATATACATGAACATAGAGGTATGAAAATGTGATCGTAACATTATGAGATCACATCCTGCTTATGAAAGATTATAAACATGAGTTATGGGATAAATCTCTGGTAGTTCATAATACATGAATCATAAGGAAATAAACACCATTATCCTTGAAATCATAATGGAGGGATACGATATAGGATTTTTGGCATAATAATAGAAAATTTTATGTTAAGGCTACCTAGAAAGACCTTTATAACATGTTAGGATTGGGCTACGATCCACGTACCTACTTCTATCTTATGCTAACAACCCATGTAACCTCTTAATTAAAGTCTTAGTCTACAACCCATTTAGCTTCTTATTTTCTAGCTGGGGATACAACCCATGTACCCTATATCTTTTATACTTGGGCTATTACCCACGTACCTTCTTGTTTTCAGGCTTTGAATACAACTAGTGTACTCTCTTTCTTTTAGGATGGGGCTATAACCCATGTACCTTCTTGTTTTTGGGCTTGGACTATAACCCGTGTACCCTCTGAGGTTATATAAAACTTAACATTAACCTATTAATTGTAGGGAGATATAGGTACCACCCATATCATAATAAAATCATTTATACATGTGCCACAAGATAATAATACTTTCATCATATCATGACCCATAAAAAGTGATAGGTTTTATAAACATCAAATCATAACCCATGAAATGAAATATGTATCATTAAAATTTCATCACATCATAACCTATGAAAGATATTGGTTTCATAATCACTTCATGGAAGCATAACCCGTGAGAATAAGGGGGTTTCAAAAGCATAAAACTTGTAGAAGTGAAATGGGTTTCATAAGCTTCATTATATCAACACATAAACCATTCAAGAAAGAATATGAATGGAACCTTTGGATCATTTCCTAGAAGGGAATGTGTAACATAAAAAAATGCCATCTTAGAAGGAAAATAAATTGGAAGGATATTTTGAGAACACTTCTTGAGGAAAACATCCTTTCTTCATTAAAAATACTCTTTAAAACATAAAACCTTTTGAAAACCATTTCCTTTAAAAATACTTTGAAAACTTAGAAAGAAGGATTGAAAACATTTTGAAAAAATTTTCCCTCGAAAACTTAAAAAATAATATTGAAAAAATTTTTAAAAACCACTTTCCTTGAAAAATTATAAAAGGATATTGAAAATGTTTTGAAAAAATTTTTCCTTGAAAACTTACAAAATAATCTTGATAACATTTTCAAAACATTTTCCTTAAAAACTTATAAAATAATCTTGAGATTATTTTGAAAACCATTTATTTTGAAAATATCTTTTAATTTTTTTTATTAAAAATTAACCTTTGAACATGAAAAAAAATCTTTAAATGATTGATGAGGAATAAATCTATACATGTCGTATGAGGTAAGAAGAACATTCCTTTGTCATGGTAATAAAAGGTTAGAAAAGATGCCTCGTTCAGAAAGTGGAAAGAAGAATCCTTTATAAACATTGTAGAAAGAAACAAAATTAAAAATTTCTTTTAATGATCATATGATATTAGTATAATATTCTTGGAAACCATTTTTAGAAAACATTGTTTTAAAGGAACACCGATTTCCGACTGAAGAGAGGGTAAAGTCGAAATTTCTTAAAAACACTTTCTTAGCTATATTATGTACCAAAGAGTGGAAAAAGGGTACTAATACATGGATATATATTGAATAAATATAGGATAAGGAAACTCATGATCATTCTTGAGAGATGGATCATAATATTTCCTCAAATAAGCATAACCATTAACAATCTCGAAAAGCGATGAGATTGTTTTAATAAAATATTACAACCTGGTTACTTGGGATCATACTCTCCATGTAAGAAAAGGAAATTAAATAAAGATTAAAATATCATAAAAATAATTATATTCCTAATATAAAATGTAAAATATAATTATATACACCTCAAAAAATAATTTAGGTCTATAAGAAAACATGAGTCTCTAAGAAGGAAAATCGAGACAAAACTATTTTACTGATTTGGTAACTTTTGAAACATAAACCACATGAAAGAAAGATCATAAAATAGATATGTAAGTACCCATAAATTTAAGTATAATAATCATTGAAACATACATGGGAAGTATACACACCACACAAAAGTAATGGGTGGTGAATAAATCATGTATATCACAGAAATAAAAAAGTGAGATGAAATTCCCTTTCATTGTGTCTTTACTCTCGTAGTACTCATTCAAACATACTGTATAATAAATATAAATTTATTAGAAAGATTTTACAGAACCATATTATTATATATAATACCATATATTTATTTATCATGACTTTATATTACCCTCTTGTAAGCAATTTCGTGTTAAGGTTACGCTTCAGGTAATATCCACTTTGTTTTTCACATGTATCTTAATTTATTATATCTTCGATCCTTTACTTATATCATGATTTCCATAATTTAAACCATGATATAAATACCATTTATATATAAATATAAAAACGAATAAATAAGATTAAATAAATAATAAATATAATATATTACATATATAAATAAATTTTCTATCATAATTTCTACTATGAGAGGCGGTAAAGGAAAAATGAACAACCATCGTTTAGTGAGGCGGTAGTTCACCGTGCACATAAACTGTATGTTCTTTACTCATTAGATGGATGTGTGTGTAAGTGTAGGTTTAAACCTTAGAATAAAAACATCCTATTATATTGAAGATACTGGTGTTGTTATAAAATCATGGAATAAAGAGAGTGGAGGGGGTAGAGAAGGAAAAACAAAAGAAAGGAGCTCGTGAGAAGAGGTTACCTCTTAATCGGGCAACTCCTTTTGGTTTGTGCCAAAAGGATTACTTGGATTTCTTTATTCACAAGGATAGGATTATTTGAGTAAGGTACTGAATTTTATAAGTGTATTGGGCAGATATTGTTCGAACCTAAGAGGTTTGAGAGGCGTGAATAAGTGGGAGAGGTGGTGGCCGTTTATACGGAAGGAAAAAGACTCACTTGGAATTTTTGAAAACAAGTTAGGTGTAAAAATGTTATTACCTAAATAAAGTCATAAAAAACCTAAATAAATCAATAATTTAATTTTTATGGATGTAAATGGACATAAAATGGGTTTTGGACAAGTTTCTTGGTCATTTGGGCTCATAATATTAAGGTTTAGTACCTAATTAAGCTTAATTTGACCTTAATCGTTGTGATTAATTTTAATCACTTTTACTAATCATTTTGGTAAAAGACCAACATGATATAATTAAACTCTAAATATTATAATTATTAATATGTTTTATGTACATTTTTAAAAATTCAATTCATATAAGCGGTAAAATAAATATTAATGCTAATCCCACAGATGGGATGAAATAACGGGTTTTTAAAGTAGAAAAATGTTCAAAATTTTGTTAATTTTTTTATTCAATTTCAAAGTGGAATTGGTTATAACTAAATAAATGGTATTAATAGATTTATAATTGATCTAATTTGAGTTTAAATCAAATTGAAATTATAATTTAACATTAGTAATTATTTAAATGAAAAGGTAGTTATTAATTAAAATGCAGTAATTTTTACTATTCATCAAAAAATGAAGTTTCTCAAAAAAATACAAAAAATTCACCCTATTATAATTTAAAAATTCTAAATTAAAAAATTAATTTGATTTTATCAAGTTAAATTTCTAGATATTTCTAAAATTAATTTTATTATTTTCCATAGAAGGACATGAAATGTATTTTATTTGAGAAAATAGTTTTTTACAACATATAAGGACTTTACCATAAATCATATCTTTCGTTATCAATATTTTTTATTTATATAAAAAAATTATAAAAAATATTTTAAAATTATTTATTACTATTTGTATTACTATGTTTAACATCTAGGTTATAATTATCTCAATTAAATAATAAAAGGATGAATCTTAGAAACATTAGTGTTGCACGTAATGTAAGTCATGTCGTGGTTGTGTGTAATGTACACTGATTCAATGTTATGTGTATCATAATCCAAATTGGGTTCATGTAATGTACTACAAGTCGGTGCCTTATTAAATGAATGTTTAACTTAGTGATTTACTAAAAATAAAACAAACTATTTTTAGAGTTGTGTGAAATGAAAAATATCAAAAGATTAAATTAATTTGAAAAAAATTCACAAAGTCTCTGGGTGTTACATTACTGGATCCGAACATGACCCAAACACCCCCAAAACCTTTTTAACCTCATTAGTCATCTATATTAAGTCCAAAATAATGAATTAGACCAAATTTAAAAGGATCTATACCTGATATCAAAACCAAGTTCTTACAGCCTGGATGCTCCATTACTATAATATATGAACTCTTGTATATGATACTTGGTGATAGATATCCATGGTGATGATAAGAATTTAGTATACCTATTTATGGGAAAAGTTTGTTTCAATTGTTCTTCACTGGGCTTTAGCATTATTTTTTATGTTTTGTACGAGAGGATCCACAAATAATCCTATTGACTATACTACTATAATAAACCCACATATATATAAAACATTTTCTAGGTTAGTAAGATTAGTTTGGATATACAACTAGATTTTACTAGCTTGTGGTTTTCTAGGAGTTGTTTGGGTTTCATGGTCACTATCATCTTTACCTTATTTCGGTACTTATAGTTTACCATTATAGTTGTTTTATCCTATATGAAATTTCATGCATGTACTTGGGATTTCATTAATATATATGCGTAGGATTTGATTGGTGTATCTATATTATCCCTCTCTTCTACATGTTTATCTTAGAGAGAAATGCCTCCCATTTTTATGTTTATTATACCCTTAGTGCTAGTTGCATACTTAGGGCCTATTGGAGCTGAGACTCAGGCAGTCGCTGTCCTCTTTATCTCATTTCTGGCCTAGGAGGGTTAAACTTTAGGGGGAGGGGTCATGATAGAGTGGTATTAAAGGTTTAAGTTGAGGTATAGGATGAAGTTTAGAGTTAGGAACAAGTGAGACGACATGAGTTGGTAGAGAAACTATGTTAGCTAAGTTTAGTAAGTGATGAAAACATGGGAGATTAGATGAGACATGGGTATTTAGGCCCCCTATGATCTGATGCACAAAACTTTTGTGCATTCATGTGCTTGAAATTATTTTTGTTTTGTTTGATTAAATGTTGTTTTTTATGTTTTATTATAAACCATATTATTATTTTATGTTAATTATAATTTTATGGAAATATGTTTTACTGGATTACTATATTTTTATTCTATCTTGATATAAAGTTATTATATTTTTATAATTCCTATATAATATGAAATATAAAAAGTATATCTTCATTTTATTCCGCTATGAAGATGTATAATTAATTCTATATAATGATCAAGTCTTGTCCGAAGATATTACATGCTCTTGGTTTCAATAATATTTTTTAGTTTATAGTTTTTTAAAGTTTCTTTAGTTTTTATATTATAACATGAGTTATATGGATATGATTCTAGAGAAAATTGTTCATTTTGATAGATAGATAAATTTATTTACATTTCTTTAAATTAACATAAAGCCTAAATTTGTTATTTAAGTTCCCTAAAAATTACTCAAAGAATCTGAATCAATTCTAGATTCTAGAGTGTCTAGAATTAAAAACAGTTTTATTTCAATGATAACTCTTTAGATATACATGAAAATATCACCCAATTTATTTTTTGAAAGATAACAAATTTTTATATTTTTATTTAAAATTCATAAAAGTATGAAAATTCCATTTATATTCCTTAAAAAATTACTAAACATATGAAAAATGTTAGTCATTTTTCAGAAGCCTTTATTATATATTTTTTTACTATTTTTCAATGATAACTCATAATATATATATATATATATCATATTGAATAGATAATTTATCTGTTGTAAATACCTAGATTTTTTATACATTTTAGTCTTTTGGACCTTTCACTAATTATGTTGTTTGAAAGGGTTAAAAAATCACCAATAATTACATTATCAAAGTTCATGAATAAAATGATGAATGGTTCATAATA
This sequence comes from Viscum album, assembly GCA_963277665.1. NCBI lineage: Eukaryota > Viridiplantae > Streptophyta > Magnoliopsida > Santalales > Viscaceae > Viscum > Viscum album. The sequence goes on along the minus strand of OY728166.1, from coordinate 1,226,501,444 downwards.
TCCTCCATCTAATCATATCTTACACAACTTATATGGAAGCACACTTTTACTTTCACAACGAAAACCTTATCTCTCAATTGGAAATTCCACATTTTCACTGTTACTCTCCAAATTCATCGGCATGGAATCAAAAGTACATATTCCTTAATGTTGGACATCTCCAATTCTCTTGTTCGACACCAAAGTTTACTTAAATGGAAGGTACAGTTCCAAAGATGATGAAAGCATGCATCCTTGGTGGCATCATGGTGAAAACATCAAAGCTGTGATAGAAATATCAGTACAAGACCTCCATCAAAGGTAGTATTAGAGCCGCCACCATGACGATTTCTCATCTCTTACATCACAATGGTTAAACTTCATCCCTTCAACAATAGTAGTACTATGGTAACCTTCACCAATGGTAGTACCATGGTCACCTTCAATAATGGTAGCTCAACTTGAATATAACATACTTTTCTAAGGTATCACTAGGGTCCTCCTTGAAGGTAGAACCTAATATTCCTTGAAACCCAAAAGATATCTTTCTCCCCTATGCCCATGGTAGCTTCTTGTAGCATGTAGTAGTATATCATATTATCTCCAATGGTATAATTTTCCTCTACTTCAACCAATTTTAGTACCATGACTCTCTTTAAAAATATCTTGTCTCAAGAAGTGATAACACTAATGCGATGGTAGCACTAACTCAACATCCTTCTAATGGTAGTATTTCCTGGCGTAATGTTAGAATTATTACCATAGTGCAATGATAGTACCCTTTTCTACCACAAATGGTAGCATCACAATGATATATCCTACATTTTTCATACAATGGTAGAAACCACCTGATTCCACCATATATTATTTTATCCTACCACTAGTTATAGAAATATGTGACCAGTAGTTTAATTTTTTCTTGCATCATTCAAAAATATTTTTCATTCTTTGTTTTTCATATATTTATACACTTTAAATACTACATTTTTATAATATTTTTATTATTTTTATTATTCTACAATTATTTATTAATATTTTTTATTCTATGTGAACTGTTTTTATTTTTTTTGAACACGTTTTAATATAATATTTAATTTTTCTTCATTATTCGTAGAAAAATACATCACATGTCAAAAATATTTATTACTACTTAAATTCATGATTTTAACTATTTTTAAATTATTTATTAATATTGTTAAATATTTTCAAATTGATTTTAATGTATTAAATGCATAAAAAATGTTTTATTTTTTGCGTATTTATATAGATTGTATTCCAAATATTTTATTGATATTTAATCCACTTGTGATAATCATGGAATTATAAGAATTAGTTTGAATATTTTATGTAATATTATGTTTAACATATTTTTAAGGAGATTGTTTTGAACCTATTCATTTTTTTTGGATTAAATATCTTGATGATTTTCATAGAAACTACTTTTATCTCTTGTAGATAATTATTTTAATGATAAATTCTCTCTCTCTCTCTGATATTCCGTTAATTTTTTTTGTTATTATTATCTTTTTAATTATTTTACCCATGGAAGGTGGTTATTACTCTTTACAGTTCTCTATTTAAAGGATAGTTTATAATCATTGAAAGGCACTGAATATTATCAATAACATCTTCAAAACTATGTTTTTCCTCGAGAATAATGTTGTGAACTTTAAAAGTGTTGTAAATTATGTAAAATACCTTGTGATCTCTGTTTCATCATCAAGATGATCTCTCAAGTTCTGAATTACATCTTCTTTAACTTCTACTTCCTTGACGAGACGATCTGATCCATTTCTCAAGAACTAGTACCTATGTTTTATTATTCTTTTAACTATTTTGTTTTAGTTTCTTTTTTCTGTAACAATAATTCCCATTTTGAAATTCACTCTAACTTCCAATTTATGCTTTTACATAAAAAAGAAATCATTCCTTATTTCCCTGGGTTATGACTCCCATATTCTAAATTTTAGACCATTTAGGTCATGTCTCCTATAGTCTAAAGTTAGTATTGTTATTGTATTCTGAATCCCCATAAAAAATGCAGTTTCAGTGTTGTTATCCATCCACTTCATAGAAAATGATTTCGTAATAAAGTTATGATTCCTCTTCACAAATCAAATTAGTGCATAACATATCTCTTTCCGAGTAGAGAGGTATAAAAGTATAGTAGGTCCATTTTGGACCAAAATACTATAAAAACATAATAGTGTCCATTCTTTTATTATGATGCTAATTGACTCTAATAAATCACTTTAATAATTAATTTAGATAATTAATCTATTTCATAAATTTTTTTAATTTAGTATATTCACCCTCCTCTAGACTATCTTCCATTACCCTTTAGGACCTAACACATTTATGTTTACTAAGTCTTCTAAATGAAGTGATACTGGTTTCAAGGCAGAGACCCAGGAAAATATCATAAAAAATTATTCTTTAAGTATGTGTTTAAAATGGTAAACCTTGGAATTATGTTAACCTAAAATAAATAAATATAATTAATTAATCAATTAATCAATCTTATGAATTCTATATTATAGGTTCAGGAGTCTCTAACCATTTGTTCTTCTGTAAGGTATGGCTCCAAGTCTATGTCCTTGTAAGGTTAGCACTGAATATGTTTACCAGGATGTGCCAACAGATTTTTGCAGAGTATAGGTTGAAGAAGGTGATAATGGGTGGAGGTAACTTCAAGAGTTTCAGTGCCAGAGTCTTCATAAGTATAAGGGATCTATTTTGGACTCATTTAAAAAGGACTGGTTGGAGGAGGTTTAGATAACTTTCAATTAAATATGTTCTCATAAGGATCACTGGTTTTTGTTGGATGTAATGATGCTACATAGAGTAGTGAGTAAGTGGTGGATCTTGTTCCTTGGGGATTACAAAGAGTCGACAGTCTCATGAGAGAAGTCTAGAGACCATTTCCGAGCTGATCTTATTTCTTCAACTATAAAGGCATCCAATCACCAAGAGTAGATTACCCTTTGATAGGGGAGCTCCAGTGTGAGGGATTTCATGATCCACTTCTGGACCATTCTATGATATTATTTAGGGATGTTTCTAGATAAGGAGGCTAGGGTGAGGAATTTTGAGGAGGCTGTTCATCCATAGATTCAGTGGTAGGTCACCTTGTTCATGTTGTCAAAATATCTTGAGGTATTAGAGAGGGAAGGTTTTATTGAAAGGACACTGGATAAAACCAAATCATCATGTGAGAGGAGTCATCTAGATTCCTCATGAAGTTGGGTTGTGGTTTGATTTTCTTTAATGCTAGGATATAGGAGTTTTAAAATAACTGGGGGTAGGTCCCAAATATCATCATGTTATTTTTATGAGGATGGAGACTCCCATACTTATACCAAGATATCATACGAATGTTTTTCTTATAGAGGATGAGGTCATAAGTGGTGAGAGTTACAAAACTTTATGAGTAGTTAGTGTACGCTAGATGTTCCACTTCAGGTTCATCTATTGAGGCAGTCTCAGTCATGAAGCAAGTCATGGTCAACTTAATGCTTTATAATTTCTAGCTCCAGATGAGCGAGACATCATTTATGGTTCCTTTTTTCAATATCGTTTCATGTTTTATTTGATTCAAGAGCTACAAACTTCTTTATATCACTTTTCCTTATCCACACATTGGTACTTGAGGTAGATAGGCTTCCAGTTCCCTTGGAATTGACTACCGTGATTGGAGGTAGAAGTTATATGTATGAAGTACATAAAGAATTTGATCTAGTGTTGGTGTATCACTGCTCTTAGAGATACATCCTATGTTTATTGATAGATCCATATGATATCATCCTTGGCATGGATTGGCTATATTCAGTGTATGATATCTTGGATTTCTTCAGGAGTATGTTTGTGTTATATAATGTAGATAGAGATCTAATGGTGTTCATTAGTGAGGGAGACCCTCAGATGTGTTAGTGGCGTGTTCTGTCCTTATCATCCTTGATGGATGAGAAGATGTTGAGTTTATCATAACTTCAGCCTATGGTGTTTCCTAGGGTTGTGTAAGGGTACCATGATGTATTTTTTGTGGAGGTTTTATCATTTACTCATTGACGAGAGATTAATGGGATTGAGATACAACCATACATTTCTCTAATATCGATGTCTCCATATAGTATTGAACTTTATGAGTTGCGAGATCTTTGAGTATAGTTTGATGATCTATTATAGCGAGGTTTTGTTCTACTGAGACCAGTTTTGTTTACAAATAAGGATGGTGGTATTTTGTGGATTTGTATCGATTATCATCTTTTTAATCAAGTGAAAATGAATAAATACTATCCTCATCTGCAGATTAATGATTTATTCAATCAGTTTAAAGTATCAAGTTGGTTATCAAAGATCGATCTAGAGTCATGACATCATCAGATGTGGGTGAAGGTTGATGGTATTATGAAGACTTATTTTTAGTTTCATCATGAGAATTATGAGTTCATTATGATGTCGTTCACTATAAAGAACTATTATCCCCAATAGGGTAAATACCCTAAGAGGGGTGGGTGAATCAGGGTATGACATATTAAAACAAATTCTTCTTCAGATCATGTTTTATCATTAAACAAAATAATCTTCTCTCATTTTCCCATAGAAATGTATAAACAAAACTAAAAGGATTCATGAGAAACATCAATTTTACTTAGTTCACCCTCACTGGGCCACATCCAAGATTCATACAATGGTAATGAAATGATGTACCAAATCCACTAAGGATCTCTTCCAAAATAAAACTTTCATCCTAAATCACTTCTATGCCTAAGATCACTACCTTTACAATGTTTAGGGTCAACTCACTACTTTCCCAATGGTCACTCCCTAACTCAATTTTGATGGATCACTACCAATGGAAATGATAAAATTATTCCTCTTCCTTTTCTCACTACTTTGGAAAGGATCCACCAAATGTTTATGGACATGTAGGTCCCTACATTATCAATAATGAATGCATCCTCAATTGTAGGTAGATTATCTATTGATTATCTTTCTATGTTGTTCCTTCACATTTATGAAAACAATTGGATGAAGTACTCACACTTTCCAAATAACTAGAAAATACTTATCTTTATAATCGAAAGAGAAATTACCTCTTCTTTGGAAATATTTTCATGAGATTTCAAGTCTTCCTTTTACTTCCTTGAATGTAGCAGTGAATAAAATCCTTCTATAAGTATTTTCTAATCATGTAGATCCTATGTATTCTTATTCTTCTTATTCAGAATTTAGGTATGATAATGATACTATTCATAGGGAAACATAGTCATGTATCTCCTTGCACAAGACACTAGTGTGATACCACTATGTGAGACACTAGAGCATATCCCCTTGTGCGAGATCCTAACATATACCTTTTCCTGAGATCCTGTCATGTGACTCTTTGCACAAGATCCTGGTGTGATACCATAGCATGAGACCCTAGCACGATACCCTATGATGATACCCTAGCATGAGTCCCTTCCATGAGTCTTCTTTTTCATTGATCATGAGTTCTTGGTGTGAGACCACTTTCACGCTTTACATGAGTCCCTGGTGTGAGACCACTTTCGTGCTTTGTGTGAGTCCTTGGTATGAGAACGCTTTCACACTTTTCACTAGATCATGGTCAAGTATTATTTCATGAGTTTGCATTCATGATTTGCGTAAGGCCTTGTTTATATCATGCATAAGACTTAAATGATGTCAATCATGTATACTTCTTCACGAGATCTCTTTGTGAACCTATTTCTAAAGATCTCTTTATGAAGCTATTTACCGAGATCTCTCCGTGAACCTTCTTCTTGGATGTTTCTTCATATCATTCTTTTAAGAAAAACTTTGTCAATGTTTAAGGACATGTTAGGGGGTATTTATAGGCATACACGCACCTCCTTAACTTCACAATTCAAAGAAAAATATCTATTCCACCACCTAAGTACTTGAAATCTATGATTCCCCATTACAAGGTCAAAGTTAGTATTGTAATGGTCAATGATATTGTATTTCAGTTATTGGCATGATCCATAGTGAGATCTAATTACAACCATGATCACTACACAATATCTCATCGTGAGATCCAAAGACAATCAAGCGCTTCATGAGATCCCATCATAAGTTCCAAAGATTATCATACTTTGTCATAATGCACTTCAAAAGATCTCGAATGACCATGATATACCTCCATCATTTCCATATTTTTATTCATTATCATGAAATTTCACAAGATTCAGGCATGAGTCCTATTTTTTCTTTGCATGAGATCTGGGTGTGAGCTCTAAATAAAATCATGAGTGATGGAAATTATCCATTCATGAGATCCAAGGACAAGCATGAGCACTGTGTGAGATCCCATCATGAGATCCAAAGATAATCATGAGCATTGTGAAATATCCCATCACGAGATCAATTCATTCATTAGCACTCTACAAGATTATTCCAGTGATAGAGCTAATATTTCCACTATTTTTCATTTCTAATTTAAGGATTTAATGACCACAAACGTGTCGTTCTATGTAAAATTGCATTTTTTTAAAATTGAAAGATGTTTTGAACTAAATTGTGAAAATTTTGTAATTCTGGACTTTAAATTATCTTCAATTGTCTGATGTATTCTAAGATTTAAATTAAAGGAAACTTCATACCATGAGTGAAGCGAAGCGGCATGACAACAGATTTTGGAGAAAAAAAGTGTATCTAGAAACTAAAGCAGAATGCCTACACGATGTGTAATGACCTTACACATTATGACCATTTCAAAAATAACTTGCCGCACTAGACATGTCTTGAAGGATGATCACACCGTGGAAAGAAAGTACTTGATGTGTACTCTTAATACACATCGTGTCGGGAGTCAACCAATCAAAACAACGTAAGAGATTCACAGGATGTGGTGGAGAAAGTGGATTTGGGGTACACAACGTGTAACCTAGGTACACGTCATGTACCGATGGTCGTGTAGAGAAAATTAAGGCAACAAAGTCCATGGGTTCTTCCGGGATTTGCCTATAAAAGGTACCCCTTGGTCTCCCTTTTGGAGAACTCAGGATGGACATAGAGAAGTAGACACCACCAAACATCCTCCAGGTGATCCGAAGCCTTCCTTCGCCATAATGGAGATTGAGATCTTGATGATTCCATCCATAAATTCCGTAACAAAGAACATAGAGGCTTCCCAAGCGATGAGCGGCTAAACCCCACATGGTTGTAGATGACGACACCTTATGGAAACTCTCTTCAATGTTGTGATCTCATTATCTAATCTCTTTCTGAATTTATTTTGAACTTATATCATTGAACAAATCTAGTTGTTTTCATTCTTGATTATAAATTCAAAAAATTTGGTTGGATGGTTGTTCCTTTTATGAATTAAATTAAACAACCTATCTATTTAAACTTATTTGGTAAGATCTTTTCATTGAGCATACTAGTTTGATTATGTTTTATTTTTTTATATCTTCAAGTAATTGAATCACTTCAATAGGTGGGACACCAATCATATTTATATATTAATATGACATCTATATAGATTTGAGTGTTCACCTGGGGATCCTTGGGGGTGAATTTAGAAATTCAATTGAGAAATATTTGTATACAAGGAAGATGGAAGTGTTTGAGAGGTTTATTCTTGTCCATGAACATTGTTTTAATCTGATTTTCAAATCCATTTAATTCTGTCTACTTTCTACCTTGTTCTTTAATTTTGTTTCATTTTATTTTCAAACTTTAAATAAAATCCACAAATTTATCTTCATGTTAAAACAAAGAAAATCAAAACTGAAAGTTTTGAAACTCAATTATCAACCTCCTTGATAGAAAACCCTATGGTCACCACTATACTATATTAAAAAGGGGAAAATATTGATTGAGGTTAACACGACTGAAAATCTTTACATTATCCAACATTCATGATTTTTGTGAGATCAGAAATTTTCAATTTTCTTGAGATCAAACATTCATGATTTTCATGAGATCAAACATCCATGCTAACTCTTCATGCCTTATTTTAGAACCATCCATTGTAACCAACCTCAAACTCTCTCAACAAACACAATTAAAACAAAAGAACTATTATGTGGGATTTTTTTCCAAATAATCTCACCCTTTGGGTTTGTTGAAAACTCTTCAAATTTTGACACCATATTAAAGATTCTTCCATCTTCTTACAAAAATTAACTTCTTGAGATTCTGATAGCTATCATAGATTTAATCAATACACACTATAAGACCACATGATCAATGCTCGGCATGATAAACAAGAGTAGCATATAAAGTTCATCAATAAGTCACTTCATTCAAAAAATGCACTCAGCCGATTTCATAACGAACCTCATCTGTCGTGATATATATCCATTGATTGATCATATTTAGAATCTTCAGGTTTAAATCTTCCCCTACTTCACTACCCCCCCTATCAACTTCTCTCCTACATTGATTAAGATATTTTATCCCCTTTTATAGCCACAATTTCTCCTCCTTTTTCAATAAAATTAATGGTTTCTTTCTTGTGGTATACAAAAGTGTAAAGAAAAAAAATCAACATACCAGGGAAAAACACATCATACCTCAGGAAGAGGGGTACCAAATACACACTTTTTCAAGTGTGGGGAGTCAACTTAACTCCAAGATACAGTCAAATATATTCAAATACTTATTTGGGTAAGTCCTTTTTTAGAATGTCTTTAACCTATAGTTTTTGTAGGCATATACCCCATCTTCACAAGACCTTACTCCACCTTATCCTTGATAAAATGACACTTGATTTCCATATTATTTTTACTATAGTGATATAATATATTTTTTCTTATATTTATAGCATATAAATTATCATAATGGATTTTTATTGGAGACTTCACTAAAACTCCCATATCATCAAGTGGCTGCTTCATCCACAATAACTGCATGCAAGCTTGAGTGGCTTAAATATATTCAGCTTCTGTGATGCTAAATAAAATTAAATCTTGTTTCCTTATTAGCCAATAAATATAGAAACCACCAAGTTAGAACACACCAACTAATGTTTATTTTCTACAATCATCTGAACGAGACCAATCTGCATCTATATAGCCCAATAACTCTTGCTGATATTTTTCATTGTACTATAAACTGAAATTATCCATCCCCTTGATATAATGAAGTATTATTTTTAATGAAATTAAGTGTATTTATTTGGTTTTTTAATACTGTGCTACTTGGAATGTAGAAAAAACAATATCAGGTCTTGTCACTATCAAGTATAAAAGTCTGCCAATAATTTTCCTATATTCCGTGACATTAACTACATTTCCTTCATCATCATATGATAGTTTCATTTGGGTGGACACTATATTCATAATATCCTTGTAATTATCCATTCTAAATCTTCTCAAAACCTCCTTGGAATATTTATATTGATACATGAATGTTCAATTCTTTCCTTGTGTCACTTGTAAACCAAGGAAAAACATCAGTTCACCAATAATTGACATTTCAAACTCACTTTTCATGAATTTTGATAACTGATTGAATTGAAACTCATCTAATCCCCCAAATATAATGTCATTGATATATACCATCACCATCATCCTTTGATTAATTTCATTATTGACATATAGATTATAATCAACTCCACTACAATGAAAACAGAGATTCTTTAAAAATTGATATAGTCTTGAATACCATGTTCTTGGTGCTTAGTTCAAAACATATGGTGCCTTATTTAGCCAAAAAAATATTTTCTCATCTTCATGAATGATAAAACCATATGATTTCTCAATATAAACATATTCTTCTAGAACCCCATTTTAAATTGCTAACTTGATGTCCATCTAGAAAACTTTAAACCTTATTTTCACTACAATGGCCAAGAATAATCCGATTGTCTCTATCCTCGAAATAGATAAAAATGTTTCATCAACATCAATACCCTCTATTTGAGAGTACCCTTTTCACACTAATAATTCTTTGTTTTGAATAAATGTTCCATATTTATTCATATTATTGTGAAAGACCCATTCAGTACCAATGACATTCTTATTTTTTGGTCTCAAAATAATATCTCATGTCTGATTATTCTCAATTTGGTCAAGCTCATCATTCATATAATAGACCCAACTGTAATCTCCAGCCATTACCTCAAAACAATTAGGCTATGCCTTCGGTAAGAATGATTCTTGCTGTAGAGTCTTCATCCCCATTATCTGCATTAGTTATTTCTAATCACTAATTATGTTTTGTCTATTAATTCATCTCATCTCTTCAATATTTTTGCAGATAATGGTTTATTTTCATCCTTTTCATAATCTGAATATTCTTTTAAACCAGTTTCTAGAACTAGAATATCCCCTGATCTACTTATCTCTTAATCACTATCCTTCTGATACTGATCATGTATCTGCTGAAGATTATTCTCATTCTCCACTATAGTTACATCATTTCTTTAAACTAACTTTCCCAACCTCTTATTAAAGGACTTATATTTTTTGATTTTCTTTGAGTAGCCAAAAAATATCCATTCATCTCCATGAGATTTAAACTTCATGTGTTTCTATTTATTGGGAATGAAACACTTACTTCTAAAGACTTGAAATTACTTTAATGTTGTATCTTTCCATACCATAGCTCATATGGATTTCTCTCTTATTTTGAACATAATAATGTTCTATTTGATTTATAGACCGATGTGATCACTACTTCTTTCCAAAACTTCTCTAGAAGGTTTTTCTAAATGAGAATTGTTTTAGCCATATTGTTGATAATTCAATTTCTTCTATCAACTACTCTATCAGGATGTGGAGTTATTACTACTGAAACTTAGTTACTTATCCCATGTTTCTTGAGATAATAATCCACTTGGAAATTTTTGAACTCTATTCCATTATCCGTTTGGATATTCTAGATTTTTTGACCTGCTGTCTTTTCACCTTCCCTTCAATAAGTTGTTATGAAACTGAACACATTAGACTTGTGATTTATGAATGAAACCCATGAAATTATTCTAAAATCATAAATAAAGAGAACATAGTATCTCCTCCCATCAATAGATCTTGGTGAAATAGGTCTACACACATAAATATGCACAAAATCAATCACTTTTTTGACCTTTTTTATTTTTAATTTTATGTATTTATATGACCTTCCCTTAATGAAAATAAACACATGCATGATTATGATTGCATAATAACCTAGGAAGGACTCGAGGAACATCACATTTCACCAGATCTTCCAAGGAAGTTTGTATCAAGTGACCAATAAATTTATTCCATAACTTTTTTTTCTTTTTTCCTCAGATAGAAATCACATATCTTATTCTCCACTCACAAGGTAGAGATTACATTTCATACTCTTTCCCTATCCAAAAACTGCACCATTTTTTTCTTTATAACACATAATTTCTTGGAAAAGCTTATGGAATGTATTAAATCACATAATTTACTAACACTTAGTAAGTCATGATTGAAACCTTTAACAACCAATACATCTACATGTCTCATGTATTTTCCCCCAAACTTTTCTTTTCTTGAGCTAATAATTTTAAGGCCTTCATCATTACCAAATATCACAATACCTTCCTTATAGTATCTGATTCCTATCACTAGTTCTTTATTTGTTTTCATATGGGAGGTATGATCCATATTACAGTGTGATCTAATACTTTGAAAGTAATTTCAGAAATTACTACATATTCACATCTCTTCTTTTTTATCCATGTTTTTGACTTCATACCCAGTACATATTGATAATCTTGATCTTCCTCAAAGTATGATGGACCAGATTCATCTTACAGAGATGAAAATCGATTTTCATTTTAAGATCATTTAATGATACATTTAGGTACTTCTTATTATCACATTCAGTCTGCTTTGGCACATTCCTTTTCATTATTGATGAGAAATATCTTTCCATGTGTCTTAATCCTCCACACCCGAAACAGTTAATATTAAATGATATAATGGAATATTTAGCTCTATATAGATGCCTCTATTGGTCTTATTCCCTTGATACCTCTTGTAAATGGAACATATAATTTGTGAGTGTCCCATATTTCCAAAATAATAACATCTAATGTAGGGTGAATTCTTGTGTGTCACTAAGGCACTACTAGTTTTACCTTGGGTTCTTTGAAACTTTTGGTTCTGATTTTTACCAAAATCAATCTTTAATATCAGAGTAGGTGCCTGTGGTATGACTTCAACTATTACTACTTTCTATTTTCAATCAAAAACCATACTATCTGTAATGTTTGGATCTATCATTTACTTCTCCCAACATTCATTTTTCTATTTCATTGGTGTTTTGAACTTTACTTTTCCATTTTCTACTAGCTTTTCAACCTTATTTTCTAGAGTCAATTGATTATCCTGATCTTTTACTTTCCTTAACTGGATGAAAAATTCCTCCTTAATATTTTCAATGATTTTTTCTTGATCTTTCACTGTATTATTCAAAACATTTATCACCCTTTTATGTTCTTCAACTTTGAGCTTTTACTCACCGATCATATCTAAGTTCACTGGATTTGAATACTTAAGCTTTTAAATTTCATTTATTAGCTTAGAATTATCTTATTCATGCTCTTAAATAAAGAGTTTATTATCATAAACCACCATGTTGTCTTTCCTTGTTTTGGATCTCCAAACATTTACCTCTTTAAGGGAAACTTCTAATTCGACCTGAAGGTCAACTCTTCCTTTGACTTCTCATTCATCATTTTAATTCTATTCCTTTATTTAGGAATTTATAACAAATTCCACCATAACATATGATTCACAATCCTTGAATTCATCCGACTCTTCTGCCTCAAATTCTTCTAAACTTTCATATTATTTTGAAAGTAGATTCTTCCTTTTGAAGAAAATTTTCCTACAACTTTTATTACCTTTCACGTAGGCCGAAGACTTCTTTCTGGGAATTTTTACTTCATCCTCATCATATTCTTGAAACTTATTAGGTTACCTCGTTTCTATATTTCTAACCATTCCACATAAAAATCATGTAAGTGGGAGTTTCCTTTTGAACCTCTTCATAAATTTGATGAAAGGAATGACATGACTTCATCTAGATCTTCATCTTCCTACCCATATTAAATAGTGAGCTTCTTTATGGAATTGAATTCCACTTCTTTAGACTTCCCCTTTTCTACAGACTCATTATCATCATTTCTCATCTCATATACAATAAGTGCACTATGAAAGCTATCCAATGTTAGATCCTTTGGATATTTATATCCCAATAAAAAAACTTTCAGATTGAACTGAGGTGGATGTATTCTCAATATTCACTTGAAAATATTCATATCTTCAATAATTTCTCCAAGACCATGCAAGTATTCTATAATAACATTCACTCAGTCAAATAATGCATCAACAGACTCATTACGGTTTATTTTGAGATTCTCATACTTGTTCCATAGAACCTTCAACTTTTCTTCTCTAACTTTTGAGTCACCCTCATAAATATTTAGAAACTTTCCCACATAAAAGTTGATTAATTACAAGACATAAACTTCATGTATATAGTATTATATGGGTCTCCCCCTAAAGTATTTATTATATTGGCATCAACATCCAACTCCCTTCAGTCAGCTTCTGACAAAGCACCACTATAGATACTGGCCAAAATTCCATACATCGCTACTGTAAAGACATCCATTATTAAAGATCATAAGTAGTGTTGCATCCAATTCTTCCATAATTGAAAATTATTTCCATCAAATATCAGAATCCATTTTTTATTAACAACCTCTATTTCTTATACTTAGAGAGAACCAATGACTTTGAAACTTTATCTCTAATACCTATTTTTAGCCCAAATTGTTTAAATAACTTGATAAGGGGGTGAATTAGGGTATGAAAGATTAAAATAACCTCCCCTTAAGATCTTGTTTCATCATGAGAGAAAACACTATTCTTTTCCTTCCCTATAGCAATTTATGAACATAAATTAATGAATGCACAAGAAACAATAATTTTACTTAGTTCACCCTCAATGGGATACGTCTGAAGAGCATACAATGACAATGTACTGATGTAAAAAATCCTCTAAGGCTCACTTCTAAAATACAAGGTTGAGGTATATCACTTCTATTACTAGGCTCACTGCCTTTACAATGTTTCATATTAGATCACCACTTTCCAAAGGGTCACTCCCTAACTATCTTTTGATAGATCACTACCAGTGGAAGGGATCACCTTCTTCCTCTTCCTTTTATCACTACTCTGGAAAGGATCCACACATAGTTTATAGACATATAGGTCCCTTCATTATCATTAATGAATGCATCCTCAATTGTAGGTAGATTCTTTATTTAAGCACTTTATGGTTTTCTCCTTCACTTATGTGAAAACACCTAGATTCAACACTTACACTTTCTAGATAACAGAATAGACTTATCTTTAGTGTAGAAACAATAATTACCTCTATTTTGGAAAGATATTAATGAGATTACAAGTCTTCCTTTCACTTAATCGAATATAGTAGTGAATAAACTCCATATGAAAGTATTGTCGAATTCTGAAGATCCTATATCTTCTTCTTCTTGTTCAGTATTTAGATATGAAAATGATACTATTCATAGGGAAATATAGGTGTGTATCTCCTTGCGCAAGAGTCTAGTGTGATACCACTATATGATACCCTGGTACATATCCCCTTTCATGAGATCCTGATGCATACTTTTCATAAGATCCTGGCACAAGATCCTTTGAATGAGATCTTGGTGTGACACCCTGGAATAAGACCCTAGCATGAGACCCTACTGTAAGACCCTACTATGAGGCCCTAGAGAGAGTCCCTTCTCCTAGTCTGTTTTTTTCACTGAGCATGAGTTCTTAGTGTGATACCACTTTTATGATTTGTGTGAGTCCCTAATGTGAGACCGTTTTTGGGCTTTTCATGAGTCCCTGGTGAAAGACCACTTTCACACATTGAGTGAGATCCTGGTGCGATTACAATTTCATGAGTCCACTTTCACGAGTCCACTTTCAAACTTTGTGTAATACCCTGTTCATATCATATACAAGACTTATGCGATTTCAATCGTGTATACTCCTTCACGAGATATCTACACAAACCTCTTTTGCGCGATATCTCCATGAACCTATTTCAAGATATCTCTCCATGAACCTTCTTCACATACATTTCTTCAAATAAATATTTTAAGAAAAACTTCATCAATTTTTATGGATGGGTTAGGGGGTATTTATAGGCATAAACGCACCACATTAACTCCAAAATTCATGGGTAACCATCCGTTCCACAACCATATCACTCACACTCCATGATTCCCCATTATGAGATCAAAGTTAGTCTTTTTATGGTCAATGATGTTGTATTTCAGTGATTTATATGATCCAATGTGAGATCCAAATAAAACCATTAACACTACATGAGATATCATCATGATATCCAAAAACAATAATTCGCTTCGTGAGATCCCATTGTGAGTTCTAAAGGCAATCATAAATTGTCATCATGTGAATCACAAGATCTAGAATGACTATGAGATACCACCATAATTTACATATTTCTCTTTATATTTATGTTCTTTCATGATATCCGAGCATGAAACTTTTCCATTATTTACATGAGATCTGGGTGTGAGCTCTAAATACAATCATGAGCACTGTGCAAGATCCCTTCACAAGATCCAAGGACAATCATGATAACTTCATGAGATCCCATTATGAGATCCAAATAAAATCATGAGCACTGTTCAAGATCCCATCATGAGATCATACATTAACACTTTTCATGAGATCATACATTCATGGTTTTTATGAGATCAAATATCCATGCTAACTCTTCATGCCTTCTTTGAGAACCAACCTTTGTAAAAAACCTTGAACAATTTAACAAACAGAATCAACCCAAAAGCACTATCATGAGGGATTTTTGCCTAAAAATAAAACTCCAACTATGTTTATGGGTTTATTGAACATAGTTTTTAGGGAGTTTTTGGATTCGTTTTTGGTGGTTTTCAATAATGACATCCTGGTGTACTTCATGTATGGGGAGGATAATGAAGAGAATATACATGCCATTTTGGGTGTTCTTCATTAACAATATCTTTTTTGTGAATTTATCAAAGTGTGATTTCTAGGATTGTAAAGTTTTCTTCTTAGGGAATGTCATGTCTTAGTAGGGAGTAGCTGTGGACCCTTAAAAGGTTGAGGTAGCTATGTCTTGGGAATCCCCCAAGACAATGGTAGAGGTGCCAAGTTTCCTTGGAATCACATGATATTATAGGAGCTTCATGGATTATTTCTATTAGGCTGTAATTCCTCTAATATCCTTGACTAGAAAGGATCATATGTTCTTATGGATCGACTAGTTTGTGGAATCTTTTGAGTATATACAAGAGACGTTGGTCAATGCTCTGGTTCTTTATCTGCTAGAAGAGGGAGTTTGGTTTGAGGATTTTTGTGATGATTCATATCTTGGGTTGGGATATGTTATGATTCCGTAGTGATCATTTTTTTCTTACGGGTCTTGAAATTTACATCCCCATGAGCATTACTATTCACCCATGATCTTGATTTGATGGAAGTTGTGTTTACCTTAAAGTTGTGGACACATTACCTCATCTAGGAGAATTTTTTGGTTTTTATCAATCATAAGAGCATGAGGTATGTATTCTCCCAGTGTAATACGATCTCGAGACAATGATGGTGGATGGAATTCTTGTAGGATTATGACTTCAGGATTTTTTATACATTAGAAAAGGGTAATGTTGTAGTTGATGTGCTGAGAAGAAATCATGCAGTGATGATGTGCATGAATAAAGAGATTCCTAGAGATTTATGGAATAGATATTGGTGATGCCTCTTGATACAGGAGAGGTTGGTGATAGAGGTTGTATTATCCAGATGAAAGTCCAGCCATCTTTGTTTCCATAGGTAGAGGAATCCCTGTTGGGAGATTCTGAGGTGGAGATCTTGAGAGACAGAGTTGTTTTTGGTGATGCCCCTGATGGCTGGTCTAAGGATGGACAAAACCATGTGTTGTTCTATGGGAAGATTTTAATCATTTTTGTGAATCATGATATGATTATTCATAAGTTACATTGCTCAACCTTGGTGGTATATACTAGTGTGAAAAAATGTACCAAGCTATGAGAGGTCAGTTTTAGTGGCCTAGGTTGAAGCATGTGATTATAGAGTTTTTTTCTTGATGTTTGGTCAACTAGGATGTGAAAGCCGAGCACTGTGTTCCTAGTGGTTTGATGCAGCTATTAGATATCCCCTAGTGGAAGTGGGGCGAAATATTGATGGATTTCATTACCTATTTATCTTAATATCTAGGAGGATATTATGCTATACGAGTGATATTATATCATTTTATAAAATAATCCCACTTTATAGAAATTAGGGAGTTGAGGTTAGTGGAGGTTTTTTTGAGGTAGTATTTGGAAGAGGTGGTGAGACTCTATAAAGTCTTGAGGAAAATAATCTCTGATAAAGATCATCATTTTACCTCTAGGGTGTAGAGAGGTATTTATCAGGATTTTGTCTCTTAGTTATTCCTTATTACCACTTTTCATCTGCAGATGGATGATTAGATAGAGCGGACCATCTAGACGCCTGAAGACATGTTGTGATATTGTGTCTTGGATTTTATAGGTTCATGGATGAGGCACCATCCATTGGTTGAGTACTCTTTAAAAAATGGTTTTTACTCCACCATTGGTATGTAACTATTTAAATATTTTTATGATTAAACTTTATGTTTTACATTTTTCAAGACTGGGGTTAGAGAGGAAGTAATTCTCTGAAACTGGTATAGAATACAAAATAGATGGTTTAGGTAATTCATGAGAGGATTAAGGAAGTGCAGGATCATTTGAAATCCTTTTTCAATCATAGGAGGTGGCCTTTGGAGTTTTTTGTTAGAGATCATGTGTTCCTAAAGGTGACTACCTATTGATAGTAGAGATATTTTGGTCATGAGAGTAAGATTTATCCTTGGGTTTTTAGGGTCTTCTAGGTTTTGGATCATTTTGGAGCCATGATATATAGGATAGAAATCCCCCCAGATGATCGAGATGCATGATGTTTTTCACATGTTTCTGATCCACCATTACCTTCATAATGATTCTCATGTCATTAAATGGGTAAATATCGATGTTTATGATGATGTGAACTTCAAGGAGTGGCCCAAGGAGAACAAGGATTACCAGTATAAGGTGTTACATAGGCATTCTACAACCATGTTTTGTGTCTTGTGGTGACATAGTGGAATGGAGGAGAGTACTTGGGAATGTGAGTCACAGATACATGTTCAGTACCCCAATATTTTTTTATTTATCTCATATTTGGTTATAATAAGTTTTATGGTTTTTGAACCTTTTTAGGTTTATGATATGGGTTTCTCTTGTTGATTTATGTGCCTTACTCTCGATTGAGAAGTATCTCCCTTGAGAGACTATTTAGGATCTGGTGATATAGTTTCATGGTTCCATTCTTGTTTTCTCTAAGTGAGGTATTTGAGATCCTATGATGGAGATATACTTGAGATGTATCTCACATGGTGGATGTTCGGATGAACCCATTTCTTCTTTCTCTATATGTTTGGGTTTTTAATTCTTGAAGATGAGAATGGTTTGAGTGGTATATGATATTAGATAATGAATCCTGATGACCCTTTACTTTGTGAGTCTTTGGTGTTAGAGGTTTCCTAGAGGAGGTTCTGAATAGTTTGAATGGAAAATGAGGAGTTTTGAGGGATCTATTACCAAAAATAGCGTGGGTGTAGCGTGGTGGTATGTGTTGCACTATAGTGCTAGTGGATATGAAGTAGTGGTACTTGGATATGGTATAGGTGGGTTGGTGGTGGAAAATAGGGACACTAACCTTTTAGAAATTGCTACACCATGGAGGTAGGCCATGATGTACACCCATATTTTGTGGTCAAGTGTTATGGTGTGGAGTAGGGTGGCTATGTTATAGTGAAGTTTGAGGCTACTTCTAAATCAGGGTTAGCTATGACATGGTAGTTTGGATATGTCATAACCACCCTATTAGTAAAGGGGTGTTGTGGCGTAGTTCTGAAGGATATTCCATGGTCTCATATCCCATTTTATAGTATTTTCCACTAGATCCTCATACATTACTTTGACCAAGGGGTTTATGACACGGTCTCTTGGGTTGTGCTGCAGAATACCCTATGTCGGGGAGGCCTACGACATGGTCCCTTGGGATACA
The DNA here is from genome assembly GCA_963277665.1 of Viscum album. Taxonomy (NCBI): domain Eukaryota; kingdom Viridiplantae; phylum Streptophyta; class Magnoliopsida; order Santalales; family Viscaceae; genus Viscum; species Viscum album. The sequence continues at coordinate 1,226,482,305 of OY728166.1, read as the reverse complement.
CTATGGTCTTAGAAAAATTTCCCTATCTTTAAATATGACCTAGGAAATTATAATCCCATTATTTTTTACTTATCTCCCTCAAACCCTAGGTGATAGAGATTTCTTCATACAGGAATTTGAAGCCTATTTCAATAGGGATTAATACCCAACTCCTAGAGATCAATCTATGGTAATCCAATGTGAGTTCCATCTCCCTTATAGCTGTTTATCTCCATTTAATCTCATCTTCCTCCCATTATCTTTTCCATGATCTGTTGTTTGATATCCATCATCCTAATTGAGTTTTTTTTTCATTTACCAGTGTGTTTGTGGAACAACATCTTTGGGATATTATATTTTCCTCATGGGAAAGGTGGTCTAATATCGCCAATGTTGATCCATTCTTGTTCAAATAATATTGATGTATTCGTGTAGGTGATTAATTGATTATTATTTATTTATGTGAAATTGTAAATTTACCATTGTTTATCCATTTGGATTCCAGTGTAATTAACCTAATAAATATTGAACTAGATTAATAATGAAAATGGATAGAAATATCATGTCAATGTTTTATATCATGATAATGGTTTCCCTCTTGTTTTTCTAGATAGTGTGCTATCAATGCTATTATTATTGAAAATTTAATATTTTTCATGCTTATTTAACGATAAAGCATTTTTTTGTGTGCATTAAAATGATTAATCTTTATAATATTTAATTGTTTTTTTGATTTTTTGCAGGATACCACAATTAATTAGAGAATTAAAAAAAGAAAGAAATATTAAATTTAAATACACTTAGTGACATTTCACAATGTGCCACGGTGAAAAACTAAAATTTTGAAGGTAGATTGATGCTGAAGCAGAGTCAAGGACATGTGAAAGGCCATGTTCAAGGATTACAACTAAATACCTAAGATGAAACCGCACAAAAATTGTCGGGGAACACCAATTATCATCATGAAAATCATTCATGATGTGAAACATGAAGGATTTAAAAGCATTAATGAAAGTTTTGAGAAGTTTAGACCATATAAATTTCATGTTTGGAATACTATTCATGACATGAAATGTCTCAATGGGCTAAAAATTAGTAGTTTAAATGGAAATTAATAGTAGACACCCTATTTTTGATCTGGACCCACCAAGAATCCCCTGTTTGACCCTAAATTATTCATTACAACATTTATGGAATCTTGAGGGATATTTAATGATTATAAATAAGATTCATGGGGGTATTAAAAAGGATGGAATAAAGATAAAGAAATATTGATGCAGAAACCCTTCTACTTCACAACTTTTCTATTTTGTTTTACTTTTTTATTTTCTCTCAATTCCTATGATGTCTCCCTTATCCCTAATCAACTAGACTTACCGATACATGGAGGGATAGTTTTTTTAAGTGATTAGGAAAGGGGGATATTGGACCTATGTGATTTATTTGAGTTTTGTTACATAAATTAATATATAACCCTTTCCATCTTCTACCAACTAGTTTTGATTCTTAATTCAGTTTTTAATACTAAATTAAACTTAATTAGGATTATGTTCGTTTAATTTTTGTTTTTCATGGTCAATGATCCATATCTCCCTCTAACCAATTCCCATCTATTTTCTACATACTAGATTAGGGTTAGGGGGTGAGTGACCAGTGATCACCATAACGTGTACAATATTGTGGCATGAACTATTGATTATTATGGAATTTAAATACATAATTGGGGATTGACCTAATTTATCAAAAGGACTATCTAAGATGTTGTGGACATAGAAATGAGGTAGACTGACTAAGAATTTGATTAAGAATACCCTCACTTTAACCATATGGACAAGGGAGAGAGATAAATCAATAGAGGAATCTCTATCATACTAGATAATGGAAGAAGAATGGGTATACATTGGAAATAATGATAGCATAACATTAGGTTTAGTCAAACCTACTTTAAACACCATTTTATAAATTATTTTAAAATAAATTGATTTAAAATTATTTCTAGTTTTTTAAATCCAAAACCAAAATCATAAAACATTTGTTTTCCTAAAAATAACTAAAAAAACATTACAAACCATTTTTATGCGTTCCTATTTAGAAGAATACCTTGGTTAACTAATATATTATACTAGGTAATAATTTTTTTCAACACTCCATGATCGACGTGCATCAAACTTAATGTCATTTCCGAGGAGATAGTGCCTCAAAACAACCAAAAAAAAAACTTAATCGGAATGATCTGTAGTTTAAATAAAAAATTAATTGGATTTGATCTTGAAATTGAACGAACACTAACTCACTTGAGGAAAATAAATTTTCAAATGGAATTTAAAGAAATAACTATTTCAGATTAATTTTACACTTGTAGTGTTCACTCTGAACCTGAAATAATGGATAAAAATCCCAACCAAACTTTTTGTGATCTCTGTGCACTACATTTTTCAAATCAACATAACCAACTTGTTTTACCAGCTTTAGAGAATGATTTGAAGTTAGGAATTAACATGATTTTAATTCTACATAAATTCCATGGTCTTGTAGGAGAAGACCAAAAAAAAAATATTCCTGAATTCACAAGTATATGCTCGAGTATCATACCCCAAGAATTGATGGAAGAATAGGTAAAGTCTATAGAATTACCCTTCTCACTTAGGGGAGCTGTAAAGAATGGTTTTATAGTCTGAAACTAGGAGCGGTCCATGTATGGGAAGATCTCAAAAAATCCTTCATGTAAAGATTTTTTCCCATATCCAGGAGAACAATTATCGAAAAGGAGATCTATGTTATTCACTAGTCATCCAGAGAGATACTTTATGAGTATTGGGAGAGATTAAAATAACTTTGTTCCAACTTCTTGCATCATACTATGGAGGTGCACCACTTGTTTTCTTCTATCATGGACTACTCAATAATGATTGTGACTATTTCACGCGGAATCTGGGGATGACCTCCTGGATGGGAGATTCAAACGTTCTGATCGGTTTCTAACGGGTTTGTTCGTAGAACCAGAAACATCCAATGATTCCACATCCGTCTGGACCTAATTTCCAAAGGCAGGTGCTCATTAGTTTGTGGACTGATGAGGCTTAGGAATTTGCATTGGTCGAGAGGATGGGAGGTCGGACTCATCACACCTTTTTGAGGGGAATTATTGTCTACTCCAGGACTCTCTTTATAGATTTAAGTTAAGTTCGTGAATCCTTATTACATTACCAAGTATAAAATGAGCTTTCCTTTAGTTTTAACAATCAATGATTAAATATGCAAGAAATTTAGAGAATCTTTTATATGTATTCGAGGTTCTTCATCAATATAGAATCATCTATATTTGTTTAGAGATTCTTGGTCAATGGTATCCTTCAAAACATTTATATAAAAGTCTCTTGGTCATTTTGATGACCAGGCTGGTTTTAAAGCCACTCAGTGGGGCACTTGAAGTTTATCGTCATTCAGAAGGACATAGATTATTTCAAAGTTGGGATCGAACCCATAAATGGGCTACCTACGTATCCTTTGTTTTGGAAAAGGAATCAGAACCCACGTAGTTCAAATTATGGAGTATGATGTTTATGATTGATGGCTCAAAGATGAATGTCATAATTACTTTTACACTCTAAGCTCACGTGAGTCATGCTCGGTGTGAGAAACAAGAGGTATTAGTAAAATTTAGACAATTGTGCCATAAAAGATGCAATCATAAGAATTTGTTTGGGGCTTATGTATAGATGACTGCCCAGATAGATGAAGGTTTAGGATTTACTTTTAGGGAGAAAATCCATGAACAGGGTCCACAAAGTTATATGTGCTTCATGGAGATTTGAATACTCTAATCTTGGGGCTTACTCCTAAGGAGGATGCCCAAGTTAGGAGGGGACTTATGATTGGGTTTTATTCCTGAAAAGGAAACCCAAATCAAAGGTAATTTATGACTGGTTAAGAGAAGTTTAAGGGGACTTGGGGCTTATTCCTGAAAAGGAAGCCCAAGGTTATGACTGAGTCTTATTCCTGAAAAGGAGACCCAGGTTAAGGGACTTGGGGCTCACTCCTGAAAAGGAAGCCCAAGGTTATGACTGAGTCTTATTCCTGAAAAGGAGACCCAGGTTAGGGATTAAGGTTTGGGGCTTACTTATGAGGAGGATGCCCATATTTGAGGTTGGGGCTTATTCTTAAGAAAGATGCCCAAGATTAAAGGACTTGATTGGGGCTTACTCCTGAGGAGGATGCCCAGATTAAAGGTTTTATAACTGGGGATTATTCCTGAAAAGGAGACCCAAGTTAGGATTTTCTCATCTTAAAGGATGAGGTTGAATGAATGAACTCCCCGTATTTTAGTGACATAAGGATATTTAAATCACTAGACTTTGAGAGAGATTCCACAGAATTCCTTTCAGATAAGAAAGTCAAATCAAGAAATCATGCCATAAATGGCTTTGAAGAGTGTCTTGAAGACTGAATCTTGAAAAGGAAAGGTGAAATGGCTTAAGAGGGGTAAAATGGGCAAGATGGGCACCCAAAAAGATAGGGGCGCACAAGTCTTGAAAGGCGCGCAAGTCCTGCGGCGGCGCGCAAGTATTGGTCGCACAAGTATACTTGCGCGACACATGGTGTACTTGCGCGATTTTCAATCAGAATTGAAATACTTGAGAGACTCTTGATAAAACCCTTTAGAATCCCCTTGAGGTTCTTCCAGAAAAGGGACGCGCAAGTTATATTGAAGGAATTAAGTCGGCGCGCAAGTGTTTGATAAGTTTCAACACTTAGGCCTTCCTTCTTCTCTTTAGATCTTCCGTTCTAGGTAAGAAATTACCTTAGAAGTGTTCCGGAATCTTTGAGAAGAGACTTGGGCGTCGGGAGCTTTAATTCGAGTTTCTGGAAAAAAGATCTTCAAATGGGGGGCCCACAGGGTCTATTTATAGGCAAAAGAAGACCCTGGGCGGTTATCGGGCGGTTACCGGGCGGTTATCACTTAGGTCGCGCAAGTCACTTGCACGACCATAAGGCGTCGCGCAAGTACTTGCACAACCACTAGGCGGCGCGCAAGTGTACTTGCACAACCACTAGGCGGCGCGCAAGTGTACTTGCGTGACCATGAGGGAACTTGCGCGACCTATGGGCAATGTTCTCATGGTTCATCCCTTTGTCGATTTTTGATGTTTCTTCAAAGGATGAATCACATTGGACTCAGATATTCCCCTTTTCCGATCCTTAGATTCTGTGACGAAAGGAGCGTCAACAAAAGTCCCCCCTCAGAGTTGGATCCGGAGAGAAATGAGGATTTGACTCTGAGGAAATTGAATCCATCCAAAGGAAAAGGGGGCGCGCAAGTCTTCAGGGCACAGAAGGCAGCATGCAAGTGTGCTGGAACTTGAATTTTATTCAAAGTTCCTTTGTCTTTTGTGTGGGCAGTTTAAAGTCATGCACACCGGACATAAAGGGGCTAATGTTTATGGTCTAAATAGATTTGACCGAAATGGATTAAAAATGGATTCAATTCCTTGACAATTTATCTGAAAACATATTACCATAATCAAGTATGAGGGAAAAAATGTAAACTATGGCTTAAGAATATTTGAATCTGAGGAATGATATGAAAAAAGATCTAAAAGGCATTAGAAGATGTAGTTTCCAAGAATGAAGTTACTATTATTTAACAAAACCCGTTAGGGGGTTGAAATATGCAGGGCCACCTATGGGCATTGGCTGCATAGTCAAATAAAATAGCATCTTTTGGCTGACAAGTCTGTTATGTGGACTGTTTATGCAAGGCCACCTATGGGAACGTGCTGCATAGTCAGGAAAAAGAACTCCCAGAAATTTACTTTCCTAGTGCTAAAAGCCAGTGAAAGTTTATGGAGATTCAAATTTTCTAAAGCATAGAGTTTGTTGTATGGAAAGAGGTACTTGAATATGGAGAAGATATTTCCAAATAAGAATATCGAAGAACTGGATGAATATCACTCCTACGAAGGTCTGACCCAAACATAGGGAAGAAGAATAAACCATAGACTTGAATACTTTCAGATCATGAAAAAGGATATGTGACAAATATGTTAAGGATGGCTATTTTTTTTTCGCGGATCCCTACATATTGTTGTTTAAGACAAATAAGGACAAAAGAGGCATTCTTACCAAGAATGAAGTTACTATTATTTAACAAAACCCGTTAGGGGGTTGAAATATGCAGGGCCACCTATGGGCATTGGCTGCATGGTCAAATGAATAGCATCTTTTGGCTGACAAGTCTGTTATGTGGACTGTTTATGCAAGGCCACCTATGGGCACGTGCTGCATAGTCAGGCAAAAGAATTCTCAGAAGTTTGACATTTTTGTGACTAGAAGTCATGAAAAAGGGTTATGAAGATCTGAAAATATTTAAGGTTAGGATTATAACACATAAAGATGGGTATTGTCCAATGTATATAGATATACATAGGTCAATGAAAACCATAATCATGTTGTGGCTGGGTCCTGAATTGAAATTTTGGACTTCACTACGTATCTCATAAGAATGAGAATCAAGCCATACGTAGTTCTTGAAATGCAGTTTAACGTCATGCAGGACGAAAGTATGAGTGATCTTAGTTTAGGGTCATAGAATTTGGACCATAATAATGAATACACAGTGTGTGTTTTCATGAGGATTTTTCAGTCAAGGGACTGAAAGTGAAATTTGGGGTTAGGCCCAAAAGACTTGGGACTGGATTCGAGGGACACTCGAATGTTCCTACGTATCCCATAAGGATGGGAATCAAGTCCACGTAGTTCTAGAACTACCCTTTGTACAAATTTGGTTCGTACATGTGAAGGGTGAAAGGGGACTTTAGTGCAATGATGGTTTAACCTAAGATAAAAAGTTCAGGCATTACCATGTATGCACGTAGTCTTTTGAAAATGAAAACCATGATTGAAAAAAATCAATGTCAATTATGGTTCCTTCTCAAATGAGGAAATCAAAGAATATTTGTAGTTTATTGTCGTACCAGACAAAAGTGTTGTATAGTTTAACGTCATATAACAAGGACGAAAGTGAATCAATGTAAAGATATTGATTTCAGGGGCAGTTTCACAAATCAACATCATATGAGGTTGTGGTGAACCGATGTGAAGAGATTGTTTTTGGGCTTGAACCCTGGGAGGTTGCCTACATACCCAGCCTGGAGGGCAAGGATCAAAGTCCGTGTAGTTCAATTAAAGAATGAATCAATGATCAAGTTGTTCTTGTGGACAATGATCTAATAAAAAATATTGTTGGGACTTACACATGGTTAGTGGCCCAAAGGGAGTGTTATGGTTGATGTTCGCTCTAAGCTCACGTGAGTCATACTCAGTGTGAGAAACAAGAGGTAATAACAACCTTAACGATGCATAGTTTAATGTCATGTAGGACATAAAAAAAAGGGACTATGCAGTTTAAAGTCTTGCAGTTAGGACTATTGGTGCTGCACAGTTTAGTGTCATGTAGCAGGGACAAAATAACAGTTTAATGTTATGTAGGACATATCAAGGACTTTCTGTACAGTTTAGCATCATGTAGTTAGGACGATGGGGACAATATAGTTTAACGTCATATTGGACGAAAAGGGGGACTGTGCAGTTTAATGTCATGCAGTAAGGAAAAAAGAGTGTACCATTTTAACGTCATGTCGGACGAAAGTGCGAATAGTTTAAGGTCATATGCATGGACCATGGATGGTGTAGTTTAATGTCATGTTGGACCTTTGATGATTATATAGTTTTAACGTCTTTCCGGACGTGAGGGACTTTTATACAGTTTAGCGTCATGTAGTTAGGACGTCACAGTTTAACGTCTTGCTGGACATAAGGGATTTGCAAATAGTTTATGGTCATATACATGGACCAGGGATGATGCAGTTTAAGGTCATGCTGGACGGTTTAGGGAACTTTTTCACAGTTTAATGTCGTGTGGGACGAAGTTGCAGTTTAAGGTCATACTGGACCATTACTGTACAGTTTAAAGTCATGTAGTTAGGACTAACTGGTGCTGTACAGTTTAAATGTCATGTTGCTAGGACACAATAACAGTTTAATGTCATCTCGGACAACATATAGTTTAATGTCATCTCGGACAAATAAAGAACTTCTGTACAGTTTAATGTCATGTAGATAGGACATTATACAGTTTAATGTCATGTAGGACATTGAAGGTGACACAGTTTAACATCATGTTGGACGAAGTTGAAGTTTAAGGTCATACTGGACCGTTACTGTATGAACCAAATGTAAGAGTCTTGGTTCTGGGAACAATATTTTGTGTTTATACAAAATACTTCTTCAGAAATCTGGCATTAGTTGGAGTCGTGATGTGTTCTCCATCCATTGAGATCAGAGAATACGCTCCATTGGAGTAGAATTTATGTATTGAATAAGGTCCTTCCCATTTTGGTTCAAGTTTGGGAGGCTTCTTTCCTGGTATCATTGGTGTTCTGAGAACCAATACCAATTCTCCCTGAATGAATGAACGAAGACGAACTTTTTTGTTAAAAGCTCGTGCTATCCGATTCTGATAGATTTCCAAGTGGTGCAAAGTGCACAATCTCTTCTCATCTAACTGTTCCAATTCATTCAACCGTTTTTGGGATTTCTCATCTATTGATAACTGATCAAAAATGGCTATTCTGAGTGAGGGCAATTGAACTTCAATTGGCAAGACTACTTCTGTTCCATATACCAATGAATATGGAGTAGACCGCGTTGCATTGCGAGTGGTAGTCCGATAAGCCCATAAAGCATGATAGAGTTTATCATGCCATGAACTCTTATCTTTATCTACCATCTTTTGCAGTATATTTGAAAGAGTCTTGTTGAAGACCTCTATCTGGCCATTAGCCGCTGCATGATATCGAGATGAATGGTTGGACTCAATGTTGTATTCTTGATACAATTTCTTTACCTCAGAAGAACAGAAGTTGGTGCCATTGTCCGTCAATATGGTATGAGGGACACCAAATCTAGTAATGATGTTATACTTGATGAAGCTAACAATGCATTTAGAACTGACTTCTTTGAGAGGTACTGCCTCTGCCCATTTGGAAAAGAAATCAGTAGCAGTAAGAATGTACTTAAACTGCTTGGCCGTAGCTGAAGGGTAAGGTCCCACCACATCCATTCCCCATGTGGAAAATGGCCATGAGTATTTAGCTGTATGAAGCAACTCTGGAGGTTGATGAATGAAGTTGGCATATACTTGGAATGAATGACACTTCTTTGTGAAATTAACACAATCTTGTATCATTGAAGGCCAGAAGTATCCAAGCCTTCGAATTTGATCAGACAATCTATGTCCAGACTGGTGGGCACCACAGACTCCTACATGCACTTCTTTTATGACAACCATTGTCTCTTCACCATCAATACATCTGAAGAGAACTCCATCAAAACCACGTTTGTAGAGAATTTTCTCGAGGTGGTTTGGACCATCATAAAGAGTAAAATTGACCACACGTCGCCGAATTTGTTCTTTCTCGGCTCTATCAGGTGGAAGTGTTCCATTTTGAAGGTATTCCTTGATAGGTGACATCCATCCTGTAGTATGACCATACGGTTCAGGAATGGTACTAATTTCATTAATTTCCTCTATTCTGACTTGAACATAAGGTGAAATTGCACGACGGTGGGCAATACCGATGGTTGTCTCATCCCGATTTGGATCTGCTAAAGCTGTGGCTATATTAGCCAGTGCATCAGCTTGAGCATTTTGTGATCTTGGGACATAAGAAAATGTCGGTTCTGAAGGTAATTCCGACATTAACTCTCTGATGTAATCATACAAAGGGATTAATTCTTCTTTTTTGATGGCATAATCCCCATTGACTTGTTTTATTACCAGGTCTGAATCACCTTTCACCTTTAAGTGATTCACTTGTGCTTGAAGTGCTAACTCCAAGCCTGCAATGAGAGCTTGGTATTCAGCTTCATTATTGGTACCACCTTCCCACAACAAAAAGGAATAAGGTAACACTGCCTTATCTGGAGAAATGAGCACAATTCCTAAACCAACTTTGTTGAATTTAGGATTTTCCATTTTCTTCCCTGTTGGACTTCTAGAAGCACCATCAAAATACATTTCCCATGTTTGAGGACTCTCTTGAATAGAAAAAACTTCCTCATCAGGGAGTTCGATATCTGAATACGTGTCTTCCACTGAAGGGTGTTCAGCCAGGAAATCAGCCAGAGCTTGGCCCTTAATTGCCTTTTGAGACACATACTGGATGTCGAACTGCTGTAGAATAACCGCCCACCTTTCCAGACGTCCTGTAAGCATTGGACGACTAAGGATGAATTTGAGTGGATTATTACGAGATACCAATTGGACCTCGTGATGTTGCAGGTAGTGTCTCAGTTTCTGAACTGCAAAGATTAATGCTAGGCAGCACTTTTCAATACTCGAATACCGGGTTTCTGCTTCAAGCATAGTTCTACTGAGATAGTAGAGACTATTTTCATTCCCAGCATCATTCTTTTGAGCGAGAAAGGCACCCAATGATCGCTCTAAAGCTGTCACATAGAGGATAAGAGGCCTACCCTCAACAGGTGGCATGAGTACTGGTGGACTCAAGAGGTATTTCTTGAGAACATCAAATGCTTCTTGACATTCTTTAGTCCACTGGTAAGTGAATCCTTTCTTCAATAATTTGGTAAAGGGTAAACTTTTGCCTGCCAAATTGGCGATGAAACGCCGAATATAGGCTAAGTGTCCTTGAAGTCCTCTTAATTATTTCAAATTCTGAGGAGGTGACATACCAAGGATTGATTTGGTCTTCTCAGGATCGACTTCAATACCACGATGGCGTACAACAAAGCTGAGGAATTTTCCTGAGGTTACCCCAAAAGCACATTTTAAGGGGTTCATCTTCAAATTATGTTGTCAAAGCTTGTGGAATATGACTTCCAAATCAGCCAAGTGATCAAAACGTTGTTTGGATTTAACCACCAAATCATCTACATAGCATTCAACAAATTTCCCTAGAAAAGGTTTGAAGATACGATGCATGGCGCGTTGATATGTTGCACCTGCATTCTTTAAACCAAAGGGAATCACCCGGTAACAAAACACACCTTGAGGAGCTCTGAAGGATGTATATTCCTCATCTTCTGGGGCCATTCGGATCTGATTATATCCAGAATATCCATCCATGAAAGAAAGTACTTCATAGCCAGCCGTCGCATCAATTAAGAGTTCTGTAATCGGAACTGGAAAATCATCTTTGGGACAATACCGATTAAGATCTCTGAAATCGATGCAAACCCTAATTTGTCCGTTCTTTTTCTTTACAGGGACAATATTAGCCAACCACTTGGGATATTGAACTTCTCTGACGAAGTTAGCTTTGATAAGCTTATCCACTTCAGCCTCGATTTTGGAAGCATAGGTTGGGTGTGTTCTTCTCGCGGCTTGCTTGAATCCTCGATGTTCTTTTGGAAAACCCAAATGATGGGTGGAAACTATAGCATCCCGCCATTTTATAACATAAACTTTCATTTCATTACACGGAACTGAGGATCGTTAAGGTTTAGTGTCTTGGAAACAAGAATCATAATACATAAAAAAAACATAAAAACATTCTTCATAAACACTTGAAAGGCTTCTCCTTTAGTTCATCCTATGTTCATTATGCATCTCATAACCTGGGGACATACATCAAAAGAAAGGGTGAGCAGAAGGCCCAGTAAGGGAAACAAGAGAATCATTTTACAAGTGAACTTGAGATACTTCAATAAGGACATGAAAAGAACTTTAAGGCATGAGAAAGAAATCATGAGGTACATCATAATAAAAATAATCATTTTTCATAACTTGAAGATGTGGCTACAACATTTAATATTGACAATCGTTTCGTTTCACCAAGGTCCATCCCCAAGGTGTCGTTAAAAATTACCAAGGTTATTCACCAAGGCGTCGTTAAAATGGTCATCTCTAGAGATTAAGTCTTTACCCAATGCATTGGAGCGCTATCAGGGCGCACCCTTAAATTTGTCTTTATTTTCATGTGATCCACATATATCATCATCAAACATTTCATAAATAACCCATATAGCATAAAACAAATGGGTTTCATTTCATAATCATAACGTTTCAAAAAACTGCTTTAAAGACATGATCTTTACGTCACTTTGAACCCACGGAAAGGGAAAGCGGGTATCATGTATGTAAATCCCAGAATTTAAAATAGATCATTTTTATATATATGTGAATACCCCTTTAGAAATAGGAGCTTTGAGTATTCACTTTATAACATAAAATAATTTTGAGAAAAGAGAGGCATTTTGAGACGAAAATTCTGCAGCATAACGGCTATGTTACAAGGTTTTAGAAACTTTGAAAAGAGAGGGAACATGGGTTGAACAATCATAATTGACCCATGAAAAGGTAAAGGGACAGAATAAGAAGGATATATGGACATGGTGATGCAATTTCAAGGACATACCAATTGAAACGAAAAACATGGAAGGAAGACAAAAATTTGATTTCTCTTATGAAAATTCGGCAGCCTAACGGCGTCACTTAAACTTCAACAAAAATGAATTGGACACATAAAATAGGGTCTCTCATAATATGATCATAAGAGATCAGTATGATAGATATAGAGATCATAACCCAACATAATAAAAAGGAACTTGAAAGATTTGACATGAAAATCGAACTTGAAAAAAATGAGAAGGGTGAAAGAATCACTTAAACATTCGGCAGCCTAACGGCGTCACTTAAGCTTTCATAAAACGAAATGATGAGAGTAAGAGGGGATCTCTCATCATATAAACATGAAAGGTCAGTAAGAGGAATATAAAAGAACATCCTCTCACATAATCACATGGAGCATAAAAGGAATGACATAAAAGAGATTACACGAAAAGAAAGAGAGGGGTCGGATCCCTTACCTTAAAACGTGACTCTTGAAACTCAAAGGATTGGACCTTGAGGGCTTGGGGGCACCTTGGGAGGACTCTTTGGAAGGTAAGAAGACCAGAACTTCGTTGGGGAAGAGTTGGGAGTGAAAACCAAGGGAGGAAAGGGTGGGTATTTATAGGGAAAGTGAGGGGACAAAGCATTAATGGCCAAAGGACACCTCACATGTGCTTTTCTCAAACCCATGGGCTCTCCCTTGGTATTTATCATGGAGTTAGGCCACATGGGGCCCCCAAAACAATAATTCATCACCTTTGGCCGGCCAACCCTCAAAAGACCTCATGACATCATCATGACATCATTATGATGTCATTAAACATACCGAAACCCTAAAACGGTATTTTTACTATTCACTGAAAATTCAACTTTCTCAGAATAATCCCAAAATTTCACCTTAACCAAATATCAATGCTCTGATTTCAAAAATGAAATCCATTTTATAAAAATATTTTTCTAAATATTTTTAATTTAATTTTTAAATAAAAACACTATTCATCGAAAATTCATTTTTTTCAGAAAAATCCCCAAAAATTACCTTAACATAATATCGATGCTCTGAGTTCAAAAATAAAGTCATTTTTATAAAAATAATTTTCTAATTATTTTTAATTAAATTTTTAATTAAAAAACACTATTCATCCGAAAAAACTAATACTTGATTAATAATTTATGAAACCGTTATTTACCCATTTTATTGAATCACATTACTTAAACAAGGTGTCTAAATTATACTAAAACTTTCTTTAAGTGAAAATTACTAATCCATTTGGTCACATTACTAATCCTAAGCGTAAAATCACTATTCATAATTTACTATTCATCAAAAATTAAGTTGATCTTATTAGACTCCAAATTCCTTAATGAACACTTTTGTAGAAGACCATTTTTTGAAAATCATTACACATCATTAGTTATTTAGGGTTTACATAAATATTTCAAAATATCCCTTTTTCAAAATTCATCAATAAAATACATTCTAAAATTATCTAGGCATTTGAAATTTCACAAACATCACTAAAGGAAAAAATCTCAATTTATTCACCCGAGAGGATTACACAAGGAAACTAGGGTCTCATCACATAGCCCCTTATAACACTGGCATAAGACCTAAGTGTAAGGTGTGATATGGTGAGAGAATCTGAGGGAGGCTCAGATAACATTGCCCTAGTAGCAATCTCCACTAACTTGAACTTCTCCTGCAAGCGTTTTCGTTCAAGCTTGACACGCTGGAGCTCGGCTTGGGCTTGGTCCAAAGCGAAGCCCACAGATGCTACCTCCTTCCCAAGCTCTGATAAGTGGGCTTCGTAAGGGTTGAGTCTACTGGATGAAGCCATCGACTCCTCTTTCTGCATTAACCATTAACATCTTATTAAATCAATAAGAGTAAGTTAATATACTACTCAAAAAGATTGGGTCGTTACATTCTTCCCCCCTTAAGAAATTTCGTCCCCGAAATTTACACTTGAGGCCTAGTCGAAAAGGTGAGGGTACTTTTGCTTCATTGTTTCCTCAGGCTCCCAAGTCGCCTCTTCATATTTATGATTCCTCCACAACACTTTCACAAGGTGGGTAGTCTTGTTTCGTAGGACCTTGTCTCTACGGTCTAATATCTCAACTGGCTGCTCTTCATAAGAGAGGTCGTGTTCAAGTTGTACCACCTCTGGGTTCAGTACATGCGAAGGGTCGGGTATGTACTTCCTCAAGAGAGATACATGGAAGACATCATGAACTTGAGCTAGGTTCGGTGGAAGTGCTAGACGATAGGCCACTGCTCCTATGCGATCTAGGATTTCATAGGGGCCAATGTACCTAGGGCTGAGCTTCCCTTTCTTCCCAAACCGCATGACTCTCTTCCATGGAGAGATTCGAAGGAAGACTTTGTCACCCACCCCAAACTCCAAGTCTCTTCGACGATTGTCAGCATAGCTCTTCTGCCGACTCTGAGCAGCCCTTATGTGTTGTTGGATCGCATGAACCTGTTCTGTCATCTCTTGCACGAGATCAGGCCCAAGAAGCTTCCTCTCACCAGTTTCATCCCAACAAGTAGGAGTTCTACACCGCTTTCCATATAGAGCTTCATAGGGTGCCATCTGAATACTCGAATGGAAGCTGTTGTTATAGGAGAACTCCACTAATGGGAGGTGTTGATCCCATCCACCTTTAAATTCCATTGAGCATAATCTCAACATGTCTTCGAGTGTCTGAATAGTCCTTTCAGATTGGCCATCAGTTTGAGGATGATAGGCCGTACTAAAATTCAATTCAGTATTCAGAGCATGCTGAAGACTTCTCCAGAATTTTGATGTGAATCTTGGGTCATGATCAGATACGATGGATAGTGGTACCCCATGCAGCCTTACCACTTCCTTCACGTATATCTTGGCAAGCTGATCCAGAGAGAAATCTTCCCGAATAGAGATAAAATGGGCTGTCTTGGTGAGACGGTCCACAATAACCCATATCGCATTGTTTCCTTTGGATGTTTTTGGGAGACCAGTTACAAAGTCCATGGTGATATTATCCCACTTCCATACTGGTATGGGTAGCGGTTGTAATACCCCCTTAGGAAGTTGTCTTTCTGCCTTTACTTGCTGACACACCAGGCACCTTGTAGTGTAATCGGCAATCTCCCTCTTCATGTTATCCCACCAATAATGATCACGAAGGTCTCTATACATCTTAGTGCTTCCCGGATGTATAGAGAAAGTAGAGCTATGAGCTTCATCCATCAGTTCTTTCTTTATCTCCGGAATAGATGGAACACATAGTCTTGTACGAAATTTCAATACACCTTCTTGATCAATATTGAAATCAGGGAACTTCCCATCCTTTACAGCCTCGAACTTCTCCTGCAGCAAAGGATCTTCTTTTTGAGCCTTCTTGATCTTCTCTAGTAATGAAGGTTGAGAAATCATTTGGGATAGGGTTGATGATGTCCCTTTCCTTATAATTCCCATGTCCAGTTTTACTAGATCTTTAATCAAGGGATCTCCCAGGATCCTCATTGTTGCCAGAACAACAGGATCTTTCCTGCTTAACGCATCCGCGACTTTGTTTTCTCTTCCAGGGTGATAATGAATTGAACAATCATAGTCTTTAATAAGCTCCAACCATCTCCTTTGTCTCATGTTCAATTCTTTCTGAGTGAAAATATACTTTAGACTTTGGTGGTCAGTGTATATATCACATTTCTCCCCATAAAGATAGTGCCTCCATATCTTTAGAGCAAAAACAACTGCCGCCAGCTCTAGATCATGCGTAGGATAATTCTGCTCATGAATCTTCAACTGTCGAGATGCATAAGCAATTACTTTGTCATTTTGCATGAGGACGCACCCAAGCCCTTTCAGAGATGCATCGCTAAAAATAACGAATCCTTCTCCGATAGAGGGTAGTGTTAACACCGGTGCAGTAACCAATCTCTTCTTCAGCTCTTGGAAACTTTCCTCGCATTCCTTTGTCCAGATGAACTTAACCCCTTTTCGAGTCAACTTAGTTAGTGGATTAGAAAGCCGTGAAAAGTTTTTCACAAACCTCCTATAATATCCCGCTAAGCCAAGGAAACTACGAATCTCAGTTACTGTTGTGGGTTGAGGCCACTCCTCCACAACCATTGTCTTTGCAGGGTCAACCGAGATTCCTTCATTGGTTACGATGTGCCCCAAGAAAGCCACTTGTTGTAACCAAAACTCACACTTGATGAACTTCCCAAAGAGCCTCTCCTTCCGTAGAGTTTTCAAAACAACCCTCAGATGATCTTCATGCTCCTCACGACTTTTTGAATATATCAAAATATCATCAATAAAAACTACCAAAAAGTTATCAAGGTAGTCCTTAAAGACTCTATTCATCAAATCCATGAAAATAGCAGGAGCATTAGTGAAGCCGAAGGGCATAACAGTAAACTCATAATGCCCATATCTTGATCGGAAGGCAGTCTTTGGAATATCTTCCTTCTTCACCCTCAGTTGATGATAACCAGATCGAAGGTCAATCTTAGAGAAGAATTGTGCCCCACGAAGTTGGTCAAATAAATCATCAATTCTTGGTAGAGGGTATCTGTTCTTCACTGTGATCCCGTTCAGTTCTCTATAATCAATGCATAGCCGCATTGATCCATCCTTCTTCTTCACAAAGAGAACTGGTGCTCCCCAAGGAGACACACTCGGTCGGATAAACCCCTTCTCCAACAAGTCTTGGAGTTGTTTCTTTAACTCTTCTAGCTCCACATTTGCCATTCTATACGGAGTCTTTGATATCGGTTGAGACCCAGGTACGAGTTCAATGGAGAACTCTACCTCTCTTTCTGGGGGAGGTCCAGGTAACTCCTCAGGAAATACATCCATGTATTCCTGAACAATCGGAACATCTTCAATTTGTATGCTCCCTTTCCCTTCTTCCTCATCACCGATTAACTCCATAAAGAAAGCTATAGGAGGTTCTTCTAGATAGGGATCAGTTCGGGATATCTCTCCTCGGAAGATAACTGTAGGTCGTTCATTCAAGACTACTGAGATTTCCTTACTTCTTCATTTGATCTTAGCATTATACTTTGAGAGCCAGTCCATCCCTAGTATAACGTCGAATTCCATCATGGGAATGACTACTAGATTTGCGATAAGATTGTGCTCACCAAAGTAAACACTAGAGTCTCTAAACACCTTTGATGCATGGATAATCCCACTTGGAGTCTTGACTGACAACTCTACCTCAAGCAATTCGGGGATTGATTCTATATTCTTTGCAAACTTGGAAGAAATAAAGGAATGCGTAGAACCAGAATCAAATAAAGCACTTGCTAGTTTTGAGAGGACAACAAGAGTACCTGCTACCACATCGTTCGGGACTTCAACTTCAGCTGTTGTGATAGTGAAAGCACGACCTTGCTATCTTGGCCTCTGCTGAGGTTGGTGGTGATTCCCCTCCACCGCCCTCGGATTGGGACATTGGTTAGAAAAGTGCCCAAGCTGTCCACACTTGAAGCATGTGACTTCGGGTAGGGCCAGAACCATCTTTCCTCTGTCGTTAGTGTTGGGAAGCTGAGGCTTCACCTCACTATGACAATTCCGAGCAATATGTCCTCCTCTTCCACACTTGTAGCACTTGCCACTTCCGTTCAAGCAGTTCCCCAGATGATTCTTCCCACATTTATTGCATGTGGTAAGTTGCATTTTCTTTCCACCTCTTCCCTGATCAAAAGACTTCCCTAAACTGGGCTCCAACGATCTCTTCTTTTCATTTGGCTTATGAGACCACTGTGTCTCACCAAACTCCAGCTCGACTTTCATAACACTTCGAACTATTTCTTCATAGCTATCATAGTCCCTGTTGGCTAGATTCTTCCGCAGATGAGGTCGTAGTCCATCAAAGAATCTATCAACCTTCCCATTAGGGTCCATGACAAAGCTTGAGGTATAACGGGAAAGCCTTGTGAAGTTCATCTCGTAGCTTCCGACAGATTCGTTCTCCTTCTGCTTCAGCTCGAGAAACTCTTTCTCCATTTTCGTTCTCATGGAACGAGGGAAATACTTGTTAAAGAAAATCCCCCGAAATTCTTCCCACTCCATAGCTTCCATCTCTCCTCGTGGCTTCGTGTTTTTGATCAGTGACCACCACTGATCAGCTTCTCCCTCTAGGCGGTAAACAGCAAGGGTGACTTTTTCTTGTTCCGAACAATGAAGTACAGAAAATATCTTTTCAATGGAGCTTATCCATTGTTCCGCAACCAATGGGTCAGTAGATCCACTGAATGTTGGCGGTCGTTGACGCATGAAGGACTCAACAGAGTGTTGTTCCCTTCGTGGTGAGGTCAGCCTCTCAGCTTGATTCAAGTTATTACTCATAACTTGAGTCAGTTGGTTCATCATTCGCATGAATGTTTCCATTCCGGCTTCCATCGGAGGGCCGTCAGCACATGGTGCATTGCGGTCACCATCGGCACGGTTCCTCCTATTGCCCGCCATTTTCTAAAAGAATAAAACCTTAGTAAGAAACTTATTTCAATTATGAATCTTTTAACTAAGACTTAATGCTTAGACAATTACACTTTTCTATAATTCCTTCATAATGATTCATAGAAAGCTTGTGATTAACCAAACATATCCCCCGGGAGTGTCGTAACCAAGAGTGCAGCAAGGCCCGTTATCGTGCACCAGTTCCCGTTCGAGTCTAGCTCAAAGCGGTGTTTTCGGGTTTTACCCCTATGTACATCTGTGCCAGAGCCGCCTCTACCTGCTCGTATCCAGACAGGGATGTATTTGTTTGATAAACCACTTACTCAATACTTACCAAAATACCAGGAAGTTTTCCTATATTTAAACTTTTCTATAGGGTTCTTCCTAAAGTTTTTATATCCTAATTTCCACAAATAACTAAACCATCCTTTGATACCAACTATAGCATCCCGCCATTTTATAACATAAACTTTCATTTCATTACACGGAACTGAGGATCGTTAAGGTTTAGTGTCTTGGAAACAAGGATCATAATTCATAAAAAAAAAAACATAAAAACATTCTTCATAAACACTTGAAAGGATTCTCCTTTAGTTCATCCTATGTTCATTATGCATCTCATAACCTGGGGACATACATCAAAAGAAAGGGTGAGCAGAAGGCCCAGTAAGGGAAACAAGAGAATCATTTTACAAGTGAACTTGAGATACTTCAATAAGGACATGAAAAGAACTTTAAGGCATGAGAAAGAAATCATGAGGTACATCATAATAAAAATAATCATTTTTCATAACTTGAAGATGTGGCTACAACATTTAATATTGACAATCGTTTCGTTTCACCAAGGTCCATCCCCAAGGTGTCGTTAAAAATTACCAAGGTTATTCACCAAGGCGTCGTTAAAATGGTCATCTCTAGAGATTAAGTCTTTACCCAATGCATTGGAGCGCTATCAGGGCACACCCTTAAATTTGTCTTTATTTTCATGTGAGCCACATATATCATCATCAAACATTTCATAAATAACCCATATAGCATAAAACAAATGGGTTTCATTTCATAATCATAACGTTTCAAAAACTGCTTTAAAGACATGATCTTTACGTTACTTTGAACCCACGGAAAGGGAAAGCGGGTATCATGTATGTAAATCCCAGAATTTAAAATAGATCATTTTTATATATATGTGAATACCCCTTTAGAAATAGGAGCTTTGAGTATTCACTTTATAACATAAAATAATTTTGAGAAAAGAGAGGCATTTTGAGACGAAAATTCTGCAGCATAACGGCTATGTTACAAGGTTTTAGAAACTTTGAAAAGAGAGGGAACATGGGTTGAACAATCATAATTGACCCATGAAAAGGTAAAGGGACAGAATAAGAAGGATATATGGACATGGTGATGCAATTTCAAGGACATACCAATTGAAACGAAAAACATGGAAGGAAGACAAAAATTTGATTTCTCTTATGAAAATTCGGCAGCCTAACGACGTCACTTAAACTTCAACAAAAATGAATTGGACAAATAAAATAGGGTCTCTCATCATATGATCATAAGAGATCAGTATGATAGATATAGAGATCATACCCCAACATAATAAAAAGGAACTTGAAAGATTTGACATGAAAATCGAACTTGAAAAAAATGAGAAGGGTGAAAGAATCACTTAAACATTCGGCAGCCTAACGGCGTCACTTAAGCTTTCAGAAAACTAAATGATGAGAGTAAGAGGGGATCTCTCATCATATAAACATGAAAGGGCAGTAAGAGGAATATAAAAGAACATCCTCTCACATAATCACATGGAGCATAAAAGGAATGACATAAAAGAGATTACACGAAAAGAAAGAGAGGGGTCGGATCCCTTACCTTAAAACGTGACTCTTGAAACTCAAAGGATTGGACCTTGAGGGCTTGGGGGCACCTTGGGAGGACTCTTTGGAAGGTAAGAAGACCATAACTTCGTTGGGGAAGAGTTGGGAGTGAAAACCAAGGGAGGAAAGGGTGGGTATTTATAGGGAAAGTGAGGGGACAAAGCATTAATGGCCAAAGGACACCTCACATGTGCTTTTCTCAAACCCATGGGCTCTCCCTTGGTATTTATCATGGAGTTAGGCCACATGGGGCCCCCAAAACAATAATTCATCACCTTTGGCCGGCCAACCCTCAAAAGACCTCATGAAATCATCATGACATCATTATGATGTCATTAAACATACCGAAACCCTAAAACGGTATTTTTACTATTCACTGAAAATTCAACTTTCTCAGAATAATCCCAAAATTTCACCTTAACCAAATATCAATGCTCTGATTTCAAAAATGAAATCCATTTTATAAAAATATTTTTCTAAATATTTTTAATTTAATTTTTAAATAAAAACACTATTCATCGAAAATTCATTTTTTTCAGAAAAATCCCCAAAAATTACCTTAACATAATATCGATGCTCTGAGTTCAAAAATAAAGTCATTTTTATAAAAATAATTTTCTAATTATTTTTAATTAAATTTTTAATTAAAAAACACTATTCATCCGAAAAAACTAATACTTGATTAATAATTTATGAAACCGTTATTTACCCATTTTATTGAATCACATTACTTAACCAAGGTGTCTAAATTATACTAAAACTTTCTTTAAGTGAAAATTACTAATCCATTTGGTCACATTACTAATCCTAAGCGTAAAATCACTATTCATAATTTACTATTCATCAAAAATTAAGTTGATCTTATTAGACTCCAAATTCCTTAATGAACACTTTTGTAGAAGACCATTTTTTGAAAATCATTACACATCATTAGTTATTTAGGGTTTACATAAATATTTCAAAATATCCCTTTTTCAAAATTCATCAATAAAATACATTCTAAAATTATCTAGGCATTTGAAATTTCACAAACATCACTAAAGGAAAAAATCTCAATTTATTCACCCGAGAGGATTACACAAGGAAACTAGGGTCTCATCACATAGCCCCTTATAACACTGGCATAAGACCTAAGTGTAAGGTGTGATATGGTGAGAGAATCTGAGGGAGGCTCAGATAACATTGCCCTAGTAGCAATCTCCACTAACTTGAACTTCTCCTGCAAGCGTTTTCATTCAAGCTTGACACGCTGAAGCTCGGCTTGGGCTTGGTCCAAAGCGAAGCCCACAGATGCTACCTCCTTCCCAAGCTCTGATAAGTGGGCTTCGTAAGGGTTGAGTCTACTGGATGAAGCCATCGACTCCTCTTTCTGCATTAACCATTAACATCTTATTAAATCAATAAGAGTAAGTTAATATACTACTCAAAAAGATTGGGTCGTTACAGCAACATCAGGATCAAGGCCAGGCATCTCTGTATAATTCCAAGAAAAAATATCTTTATTTTGCTTTAGAAAAGAAATACACATCTCTTGTTCTTCAAGGGTCATGGCCGCACTAATTAAAGTGGGGCGTGGATCTTTCTCTATACCCAGATTTACTTCTCTGAGTTCATCCACAGTGGTAGAGATACCCTCTTCAAATGCTGGAGGAGCATCTCTAAGATCTTCCTCTTCCTCTTCATCATGTGTTATTTCTTCCGTTTCTACTTGTAAAGTAGATGAAAAAATGAAATTCTCATGACCATAAGAGATGTCAAAATTTTCACATTTTGAAGAAGAAGCTTCCATTTCCGACCCTATTGATGATAAAGGGTCTTCTTTGTGAATTAAAGAGGAGATGATGGATTGAGAATCGACATCAATATTCACCTCTGGTGTTGCTATAACTTCTTCTGGCCTGATTAGCGAAGTATAGACTTGTTGGATTTCAGCAGACGAAATGAAAACGTCACCACTTATGCTTTCATCACTGCTTGGTAAGTTACCAATTTCTCCCATGTTGTCTGGCTTGATTGCCGTAATTGACATTATGGATCTTTCCATAAGAGTATTTTGATTTGGGCCTATTTTGTCAATTTGACTGATAGGTAACACATAATCTATACTCACATGTGAAAATGGATTTATTGGAATTTTTTCCAAACCATATGGAGCATTAACTTTGGTAATTTCCTTCATTGTAGATTTTTCTCTTCCCTTCATGTGATAAAATTCCGCCTCAATGTATTGAGACTCACATGTCTTGAACGGGGCCTTATCACCATACAATGTTCCAACTTGACCATCGAAACAGTATTTGAGACATTGATGGTATGATGACGGAATAGCTGCATGCTGATGTAGCCAGGGTCTTCCAAGCAAGATATTGAAAGCTGAGTCCTGATCAACAATCATAAAATCCGAATTGGAAACAAGATCTCCAAACTGAGTTCTGAGTGTAACTTCTCACAGTGGTTCTTGTTCATTTTTATCATATCCTTGCAAAATCATGGTAGAAGGAGATAAATCAGATTCCGTGAGGCCCAATCGACGAAGTGTACGAATGGGCATGAGGTTGACTCCTGAACCATTGTCAATAAAAGCTCTTCGAACATCTATACCATTGACTTTGCCAGATAAGTACAAAGGTTTTATGTGCCCATGCACAACATCATCTTCATCTTTATCAGTAAAAGATATCACTGCATGACATTCTGCAGGATTATTCTCTATGTGATAAATTTCAGCTGCAGCAATTTCAGCTTTAAACTCCTGAGGACTTGACAAAGCTTTGATGAGTGCTTCCCTAAGATCTCTTGATAGATTCAAAGCATCCAAAATTGATAATTTGGCTGGTACTTGGGCCAAGTGTTTCAATATATCATACTTTTGATCCAGAGGCCTGCGTTTCCCAATAGGAATATGCGGTTTAGCAGGTACCTTGGAAGTAGATGCTTTGGAAGCTGATGCATCTTGTATTGAAGTTGGAAACATCTTTGGTTTTGGAAAATTAGACTGATTAGATCCATTTACTTGCTGAGATAAAGAAGATGGAACATTTAATCGATCTTCCGAAATAACTGTGCCGAAGCTGAGTTGGCCATTGGCAGAAGAACTTGCTTGTTCTTTTTGAGCTCGCTGAAGGGCTCTACCACGAGTTTCTGCTGCGTATACAGTGCTAGCAGGGGTAGAATTAGAGTAGTGGCTTCGGAAAGATCCACGTCTTCCCCTATATCCTGAACCTCTAGAACTTCCTCGGGTTCCCTTATTTGATACAGGGAATTCAGGATTATCAAGACTGAAATATGAATCTGTTAATTGAATCATATTAACAGAACCAAAGATTAACTCTTCGTCTGATAAAGACTCTGCCTGGTTAGCCTGTTTAGGATGTGCCGTTTGGTGGGACGGTGCCCGTTGCTTTGAAGTAGATGGCATGAAATCTGCCAGAGTCAAAGACAATTTAGGCTTTGATGCATACTCATCTTCTCCTGATTCCTCTTTCTTCTTTGAATTGTGCTGCCCTTTTGAGGATTTGTCCTTTGATGGAGGCTTTACTGCAGCTTTTGTAGGAGACACAATTGGCTTCTTCAATTGTGTTCGCAAAATGGAATGGGTCCGATTGATTGTCTTTCTGACCATCCAATCATCATATTTTTTCGCAGTTTTGCTTTTGACTTCCTGCCACTCGCCTCCTTCTTCTGGATCTGTAGCGGTAATACACGCTACATGAGCTGAAGAACCTTTCAATTTGACTTGTCCCAAGTCGACCATCTTTTGCAGGAGGTCTTTAAAGACAAAATACTCCTGAATGGGATGCCCCAACATTTGATGAAAGGGACAATAATTGGGACGGTCTTCATCTCCTTCCTTGTTTGGCCTCTTGGGCACTGGTAATTGAACCAAATTATTTTCCAGAGCTGAAATGAAGTAACCAGGAACTTGATCACTTCGGAAAGAGTATGTTTTACTCTTCATATCCTCAAATTGTTTTCGTCGTTGATCTTTTTGATCATTTGGACGAAATAGCCTTTGTTGTTGGCGTTCAGGAGGTGGAGCTCTTCGAGAAGATGAAGGTTTTGAAGTAGAAATAGGTACAGGTGCCTGTTTAAGCATAACTGTAGCAGTTTCTGCTTTACCCATTCTTCTTCCTGGAGCTGATAGAATTACACGAGATTTAACCTTAGCTTGTATAAGGGAATCTTCAATCCGTTGAGCGATTGAAGTAAGGTATCGAAACCCTCCTGTGTATTTCACAGGGATCAATGGCGTGCGTAATTCGTCACGCAAATTTGCCACACAGATTGGCAACAATTCCTCCTGAGGGAGTGATAAACTCAAGGAATACGTTAATCCCTTCCAACGAGCAATGAAATCAGAGACTCTTTCATTCTCCCTTTGCTTGCAGTTTGTAAGATCGAAAACTGTCGTTTTTGGCAAAGTTGAGCTAAACTGAAGAAGGAATTTTTGACGAAGATCCTCCCATCCGATGACTGACCGGGATTTCAAGCTTGTATACCAGACAAAAGCTGGTCCTTGCAAGGTTCGCACGAAGCATCTGAGTTTCACTGCTTCTTGCTGCTCTGGAGTTCCCATCATAGGATCACAACAAGATACGTAATGCGTCAAATGTTGTTCAGGGTCGCCTGATCCATTGAAAGTAGGGAAAATAGGGTTTCCAAAACTGGATGGAGGAGAAATTGAATCTACCCATTCAGGGTAAACTTTCTTTTCAGGTTGAACTTGCGCCCGTTTCCCTTCCATAGTTTCTAACCGAGCTGTTAATGACTCAATAGTAGTTATTAACTTTTGAGAAACGTCAGGTTGAACTTGGTTTTGGGTAGGTGCAATGAATGGAGCTTGGACAGACGTGGTGGTTGGTGCTGCAACTGATGGTAGTGCTGCCAACCGTTGTTGCGTTTGACCCGTAGGATTAGACCTCTGTGGGTGTACTGACAAAGGAGGATATTCTTGATCCATCTCAGTAGTTACAACAAATTCCTTCGGCTGTCGGACTTCAGCATTCTTAAGAAGAAGACTATTCTGAAGTAGTTCTGCATTCAACCTTCTTAATTCTTTCATTTCTTCCTCTTGTTGTGCAAACCTTTGCTCTAATGAGAGTGATTGACCTCCTTCAGAGGAAGGGTGAGAAGTAACCTGATTCTTACCTTTCCCCTTATTGGATCCTTTTCGGAGAGGGGGAAGTGGGTTACTTGAAGGAATACCCAGATTTTGGGTAAGCCTTTGATTACGTGTGCGCACACCTTCTTCATTTAGGTCTGTGTGCGCGACTTCTTGAGCAGGAACCTCTTCGTCTGATCCCTCTGATTGAGCCTCATCTGGTGAATCAGCAGCAACGACATTGATGATATTAATGGATGCATATTGCATGGAATCCTTTCTATCAGCATTTCTGTGATATTGTCTCCTTCTATGTCCATGATGAGACATGGCATTCCGTTGACTTGATCCCTCAGGAATTTCTTGGAGAACCGTCACTTGGAGAGAATCTCCTGACATCTTGGCTCTTCGTTCCTCTTGAGGCTTATTCCCTAATCGAGAGAATACTGACTTTCTCTGAGGGAGGGATTGAAGATTTGAAAAAGTCCCCAGTCCGGTGGACTGGGGGTGTTCCTGTTGCTTCCGCTCAACTCCTCGAATCCCATTTGTTGATTCTAAGGGTTGGTTTAGAGAAGTCCCCAGTCTGGCAAGCTGGGGTGTCTCTTGACATGCTATGTCTGAGATCTTTTTGAAATCTCTCTTGATCTTACGAATCTTAGTTCGGAAATTAGCTGGATGCATTAACCTGTATCCACTTTTATCACCTGGTTCAACAGACCGTTGGATGATTTCCGAAACTTCTGTCATTTGATGACGTGTTTGCTCCAGACGAGAGGCTTGTGCAATATTCTCGCCTGCTTGATGTAGGAGCAATTCAACAACATGTTCTCTATATACTTGATTTTGAGAGGAACTAGTTGAAGCTTGATCTCGAGCAAGCTTTTGATTATGAACAAAGCCCATTGACTGTGGCCGGCCATGGGCAATAACATTGCATGAGACCATTTTCGGCGGGCTTTGCTGACCGGAAAGCACTGTGAAATGTAGTGCTCCGTGAACACCCCATCCTCTGATATGAACATTAGATGGAGCATTGGAAATTAACTGACGCAATCTTCTTAGTGCGCCAAGGCATGAACGTTGAAGGGTTCTCTGTTGCTTTTCAGCCTTCGGATACCGAGAGACTGATAGAGATGCCAAATCAATCTGGCGTTGTAACCCTTCTATTATCTTAAGATGGTTTTCATATTCATTGTAAGATAATACCTTCTTCTTTAATTGACAAAGAGTTTTCCATATGTTGAGATGAATATCATGGATTCCATCATCCGTCAACATCTTTGGAATGTCGTACTGGGAATCAGCCAAAGGCCAAAACATGACTGGTACTTCACCTTTTACCAGTTTTTTCCTCATGTTCAGCATTTCCTCTTTATCATTAAATGAAGATTCTTCTACCTGTTTGGACCAGAGTTGGTGTTTCCTTGTTGCTTCATCGAATTCAACAAGATTGGTAGAGAAATCACTATTTATGCTGGAAGATGAATGACCCAGGGAAGGTTCGGAGAATAACCTGAACCCCAGGCTATCTTCTGATGGAGAAAGAGTTTCACCTGCCGATAGTAAAGCATCAGACATGACTGGTTTTACGTTTGCAAGTGCCTCGAGATAGGAGTGCTTTCTCGTCACTACATTGCCTTCTGAAGAATTTTCGAGACAACGTGAATCACTACTGCGGAGAGGACTTTCGCAGCGAAGTTCATCACCATGAGGAGGACCGTCATGATGGGTTACAGCAAAAGATGAAATCTCTTGCTCCTTGGCCTTCTGACCACACAGAGGGTTCCTGTGGCTCTCATCTGAAGAAGAAACTTCAAGATTGACTGAATTTTCATGAAGCAAGTCTTCATGAGGAAGTGTCTGTTGAAGACCTTCAGAATTAATGTTCCTGTTATTGGGAACTGAGGGAGTAGAATCTTGAATTCCGACAGATAAATGTCTGAGGGCTTCAAGAACTCCAGCATCGAGCAAGGCCTTGTTGCAGATTGGCCTTTGATCTCCTGACTGTGCTGGGCGGATCTTTTTCTTAGATGTCTTCTTACTCGCTTTAGAAACCACTTGATGATGAAAGTGATTGCTCTGAGCAGGTGTATGTGCCTGATCAGGAAAGATGGTCAGGTTAGGCTGACGATCATCGCTCAAATCAGGTGTATGTGCCTGACTTGGTTGTCCGTATGATATGGGGGAGTATGCCCCATAACCCTCTTGGACTGGAACAGATGTGTGTGTCTGTTCCGGAGTGAATCGTTGATGTGTCACTCCATTACTAGGGATAGATTTACGTGTCTGTCCCTGAGATGATGCTGAAGCTGTTATGATATCCTGGCAAGCATCCAGAATATGAGCAGGAATTTGCTTCTGCTCTTTCACCATTGACAAAATATGTTTGGTGACTTCAGCTGCCGGAACAGGGATATACGTCCATTCCGGGCTTGGAGTAGGTGTATGTGCCTGCTCCTGTCCTCCTTTTCCTGTCAGTGAATCCTGACAGTACTTAAGTGTGGAGGCAGAGAGTTTAGTCTGCCTCCTGTTTGTCGTCGGGGCTTTCCGACTGACTTCTCCGTGCGCTACCAAGCGAGACTGTTGGTAGGCTTGATTAGTATTAGCAGGTGTATGTGCCTGCTGATTACACTTCGCCAAACGCGGTTGACGAGATCCATCATATGTAGTCAGACGAGCCTGCTGACTAACTGATGATGTATAAGCAGGTGTATGCTCCTGCCTATGGTACTCCGCCGGAATTGCCTGGCGGGATCGGCTTGATGCTGTCAGACGAGTCTGCTGGACAGCTGAATTAAAACGGGCAGGTGTGTATGCCTGCTCGCTGTTTGCCACCAAGTTAGGTTGGTGGACTTCTTCGGAGATGGCAGGGATGACAACCTGCCTATTGTTAACCGGATTCCGTCTCTGGCGGTTTATTTTGCCTGCTCGGGTTCGAGGAACCTGAGCTGAATGCCTGGAGTCGGTACCCTCATCATGTTGAGGGCGCACTACCGCACGAGTCTGGCGGCGATTGTTGATGGGAGCCCTCGGGAAGGACTCCTGTCTTTTTGAATTAAGGCCCCAAGGGACCTGCTCATTCACTTCCTCGGAGTAAGGGAGTGAATGGAAATTGCGTTCCGGGGATAACGACCCGAAACGGTTGGAGACGGTAGTCAGCACTGCCTGCTTCTTGATTGCTGGCCGCCGTTGTCCGGACGACCAGGTAGAGTTGTTAACTTGGAGGGCTTGACGAGCGGCCTCCAGAGTTGGGATAGTACCGTTGCGACGGTACTCCTTAACCAGTGCATTAGAAACACAGCGTTGAATACGCTGAGTTGGTGATCTCATCCTCAGAGCGGATGACGTTCCAGCAGGAGTAGCAGCATTGGTTTTCACAGCAGCAGACCTCACAGTAGAGGTGTTCACAGCAGCAGTATTCACAGGGGTGAATTTAAGGAAAGCCATTTCTGCAGAAGATCTTGAGAAAAGAGTGCCTGTTCCATGTAACAGACATAATCAAGATGAATCCGGCTACTGCATCTTTTGGATGATCATATGTCAATGATTGCCTTGTTGGCCCAAGGGGCCTAACAGATAAGAAGAACATCACTTTAACTTGGTTAAGGATTCACGTCGGGTTCACCATTTTTGTTTCGCGCGGAATCCGGGGATGACCTCCTGGACGGGAGATTCAAACGTTCCGATCGGTTTCTAACGGGTTTGTTCGTAGAACCGGAAACATCCAATGATTCCACATCCGTCTGGACCTACTTTCCAAAGGCAGGCGCTCATTAGTTTGTGGACTGATGAGGCTTAGGAATTTGCATTGGTCGAGAGGATGGGAGGTCGGACTCATCACACCTTTTTGAGGGGAATTATTGTCTACTCCGGGACTCTCTTTATAGATTTAAGTTAAGTTCGTGAATCCTTATTACATTACCAAGTATAAAATGATCTTTCCTTTAGTTTTAACAATCAATGATTAAATATGCAAGAAATTTAGAGAATCTTTTATATGTATTCGAGGTTCTTCATCAATATATAATCATCTATATTTGTTTAGATATTCTTGGTCAATGGTATCCTTCAAAACATTTATATAAAAGTCTCTTGGTCATTTTGATGACCAGGCTGGTTTTAAAGCCACTCAGTGGGGCACTTGAAGTTTATCATCATTTAGAAGGACATAGATTATTTCAAAGTTGGGATCGAACCCATAAATGGGCTACCTACGTATCCTTTGTTTTGGAAAAGGAATCAGAACACACGTAGTTCGAATTATGGAGTATGATGTTTATGATTGATGGCTCAAAGATGAATGTCATAATTAATTTTACACTCTAAGCTCACGTGAGTCATGCTCGGTGTGAGAAACAAGAGGTATTGGTAAAATTTAGACAATTGTGCGATAAAAGATGCAATCATAAGAATTTGTTTGGGGCTTATGTATAGATGACTGCCCAGATAGATGAAGGTTTAGGATTTACTTTTAGGGAGAAAATCCATGAACAGGGTCCACAAAGTTATATGTGCTTCATGGCGATTTGAATACTCTAATCTTGGGGCTTACTCCTAAGGAGGATGCCCAAGTTAGGAGGGGACTTATGATTGGGTTTTATTCCTGAAAAGGAAACCCAAATCAAAGGTAATTTATGACTGGTTAAGAGAAGTTTAAGGGGACTTGGGGCTTATTCCTGAAAAGGAAGCCCAAGGTTATGACTGAGTCTTATTCCTGAAAAGGAGACCCAGGTTAAGGGACTTGGGGCTCACTCCTGAAAAGGAAGCCCAAGGTTATGACTGAGTCTTATTCCTGAAAAGGATACCCAGGTTAGGGATTAAGGTTTGGGGCTTACTCCTGAGGAGGATGCCCATATTTTAGGTTGGGGCTTATTCTTAAGAAAGATGCCCAAGATTAAAGGACTTGATTGGGGCTTACTCCTGAGGAGGATGCCCAGATTAAAGGTTTTATAACTGGGGATTATTCCTGAAAAGGAGACCCAAGTTAGGATTTTCTCATCTTAAAGGATGAGGTTGAATGAATGAACTCCCCGTATTTTAGTGACATAAGGATATTTAAATCACTAGACTTTGAGAGAGATTCCACAGAATTCCTTTCAGATAAGAAAGTAAAATCAAGAAATCATGCCATAAATGGCTTTGAAGAGTGTCTTGAAGACTGAATCTTGAAAAGGAAAGGTGAAATGGCTTAAGAGGGGTAAAATGGGAAAGATGGGCACCCAAAAAGATAGGGGCGCGCAAGTCTTGAAAGGCGCGCAAGTCCTGCGGCGGCGCGCAAGTATACTTGCGCGACACATGGTGTACTTGCGCGATTTTCAATCAGAATTGAAATACTTGAGCGACTCTTGATAAAACCCTTTAGAATCCCCTTGAGGTTCTTCCAGAAAAGGGAAGCGCAAGTTATATTGAAGGAATTAAGTCGGCGCGCAAGTGTTTGATAAGTTTCAACACTTAGGCCTTCCTTCTTCTCTTTAGATCTTCCGTTCTAGGTAAGAAATTACCTTAGAAGTGTTCCGGAAGCTTTGAGAAGAGACTTGGGCGTCAGGAGCTTTAATTCGAGTTTCTGGAAAAAAGATCCTCAAATGGGGGGCCCACAGGGTCTATTTATAGGCAAAAGAAGACCCTGGGCGGTTATCGGGCGGTTACCGGGCGGTTATCACTTAGGTCGCGCAAGTCAATTGCACGACCATAAGGCGTCGCGCAAGTACTTGCACAACCACTAGGCGGCGCGCAAGTGTACTTGCACAACCACTAGGCGGCGCGCAAGTGTACTTGCACGACCATGAGGGAACTTGCGCGACCTATGGGCAATGTTCTCCTGGTTCATCCCTTTGTCGATTTTTGATGTTTCTTCAAAGGATGAATCACATTGGACTCAGATATTCCCCTTTTCCGATCCTTAGATTCTGTGACGAAAGGAGCGTCAACAGTGACCTACTCAAAACTTCATCTAGAGGAGACCTAATTGAAAATTCTCTTGAAAAAGCCTAAGGTATGATTGATTATATTGATCTGGACTCACAACAATCTAGCATTATAGATAAAGGTAGAAGGGGAATACATGAGGTGATCACATTTGATTCAATAGATTTATTCAGAAACAAAATTAAAGAAATTACCAGGTTTGTGTGAAAAAATACTTTGAACCAAGTGAAGGAACAACAAGACCTGACTCATGTATGTGGTTTATGCTCTTATACTTATCATTACACTGACTAGTCTCCAAATGTGTTGGGGACAAAAAGTTGCGCTTAAGCTTATCAGCTAAGGTAATTCCATCCAAATCAGCCATGTCAAACCCAGTCCCAACTAGGATATAGATTTAAAAATAATTAGAACATAAATCCTTTTCAGAATCAATATCAATATCAATCTCCATTCCATCAGTAGTAATACCTAAACCCCTTGCTATTCTAACAACCCTAAAAATAGCTACACCGGTAGAAACCATATGAAAAACCATAAAAAATTCTAAAAATAACCACCATGGAATATAGATTGAAGTGATAAATAATTCAATATTTTTTTATAATATGTTTTATAGAATTATGGATATTCTAACTAATAATAAAATAAAAATCCCAATATAATAGTTATAAATACCAAATAAAGAATGAGCGTATTACATCATGAAGAAGAAAAGAGCTGTTGGCACCTGAACAATGTAAGGATAATTATTCTGACCAACCTTCTAAATCTCAAACCATCTATCCAAATAAAGGGGACCAAAACAATGAATAGATAAGAATAAAGTTTAGAAAAAAAAGGCCAAAAAAACTTCTAAATAAGAAAAAAAAGAGAAAAAGGACATCCAATCACTATTACTTTTTGATTTAGATGAGTCAAAGAAGGGACAAGAGGAGTTAATTCAATGGTAAATTCATGAAACCTTCCAGAATTTCAAAATCAACATACCGCTACTAGAGGCCATTTGATAAATTATAATATATATACATATATATATTTTAAATATATGTTCACAAAAATAAGGTTATTGGATGGAAATGAGATAATCATATTAGGTAGAAGCATCTCAGCACAAATCACACCATAGATATCATAAAATGTCAAGATACAGAGACATTATCTATTACCTGCACTATTAGATCTTTAAATTTTATTGATACATTTTGTGATCTAGGTGCTTCAATATATTTTATTCCCCACTCAGTATTTTTATCCTTACATATTGGAGAATTCAATCCTACAAGAGTGGTGGTACAATTGGAAAATATATACACTATTTTCCCAGAAGGAGTTGTAGAAGATGAACTTGTAGGAGTTATAGGAATAATCTTTCCAAAAAGATTTTATGTCCTTACCATAGAATATGATAGATCACGAGGTCTCTCACCTATAATTTTGGGGATGCCATTCCTAAAGATAAAAAAACCATAATCAATGTCCATAAAGGAACACTCATAATGGAGTTTGGAGATAGAACCACACACTTTAACATTCTTGACATAATGAAGCATCTGTAAATAAGTCACTCACTTTATCCAATCTCCCATAATGAAGGTACCAACCCAATATAAGATTTAGGTATGCTTTATGAATTCTTAGAATTAGGAGAGAATTTTTCTTTTGAAAACACCAATTCCAAAAACCCTAAAAACCCCAATTTGATATTATAAGATGAGGTTACTTTTCATTTTTTAGATGATTTACTAAATTAAACTAACATGAAATAAGATATCCATGCTTTAGAATTTGGAAATCACAATTCCATAACATCCCTTAATCAAACCCTAAGTTAGGAGTTAAAACCATTACCAAGTGATTTGAAGTATGTTTACCTTATATAAGGAGAGAAATTATTGGTGATCATTTCCAATAACCTATCTCATTACCCAGAACAAACTTTGATTGAAATTATCAAAATAAATGTCCAAGAAATAGGATGAATTTTAGGTGATATAATTGGAGTCAAACTCAATGTCTTGTCTCATATAATCTTTTTAGAAAGTGATTTCTGACCAATTATATAACCTCATAAAAGACTTAATCCCATTACCATGGAGTTTGTTAAGAATGTAACGCCCTGACCCCAGAAGGCCAGAGCTGGTGTATTATTTTATTAAATTTTCATGATTACAGGGAACCAAATCCTGAAGGATTGATTAGTTTAGCAGTTTTGGAATTTCAGATTAGATAGATGATACCCATAATACATTAGGGAAAATAAAATAAATCATAGAACAAGTAAAAACTCAACATCCTTGAAACTCATTCAAAGGATTACTATTCATAACATGGGTAAAGGAAACATAATAAGGGTGAGATCAAATGCTTAGTAAGGGTAAGTAAAGTGGAAGAAATAATGAATTGATGAGAGTAAATAAACATGAAAAGGTAAATAATTGATAATAAATACCATTCAAATAACCAGATAAGAAATAATAAATATGGCTAGGTAAATAATTGAAAAAAATTCCATTTAATAAATAAACTGAGAATTAATTTCATCCATAGATTTTATCATATGAAAATCTAATGGGTAATAATAATAATAACTGAAATAATTATGAAGTAAATGCTTAATTATTGGATGTAATGTCTGATGAACATGAAAACCTATACTATAAAAACCGTTCACAAGATGGTTTAAAACCACTGGTAGAAACCCATTTAATTTAGCCAAATTATTTTTCTCATTATAACTTTTCAATGCATCGAGGGGCTATATAAAGACCAGGACCCACCCATCACTTCCAGTCCAAAGCATTCCTCATATCGATTAATCGTTTTAATTAAAAATTAATATCCCTTATAAAATATCCATATTGAATAAAGAATAAATATTTATTAATAATTACCTAGTTGAGGATAAGTAACAACAAGGGTTGTTGACATTGATGAATGGAAATGCTATTGAAATACCACTAAAAAGTTCTTAAGGAAAAAATATTTAAACATTCTAAAGTGTCCCATACCACTTTAAAACATTTGAGTCATAAATCCCATGAAGTAATAACATAAAATGAATGTTAGAATATCCAAAAAATAAGTAGATTCATGAAATAACATGTTAAAAGGCAGTATATACACCATTTAAAATAAACTAGGTGCATAACATTACAATATTAATCAATGAAATGAAATTGATATGAAATCCCTTACCACTTTGTAATCATTTATTTAAAAGGCCGCACATTTATAAAATAAAATATTTTCTTTGAAAATAACCTTGTAAAATTATAAAGGAATATTCAAAACATTAGGGTGTCATAATGGTGGGAAATTCTGTTTAGAAAATATAAGTTAAAAAACATTACTTTTTTACTTTTGTAAGAAAATTCATAACATACCTTGTTTTAGATAATGATAGGAAGATTTATTTTAAATAATTTTTTAAAAATTCAAAAAAGGGTAAAAATTTATTTAAAAAATTATAGGAGAATATTAAAAATATTTTTCAAAACATTTTTAGAATACACTAACATAGAATAGAAATATTTCCGAGTAGAGACAAAAAAAAACAATTATGAATAACGATGAGATTGTGAGATAACTCCTTACCACTTTATAATCAGTAAAATCATATGAAATTGAAAAAAATAAAATTATTTGGGTATAAAAATACCATAAAATTCAGAATAATACTCATAAAATAAATTCATGTGGGTTTTATACACCACACAAAATAAATAATAAGTGTATAAGGCATGTGTCCTATAGAAATAAAAGTGAGACAACGATCCCTTACCCTACATTTCCTTTTGGGTGAACATAATTTAAACTTCTTTATAATGGTTTTGAGAATTTTATTAACTTATAAAATAACAATAATCAGATTTATAATATCATATATTATCTTATTATAATATCTTATTACCCATTTGTTAGTAATCTTTCATTATTTTTAGTATTTTGGGTGTTAATTACCTAGTTTTTTGAGTATGTTTTGACATGTTACTTGTTTATCCCATTAATTATATCACTATTTCATCACATATAGAATTTAAAACATTAATTAATTATCATATATATCTAGTTTATATGTATTTAGAATAATCCTTAATATTTGGAGATAATAAATGAAATTCACCATTCATGGAGACGGTAGGTCGTACGTATGTATGAACGCTAGTTCCTTTTATTTTTTATATTAGAAGGATGAAATTAAATGAAATATATGTATAGTATAATTACAGTATGATATCTATTTCATATATATCACATATTTTTATTAGAAATATCCTTTATATGTTCCATGTATACTATGAATGAATCACATCGCTTTGAGGTGGTAGTAGTCCACACTTCCACAAACGATGTTGTCATGTTTACAAAAAAATGGAAAGTATAAAGGTATGTGCTATAAAATAAATATAAAATAATAAATACATAAACATCAC
Source organism: Viscum album (assembly GCA_963277665.1). Taxonomy (NCBI): domain Eukaryota; kingdom Viridiplantae; phylum Streptophyta; class Magnoliopsida; order Santalales; family Viscaceae; genus Viscum; species Viscum album. The sequence continues at coordinate 1,226,446,111 of OY728166.1, read as the reverse complement.
ATATATATATAAATATATCATATAAAAACATTTTTTCCATCATAATTTCCAACCATGATATATGGTAAATGAAAAATGAAAAACATCATTTCGTGAGGCGGTAGTTCTCCGTATATAAGAACAGTATGTTCATTACCCATTAGATGGAAGTTTGTGTAAGTGTAGGTTGAAACCATAACATAAAAACATCTAAGTATGTTGAAGACCCTATTTTTATTATATAAACATTATATAAAAATAATTTAAGGTTCTTGAGGAATAAATAAAAGAAAAACGTTCGTTGATGAAGTTACCTCTTCTTTGGGTATCTCCCTTTGATTTTCCCAAAAGGAATTACTTGGTTGGATTTATGCCCAAATTTAGGATTATACAATGAGGGGAGGGATTTTGGGAGTATATTTGGATAGGGTTTGGGGAAACCAAATATGTTCTGAAGTGTGAATAAATGAGAATAAGAGGTTCCTTTTTATAGGAGAGGGGAGGGGAACTCTTAGAAATCCTCAAAATATTAAATTAATATAAATTAATTTTAAAATATAAATAGATCCAAAATTACTAATTTTAAAGATATTATGATTTTTGGTTGAAATAATTTTATATAATAAAAATTAAATATTTTTTTCTTATTTATTAATCCTAAGTTTTTTCTTTAACCCTTATTTAACCTTTTTAATTCTTACCGTGATATACTGTAATTGGCACTTTGATGGTTAATATAATTACTATAAAATGAAAAAAGAACATTAAATGATCAATTTATTACTTTTAAGACTTATATAAATAATTTCATCGAATTTTATATTTTTATGAATTTTATATCATTTAATGAAATATTAGTTGTTTTAACATGTCATTATTGTCAATTTTGACACTATTCAACACTTGAATTTTTAAGAATATAATAAAAAATGATATATTTTAACCAGATATTTTAACTTATCACTAAGATTTCAAAGTAATCCATAAAATTCATGGATGAAATTAATTATATCAAATTATATTTATTTTAATATTTTTAATATCATTTATTTGATTATTCCATTAATTAAAAAATCAGGACATCATCATCGTGTCACCATTTAAGGTAATTATTTTATCACTAAAAATTATTAATAAATTAACACGATGTAGATAAAAATTTATATTTATAAATACTATTTATTGTAAAAAATATCCCATATATAACCTCATATGAAAAATATTTCACTTGTTAAAAACAAAATTGTGACAAAATTAACTTTTGTTTGATAAAATACTATAAATAGATTAAAGTCATTAAAGTGGCTCCAAGAGGCCTTAATATAGGCCCAATAAAGAATTGTTTCAACAATATATACTCCAATAAAATTAGTACAAGTGTTAGGGTAATTTTATAATATTATATTTACCCTTAATTACCTGATTTACCCTTAACCATGGTAATAAAGATTACAAAGATTATTATTCATAATTTGTACAAAAATAAGAGTTTTATATTTAAATAATTTGGACCCAATAACTAAAGATATGGAATAAAATTTTCAAAATTCAAAACACAGAATTTTCAGTAATTAATTTAAAATTAATCTCGTTGACGAAACGAGAAAATGAGTTTTTAAAGTAAAAAACTTTCAAAAGATTGAAATGTTTTTATATTAAAATTTAATGTGAAATTGATTACAATGACCTAAATTATGTTAAATGATATAAAATTTATCTATTTATTCAATAAAACCATTGAAATATATAATTTAACACTATAAATAAATTTGATGAAAAAGTTGTTTTCAATTAATATACAATATTTTGTCACTATTCATCAAAACATGCAATTTATTAGAACAATACCAAAATTTCAACCAAAGTTAATTTTTATATAGTGATTTAAAATAATAAGTTTATTTTATCAAATATAATATATAAAAGTTTCAAAAATATTATTTAAAATATGTTCTCTATTAAAAGGTTGTAAAATTGCCTTTTAGAAGAATACAATTTTTAAGCATAAAACTAGATTTATTCCTATCTTATGCCTATAAAATATGTTGGATGAAATTAAAAAATATTTTATTGAATATATAATAAATATATATATATATTTTACATTAATACAATTCACTAATAGTAATTAATTAAATTTATTAATAGAAAATTCCTTTGGAAGTATAAAAATATTTTTTTTATAAAATCATTCCCTTTATATTCATTTGTTTCTATATTCATTTTTAATTAATTTATAACCAATTAATTCAACTATGTATTTTATTAAATTATTTAATACTATTAATAACCATCAACTTAATGGATATGTTATATATTATTATATTGGATAATAATATTTTAATAATATTTTATTGTTCGGTAAAACTCAGCCTTGCGTGTAATGCAAGACAACTCATTGTTATGTGTAGTGTAAGCTTAACATGGTGTTTCATATAAATATTGATAGAAAATAAATAAATAAATAAATTTATTCTAAAATAAAAATATTTTAAAGTATTGGGGTGTTACATTCTCCCCACCTTAATTAAATTGCGTCCTTGCAATTTAAAATTGATCTCGGTAATCTAGGGTTTGATATTTGAAAATAAACAATTTTTAAAAAGCCCAGATCATAAAGAGTGTTAAAAATACATCTTCTTAATATGAGGAAAAAGGAAATGTGAAGGTCAACACAAAACTAGGCTTTCAAATAGGAGAACATTAGTGAAAACACAGATATGGAAGAGAAATATAACCACCATGTTCTGAAGGAGATTGATAAAGAATATGTTCATGAGAAAGTTTTTGACCACAAAAACATAAACCAAAGGTGTGAAAAAAGGTCATTGATATCATATAAAATTATGATAACATGATTTTTTTAAGATCCTTTTTCCTAGAGTTGATTAATTCTTTCTAAGGATATAAGTAAATATACATACTTGATATGTTTCTATAAGAACAATCTTATCCTTGTGCCTTGAAATATTTCCATTTATTTTATTAGAACACGTTTCATTACATAGTGAAGTAATAAATTAATCTCTAAAACCTCATTCAAAGTTCAATTTAAATAATTTCATTAATATTTAACCTTTCAAAAAGATCATGATCCAACATTTTAGAATCATTTCTATGGTAGTTAGTAGTATTCAATTTACTTTATCCATATCAATTATCTCATTATATCATTATCTTATCATCAAAAACATATTAAGGTTTATATTTACCTTAAATATGTGTTTTCAAAAAAATTTACTTTCTACTGAATAATTTTCTTGGTACCATTCAACATATGATCTCAACTATTTAACAAAAAAGTACTACCGTACAATCCTCATATATTCTATAATTCTTATAACTAGTACATCATTGATAAAATACTGAAATGAAATAATTATTGAATCCAAACATAAGAACATTAATCATTACTCTTATTCTATGGTAGTATTATAATATTATCCATGATCCATTGTCCTCTTTTTGGGCATATTACTTTGATGCATGATACATTTATTTTCATAGTTTCCCATATCCTTGTAGTGGAAGCATTGAAAATTTTAATTTTCTTTATTTCCCTTGAAATCAAGAACTTGGCGGACTTTTTATTCACAGTTATAAAAAAATCTCATTCCCTTCAAGAAATTACTGGGGTGTTTCTTTCCACAATTATTACATGTGGTAAAATACTTCTTTCCATTTTCCCCTTTATACATCTTTTGACCTGCCATCCTCTTCTTTTCTCAATTTTCTACGAATCCATAGGGTATGGGGAATTTTTTACAGTAAGGACCTCGGTATTTATAGAATAATACCTTTTTATTTCTATTAATACTTATGAATAAGATATTAATTTTACATTAAAGGGGACGATTTTTTTGATAGCGTACTCAACACACAACAATGAGTTTCTCTGAAATCTTACGTTGTACACAATATTTAGTTATACTGAAAAATAATATAATAATATTATTATTATTTTAAATGGTAGTTAACACCTAGCCATTGGAATGGAGGGAATGAATAGTATCAACTAAATTCTGAAATATGGTTCTCACATGTTTAAATAATTATTCATTGGTTACCAAATTTATTATAAATGGAAATAAAAATCAATTAAATATAAAGGATGTGTTTTTAAGAAAACCTATTTAAAAGAGAATAATTGTGTTTATAAAATCATATCAATCTTTATGGACTTTTATTTAATAAAACATATATGTTATATATTCAATTTAATGTTTTAAATTCATCTTATATGTTTTCTAGATATCATATAAGAACAAATTCAATTTTTTTCAGATAAAAGAAGTATTTCTCTAAAAATGCAGTTTTACCGCCTTTTGATGGAGAACCCATTTTAAATATAGTTTATGTCACTTTTATATGTTATATTTGAAAAAATAAAATTATTATTTAGGATCAAGAAATCAAAATTTACTTTGGATGAAATTTTGTTTTTTTCCATGATAAAGTTCATTTTTAATGAATAATGAAAAAAATACCGCATTTTAATTTAAAACTGCCTTTTCAACTAATTTATTTATATAATTAGATTTTTATTTTAATTTTTTTTAAAGTATAATAGGATTATGTTTTTATCATTTAATCAAATTATGGTAATTTTACTTAATTTCACTTTTAAATTGGACATCAACACATGCCGATCTTTTGATAGTTATTATTTCTTAAAAACCTATTTTTTTGTTTTGACAACGAGAATTAATTTTTAATTAATTACTACAACTTATGTGTTTTGAATTTGAAAAAATATATTCCATATTTTGAATCATAAGGTTCAAATTGTGTAAATAGGTACCATTTATTTTTGGACATTATGAATAATAACTTCAGTAATTATTTTATTTACCATGGTTAAAGAATAAATTTGGTAAATATGGGTAAAAAATAATATTATAATAATATAAAACTACCCTAACACATATCATAATCCTGTTGGATGATATATTTACGACCATGGTAATCTTTTGGTTGATTTTGGGACTCCATGGATCCATTGGGAAGTGATAATTACATTTTACAATAATTAGTTTTAAGTAAAGAGAAAAATAACACAAACATGTATCTTTTACTAAAACAGTTTTTATATGGGATTATATAAGTGATATATTAGACTATAAATATTAATTATAAATTAAAAAAGATTTCATACATCATATTATTTTATTTATAATTTTTATACATTAAATAAATAAATTTAATTATGACACAATGATGATCCAATGATTGCTTCATTAATGAAATATTCAAATAAATGATATTATAAATATTAAAATAAATGTAATTTAGTTATTTTTATGCCATACAAAAATTTTATGGATGATATTGACATATTATATTTGAGTTAATGCTTTTTTTAGAAGTAATCAAGTTGTTATGACTTTAAAAAAATCAATTACTTTATAGTGTCAAAATTGACATAAATGAGTTTTTAAAACAAATATAATTTTATTAAATGATATAATAGTATTAAAAATATAAGATTCTTCAAATTGACTTATATAATGTTAAAAATGTCATTAATGATCCAATTATGGTTCTATTTACATTTTATAAGGAATATAGTTACCATATATTATGAAAATGAAAGAAGACACGGTAATAGTTAATGTTTTTAACTAAGGGTTACAACTAAAAGATAAGGTTAATTTTGTGACCTAGAATTGAATAAAACCTATTGTATTAGAGGTTCTATAAACAACCAAAATTCTAAATAAATGAGTTTTGGACCATTTGAAATCGAAAATCAATTTATAATAAAATAATATTTTAATACCTTCCTAAAGTGCCCCGCCCCCCTCTTATAAAAGGACACCAACTCTACCCACTTACTCACACCTATAAAGCCCCTTGGATCATCCAAATTCTATTCAAATAATCTCAAAAAATCCCTCCCTTAATCCTAGAATCCTTAACCTAGGTATAAGGAAATTCAAGAAAGCCTTTTGGCTCAAATAAAAAAGAGTTACCTGATTTAGAGGTAACATATTATCTAAAGTTGTTTTATTTTCTTTTCCTTATCCACTCCCTATGATATTTTTATTCTTTGATTACATAACAAAAAAAATATCATAAATAGAATATGATGTTTTTATTATAATTATTTAAACTAAACTTACACACACATCTATCTAATGGATACGAACATACTGTTTCTATGTACGGAAAACTACTGCCTCACGAAACAATGATTGTTATATTTTCTATTAACACATATCATGGTGGATATTATGTTGGAAATGTATTTATATATGATATATATTATATTTATATTGTATTTATTCTTCTGTATTTTTCATTTACAACTTACATTTATTCTTTCCATAATGTGTAAATATGCTAATTTCATTTGAGGAAGTGCGGACTACTGCCCTCTCAAAGTGATATGACTCGTTCATGCCATACACTGAATGTATAAAGGATGGAGTTAATGAAATTATGTAATGTATATAAAAAATTATATTATACTGGAATTATAATATACTTATGTATCATTTAGTTTTCATTCCTGTAAATATGGAAAGGAAATGAAAGTAGCGTTCATGCGTACGTACGGCTTACCGTCTCCATGAACGATGCATTTCATTTCTTATCGCCAAATGTTATGGATTATTAAAAATACATATATAATGGATCTAAATACAAATATACTGAACATATATGATACTTAAATCATAAATAATATTCTGGTGATGATGGAATTTTGAATACATGGACAATTTAGATCAAAACAAGTACATTTTCGACTCAAGTACCGAATATCGACAAAACGACCGATTTGAACATAAATAATTATGTAATTTTTATAATATGATGATAAATAATATGAAATTAATAATAAACTTTAAAAATGTTCTGAAGAAAGTATAAATTAACCTAAGATTATTATTCAGGAATATAAAGAACGAACGAGACAAGTCAGACTCAAGGTAAGGGACTTCATTTCAACATCCTTTCATTAAGGAATATTTTGGTTTATACATGACCTTATTTCATATGGTGTATAATTATACCCCATTTTATTTTAATTTCATTAAATATTTTTCAAAAATTAATCTTTTGTTTTATGAAGCATTTTACTAAATGACGAATGGAATGTTTCTTTTTAAAATTCATGGTGATAATGACCTTTCTTCTACCGTAACCATTATTTGATATTTGTATTCCTTAACAAGGCATAATATTTTTAAAAAGAAAATAAATACCATATAACCTTTTCATATATTTTTGTTTTTAAAATATTTTTTAGAAAGCATTGATTATGTCAACATCTTGAAATTTTATATTATGATTGGAATGTGGAAATTTTATATTATGATTGGAATGTGGAAATTTTATTATTCTTTTATGCTTATTTTATGTGTTATGATTATGTTATGGTTCTTGGGAATTGTGTACATACACGGGTGGTTCCATGATAAACCAAGGGTGGGTGAGCCTGATATATCTATCCAATATTGGGTAATGCGACAGTGGTAAACGTTAATGTTTCTTGTTAGAGATTTAGGGAATATACTGTGATGGGTATTCAAAATGTAACTCCTTATGTTGCTGTGAAAGATGCAATGTAATTATGTTATGGATGCCAAAAGTTACCTTTATGAATTATTATTTCTATGATTTATTCATAAATCTTATGATTTCATAAGTTAAATTAAATATCTTATGATTTATGAGAGAAAATTATGATTTCTTTGATTTGTATGTATTCATGGAAAAATATTTTCTTTCCTTATTCTATATCCCTTAATGAGATTTTTATGCTCATCCCAAGTTTTAAATTTTTTTTCATAGGTCTTAAAGATGAATAGAGTCAAGGATGAGATCAAGGAAAAGTCATGCAGTTTAAAACATGAAATGAAACATGTTTCTTTTTAAAGAGTTTTTTTTATAAAAAATGGATAGTGAGTAGAAGTGTCTACTTATAATATTCAAGTTGTTATGTATAAATTATAACCTAATTATCTAATGATCTAAACCTGAAAAGAACCTTGTTCTGAACTAAAGTCAAATTATTGACTTATCTCAAGAATAAGTAATGCCTTAAGGATGGGGCCTTATATTTGGTATCAGAGGTCGGTTTAGATAACATTAGAGGTAAGAGTGTTATTTAAGCATAGGTGACATGTTTTATATAACCAAAATGGTTAGAATATTAGAAATAGTCATAGTTATTTTAGATAAATTTAATGAGTTTATGATAACATGAATAATTATATCTCAGTATTTACCCTCCTTATAAGATAGTTTATGATGATTTTACTGATATACTCACACTAAACTTTTTGGTTTTAGTAAATGGATGGATCTAGTAGGCTCCAAAGTAGCAATGGATATGAAGGAAGCTGTAGCGGTTTTCTGAATAAGAAACCAAATGAAATGGGAGCTACAATGAGAAATCTTGGGGTTATTCTTAACCAACTATCTGAAGTCATTATTGACCACTCGAACCATGGTGTTTTTTCTAAGATATTATATATGCAAGAAAAGTGTCACACCCGACTTTTTCAAAAGATTTTATTCTTATTATTTATCTCAGTGTCGGGTGTTTTTTCCAAAGATCCACTGAGTCCCGATTCAAATTTTGAATTTTGGAGAATTTTGTGGGTTTTAGGATGGTGCACGAACACTGTGCGTCTTAGTGGAAGTCATGCGAAAAGTTTGATTACCCGTGCCATCACTGTTGAAGTGAGCAGGGGCCACCGCACGACCCGCGCATGGTCAATTGATCCATGAGGGCGACCGTGGAACCACCCACCCATAAGGTTAATTAAATTAGTTGGTTAGGCGAAGATGTAACGAAACAATTAAATGTGAAAATACGGATATATATATATATATATGTATATATTATCAGTGAATGCGTTATAAATATTTGTTATTATTATTATTTTTATTAAATTTTGATTTAAATTATTAGTATGAATGATGTCTTAAAATTAATTGTTAATGTAATTAAAGATTTACCATTACCATTGTTATTGTTATCAAAGTTTTATTCTTATTATTAAGATTTTATTATTATTATTATTATTATTATTTTTATTATTAATTTGTTTTATTTTAATTATATTTTGTTTTTATCTTTATTATTTGTTATTGATTTTTTAGGGTTTACCCATGTCCAGTACAGGTGGCACCCCCCTCTTTTCTCTCTTTCTCCCCGCCACGAAGGCCTCACCCCCTGCCACGTAGCACCTCCACCGCCTGGCGACCTCCCTCCAGTTTCCTTCAGCTGGAAACTGCCTTGCCGCCCTCCGGCTGCTTCCTCGCCTCCCCTCCGCCTGCCGACCCTGCACCGCACCACTGCCGTCCGCCTCATTCCATCACCCTCCTCTAGCACCAGGCCCTCGGTGGTGCACCCCATCTTCTTCCCCATTTCGGCGCAACAACCCCCTTCCTCCTTTCCGGTTGACCCGCCACCACCACCAGCCACCGCAACCTCCAACGTCGCCTACTCCAGGCTGGCGTGGCATCATCGGTGCCGCCCCCCTTTGGCCGCCCTTTCCCCGGTCGCGTAGCCCCCTTCGGCCGACCCTTCCCCGGTCGCGCAGACCCCTTTAGCCGACCCTTCCCCAGTCGCGCAGACCCCTTTAGCAGACCCTTCCCCGGTCACGCAATCCCCTTCCGGGGACCTACTGTGCCGACCGACCTTCTCTCCGGCACCTCTCCCTCGACGGCACACCTCTCCTCTGTCACCGATCTTCCTTCTTTCCCCCTTAGGTATTCACACTCTACACTGAGTTGAGTTTTTTTCTCTTCTTCCTATGGCTAGGGTTGTTCAAGATTTATCCATAAAATTTTGATTCCAAATTGATGATTAGGGTTTTTTTTAACCATCTAAGGTGTAGTCATGGTGCGAACGAGTTTTCACACTGGTTTCAGGAAGTCCATTGACAATTGAGGTAGGATCCCTTTTCCTTGCCATTTAAATTTAGAAATACTTGGATTGACTGAATTTTTTACATCCACTGAGTATTAATTAGTTATTTTTATTTTTATTTTTAGATAAATTGTTTTAGAGAAAATTATTTTTCTTTATAGATAGTCATTGTTTGGAGAATTAATTTACTTTCTCAGTGGTTTTGACGTGCTTAGCGATTAATTAGTTTGGGGAAAAATAGTTCTTTTTTTTATTTAGTTGTGTTCACTATTTTGTAGTGATTTATAAACTGTGTTGTTGGTTTATTAAAATGTGCAAGGGTTTCAGTTGTGTTTTGGCGTGACGTCAATGTGCATTTAGTTATAAAAGAATTTTTGAGTGAGTTTTTGATATTTTGAGTCATGCGACACATTTTGAAATTGTTTAATAATTTTTTCTTAGTGGGTTGTTTAATTGTGAAAATGGTTTATTATATTATCTGAATGGTGAAAAGGTGTTTTATAAATGATGTAAGGGTTATATAAAACTATTTATGTGGTTTTGAGTTGGTTTTGTCTGTTCAAAACTACGGTATACTATTGAAAATAGTTTTATGAATTTTTAGATAATTTATTAAATAATTTTGATGCTGCGAGCTTGGTTTTGAAAATATGTTTAGGCGCACATGATTTTAAATGTATATTTCAACGTATCGTGTGATTTTGTTTGGTTTTTCACTCTAAGTGTTTTCCTAAAATGTCTTGTTGGCTCTTTAAAATGTTTAGTTAGTTATTTTGGCATTGTGTGGTTTTTGTAAACATTTTGTGGATTTAAAAGCGGTGTAGTAAATAGTGTTAATGGTGTGAGTTGTGATTTGAAAACCTGTCGAGGTGGTTATTTCGCGTTGTTTGCTCGTTTTAATTGTCTTATGTCAGTGGTCATGAGTTTTTAGTTGTTGTGCGTTTGTTGCAACGTGTCGGTGAGGAAAACCCACGATACTGCGACCATCGGCTTGTGCATGATTCCACGCATTCACGAGGTGTGTCGTGTCGTCGTGTTCGAGCTATAAATTGAGGTAGGTCCCCCACTGAACTCGCCTTTAAATTTAGAATTTATTAATTGATTGATATTTTATTAGTTTTAATGAATGAGAAATAATATAAGATAATTAATTTTTAAATGATTATTTGGTGTAAATAGAGCCATTTATTTTACACACGACACTTGAAATATTTTCTTGACGAACGAACACCCAGTAGTGAAAGAATTTCCATTTGGACATTAAAAAAAATTCACGGAATTTCAAATGTAGTTCTAGTTTATGGATAAATGATTTATCTTGAATCATGAATAAGTGTTTTGGTTCTCTTGAGAAATGAGTATTTCCTTTAAAATTGGTGAAGGCCCGCTTGGCACTTTAATAAAATTAATTATTTTGGAAAACTCACTTTGGGGTGACTCAGGAGTGATATTTGGTGTACGTTGACTGCATGATTTGCGTGTGATGTTTTTACTGCTTGATTGACTTTTTTGACTCACCCCTTTCTTGTTTATTATATGTTTTGAAATGGGAACCTAACATAGTAAGTGAATCTTCTGAGAACGATTGCTGTAGTAGTTTAGATAACGCATTGGCTAGTGGCCCTTAGTACAGATTATACTCTTCTAGGTGATTAAGACCCTCAGTTAGGCCATGTAGGGAAACACCGGGCGTTAGGGTGTTATGACGTCATCGAGAGTAGGCATTCCTTCAGGATGAGTCACATGTATAGTACGTTCTGGATTGTTCATGAGCTCCTAGGTTCGAACCATGTTTCTATTAGTGTTTATTTGTAAGTGGCGGACGATTGAGAGGTCTAGTTCAGTTGCTGGACTCTGTGTGCTACTTTTCTCATTGCCCTTAGTGTGTGTTGTGGGTTATGTGTGGTTTTCCTTTTAGATAATAACTGAAATTTGGATTTATAAATTGTTCGTGACGATGTTTTCAAAATTTAATGCATCTTCTCCTTTCAAACATTAAACTTGTTTCTAAATTAAAAAGGGAAATGGAATGATACTTTTTTTAGAAATGAAAGTGTGTGTGTGGAAACCCATATTTTATACAATTTAGTTCAAAACTGGAATTAGTGAATTCTTTATTTAATGTTAGTGCATTGGGAATAGTTTGTTGGGAATACCTACTGAGTTTTAATACTCACGCCTATAGTTATTTTCCTTTTTTAGTGTTTGTGTAGGCTACAGATTGAGTGCGCTCGCCTTGGATGATGCTTGATCGTTGAGTCAGAGAGTGACCCGCGGGGTCACATGGAGTTAGTTCGGTCTTCGAGTTCGGTTAGTTTTATTTTATTTTGTTCTTGTTTAGCCACTTTACTTGGTTTATTAATTCTACGCCAATTTGTATTATTTTTGATGATTTATTTATTTATATTGGGTGAAATCGTTCCCACATCCTATGTTGATGCCCTGGCGTTTGTCGCCAGACCAAGAGGATCGGGAACGCCTCTCGGGCCATGTCGCAAACCGGATTGGGTGATCGGTTCAGGGTCGACCCGGGTTGGTTCATGACAAAATGTTATTAGAGGAGGTCGACTCATGAGCGGACCTTGTTTTTCAGAGCGCCCATCATTATTTGGGGTCATCATATTAGAAGGAGTGGAATTTTCAGGACTCGGGGCATGCGGACGAGAAGGACGTCATGAACCCTTTCTCGTTCCGAACCTCGGGTTACCATGGGATGTTCGGTTTTGTCAATGTCTTTTGATTCTTATAGTTTGTTTGTTATTGAGAAATAAAATGGGAGCTGGGCAGGTGACCTCTGTGAGCTCGCATGGTCTAGAAAGCCATGTGGAGCCAGGGAATTTACCCTAGAATACTCTCAGTGATGATGGTGTGACTGGCGTAATGCCGCCAACCATATGTTTGAGTCACCCTTCATCACTAGTTCCCCCCTAGTGAATTGTTTGAGTTTTCCTTCATTATGAAAATTGTTTTGTATGGTTTTATTTTGGAAATTGTGAAAAGTTGAAATTGAAATGGCAATGACCATGTTTTGATTATGTTCCTTATTTCCTTGTTCCTTAGTGTTCACCCCCATGACGATTTGATGGATTCCCAAGGTGCAGCTTCGGGTGGTGAACCCCTAACAAATCCTCCAGTTGATCATCCCATAGACTATGTTATGGAGTTCTGGAAGTTGATCCCTCCTCTCTTTTATGGACAAGAAGAGCCTCCTGAGGCGGAGGAGTGGTTGCAGAAGATTGAGAGGAAGTTCAGTTTCATTGGGTTTCATGAGTCGTTAAAGGTGAAGTTGGATACCTTTATGCTTGAAGGTCCAACCTGGAAATGGTGGATGTCTGTGTCTTGGAATAAACCTCAGGAAGATCTAACATGGGAGTTTTTCAAGTCATCGTTCATCCAACAATATTTCTCTGAGTTGACGAAACTAAGGAAGAGGATGAAGTTTTGTTTCCTTCAGTATGGCGTTGAATCAATCCAAGAATTCTATCGACATTTCATAGGACTAGTTCCATATGATCAGTGGTTTGTTGCGAATAATCCCAGAAAGGCTCGACAATTTGATTTTGGACTCTGACTTTAACTACGATTGAAAGTGGAAGATCTCAACCTAACCAAATTCTTGGATGTTGGGGGGAAAGACTTTCTTGCTGAAGCTGAGCTAGCAGGAGGACTTGAGGTGACGAATCCTCCCCTGTCCTTGGGAAGCAGTGCAGAGGATGGTGAGAGGAAGAATGAGAAGTGCCCAGATGTGAGTGGCTCTAATAGAGGAATCAAGAGGCCTTCAGACCTTCATTATTCTTCTTCACAAAGCAATCTCGTGATCTATCACCAGTGTGGTAGGTAGGGTCCCAAGAGGCCAACGTGTCCAAGTGATCCGAGACCCTGCCACACCTATGGACGTTGGGGTCACTTGCAGCAATTATTCCGTAGTGTTTCCAAGAAGTGCGTTGAATCTAGACCTGGCTCGTCGAAGGTCACCTCAGCACGTCAGCAGGATTAGGGTGATATTTGGGGACCAGTTTGAGGTTTTCCCTTTGTAGTGTTCCCTAGATGTAGTTGTTGTCTCTTGTGGAATTTTTTAGTGTTTCTTTTTTTTTCTTCAGTTGTAAGAATGGTTATTATCGAACCACTTTAAAAATTTTATTTCATTGGAGTTGTGTTTGGTGAAATTCTAGTTTGGGTGTTATGTTTGGGAATTTTTGAAGCCTTACTGTGAGGAAGGAGATGCTTCAATCATCGGTGCTCCAACCATAGGTCCCGGAGTGAAGCTGGCGCGTAGTGAGGAGAACCCCAGTAGTGAAGAAGGGAATTGGTTCAATCTAGGTCCTTAGTGTGACTTGGTTTATGTTCTTCTGAGGTTGTAACGTTGTTTATATGATGATGGTGGTAGTTTTGATTTTCTATTAGTTGCTCCCTTTCCTTATTCCCCCCCCTTGTGGTGGGAGTTTTTGGCCCGTGCGGAAAGTTTTCAAGTTCGATTAATCTCGTTAGTCCTTACGGTGAGGAGGCCCACAATGGGTCACGTAAAGTTACACCAGATGTAATTTAGAGTTAGCCCAATCCTTATGGTGGGGATTTCATTCAGGACTCCTCATGTCAGTATCAGAGTTTCTTTTCATTTATCTTTTGGTGGTAAGTGGTCTCGTGCAGAACCACCTAATCCTGAGTTCGTCCTCTCGAGTAAACGTTGAGATTGGAGTACACCCAACAGTTTCGTTGGATTAAGATTATGGGAATTAGTGTCAGAGGTAGTTTAAGTTTGTTCTTTCCTAGGTTGAAATAGATGGTTTGGGATCTCCTTGGTGAAGATCAAGGTGTTTGTGTTTTAAAGGACGAGTTGTGTGTCATGGGTTTTTCAGTGTCTATTTGGATCGATCAACCGGAGGTGCTTAAACCTTTGGGGGTGAGTGACACTTAGGGAGTTTTATATTTGGGTATAGATCTCTTCATGGATTTCTGGGGGCAGAAAGCATTATGGTAGGGATATTTGTCTCACCCAACATTTTCAAAATATTTTATTCCTACTATTTATCTCGGTGTCGAGTGTTTTTTTCCAAAGTTCCAGTAAGTCCCAGTTCAAATTTTTGAAGTTTGGAGAAGTTTGTGGGTTTTAGGCTGGTGAACAAACACTGTGCGTCTTAGTGGAAGTTTTGCAGATAGTTTGATTACCCGTGCAGTCACTGCTAAAGTGAGCAGGGGCCACCGCACGACCCGCACACGGTCGACTGAGCCATGAGGGGCGACTGCGCAATCGCCCACCCATAAGGTTAATTAAATTAGTTGGTTAATCGACGATGTAATGAAACCATTAAACGTGACAATTCGGATAAATCTATTTACATATATATGTATATATTATCAGTGAATGCATTATAAATATTTGTTATTATTATTATTTTAATTAAATTTTGATTATAATTACCAGTATGAATAATGTCTTAAAATAAATTGTTAATGTTATTAAAGATTTACCATTACCATTTTTATTGTTATCAAAATTTTATTCTTATTATTAAGATTTATTATTATTATTATTATTTTTATTATTAATTTGTTTTATTTTAATTTTATTTTGTTTTTATCTTTATTATTTGTTGTTGCTTTTTTAGGGTTTACCCATGTCTAGTACAGGCCCCCCTCTTTTCTCTCTTTCTCCCCATCACGAAGGCCTCGCCCCCCTTCCGCGCAACATCTCCACCGCATGACGACCTCCCTCCTGCTTCCTTAAGCAGGAAACCGCCTTGCCTCCCTCCTGCCACTTCCCGGCCTCCCCTCTGCCTGCTAACCCCGTGCCGCACCACTACCATCCGCCTTGTTCCAGCAACCTCCTCCAGCGCCAGGCCCTCGCTGGTGCACCCCATATTCTTCCCCATTTCAGCGCAACAACCCACTTCCCCCTTACTGGTCGACCCACCGCTGCCACCAGCTGCCGCAACCTCCAGCGTCGCCTACTCCCAGCCAGCGTGGCATCACTGGCGCCGCCCCCTTCAGCTGACCCTTCCCTAGTTGTTCATCCCCCTTTGGCCGACCCTTCCCCGGTCGCGCAACCCCCTTTGGCTGACCCTTCCCCGGTCACGCAACCCCCTTCTGGCGACCTGTTGTGCCGACCGACCTTCTCACCGGCACCTCTCCCTCGCCGACACGCCTCTCCTCTAGCGCTGATCTTCCTTCTCCCCCCCTCCGGTATTCACTATCTACACTGAGTTTAGTTTTTTTCATCTTCTTCCCATGGATAAGGTTGTTCAAGATTTATCCATAAAATTGTGAGTCCAAATTGATGATTAGGGTTTTTTAACTCTCTAAGGCGCGATCATGGTATGAATAAGGTTTCACACTAGTTTCAAGAAGTCCATCGACAATTGAGGCAAGATCCCTTTCCCATGCCCTTTAAATTTAGAAATACTTTGATTGCTTGTATTTTTCACATTCGCTGAGTATTAATTAGTTATTTTTATTTATATTTAGAAAAATTGTTTCGAAGAAAATTATTTGTCTTTATAGATAGTCATTGTTTGGTGAATTAATTTACTTGTTAGGTGGTTTTGACGTGCTTAGTGATTAATTAGTTTTGTTCAAAATAGTTCTATTTTTTATTTAGTTGTGTTCACTATTTTTAGTGCTTTATAAACTGTGTTGTTGGTTTATTAAAATGTGCAAGGGTTACAGTTGTGTTTTGGTGTGACGTCAATGTGAATTTAGTTATAAAAGAAGTTTTGAGTGGGTTTTTGATATTTTGAGTCATGCGGAACATTTTCAAATTGTTTAATAAATTTTTCTTAGTGGTTTGTTTAATTGTGAAAATGGTTTATTATATTATCTGAATGGTGAAAAGGAGTTTTATAAATGATATAAAGGTTATATAAAAATATTTATGTGGTTTTAGGTTGGTTTTGTCTGTGCAAAACCGCGGTATACTACTCAAAATAGTTTTACAAATTTTTAGATAATTTATTAAATAATTTTGATGCTGCGAGCTTGGTTTTGAAAATGTGTTTAGGCACACATGCTTTTAAATGTAGATTTCAATGCAATGTGCGCTTTTGTTTGGTTTTTCACTCTAATTGTTTTCCTAAAATGGAATGTTGGATCTTTAAAATGTTTATTGAGTTAGTTTGGTGTCATGTGGTTTTTGTAAACACTTTTTTGTATTTTAAAGCGGTTTAATAAATAGTGTCAATGGTACGAGTTGTGATTTGAAAATGTGTCGAGGTAGTTCTTTCGCATTGTTTACTAATTTGAATTATCTTAAGTCAGTGGTCATGAGTTTTTAGTTATTGTGCGTTTGTTGTAGCATGTCGGTGAGGAAAACCCATGATACTGCGATCATCGGCTTGTGCATGCTTCCACACATTTGCAAGGTGTATCGCGTCATCGCATTCGATCTGCAAATTAAGGTAGGTACCCCACTGCACTTGCCTTTTAAATTTAGAATTTATCAATTGCTTGATATTTTATTAATTTTAATTAATGAGAAATAATATAAGATAATTAATTTTTAAATGATTATTTGTTGTAAATAGAGGCGTTTATTTTATACATGACACTTGAAATATTTTCTTGACAAATAGACACCCAATAGTGAAAGAATGCCCATTTGGACTTTAAACATAATTCACATAATTTCAAATGTTGTTCTGGTTTATGGATAAATGATTTATTTTGAATCATGAACAAGTGTTTTGGTTTTCTTGAGAAATGAGGATTTCCTTTAAAATTGGTGAAGGCCCGTTTGAAACATTAATAAAATAAATTATTTTGGAAAACTCTCTTTGGGGTGACTCAGGAGTGATATTTGGTGTATGTTAACTGCATGATTTGTGTGTGATGTTTGTACAACTTGATTGACTTTGTTGACTCACCCCTTTCCTATTTATTATATGTGTTGACATGGGAACCTGGCATAGTAAGTGAATCTTTAGAGAATGATTGCTGCACTAGTTTAGATTACGCACTGGAAAGTGGTCCTTAGTACGGATTATACTCTGCTAGGGGATTGGGCCCCTCAGTTAGGCCATGTAGGGCAACACCGGGCGTTAGGGCGTTATGACGTCATCGAGAGTAGGCGTGCCTTCAGGATGAGTCACATGTATAGTACGTTCTGGATTGTTCACGAGCTCCTAGGTTCGACCCATGTTTCCATTAGTGTTTATTTGTAAGTGGCGGATGATTGAGAGGTCTAGTTCGGTTGCTGGCCCCTGTGTGCCACTTTTCTCATTGCCGTCAGTGTGTGTTATGGGTTATGTGTGGTTTTCCTTTTGGGTGATAACTGAAATTTGGATTTCTAAATTGTTCCTGACGATGTTTTCAAAATGTAATGCGTCTTATCCTTTCAAACATTAAACTTGTTTCCAAATTAAAAAGGGCAATGGACTGATACTTGTTTTAGAAATGAAATTGTGTGTATGGAAACCTATATTTTATATAATTTAGTTTAAACCTAGAATTAGTGAATTCTTTATTTTAAGGTAGTGCATTGGGAATAGTTTGTTGGGCCTACCTACCGAGTTATAATACTCATTCTTATAGTTCTTTTCTATTTTTAGTGTTTGTGTAGGATACAACTTGAGGGTTCTCTCCTTGGGTGATGCTTGATCGTTGAGTCGGAGAGTAACCCGTGGGGTTACATGGAGTTTGTTCGATCATCAAGTTTGGTTAGTTTTATTTTTTTTGTTCTTGTCTAGTCACTTTACTTGGTTTATTTATTCTATGCTGCTTTGTATTATTTCTGCTATTTTATTTATTTATATTGGGAAAAATCTTTCCCACAACCTCTGTTGATGCTCGAGAACTTGTCACCAACCTGGGAGGATCAAAAACGCCTCTCGGGCCATGTCGCGGACCATCTCGGTTGACCGGTTCATGGTCGACCCGGGTTGGTTTGTGACAAAAAGAATCCCTATGGAAGTTCAAGTAATAATCACAAAGGCAAGTATATTAAAAAATTTATGTGTCGAGGATGTGGAAATAAATACCTAAGAAAATGTTTCAAAGGGACATGAAGTTGTTATAGATGTGGTAATGAAGGTCATAATTTAATAACCTTCCATGGAAAAAGAATCGTTCAGTTGGCTCCAAGAAAGGGAAAGAAGTTATTTCTAAGGGATCAATTGAATGTTTTAAATGTGGCATGCATGGTCATTACATAAATAGATTTCCTATGAAGAAGGTTTAGGAATGGGATCATCAGGACCATAAAAATATATGTTTACCAATTCCTAATGCCATTCCAATTGAAGATGAGGAAACTGAAAATGATATATGAAAGGAATGAATTATTTATTAGCCCATGTTTTTAAATTATTGGAATATTAGGACATTATGCATAATTTTGTTTTTATGAAAAAGTTTAAAAGAATAATATGAAAAAACATGGATAAAGGATCATGAATAATGTTTAATGACTAAGATGTCTACATTTTATGAATTGAAGAGTTATATTGGATCTATGGATGATGATATGTTTAAATGTATTAATGATGGGATTACTTTGGAAGACTTCTAGTATTTGTAACCCATAAATTTTTTATATAAAAATTTTAATTCAGGAAGAATTGTCTTTTATTTTATGGATATTGTTATGAAGAACCATTAGGGTTTATATGATCCTTGAATTCGAGGAAATTATGGGTTATTACTTTTTGGGATACAAAATTAAAGGTATGAGATAATATTTGAGGTTATAATATGTAATGGTTATTTTTAAGGAATTTATCTCATTTTTGGTAATGTTATAAAATTATATAGTTTTTGAAAAAGGTCAACATGTAGACTGTGTGACAACCCATCGCGTCAGACAAAGTTGCGGGAATCGAACCCACAACCAAAGTGCGACTAAGATTTATCGCCTACCACTGGACTATGTGAAGTCCCTGGTTAGTATGACTTATTCTTCTTATTTAAAGGATTTTATGGATCAAGAATAAGTTGATTTTGGGAACTTTTTTTTATCAAATATATATTCTTAGTATAGGAAATTGATTTTGTGATTAAGTGATAAATGTTATTTTGGAAGACGTTCTCTCTTTTGGGAACACTATAGGACTAAGGAAAATAGAATACTATGGTATTTCATTTTTGGATTAATGGTTGAAATATTATTTTGAAAGAATCTATGTTTTTATTGTGGACATATGAAGATTTGGGTTATTTTTGGAAATGATTAACCTATCATAGAGAATACATGATTGGTTAATTACATTTCAGTATGAGATTTTAAGAGTAGTTGATGTTATTTGGAGATAAATGTTAAGATTTATCATGGAAGACTATGTGATCAAATCCTTCTGAATTTTGGGTTTCAATATTAGTTTGGATTATTTTGAAGAATTTTAAGGACAATTGTTTGTTGAATGATCCTTGTTGAACTTTGAGGCATTTTTTGTTGAATTTTGGATATTAAGAGTTGTATTTATTTTTATAAGGGATTATCCTTTTTGGGGATTATCTGATCTTGTACTAACCATTTTAGTTTTGGTTAATGTTTCAAGATAGGATGAATACATAGTTTATCTTTTTTGGATTATGTGATTCTCTAGAAGTTGATTCTAGCATTTCAGGTGTGATCAAGTCATCTTGAATACTCATTGTTTGAAGAAAAGATGAGTTTGTGGTAGAAATTTATTAAAAGATAAAACTCTAATTAAAAAGTAAGAATATTTCTTGATGTTATTAGTCAATATCATAAATAAATTCCTCAAAATTATGAAAATAAAATTAAAACAAAAATGTTTTTAGTTTAATTTTCCTACTGGGGAATCAAATACTGTTTAACCCATTACAAGTTTATAGTTTTCTGGTTGTTAATTTCTCCTAATCATGTTTTCTATCACTCTCCATCCAAACTTGATGGTTATTTTTATCTTCTATATACATTTTTTTAGGGAATATTAGTATGTTTTATATTGGGTGACCTTTATACTTCTTTTTATTTATTTTAAAGTGATAGTTTTATTAACTCTTTTTCCGATGTGGCACTTTAAATGAAGTTTCCGAGCCCAATTTTAAAATTACCAAGACGCTATTTCCAAAAGGGGTGAAGGATGTAACGACCCGAGTATTTATATGATAATATCTTTTGATTTATATTAATACTTAGGAATAATATATTAATTTTACGTTAAAGGGGATGATTTTTACGATAGTGTACTCAACACAAAACAATGAGTTTCTCTGAAATCTTACGTTGCACACAACATTGAGTTATACAGAAAAATAATACAATAATATTTTTATTATTTTAATTGGTAGTTAATTCCTAGAAATTAGAATGAAAGTAATGAATAATATCAACTAAATTCTAAAATATGGTTTACACATGTTTAAATAATGATTCATTGGTTACCAAATTTATTAGAAATGAAAATAAAAACCAGCTGAATATAAAGGATGTGTTTTTATAAAAACCTATTCAAAAGAGAATAATTGTGTTTATAAAATCATATAACTCTTTATAGATTTTTATTTAATGAAAAATATATGTTATATATTCAATTTAATGTTTTAAATTCATTTTATATTTTTTCTAGATATGATATAAGAAGAAATTCAATTTTTTTTGGATAAAAGAGGTATTTCTCTAAAAATGCAGTTTTACCACCTTTTAATGGCGAACCCTTTTTAAATATAGTTTTTTCAGTTTTATATGTTGTATTTTAAAAAATAAAATTATTATTTAGAAGAAGGACATCAAAATTTAATTTGGATGAAATTTTTGTATTTTTTTTGATAAAGTTCATTTTTTAACGAATAGTGGAAAATATGGCATTTTAATTCAAAAATGCCTTTTCATCTAATTTATTTATATATTTATATTGTAATTTTAATTGGTTTTAAATTATAATTGGATTAAGTTTTTATAATTTAATCTAATTATGTTCATTTGAAGTAATTTCACTTTTAAATTGGGCATAAAAACATGTCAATCTTTTGATAGATATTACTTCTTAAAAACCCACTTTTTGGTTTTGACAACGGAAATTAATTTTAAATTAATTAATAAAACTTCTGAGTTTTGTATTTGTAAAAATGGATTCCATATTTGGAATTAAAAGGTTCCAATTTTTTAAATAGGTACCTTTTATTTTTGGACATTATGAATAGTAACTTGAGTAATTATTTTATTTACCATGGTTAAAGGGTAAATCTGGTAAATAAGGGTAAAAAATAACATTATAATAATATAAAACTACAATATCACATGTAAAAATACTATTTGATGATATATTTATGAACATAGGATTCCTTGGGTCTATTTTACGACCCCATGTATCCACTTGGAAGTGATCATGACATTTTACAATAATTAATTTAAAGTAAAGAAAAAAATTACATAAACATGTATCTTTTAATAAATAAATTTTTTATATGGGGTTATATAAGTGATATATTAGACTATAAATAGTCATTATAAAGATAAAAATATTTCCTATATCGTGGTATTTTATTTATAATTTTAGACATTAAATTAATAAATTAAATTATGACACTATGACAATCGAGTGATTGCTTCATTAATGAAAGATTCAAATAAATGATATTAAAAATATTAAAATAAATCTAATTTGGTTATTTTGATGCCATAAATTAATTTTATGTATTATATTAACATATTATATTTGAGTTAATTTCATTTTTTTTGATGGAATCAAGTTGGTATGACTTGAAAAAAAATCAATTACTTTATAGTGTCAAAATTGACATAAATGTGTTTTTAAAACAAATACTATTTTATTAAATGATATAATAGTCATAAAAATATAATATTCAAAAAAATGAAATATATAATGTTTAAAATTTCATTAATTATCCACTTATGTTTCTATTGGAATTTTAAAGTGAATATAGTTACCATATATTACAAAAATGCAAGAAGACACGACAAGAGTTAATGTTTTTAACTAAGGGTTAAAGATAACAGATAAGGTTAATTTTGTGACCTAAACTTTTATAAAACCTATTTGTTAAGAGGTTTGAAACCCAAAATAATCTTATATTTGAAATAATTAAGTTTGAGACCATTTTAAATCGAAAATAAATTTATAATAAAATAATATTTCAATACCTTCCTAAAGTGCCCCTCCTCCATCTTATAAAAGGACACCACCTCTACCCACTTACTCACACATCTCAGGCCCCTTGTATCATCAAAATTATTCTAAAAAAATCTCCCAATATCCCTTACTTCCTAATAGAATCCTTAACTTTGGAAGAAGGAAATTCAAGAAATCCTTTTGGCTCAAATCAAAAGAAGTTACCCGATTTAGAGGTAACATCTTCTCTCAAGTTCTTTTATTTTATTTTCCTTATCCCTTACCTATTGTCTTATTATTATTTTCTTACATAAAAAAAACCAGTATCATCAATATAATATAATGTTTTTATGATAATTATTTGAACTAAAATTACACAAACCTCCATCTAATGGATATAGACATACTGTAGCGAACTACTACCTCATGAAATGATGATTATTCTATTTTCTCCTAAAACTTATCATGGTGACCATTATGATGGAAATTTATTTAAATATGATATATATTATATTTATATTGTATCTATTACTCTGTATTTTTCATTTAAAACATACAATTATGCTTTCCATAATGTGTAAATATGATAATTTCATTTGAGGAAGTGCGGACTACCGCCCCCTCAAAGTGATATGACTTGTTCATGCCATACACGAAATGTATAAAGGATGAAGTTAATGAGATTATATAATGTATATAAAATATTATATTATATTGGAATTATAATATACCTATTTATCATTTAGTTTTCATTCCTTTAAATTATGAAAAAGAAATGAAAATAGCATTCATGCGTACATACGACTTACCGTCTCCATGAACGATGCATTTCATTTATTATCTCCAGATGTTATGGAATATTATAAATAAATATATAATGGATATAAATACATATATAATGGATATAAATACATATATAATGGATATATATTATACTTAAATTATGAATAATATTCTTGTGATGATGGAATATTTACTACATGGACAATTTAGATCAAAACAAGTTTATTTTCGACTCAAGTACCGAATATCGACAAAACGACTGATATGAACTTAAATAATTGTGTAATTTTTATAAAATGATGATAAGTAATATAAAATGAATAATAAACTTGTAAAAGGTTCTTATGAAAGTATAAATTAACCCAAACTTATTATTCAGGAATATAAAAAAGGAACGAGACAATTCAGACTCAAGGTAAGGGACTTTGTCTCAATCTCCTTTCATTGAGGAATATTTTGATTTATAAACAACCTTATTTCATACAATTTATAATTATACCCATTTTTCTTTTAATTTCATTCAATATTTTTCAAAAGGAATCTTTTGTTTTACGAAGCATTTTACAAAATGACAAGGAATGTTTCTTTTTAACATTCACGATGACAATGACCTTTCCACCGCTGCAACCATTATTTGATATTTGGATTCCTTAACAATAAATAACATTTTTAAAATGAAAATAAATACCATATAACATTTTCATGTATTTCTTTTATTGAAAATGGTTTTTATTAAGAATTGATTATGTCAATATCTTGAAATGTTATATAGTGATTGGAATGTGGAAATGTTATCTTTCCTTTATGCTTGTTTTATGTGTTATGATTATGTTATGGTTCTTGGTAATTGATTACGTATATGTTTGGTTACATGATAAAAAAGGGAGGGTGAGACTCAAGATATATCTCCAATTCATTTGGTAATGTGACTAAGGTAAATGTTAATGTTTCTCCTAATATATTTATAGAATATACTATGATTTGTATTCCAAAAGTAACTCCCTAGGTAGCTATGAAAGCTATACTATAAGTATGTTATGGATGCCACAAGTTTCCTTTATAAATTACAATTTCTATGAGTTATTCATAAATATTATTATTTCATAAGTTATATTAAAGATCTTATAATTTATGAGTGAAAAGTATGATTTCTTTGATTTGTATGTATTCATGGACTAATGTTTTCTTTCTTTATTTTATATCCCTTACTGAGATTTTTATGCTCATCACAAGTTTTGAAATGTTTTTCATAGGGTTTAAAGAAGAATATAGTCAAGGATGAGATCAAAGAAAAGTCATGATGTTTAGAACATGAAACGAAACATGTTTCTTTTTAAAGAGTTTTTGTTTTATAAAAAAAATGGATATTGAGTATATTTGTCTACTTTTAATATTAAAGTTTTTATGTATAATTTATGACCTAGTTATCTAAAGCTATAAACATAAAAAGATCCACGATGTGAAATAAATTAAAATTATTTACTTATCTCAAGATTAAGTAATGTGTTAAGACTGGGGCCTTACATTTACCCATCTTGTTATCACATGATACTATGTAATCATATGTTGAGAATTCTTGGGAGACTATTTCCATTTGAAATATTGTCCTAAGACCATAAAATATGTAATCCTTATTACTCATTGGATCATGTACATGTTTGAGGTTCACATTTCTTATTTTAGGTACTATTTCTAAATGATTAAATATACTAAATTAGTTCATATCAAAACAATACATAATGTATAATCCCAAAACTAGAAAAATACTTAACATAAATTGAGAAATTTATGTGTAGATAATATAATAATTGTAAATATGGTTTATTTAGTTATATATTTACTTACAAATCCTTCAAAATGATTCATTAAGAAAATTTGATTTATCTAAGAGTATCCCTTAGGAGTGTCAAACTAGGTGCATAGTAAGGCCCGTTGTCATGTAGCAGGCTACGCCAAGTCAGGCCCGACACACATTGTTGGGGTTGTTACCCATAAGTATATATGAACTAGAACCACGTTTACTTGTAGTATCTATATAGGGATGTATTACTAGGAAGACCCAAACAATCTATACATTACCAAAATTCTAGGATGTTTCAAATTATATCTTAGGTTTCTGTTCCCTAATTTATGTTTTCTAAATCTAGTTTCCAATGTTGTTACTAACCTTCCTTTGATACAAAATGTAACACCCCGACCCCAGAAGCCTAAATCTAGTGCATTATTTTATTAAATTGGCATGATTACAAGGAATACTATCCTAAAGGACCAATAAATTTAGCAGTTTTGGAATTCTATATTACATACATGATAACCATAATACGTTATAAAAATAAAATAAAGCATAACACAAGTAAAAACATAGAATCCTTGAAACTAATTAAAACGATTACTCTTTATAACCCAGGGAAATGAAACATAATAAGGGTGATCTCAATTTCTCATTAAGGGTGAGTAAAGTGGAAGAAATAATGTATTGATGAGAGTAAATCAACATGGAAAGGTAAATAACTGTTAACACATACCATTCAAATAACTAGATAAGGAATAATCAATATGGAAATCTAAATAACTAGAACACATTCCATTTAATCAATAAACTAATAATGAATTTCATCCATATATTTTATCATAAAAAAATCTCATGGATAAAAATAATAATAACTAAAATACTTATAAAGAAAATTATTAATTATTTAACATCATGTTTGAGGCACATGAAAACCAATACTGTCAATACCTTTCATAATATTGTTTAAAATGACCAGTATAAATCTA
The DNA here is from genome assembly GCA_963277665.1 of Viscum album. Classification (NCBI taxonomy): domain Eukaryota; kingdom Viridiplantae; phylum Streptophyta; class Magnoliopsida; order Santalales; family Viscaceae; genus Viscum; species Viscum album. The sequence goes on along the minus strand of OY728166.1, from coordinate 1,226,419,660 downwards.
TTTAAATTGGAAATAATATTTATCTCATGAGAACCAATCAATGCATTGAGGGGATATATAAAGTCTATGCCCCACCTGCCACTTCAAATTCAAAGTATTCCTTATATCGAGTAATTGATTTAACTAATAATTAATATTCCTTATCAAATATTCATATTGAATAAATAATATAGATTTATCAATAATTCACTAGTGTAGGATAAGGAACAACAAGGGATTTTGATGTTGATGAATGGAAATACCATTGAAATATCACTAAAAATATTCTTAAGGAAAATAATATTTAAACATTCCAAAGTGTCCTACACCACTTTCAAACATTTGAATCACAATTACCATGAAGTAATAAAATTAAATAAAATTTAAAATATCATTAAAATAAGGATATTTATGATATAACATTTAGAAAGGTAGTATATACACCATATAAATTAAAATAGGTGCATAACATTATAATATGTCTCAATGAAATGAAATTGATATGAAATTCCCTACCACTTTGTAATCATTTATTTAAAACTCTAGGAACTTATAAAAGAAAATATTTTATTGGAAAAAACCTTGTAAACATAGAAATAAAGCTTCAAAACCTTAGGGTTTCATAAAGGTGGTAAATTCTGTTCATTCTGTATAAGTTATAAAACATTCCTTTTTTACTTTTGTAAGAAAAGTCATAAAGTACCTTGTTTTGGAAAACAACAGGAAGATTTATTTTGAATAATTTTATAAAACTTAAAAAATGTAAAAAAGTATTTAAAAAATAATTATATAATATTAAAAACATTTTTAATTTTTTTATAAAACACTAACATGAAAGAAATATTCCCCAATGGAGACATAAACAAAAACATTCCCGAATAAGGACGAGATTATGAGATAACTCCTTAGCACTTTATAATCAGTAGATTCATATTCCCATGAAATAAAAAAATTATTTTAATATAAAAATACCATAATCCTCAGAATAATACTCATAAATTAAATTCATGGTTGGTTTATACACCATAAAAAAGAAACAAGTAGTGTATAAGGCACGTGTCCCATAAAAATAAAACTGAGACAATGACCCCTTACCTTGCATTTCCTTTTAGATGAACATCCTTTAACCTCCAGTATAATGGTATTATGAAAGTTATAAAATAATACCAGAACGATAATCATATTTATAACATCATATATTATCTTCTTATAATATATTATTACCCATTTGTTAGTAATATTTCATTATTTTCACTATTTTGGGTGTTAATTGCCCAGTTTTCTGAGTATGTTTTGGAATGTTACTTGTTGATCCCATTAATTAGATAATTATTTCAAAATATAAATAATTTAAACCATGATTTAATTATCATATATATACAACATATATGTATTTAGAATAATCTATATTATTTGGAGATAAGAAATGAAATGCACTATTCATGGAGATGACAAGTCGTACGTACACATGAACGCTACTTTCATTTTTTTTTTCATATTAAAAAAATGAAAATGAAAATATATATATGTATATTATAATTAAATTATCATATATATTCCATATATATCACATATTTTTATTAAAACCAAACTTTATATGTTCTATGAATAGTGTGAACGAATCACGTCGCTTTGAGGAAGCGGTAGTCCACACTTCCACAAACGATGTTATCATGTTTACAAAAAATGGAATATATAAAGTTATTTGATATAAAATAAATATATAATAATAGATAAATAAATGTAATAATATATATATATATATATATATCATATAAAATAACGTGTCCATCACAATTCCCAACCATGATAGGCAGTAAAGGAAAAACGAACAACATCATTTCATGAGGCGGTAGTTTTCCATACATAAGAATGATAAGTTAGTTACCCATTAGATAAAAGTGTGTGTAAGTGTAGGTAAAACCCTTAACATAAAAACATCTCAATATATTTAGTATACTTGTGTTATTATATAAACATGAAATAAAAATAATTTTATGGGGCTTAAAGAATAAATAAAATAAAAATGTTTGTTGATGAAGTCACCTCTTCTTTGTGTATCTCCTTTTGATTTGCACAAAAGGACTTCTTTGGTTGGATTTATTCTCAAATTAAGGATTCTAAGCTAAGGGTAGGGATGTTGGGAGGATATTTGAATAGGGTTTTTCAAAACCAAATAGGTTATGAAGTGTGAATAAAAGATAAGGAGAGGTGCCCTTTTATAGGGGAGGGAAGGGTTACTCTTGGAAGTCCTCAAAATATTAAATTAATATAAATTAATTTTATAATCCAAATTATTCAAAAATTATTAATTTATAATATAGGATGATTTTGGACTAAAATACCTTCATAAAAAATATATATATATTTTTTACTATTTTTTAATCCTTATATTTTTGCTTTAACCCTTATTTAATTTTTTTAATTGTTATAGTGATATCATGTAATTTAAAATTTGAGTATTAATATAATTACTATAAAATACTGAACAACCATTAAATTAGTTTTTTATGAAATTTGAAGACTTATACCAATCATTTAGTCAAATTTTATATTTTTATGAATTTTATATATTTTAATAAAATATTATTTATTTTAACATATCATTAATTTCAATTTTGACACTATTCAACACTTGACTTTTTAAAAATATCATAATAATGAGATATCTTAGAAAAGACTCTTTTAACTTATAACTAACATGAAAAATTCATATATAAAATTGTTTGATGACATTAATTATATAAAATTATATTTATTTTAGTATTTTAATAACATTTATTTGATTATTCCACTAATTAAACAAATACCGCATCATCATTGTGTCACCATTTAAAGTAATTATTTTATACCTAAAAATTATAAAGAAATTAAAATGATATAGATAAACATTTTATATTTCTAAATAATATTTATATTAGAACATATCCATTATATTATCCCATATTAAAAATATTTCACTTGTTAAAAACAAAAGTATGAAAAAATTTTCTTTTCTTTTAATAAAATAATATAAATGGATTACAATTATCCAAGTGGCTCCAAGAGGCCTCAAAATAGACCCAAGGATTAATTTTTTCTACAATATCTCATCCAATAAATTTTGGACAAGTGTTAAGGTAATTTTATAACATTATTTTCACCTTTAATTACTTGATTTACCCTTAACTATGGTAATAAGAATTATCAGAGTTTACTAATCATATTTTGTCAAATAATAAAAGGGTTTTATTTACATAATTTATACCCAATTATTCCATATATGGAAACCATTTTTCAAAATTCAATACTCATAATTTTCAGTATTTAACTTAAATTAATCCCATTGACGGAACAAGAAAATGAGTTTTTAAAGTAAAAACATTCAAAATATTGAAATGTTTTTATATCCAAATTCAATGTGAAATTGATTCTAATAACCTATATTGGAGTAAATTATAAAAAATCATCTAATTATACTTTAAAATTACTCAAATATATAATTTAACACTATAAATAAATTTTATAAAAAAAGGTTTTTCAATTAAAATGCAATTTTGTATCACTATTCATGAAAACATGAAACTTATCCGAAAAATACCAAAATTTTAACCAAAGTGAATTTTAATATTATGCATTAAAATAATATATTTTTTAAAATATAATATATAAAAGTTTAAAAAATTGGATGTAAAATATGTAGTGATATGACCCCAGAAATCCCGGAGCCGGTGTTTACTGCCATTACATTGGCATGATTAATATTATTTTTAATAATTCCTCACTCAAGGCTAATACAAGTATGAAGCGAATTCTCATTAATATCTACGATGATTCCTTGATTAAGAAATCTCATTGTGACAACACGGTTGGTGAATTTGAGATCCTACACCCACTTTGGATTGTTGGTTTTTACAGACAGCCTCGACGCACCATTGTGGTATTCTAGAAAGCACCGCTTCCAGGATGGATCAAAGTGAATGTCGATTGTGCATTGAAAGGAAATATGGGACCTGCAGGATGTGGTTCCATTTTCAGAGACTATCTTGGAAGGTTTCTTGGATTCTTCTTTGGCATATGTGGTACAACCTCATCTCTAGAAGTAGAGATTATGGGGGTGATCCATGCCGTTGAATTTTCCATTCAGAAAGGTTGGAACAATATTTGGATTGAAAGTGATTTAACCACTATTTTTAAAGCTATTTAAAAGGGGGTGGTGCATCTTACCTGGCCTCTCACTTCTTGTTGTATGAACTGCCTTGATTCTCTCACCGAAATCAACTACATTTCCCCTCATGCCTTTTGTAAAGCGAACATGGTTGCTGACGATCTTGCAAACAAGGGGGTCAACCAAGACATTACTTGGAATGATGATTTGTCTTGTGATTTTCTCCCATTTTATGAGAAAGAATATAATAAGACTCCATCCTTCAGACTCCTATAACTTTATTTTCAATATTCATTAAATTGTGCCTTGTTCATTGACTGAGGCACCACCTTTTCTAAAAAATATATATCTTCCTTACACACTTTAGTGAATCTTGAAAAAAATCACAATAAGAGTGAGATAAAATGATCTGTAAGGGTAAATTATAGTAGAAGTAATAACAAATCAATTAGAATAATAAAATTTCAAGGTAAATAAATGGAAACACATTCCATTAAAATAACTTGATAAGGAAGAATAAATATGACATGGTAGGAAACTGAAATACATGCAATTTAATATGTGAACTAAAAATGAAATTTATCCATATATATATTGAAAAAAAATATCATGTATGAATAATAACTGAAACTAAATGATATAAATTCTTAATTTTTAGATTCTATGGTTCCTAGGTACATGGAACCATTACCGTTAAGACATTTCACAAGATGGTTGAAAACATACTGGTTACAAACCAATTTTTTTATCCAACCTTAACTCAATTATCAAGACCTTACATAAGAAAGTTTAAACAAATATAATTTAGAAACAAACTCTATGGTTTTTTCACAAACTAATTTCATCCCATAATACTATCAATGCATCGATGTGATTTTATTAATCAGTCCCTAACTCGTAGGGCTTACATTAAATGGTCCCCAGCCTATGCCAAACCTATATAAAGCATTCCTAATATTGAATAAATAATATAGCTTATCAATTATCCATATTGAATAGAAGATAAAAATTTATCGACAATTCCTCAAATAATCAAATAACCTTCAAATTGAACACCATATGAAAAATGGTATACAATTTAGGCAATAATCATATCCATGAAAAATGATATAGATACTTTGGGTGAATTCAATGTTAAATGATCATAATAAATTGAATATTTAAAGGGGACTAAAAGGAATCAAGGAAGTGAATATGAAACTATCCTTGGATAAATCCATGATAGACCATCTATAAGAATAATAATGATGGGTTCAATACAATATAAACCAAGTGGTGTATAAATAAAGGCTTACTATCTTTGATAAAAAGATATTCTATAAAAGACTTCTTAAAAACATTATTTCGGAAAATATCCTTTTGTTTTGAAAAACATTTTCATTGAAAATCAATTTAAAAATATTTTCTTTAAAAACTCACCTCTTAAACATTCAAATGAATATTGAAATAAATGATGGTGGGTAAATTCGTACATGATGTATGAGGTAAAAAAATATTCCTTTTGTACAATAAAAAGGTTATAAAAATTCCTTATTCAGAAAGCGAAAAGGAGATTCATTTGAAAACATGGTTAAAAGAAAATAAGGGTAAAAATGTCTTTAAAAAATAAATTTGAAAAGTTTAAAATCATTTTTGAAAACATTTTAATAAAACATGGGTTTTAGAAGAAAATAAGTTCTCTGACTAAAGAGAGACATGAAGTTGGTTTTTCTTAAAAATATTCCAAAACATTTTGAGTACCAAAGAGTGGAAGATGATAATAATAATTGAAAAAGGTTATGAATAACTAAAGAATAGTAGGATTTAAGGTTTTATGGATAAATGTTCATATAATTTTCTTGAATGGAAATACCTTGAAAGATCATTAAAATTATTCATGAGAAATATAATCTTTAATCATTCCTAAGTGTCCTATACCAATTTGAAACATTTTAAATCATACTACTAATGAGGGAATAGAATTAAATGAATGTTTTAAATAACATGAAGATAAAATAATTTATGATACAATATATAAAAATGGGTAGTAGATACACCACACAAAATAAACTAGGTTCATAATAACAATAAGTCTTAATGAAATTTAAATTGAGAAGAAATCCCTAACCTTGATTCTGACGTGTCTAGTGTGTCTTTATATTCCTGAATAATAAACTAATGTTAATTATTTATTTTCTTGTGAAACTTTTCATGTTTATCCAAGCATTTATTTTACTTATTACTATGTTTTATAAAACTACTTAAATAGTTAATTTTATGTCATGTATTTTGATGAAATAAGGTTTATGTGGAAAAACAACATTGGTAGGACAACTACGGTCAAATGGGTAATTATATAACTTCTCTAGAATAATAATTATGAAATAATTATCATATTTATATTTAAATTATACTTTTAAAACCAATAATTAAATATTTTTATAAAAAATGAACCAATGATACAATCATAGAGATTGTAGGTTGTACGTACACATGTGTATTGTTCCCATTTTTAAATGATTGTATTGGAAAGAAGGTAAGTAAAATTAATCTTTACATAATGGTAATTATATCATAAATACCATATTATTTAATCATATATAATTATATATATTATTATTTTTATGTAAAAGGAATCACATCGTGTTGAGGAGGTGATAGTCCACACGTCAATGAACATCATTTTCACTTTTTAACTATATGAATGGGTAAAAAAAAAATTTAGATATATATATATTATATTTATAGAAAGTTAATTATGTCATTAATATAATATATATGATTTTTATGTCATATATTTTTAATTATAATTATCTTTTATACATTCCATGTATCGTGTGATTGAATCACATCGCTTTTAGGAGGCAGTAATCCACACTTCCACAAACGATGTTATCACATTAACACAAAATGGAAAGTATAAGGGTATGCGTTATAAAATAATTAAAGAAGAATGAATACATACTAAGTATCATATATAGATATAATATATAAATTTTCTGACCATTATAATTCACAACCATGAAATGTGGTAAAGGAAAAATGAACAATTTCATTTTGTGAGGCGGTAATTCACCGCACACATAAACGGTAAGTTTGTTTCCCATTAGAAGGATGTGTGTGTGAGTTTAGGTCAAAAAAATCACATAAAAAATATCATTATATCTAGTATATTGGTTTTTTATATAATTATGGAATATGAATAGTTTAGTTGGTGAATAAAGAGAATAAAACTAAAGAGATTGAGGAAAGATGTTACCTCTTATTTGGGTAACTCATTTTCGTTTGCACCTAAGGGATTCCTCGGATGAATTTATGACCAAGTGGAGGATTATAGGATTATGGTAGGTATTTTTAGGAGATACTTGAGAATATATTAGTTGATCCAAGGTGGATATATATGTGTGAGGTAGTTGGAGGGGAGGTGGCCTTTTTATAGTGGAGGAGGAGTGGTCGTCTTGTAAATTTTGGAAAAGAGAATTACACTAGTGTTTTTCCCATTTCAAGTGGATACAATAATGGTTAAAATTAGATCCATGAGAGGATAGAGTGAAAATATGGCCATAAAATGGATTTTTGTAAAGTTTATAGGTCATTTAGGACCTTAAGTTTAAGGTTTATTCCATTATTAATCTTAATTTCACCTTAATCGTTGTGATTAATTTTAATTACTTTCACTAATAGTTTTAATAAAAAAATAATTTCAAATTATTATAAATTATAAATTATTATTATTTTAAATATGTAATCAATTTTTCCAAATTCCAACCACATAAGTGGTTGAAATTAATTTAAATTTAATCCCGTAGACGGGGAAAAAATAAGGGTTTTTAATGTGAAAATGTTCAAAAAGTTTTCTATGTTTTTATATTCAATATCAAAGTGAAATTGAATCCAATTACCTAAATTAGATTAATTGATAAAATTTTGATATAATTAAACTTTAAAACAAATTTAAAATATGATTTATTCTTATAAATAAAATATATGAAAATGCAGTTTTGAATTAAAATTCAGTATTTTTCATTATTCCTTAAAAAATGAAATTTACAAAAAAAATACCTCAAATTCACCCTAAACTAATTTTTATGTTTATATATAAAATATTAAGTTTATTTTGACATACAATATTTATAAAATTTATAAAATTGTGTTTAAAATAGATTCTCTATTAAAAGGCAGTAAAAGTGCCTTAATAAAAATATAATATTTTATACGTAAAATTGGGTTTGTTCTTATCTTATGTCTATCAAATATATTGGATAAATATCAAAAATATTTTATTTAATATAATAATATATATATATATATTACTTTAATATCACTCAATAATTGTAATTAATTTAATTTATTAGGATAAAATAGCTTTGCGATCATAAAAAATAGTTTTCTATAAAAACATCCCTTCATATTCAATTGGTTCTTATATACATTTATAATTAATTAGAAACCAATGGATTCATTTAATATTTTTGTAAAAAATATATTTTAATAATATATTTAAACCTTTTAATAACTACTAATTTAAGTGCTAGGTTATATCTTATTATATCAAATAATAATATTTTAATAATATATTGTTATTCGGTAAATCCTGGTGTTGCATGTAACACAATCCATTGAAGAAACTCATTGTTTCATGCAACGTATGCTAACTCAATGTTGTGTGCATTGAAATCTATAAAATATATTTAATTTATTTAAAATATTAAATATAGTTTGAAGTCTCAAGATATTATATTCCCTTACATGCTTGGTGTTACGTGTTATACACACTATTGAATACAATGTTCCTAATTTAGGTTTTTGTGGAGTTAAATTCCCCCCACATTAATTAAATTTCATCCTCACAATTTAAACTTTATATTGGTAATAGATTTTTTGATTTTTCCTGTATTGAAATCCAACATTGTGAGAAGGGTTCATAATAAATCCTTTTGAAAATATGGAATAACATTTAACTAGGTCTCCAAGTAGGAGAACATTAATGGAAATTAGAGACACATACTTTTGGGAAAATCATAAATATTTATAGGGAGTGATTGATGTCATCAATAACAAACAAGTTAATGATGAATAAAAAGTTCAGGGAATTAAAACCATAAATCTATAATGATTTAGAAGACCATCAGTTAAACAAAAATTAGGGTATTAGGAAAAAATTTGTTTAGATCATTTTCCTAATGTTGAGTAATTTCTTTTAGTACTTAAGAGTATAAGTAAATATACTTACTTGATATATTTCTATAAACACAATTTCATCCTTTGGTTGTGCTTCAATCAATTTCCAATTCATCCATTACTGTAAGAAATAGATATAAAAAAATTAACTTTGATGCCCGAAGTACTAAAATATACTTTTAATGTATCTTAAGGTCCACAAAAGAGTAAAAAGTATAACTATTTTTCTCTAACTATTCTCCAAAGTCAACATTGTTAAGAAATTAATCTATAAAACTAAAAATTTACACTATGGGTCCATTATTGAAATTTATTCATCAAATTGTTCAACTAAGAGCAATGACATATTAACCAGGACATTGTGTAGGCTAGTGGTTGGTGCGAAACCCTTATCATCCTTTAGTCATGGGTTCAAGTCCCATTAACTTTCTGGATTTGATGGGTTTTTACTCATCATATAGTTTGTCCTTTTCTAAAATCGTATTAAAATAATTTACAAAATAAATATGATGTACATCCTTGAAATAAGGTTTGTCACTAAATATCATTTTAATTAAGGTTTTCAATGAAACCTCAATACATAAATACTTAATCTGTTTTATTTCAACATAGGTCCTTAATTGGTCTAAGGTTTATCCTAGGCTACTCATTATTATTATCTATTCAAATAATCTATAATGGTTTTTAAATAAAATGAGAATTATCCTAAGCATATCCTCCAGGTGTGTTAAACCAAGTGTGTAGTAAGGCCCATTGTTGTGTACCAAGTTACACCGAGTCAGGCCTGACACACCTTGTGAGAGTTGTTACTCCTAGTTACATCTATGCTAGAACCACGTCCACTTATAGTATCCAGACATAGGTGTATTTCTAGGAAGACCCACACAATCTCTATCTAGATGAAACTTCAGGATGTTCTTCTATACGTATCCTCAAAATTTATGTTAAGGTTTTGTTCTCTAATCTATGATTTCATAAATCTGGTTTTCAAGGTTTCTACTAAACCTACTCTAATACCAACTACAGTGACCTTACCCTAGAGAGCCCATAGCCAATGTAAACTACCATTACATTGGCATGATTACAAGGAATTGAATCATGAAGGATCGATCAGTTTAGTAGTCTTGGTAAATTAGATACATACGTGAGTCTTGTATTACAAATGAATACACTAATTGTGACATATTTTTTATTATTTTTAAATAACTTTGATTATAATAAGTTTATTCCATATAACGTATGTTTTCACATCTTTCTTAGAAAACTTTAGTGAATCCTAGGAAAATAAAACATAATAAGGTTGAGCTCAAATGCTCAGTAAGGTTAAATTATAGCCGAATCAATAATGAATCAACTAGAATAATCAAATGGAAAGGTAAATAAATGGAATAAACTAAATTAAAATAACTAGATAATGAAAAATAAATATTGAAAGGTGATAAACTGAAACACATTCCATTTAATCAGTGAATATAAAATGAAATGAATCCATATATATGTCGATAAAAAATCTCATGGATGAATAATAACTAAAACTAAATGAGGGAAATGATTAATTATTGGATACCATGTTTCCTAGGTACATATAACCATTACCATTAAGACCTTTCACAAGATAGTTTAAAACATACTTGTTACAAACCAATTTGTGTTATCTAACCTTAACTCTAATGTCAAGACCTTTCACAAAATAGTTTAAACGACTCTAATTTGGAAACACACTTGAAGGGTTTGTCACCCACTAATTTCAACAAATTATCCTAATGATGCATCAATGGGATTTTAATAACTAGTCCTCAACCCATAGGTCTTACCTTTAATGGTCCCCATCCTGTGTCATAGCTGTCCAAATCATTCCTCATATCGAATAAATAATAAACCTTATCAAATATTCATATTAAATATAAGATACAAATTTATCAATATTTCCACAAATAATAAAATAAATTTTAAAATGAACACCATATAAAATAATGGTATATGGTTCATGAAATAATCATATCCATGAAAATTGATATGTATACATAGGGTAAATTCAATGTTAAATGGTCAGAGGAAATTGAATATTTGAAGGGGATTAAAAAGAATCATTGAAGTGAATGTGAATATTATTCTTGACCAAATAAATTATAGAACATTGGGAGGAAGAATAAGTATTGTTTCAATACAACATATCCCAAGTAGAGTAAAAATAAAGTGTTGTTTTCATTGATGAATAGATATACAATAAAATATATCTTAAAAATATTCTTTAGGAAAATATCATTTTGGTTTGAAAAACCTTTTGAAAAACATTATCTTTGAAAAAAAAAATTGAATTTGTTTCTTTAAATAATAACCTTTTAATCATGCAAAAAAAGCTTCAATAGAATTAAAGTGGTTAAATATGTACATGTTTTACGTGGTAAAAATAATATTCCTTTTTCACATTAAAAAGGTTAGAAAAATTCCATGTTCAGAAAGTGATAAGAAGATTATCTTGAAAACAAGGGTAAAAGAAAAAAATGGTAAATATTTATTTACTAATTCATTTTGAAAAGGTTAAAAACCATTTTGAAAACATTTTAATAAAATATGTTTTTAAGAATAAAACAGGTTCTCTGACTAAATAGGGAAATGAAGTCAGGTTTTCTTAAAAAAATTTATAAAACATTTTGAGTACCAAAGAGTAGGAAAATGGTACTAATACTTGAAAAAGGTCATGAATAACCAATGGATAGAAATATTTATAGATTTACATAACAATATTCATACAATTTCCTCAAATTAAAATACATTTGGAAGATCATTAAAATTATTCTTGAGGAAAATAATATTTAAACAATCCAAAGTGTCCTATACCACTTCGAAAAATTTTAAATCATAACACTCATGAAAGAATAAAATTAAATGGAAGTTTTAAATACCATGAATATTAAATAATTCATGATATAATATATCAAAATGGGTAGTAGACACACCACACAAAATAAACTAGGTGAATAACAACAAATAAGTCTCAATGAAAAGTAAATTGAGATGAAATACCTTACCTTGAGTATGACTTCTCTCGTGTGACTTTATATTACTAAATAATTAACTTATGCTAATCAATTACTTTCTTGATCATTTTTCATGTTTATACACCTACTTAAACAATTAAATTTACATCGGGTGTTTTCACCAAATTTAATTTATGTGTCAAACACAACTATGGTAGGTAAACTATGGTCAAATGGGTCATTATATAACATATAATTAAAAATAATAATGATATAATTATCATATTTATACATCAATTATACTTTTAAAACAATCATAAAGTATGGTTATGAAAAATGAACCAACATTACAATCATGGAGATGATAGGCCATACATACACAGGAGTAACGTTCGCATTTTTAAATGATTGTTATAGAAAAAAGGTAAGTAACATTAATCTTTAAAGAATAATAATTATATCATAAATACCATATTATTTAATAATATATACTTCTATATATAATTTTGGTGATGTAAAAGGTATCACATCATTTCGAAGAGGTGGTAGTCCACACATCTATGAACGACGTTATCACTTTTTAAGTGTGTAAAAGGGTAATAAAAAATCAATATATATATATATATATTATTTCCATAAAGGTAATTATGTCATAAATAAAATATTTTTTATGTCACATATTTTTCATTAAAACCATCCTTTATAAATTCTATGTATTGTGTGATTGAATCACATCGCTTTTAGAATGTGGTAGTCCACACTTCCACAAACAATGTTATTGTATTTACACAAAATGGAAATTATAAGGGTATGTGTTATAAAATAATTTTAAAAAAATAAAGGAATAATAATTATCATATAAATAATATATAAATAGTGTGTTCATCATAATTCCCATCCATGAAATGTGGTAAAGGAAAAATTAACAACTTCATTTCGTGAGGCGGTAATTCTCCATACACATAAATGGAAAGTTCACTTCCCATTAGATATATGTGTGTGTAAGTTTAGTTATAATCCTTAACATAAAAAAATAAAATTATATTTTGGATACTATTTTTTATATAATCATTCAATAATAATATTTTATAGGGTGAATAAAGGGAATAAAACTAAAGAGCAAGAGGAAAAATGTTACTTCTTCTTTGGGTAACTCCTTTTGGTTTGTACCAAAGGGAATCCTTGGATGGATTTATGAACAAGGGTAGTATTATAGGATGAGGGGTGGGTTTTTTAGGAGATATATGGGTAGATCTTGTTCAATCCAAAGTGTCTTGAGAGGTGTGAGTAAATTAGAGGAGAGTATACCTTTTTATAGTGGAGGAGGAGTGACATTCCTGTAAATTTTGGAAAAGAGAATTCCATCCATGTTTTTCCCATTTAAAGTGGATCCAATAATGGTCCAAATTTGAGTCATGGGAGAATGGGGAATAAATATGGATATCCAGTAGCCTTTTGACAAGTTTCTAGGTCATTACAGGCCTTATGTTTAAGGTTTATTCCCTTATTAAGGTTAATTTCACCTTAATTGTTGCAATTAATTTTAATAAATTTCACTAATAGTTTTGGTCAAATAATAAATTGAACTTATTAGACATTATAAATTATTTTGATTCCAAATATGGAATCTATTTTTTCAAATTCCAACCTTATAAGTGGCATAAATTAATTTAAATTTAATCTTGTAGATGAGATGACAATGCAATTTATTAAAGTAAAAATGTTCAAAAGTTTCTATGTTTTATATTAAATTTCAAAGATAAATTGATTCCAATGACCTAAATTGAATTAATTAATAAAAATTTTATCTAATTAAACTTTAAAACCAATTTAATATATGATTTAAACTTATGAATAAATTATATGAAAAATCAGTTTTGAATTAAAATTTAGTATTTTTCATTACTCATTAAAATAAGAAACTTCATGGAAAAATACTAAACATTAACACTAACATAATATTTATGTTTCTATTTCAAATATTAAGTTTATTTGGACATATAAGTTTTATATAAGTGTCAAAAATTGGATTTAAAATTGGTTCTCCATTAAAAGGCGGTAAAAGTGCCTTAATAAAAATAAAGTATTTTATGTATAAAATTTCGTTTATTCTTATCTTATATCTATAGAATCTATTGGATGAATATAAAAAATATTTTATTAAATATAATATATATATATTACATTGATATCTGTCACTAATTATAATTAATTTAATTTATTAGGATAAATTAGCTTTGTGATCATAAAAAATAATTTTTTTCTAAAAACATTCCCTTTATATTAAATTAGTTATTATGTTCATTTATAATTATTTAGTAACAAATAAATTCATTTAATATTTTTGTAAACCATATATTTTCATAAGTTAGTAAATCCTTTTCATAACTACTAATTTGATGAATATGTTATATCTTATTATATTAAATAACAATATTTTAATAATATATTATTGTTCAATTAATCCTGGTTTTTTGTATAATGAAATCCATTTAATAAAATCATTGTTACATTTGTATTATGCTAACGTCGTGTCACATGCATTGCAGGCTATATAATATATTTCATTTATTTTAAATATTAAATATATTATAAAGTCTTGGGATATTATATTACCTTATGCACTTGGTGTTTCATATCATACATGTTATAGAATACAATGTTCCTACATTATATTTTCAGTACATTAAAAAATAGGTTCACCATTAAAAGTAAGTTAAATTGCATTTTTAGAAAAATACAAATTTTAAGCATAAAATTGGATTTATTCCTATCTTATGCCTATGAAATCTATTAGATGAATATTAAAAATATTTTAATGAATATATAATATATATATTCCATTAATAGAATTCTCTAATAGTAATTAATTTAATTTATTAAGAAAAAACTCCTTTGGAAGCATACAAATAGTTCATTTATATAATCATTCCATTTATATTCATTGGTTTATATATTCATTTCAAATTAATTTGTAACTAATCAATTCAACCATATATTTTTATATATTAGTTAATACTATTCATAACCTCCAACTTAATGGATAGGTTATATCTTATTATATTAAATAATAATATTTTAATAATATTTTGTTTTTTGGTAAAACTCATTATTGCGTGTAACGCAAGACAACTCATTATTGTGTATAGTGTAAGCTTAACACTGTGTTTCATATAAATCAAGCTAGCAATAAAATTAAATTTGTTCAAAAATGAAAATATTGTAAAGTCTTGGGGTGTTATGAAGAAAGAGATAGATAAATTTCTAGAAGATGACATTGTTTAACCAATCTCTCGTTCTTAGTGGGTCCTCCCCATTCATGTAGTCACAAAGAAAACCAGCCTAGCCACTTTTAAAAATGAATTAAATGATCTGGCACCCATGAGAGTGAAAAATAGTTGGAGGGTATGTATATGTTACAGAATATTAAATAATGTTACCCAGAAAGGACACTTTCCAAAACCATCCATAGATCAAATGCTATAGAGGCTAGCAGGAAAAACCCATTATTGATTTTTAGATGGGTTTTTTGGATACTTCTAGGTATTGATCCCACTAGAAGACTAGGAGAAAATGACCTTCACCTTCCCCTTTCGCACCTTCACATAAAAAATGATTCCTTTTGGGCTATGAAAATACCCTAGTACCTTTCAATGATGTATGGTGAGAATTTTCTCATATCATATTGAGGACTTCCTGGATATATTTCATAATGATTTCACTATTTTTAGTAATTATTTTGATCATTTCATAGGGAATATAGAAAAGTTTCTGAAAATGTGCAGTGAGAAAAATATTGTTTTGAACTTCAAAAAAAATACAATTTCATATTTAGAAAATGAATACTGTTAGGCCACATAATCTCAATAAAAGGAATTGAGGAAGATAAGTCAAAGTTTGAAGTAATAAACTCATTATAATATCCAATTTTTCTTAATAATGTTAGATCATTTTAGGCGATACGGGTTTCTATCTAAGATTTATCAAATATTTCTCTACCTCTATTTTGTAGTTCCTTGAAACATGTGTTCTAGTTTAAGAATCACTACTTCCAAGCAGTTTACATTGGATTTATTCATGGAATTGGAAACATCCAATAGTTCTTTATCCAAAAGGGGCTTGCTTTCCAAAGGCAGGCGTTCGTTAAGTTAGACCTTTACGATAGTTAAGAACATGCATCAGTCAAGAGGATGGGAGGTCAGACACATCATGCCCTTTTGGGGGGAATTATTTTATACTCTGGGAATCTCTTTATATATTTAAGATATTTTCATGAATCCTTATTAATTCACCAAGTATAACATAAGTTTACCTTGGAATTTGAAATCACTTATTAACATGTGTGAAATTTAGAATCATCCATATGTATTGAATGTTCTTCATTAATGGAGATATCCATATGTATTCGAGGTTCTCCATTAATGGTATCCTCTAATATAATATTTATAGATTCTTTTAATCATCATTATGATGATACTGGTTTTTAATCCACTCAGTGGGGCACTCTATAGTTTATTGTCGTCCAGGGAGACAAAGGTTTGTTTTGATATTGGGATCGTACCCATAAAATGAGCTACCTACATGTCATTGTGAAAGGAATCAGAACCCTTGTAGTTCAGTTCCACTTAATGGGACACACCGTACCTTTTAAGGTCATGTGATAAGGACATAGCCATAAATTTTAATGTCATGTGGTAAAGACATCTAAGCGAAAGGTTCTTAGTCAAAGTTTGGTGTGGAACTTATACCAAAGAAGCCCAAGGAACTTGGAAAGAATATGGGTTTCCAAGTAAGATTAGACCCTGTTGGGAATATATCCCAGGAAGAACATGGTTGATTTGAAGTGTCGGGTTTGAACCTCAAGGAGGCTTCCTATGTATCCCATGTGGATGGGAATCAAATCACACATAGTTCTAAGGGTATCATAGGAGAGTATAGTCCTTTGAGAGAAATGAGTTTGGACTTACTTCCTGAAAAGGATGCCTTGATTATTTGGGGGTTTAATTTAGGGCTTAATCCTAAAGAAGATACTCAGATTAAGGGAATCTGGGTTGGATTCCTGAAGAGGATATCCAATGATCTCGGGCACTGAGAAGGATTCCTATGTATCCTCGTTTAAACAGGAATCATAGTTCTCATAATTCAAGTTGTTTTGCAAATGTTATGATCATGAAAAATCTCTAATCCCACGTGAGTCATGCTCGGTGTGAGAAATAAGAGGATGTCAAATATTCAAAAAAGGAACCCACACTTTTCCTCCTCCGCTGGTGGAAGAGGACGCACCTACGACAACGAGGGTGGAAAAGGCTGAGTTAACCCGAGAAGAGGGTGAGGCGATAAGCCTTCACTCTATTCTCTTTACATTATACAAGGGTCCAATGCAAGGAAGGAGTGAAGGTGAAGGAATTAGAGAGGAAAGATATTGTAACCTCCTACTTGAAAGGTTAGGGGATTAAACCAGGATGGCTTCCCTAGTGGATCTCGGTAGGGGAGGGGGACTTCTCCTTTTCTTTCATGAAAAAATAAAGTGTGAACCGTACCTTCCCTATGAGAGACCTAAGGTTTCAGGTTTTAGAGATGAGAAGGGGAGGTCAGAACCCAAACCCTAATCCTCTAAAACGAGAACTTACCAACACTGTTCCTGGGAGAAAGGCCCATGTGACTGCGGATATACAAACCCACAAACACTCTATGAATCCTAACCCCATTGTGAAACAAATGTGGAAGACATATGACTGTAGATATACAAACCCAAATAGGAGACATACTGATGTGACTTTCCCAAAGGTTTGATAAGTTAAGAGGTTTTGGTGGAGGTCTCAACTTAGTCCCTTTCAGATAAGGGAACCAAGGAAGGAGATACCCTACCATGAGTGGCCTTAAAGAGGGTACTTAAGTTAATATATAGGCCTTATACACAGCTCTGCCATGTAGGTACTCTGCGTAGGTGTGCTGCGTAGGTACCCCATATAGGTATGCTGCATAGGCCTTTTTGATGACTAAAGAAAATTCTTCACATAGGGTAACCATGACTATGTAAGATTAAAATTATGAAATACTTTCAAAACATACTTTTCCCATCAAATTATCTCTTCTCTCGTATTTTTAGAGAGCTACCTGAGATAATTTGAGGGATCTAGGCGAAAGAGCTACGCAATGGGAGCTTCAGGAAGTCCTTCAACTTTTTTAGTCCCTAAAATGGGGAGCCAAAGTGTCCTATTTATAGCTACCTGAGACAATTTGAGGGATCTAGGCGAAAGAGCTACGCAATGGGAGCTTCAGGAAGTCCTTCAACCTTTTTAGTCCCTAAAATGGGGAGCCAAAGTGTCCTATTTATAGGCCAGGAGGGAGTATGGTCAATGTCAATTTGTTGGTGGAGGTCCACCATATAGTCCCTTCATGTAGGTGCACCGCGTAGGGGTATAAAAAGTATACTGCCGCACAGGTCTCCCGTGCAAGTGTGCCGCTCAGGTCAGTTGCACAGGTCTTTTGAAACTTTGGATTTCCTTTTAATTCTTCAAACTTTGTCTTGGGATTTTTAAGTATCCGAGGCTATCTTTATAATATTTTTTTTATTCCTAAGTAGTTTCAAAAAATCCCCCCCTCAGGATTGGATCTGATTAGAAATAGGGTTGAGTCCTTACGTAAAATTACGGGGAAAAGACTATGGATTAATTGATGAACCGTGCAGGTTTCTCATGGATCTACTTTGTATAGGTATTCCATTTAGCTTTTTCATGCAGGAATGTCATAGAGATCTGTGACAAGCTATAAATATGTTTGATCCTTTGTGAATTTCTTCACCCGTTCTTCCAAATTTTTCAGCTCTCGTTGTGCTGCTCATTCATCCAGCTTCAACGTATTGTACTCTCATGTAGTCTCTTGGAAAATTTATCAGGGTTAAACTACTTTAGCGATGTAGCTACAAAGAAGGACTTCTTCGAAGGAGTTGTGCTAGGATCCTTGTCGAAGGACCTACGTGATAGACCTCATCGAAGGACCTACAAGAAGAGTTTCTTTTTCCAAATTTTCAAATTCCTTTAAGTTGAAATTTGAATTTTCTTAAGTCGAACTTCCAACCGAATAAGGGAAGCTTGGTAATTCTTATGTAGGAAATGGATCATTTGATAACTTCTACTGAAGAAGATAAGTCTCGTCAAAATGAGATGATGAAGATCGTCATACCATATTATTATGGCTTTGTTGAAAGTACTCTTCCCAGACTATGGAAGGGTTTAATTCCATATCTACATGAATATCTAAAAATTCACTACCTACCCTTGTATGGACATGGGATTTTACAAGATGCCCACATTCCCTTTATTAATAAATACTTCCCAAAAAATTGGTTTCTTCAATACTCCAATTTTCATTGCATTAATATTACCACAAGGGGTATGCCAGTTTATGAGGGAACAATACCTATTGGTTTCATCCTGAATCATAGTGGTTTTAATCCTAATATGAAAGATCATGTTGTAGAGCCAATGCCACATTGCTATGATTCAACCTTTCAGGCTTCTCAAACATATCAGTCTAATGGTTGGAAGGAGGAATGAGAGCTTTGTTCCAAGGGAGGTTTTAAACCTGAATGGATGTGGGAGTTTTGGGTACACTAGATTTGTGTTGAATTTAAGAAAGAGTTATCAGATGTTTATATCTATGAAGTTGTCTGGATTGGACAATCTTATGTTTATAAAAAAGTTTTCATTCCTAAATTACTGAGCTGATGGAGTCCGTAAATGAATTATTTCCATTTGAAACATGGTGAAGTTGGAATTAGTTTGTGGGATATCTTTCAAATAGTTGGGGTTCCCATTCTGAGGGAAATGTATAAAGAGTTTATTCTTCCAGTTACAACATGAGGTGATGTTACAAGAACAACACCATTGTCTCATGAACTATTAAAAATAACAAAGAAATTACCCAAAGAAAAGAAAGATATTCATGCCAGAGTGTGGATGGAAGCCTTTTTTAGAACCAACAATAGGTAAAGGTCCTACCTATGGACATCCTACTATTTTTCCTTCTACAGATAACTGGGGTTGTTCAGGCACATATTGTCCTACATTGGAGAGAGGTGACTATAAGAACTGGGGCTATAAATTCAAATATGATATTAATGCCATGATATTCTTAGCCACCTTCATTTCCATGTGGCTAAGCATTTACTTGCTTCCATTCCATGAGTCCAAAGGCGGTGTAAGGCCAGGGACTTTTTTCATCAAAACTAAATTGGTAGAATGGAAGTATATTAGGTGATAAACTCCTATATTAGAAATAATTTACTATTCATTTCTGCATTAATACAATGGGAAGGATCCGTTTAGAATTGCAGGGCCATTCAAAGTGTTGTGGGGATGGGTTGCGACACAATTTTCTTAATACTTAGTGTTGATTTTAGTTAGAGTCCCCAATGGTCGATTCAATCCATTTTTATAGAACTTTTTTGGTATTCAGCCTCAGAATTTGAGACCTGATGTAGTGCTAAAGGCATTGAATGAATCATGAGAATTCAACTTCTTTCCTTTTGGTAACCCACCAACTGGATCATTTATTGATGATGGTAAAGAAGAAAATTATGAGCTAAGGTCTTATATGATAGCATTCAGGGATAGTGTATTATTGACCAAGATTGATGGTGAAATTATTTGTGAGGCTTACATCCCCTATAGGTTTTCTCGTTAGTTTAGATGTCTTCAAAAATCAAACACTTCTCCACCCACGTATGTTAGACATTAGAAACACCCAATAGTAGTGAGACAATTTTGGATTATAATGACTTTATAGACATCGAAATTGTCAATTACAATAGATTCATTAGATGCATCAATCGTATTGGAAGTTGGATATGCCAAAGATTGGGATTATTCATATCCTTATAGGGATTTGAAAAAAGGGATATATCTAGTGGAAGCTACAACGACTGTTGTGCGTAGCAATCGTGGTAAGAAGTCCAAATCCAAAGATAATGAAAAAGTTTCAGAGGTTTTAGAGCCTTTAAAAAAACTTTGCAGGAGGTATACTAGGAAGACTAGGGCTATAGAAGAAATACCTCTAGTGAAAAGGAGATCTAGCCACCACCATCAGGAAGAGATTCCTATTCCATTTGTTGACCTTTCTGAAGAAGAAGGAAGGTCTGAAGAGGCTCACCAGTCAGAAGGTGTTGAATTTTCTCCACAACCAACCATACCGAGATCATTTTATGTGCAACCTTCATTTATTCATTTTTGGGAGAGCATAACCAATGAACTTAGGGATGCATGGGCATTCCTCAAACATTGAATTAGAATATCGGATGTGGGTGACATTAAGGAACCTTCTGATTGCAATATGGATAATAACCTGGCTGAAGTACAAGAGTATATTACGGAGCTAGAGGCTTTTATATATGAAACTAATGAACAAATCCCATCCTCTAAACGAGTATCCTATATTATGGACTTAGGAATACATGAAGGGGTAATTATTGACCTTAAGGAGGAATGGAATATTTATATTAATACTGATAATGCATTTTCCTTTTCTTTTTCCTCAATTATACTTTACCCTTCACCATCATTAATCTTAATTAAATGCATTTTGAATCTTGAATATAGGGAAGGAAACTCTAGACATGTTCATGGATCACCAAGGTATGGGCTTACAGGTTTTCCCATCGACACATAAAATGATACACCCAGGTCTTCAAAACTTTCTCCAGGAGCAAGAATCATGACTAGGATAATGGAGACAGATAATCCTCATCCATTACTCAGGTTTCTCCTACTAGGAGGAGTGTTTTGATTTCTCCTCAATCTTATGAAAAGAAATGAAAGAGATCAATGAGATTATTCTAAAGTGTTCTCCAAAGGAGTATGTATTTATACTATCCTCAGGGAATTATAACTTGCTTGATACACTCTGGTAATCACATTTATCATCTTGCAGGATTTGTATCTCTCTCCTCTCTCAAGGGATTAAGAGCTGATTCTTTAAGACCAGAGAAGGAAACCCCAGGAGAAACCCAGGTTCATGTTGATGGATCCGCTACCTTTGTAGATAAAACATCAAAAGAATCAACTGTACCTACTCTTGGATCTATTTAGAGAGATAAAATCCATGGTAATATCAAATAAATTTCTCTTGAATATTAAATTATTTTCTAATATTATTATTTTCAACACATCTCAGATCAATTTCCTTTTCCAATGGATCTTGTAATAATCAATGTTGATATATCTATTTATCTTAGAGGAAGGACAAAGGCCTAGGGAAGTCTCAAGTAAATACATATGTTGACCCAAACCTAAAAATATCCGATAATGCTATACCAATTGAAGAACCTATGGAAAAGAATGTCAGCAGAGCCAATTTTGGCATCAACAGACATTTTTGGATATCTTAAATGGTGAGGATGCTATAACTTTCCAAGATGCATACATTGAAATGATGGAATCCCTCAATCCAAATGTATAGATATTATAGATTCCATCAAAGAGTTTTGGGATTTTCATGAGGAATTGGAAGGGAGTAAGTTCTCATTCTTGCATTTTCATACATAATTGTTCTTATTTTACTTGATACTTCACATGAATGTTCACCTTATGCATCTTTGTCTGCAGAAATTTTGAAAAGGCTCTTCAAGAATGGGGCATTCCACTCTATACTTCTTCTGTTGAAGTTGGAGAAATACCCACTGAGGACCCCCCCATCAAGATACGTTCTAAATACTTCAATTATAAAAATTGGGAAAACTCAGGATAATTCCCCCTCACAAGAAACATATGTTCAAATTATTGAAGTTGAGAATAATTGGGATGAATCCACTCAAGTAGTCAACTTATTATTGGGTAAATGTTACCGGTTATCTGGATTATACTCTATTTCTATCATTTTTATGAAATTGAAAATGATCTTGATTTATCATTTAGGGTTATCAGTGCCCACAATTAGATCTTAAGGTGAAGCTTCTACGTTGGCTCAGGCATCAACGAAAGGTGAAGATTTTACTATTTTAAGAGAAGCAGAATAAGGCAACTCTTTAAGTGATTTGTTTCCAGAGTACATTTTACCCCATGGTAGTGACTCAGATTCAGACTTAGATATGCAATATGCTCTTGAATGGAATGTAAGAATACATGGTGACATATATGGAGCATAATTGCTAAGAAGCCTTTGGATGAGCTGCTATCCCATTTTGGTAAACTCCCAGCACTATTCTACGTAATGGGATTTGGTGGACTTAATTATCAGCCAGTCTCTGATGTAATGAAAGAGACCATTTTATGATGGGAGTAGGAACATAAGATGAAACAAGATTTTGAAAATTCTAAATGTCTTATTAATATTGGGAGCTTCCAAGCTGCAGTAGCTGAGGAAGAGGGTGATCATAACAAAAATTCGATTGAAACCAACCAACAAATTAAAGAAGCCAAGAAAGAGTTGGTATATCTTAAACATCAACTGAATGCTCTTCATAAAAAACTCTAGAAATTGAACTAAAAACTGGGAGAAACCCAATTGGAGGAAATAACCACCATTTCAACTGTTAAGGAAGCACTTCATCAAGCCGAGGGGGCTGTAGTTTCTCAACTATCTAAACTTTAACAGGTAGTTGATAGGGCTCATGAGGCTGTTCAACAAATGAGGAGTCATATCATGAGTTTATTTTAACACATGATAGGAAGGCTCCATTTTGTAGATGTCCCTCTGATTTCATATGAATAAAATAAATTTTGTCTCCAATCATATATGTCTTCATTCTTTCTTTTAATTATTTCAATATTAAAGGTAATGATGATGATGATGAATTTTATTACATCAAACCTTCATGTCAGATAATCATGATTACAATGACAAGAATGGGGGTGATCAGATTTTTTTATTAAGATGATGGGCCTAATGAGCATAATTTTATTTTTACTAGGGTTATACAAAAAACACCACAAAAATTTTATATTTTGTCTTTCTATTACTTGATATTACCTAAACCATAGAAAAATGTATGTTTAGTGAGTTGGGACTCAACTTTTTTATAGAGTTCCCTTTGAGGGTTTCCAATCTGGTGAGTACCACGTCTCTTATTGTTGGCAATTTAGAGTCATGCATGTTGGACTATAAAGGGATATTGTTTAAGGTCGAACAACATTGACCATAAATTTTGAAATTAGATCCCAAAAAAGACTAAGTGGATAAGAATTGCTATAATAATCTTTAAATATTTTCAAGGGGAATCTCGAGTCAAGATTTTTATGGTCACCAAATCTAAAAACTTGTATAAACATAAAGGAAGTCTCTTCCAAGATTGAAGTTACCATTATTTGAAAAACCCGTTACTGGGGTTGTATTATGCAGGGCCAACTGGGGAATATGCTGTATAGCCAAATAGTTGAATCTTTTGGCTAATAGGTATCTTATATAGGAAAATTTTATGCAAGGCCTTTGGGGGAATGTACTTCATAGTCAAGGAAAATAGATCTTAGGAATTTAACATTTTACTGTTGATAGACAAGGGAAAATAATATTTGGGTGACTCAAGACCACAGTGGGTGATTTTTCCAAGGAAAGTGATTTTAGGAATAGAGTGTTATCTTTTCCAACATATTTCTTGAATAGAAAAACCAATTATACACAAATTTGGTGTACAAGTAATGGTTAAAATTCATCAGAAAGGGGAATTTCTGATATCAGGCTAGGCAATTTTAAGTCACGCAGTGAGGACATTGTACTGTATAGTTTTAAGCCATGTAGTGAGGACATTGGGTGACTTTAATTTAAGGTCTTTAGCTTTGAAAAAAGGTATGAGACTCTCCCAATTTCTTGATAATTTGTTTGGAAAAATACTACCATATTCAGGTATGGAAGGGAAGAAATGTAAATTATGATTTAGGAATTTTTGAATTCGAAGAATTATATGGGAACAAAAGGGATAAAGGCATTAGAGGAAGCCTTTTAAAAGAATGAAGTTACCATTATTTAAAAAACCCATTATGGGGGATGTATTATACAGGGCCAACTAGGGCATATGATGTATAGAAAAATAGTGGCATCTTTTGACTGACATGCCTATTATGTAGGCTAATTATGTAAGGCCACCTAAGGGAACATACTGCATAGTCAAGCAAAAGAGATCTCAGAAGTTTTATATTCTATTTCTAAAATACGAAGAAATTTTATGGAGATTTAGGTTCTCCCAAGAACAAAGTATGGTTTATAAAGAAAGGTACCTAAATATGGAGAGATTATTTCCAATCATGATTTTCAAAGAATCAGAGGAATATGATTTCTATGAAGTTCTAACCAAAATATAGGGAGTATGGTGTTTGTAGTTTTTAGGTCATACAACTAAGACAAAAATAGAAATAGTATATGATATGTGGTCAAGTATTCTAAGGTTATTTCATATTTCTTTGAAAACATGGAGAGGGAAATGTGTAAACCATGGTCTTAAAGACTTTCAGATTGATAGAAAGCTAATGGGAAAAATATACACAAATGAATGCTTTAAAATTCAGATTCTTATATATTGTTATCAAAGTTTGAAGGGAACAAAAGTTACTTTAACCAAGAGCACAATTACCATTTTTTGACAAACCCATCTTGGGGGATATATTATGCAGGGACAACTGTGGCATATGCTGCATAGCCAAATAGTGGAATCTTTTGACTGACATGCCTATTATACATGAAAATTATGCAAGACCACCTAAGGGAACCCACAACATAGTGAAGCAAAAGAGTTCTCAGATATCAGAGACTCTATCACCAAAAACCATAAAAAATATTACGAAGATATGAAAATATTCAACATTAAGCATGTGAAATATGGAAGGGGTTATGCTAAATGAACATGAGAAATATTTAAATCAATATTGGACATGAGTTTGAAATCCTTTACATAGATCTGACTCACATGTAAAATGGATAATTTATTTATTCCCTTCGAATCAATATTATGTTGTGCAATTTAGAGTCATGCAATAAGGACATGAAGTGATTCCGACGTAAAAAAGGTAATATTGTGGATGGACCAAGGAATTAAACCCAGGTGTCACTATGTATCTCATATGGATGATAATCAAGCCATACATAGTTATTTAAAAATTCCCTATGCATGTTTAACTCTTACATAAGTAATAAAGGGGTTTTTTTTATCATGGCTCAGCCAAATATTGTAGATATAGGCATCTCTACGTATCTCATATGGATAACAATCAAGATAAAAGTAGTTCTTGAACAATCATTTCTCACACCAATCAAGTTTTATGTGGGAGACGGAGGCTTTAAACACATTATAGAAGAATGATTTAAATTTAATATACAAGATGGTATGAAAATAAAGTCATGTATCTTAAAAGAGCACTATGTATAGATCTGGTTCAAACATAGGATGAGGAAAAGGGAAATAAATAAAAAAATTTGTGGTTGTGGCTGGGCCCAAGATTGGATATCCAAGAATCTATACGTATCTCATATGGATGAGAATCAAGCCATACATAGTTCTTGAAATGAGGTCCCTATGAAGATCTGATTTAGACATAGGGAATAAAGGGACTCATATACTATTAAGGAGTAGCAATGATGTCAATGATGCTTACCTATGGATGCTCCTAACATCA
The DNA here is from genome assembly GCA_963277665.1 of Viscum album. NCBI lineage: Eukaryota > Viridiplantae > Streptophyta > Magnoliopsida > Santalales > Viscaceae > Viscum > Viscum album. Next base: position 1,226,392,793 of record OY728166.1, on the reverse strand, counting down.
AGTAGAGAAGACGTTAACCGTATAGTTTATTATTGTGTAATGAGCACAAACGATGTCATGTAGTTTAACATCATGTGACAAGGGAAAAGATTCCAATAATTTTATTATCGTGCATCATGGATGTTTATGGTTGTTATACAGTTTAATTTCTGGCAACTAGGACCTTGTGTGGTGCAGTTTAGATTCATGTAGCTAGGAAATTAAAGTGCAATTACACAAATTATTTCTTCAAGAATCTCACATTGATTAGAGTTATAATAAACTCTCCATACATTGAGATTATGTAATAAGATCAATTTGAGTAAACCTTATGTATGGAATAAGGTCCTTCCAACTTTGGTTCATGATTTGGAGGTTTTTTTCCTAACATCATTGGAGTATTGAGGACCAACACCAATTCTCCTTGAAGAAATGAACAGAGGAAAACCTTCTTGTTAAATGCTCGTGCTATTTTGTTTTGATAGACTTCTAAATGATGCAAAGTATGCATTATTTTTTCATCCCATTATTCCAGTTCATCAAATCATTTCTGATACCTTTCATATGTAGACAAATGATCACATATTGCAACTCTGAGTGAAGGAAATTGAATTTCAATTGGCAAAACTGCTTTTGTGTCGTACACTAATGAATATGTGGTTGCCTAAGTGGTAGTATGGGTAGTAGTCCAGTAAGACCATAAAGCATGAAAATTTTTATCAGGACATGAGTTTTTATCTTTATCCACCATCTTCTGGCATATATTTTATAGGGTATTATTGAAGGAATATATCTGTCCATTATCCATTGCATGATAGCGAGATGAAGGGTTGTATTTGATATTTTTCTCTTGATATAACTTCTTTACCTCAACAGAACAGAAATTGGTTCCATTGTCCATCAATATAGTAGGAGGGACACCAAATCCGGTGATGATGTTAGTTTTGAAAAAACTAACAATGCTTTTGGATATGATTTCTTTGAGAGGTATTGCCTCATCCCATTTGTAGAAGAAGTCAGTAGCAGTAAGAATATAATTGAACTGATTAGACTTAGCTGGAGGATAATTTCATACGATATCCATTCCCCATGTGGAAAATGGCTAAGTGTATTTAGTTGTATGTAGAAACCCCAAGGGTTGATGATTGAAGTTGGAATGCAATTGGAAGGGACAAAATTTCTTAGTAAAATATTTAAAATCCTGCGTCATTGAAGGCCAAAAGTTTCCAAGACTTTAGATTTGATCATAAAGCCTATGCCTAGAGTGGTGAGCACCACAAGCCCCTGAATTTACATCATGATAGCTGTAGTTTCTTCTCCATCAATACACCTGAAGATAATTCCATAAGATCCTTATTTTTAGAGGATCTACTAATGATTTGGACTATCATAAAGAGTATAATTGGCCACTCATCATCAGATCTGTTCTTTTTCAGATCTATCTAATGGAAGTACTCTATTTTGAAGGTATTCCATGATGGGTTGCATCCATCCCGTGGCATGACCATATGGATCAGAAATAGGGATAATTTTATTAATTTCATCCATTCTAATTTGAACGAAACCTGAGAACACATGATGATGGTCTATACTGATTATTGTCTCATACTAATTGAGGTCTTCTAGGGATATGGCTACATTAGCCAATGTATTATCTTGGACATTTTGTGATCGTGAGACATAAGAAAATGTCGGTTCTGAGGGAAATTAATCCATTAAACCTCTCATGTAATCACACAAAGGGATTAACTCTTCTTTTCTAATGGAATAATATCCATTTATTTGTTTGATTACCAACTCCAAACCGCCTTTCACTTTCAAGTGGTTCACGTAACTGAAGTTCCAATTCTAGGCCTGTGATAAGAGTTTGATATTTTTCTTCATTGTTGGTACCACCTTCTGATAACTGGAAGGAATATGAAAACACAACGTTTTCTAGGGAGATAAGTACCATTCCTTATCCAACTTTATTGAGTTTAGGTTTTTCCATTCTCTTCCCTATTGGACTTCTGGAGTCACTATCAAGGTATATTTTCCATATTTGGGGATTATCTTGAATAGAGAAGACCCCTTCATCTGGAAGTTCAACATTAAATGATGTATCTTTTCTAGATGGATGTTTAGCAAGGAAATCTTCCAAATATTGGACTTTTATTTCCATTTTAGTTACAAAATAGATATCAAACTGTTGCAAAATAACTGCCCATCATACCTAACACCCTATAAGCATAGGAAGGATGAGGATAAATTTGAGCAGGTTATTGCGAGACACCAATTGGACCTCATGAGGTTGTAGGTAGTGCCTCAATTTTTTAACTGCAAAGATTTATTCCAGGTAGCACTTATCAATACTTGAATATCAAGTCTCTATGTCAAGCATAGTTTGACTGAGATAGTAAAGGATATTTTCATTCCCATCATCATTCTTTTGAGCAAGGAAGGCACCCAATGATCACTCTGAAGCCGTCACATAGAGAATAAGTGGTCTTCCTTAAACTGGTGGCATTAACACCAGTGATCTTAAGAGATATTTCTTGAGGGTATCAAATTCTTCTTGGAAGTCTTCAATCCATTTATAGGTGACTCCTTTATTTATGAATCTAGTGAAGGAAAAACACTTGCCTGCCAAATTCATGATGAAGCGCCGAATATAGACCAAGTTTCCTTAGAGTCCTCTTAATTCTTTAAAATTTTGAGGAGGTGACATGACAAGGAATGATTTTGTTTCCTCAGGATGAACTTTGATGCCATGATGACGTACAATGTAGTCGATGAATTTTCATGAGGTTACCCCAATATCACATTTCAAGGGGTTTATCTTCAAATTGTGTTGTCGAAGTTTATTGAATATGGTCTCCAGATCAGCCAAGTGATTGGAACGTTTTCTAGATTTAACCACCAAAACATCCACATAACATTCAACAAATTTTCCTAAGAAGGGTTTGAAGATATGGTGCATGTAATGTTGATAAATTGTACCTGCATTCCTTAAGATAAAAAGAATTACCCAATATAAAAATAGACCTTGAGGGGATCTAAAGGTTGTATACTCTTTATCCTCTAGGGACATGCAGATTTGATTGTACCCAGAGTAGCCATCCATGAAGGAAAGAGATTCATAGCCATTTGTTGCATCAATTAAAAGTTCTGTGATCATAACTAGAAAGTCATATTTTGAACAATGCCGGTTAATATATCTAAAATCAATGAAAAATATGATTTTTCCATTCTTATTTTTCACCGAGACAATTTTGGCCAGACATTTTGGATATTGAACCTCCCTGAAAAAGTTATCCTTTATAATCTTATCGACTTTAGCTTAGATTTTAGAGGCATGAGTATGGTTTGTTCTTATGATAGTTTAGGGTATGACTGAGGAACCCTAGGCTGATGGCCTTCTCTTGGTGAAGACGGTAGCTCGAAAGCCAGTCCCTTCCCCCAGAGGGGGAGGAATCTTCAAATCCCAACATGAAAGCAGATACTTCTTTTCTCCCCTCCAGAAATACTGATTTCCTTCCTCCTTTTCCGAAATCCTTATTATGCCCTAAAGTACCGAATCTTATCGATGGTTTCCCTAACCTCCAGATTTCAACTTTCAAGTTCACAAAAACCTCCCCACTCTTGAATCTCACTTTGGTTGCTACATTTAAACAACGAAGACCCTCAGTTGACTCCTTCGATAGATTCATCTTCAATTCATGGGATCTTCAAGAGAGGGAGATACTAAGACTTCATGACAACCATCACATTATGGTTCAATTTGTGTTAAAGGAAGACCTCATCAATGATTGGTTGAGTGCTCCCTGTAGCATCAATGTGCTTTGATTTTTCTTGTTCCACTGGTCATTAGAGTTCCACATGAAGCATGATTCTCCTTTCTCTATGGTTTGTGTTAGTTTTCCTAACCTTCTTTTACTGTTTCAAAATCCATTAGTTATCAGAATGCTTGGAAATATCGTTGATAGATTTTTATGTTCAGATAGTCGCACAGAGTCGGTCTGCCATCCGATCAATACGCGGGTTTGTGTAGAAGTGGATGTGTCTATAAATCATTTTTATTTTGTATGGATCATAATCAGTGAGGAGTACAGGTGCAAGAAGATTTTGATTTATGAGAACTGGACGAACTTCTATTCTACCTGCATGCGGCTGGGGAACTCCTTGGATGTTTGTCGTTGGGGGTCTACAATGCTGGTGGGTAGGTGAATTGGAAAGGATTTTTGTCCTGTATGTAAGTGGCCAGGTCACTCGAGGGAGGCTAGTCATTGGGGACCTTAGGTTAAGACAAGGATGGAAGATAGTTGTAGTGGTGAGGCTTTAGAGGTACATGAGGAGGCTGGATGGGAACAGATAGAAATGGGTAGGGAGGGTAGAGGTAGAGGACCTCAATCGTTGTAGTTACTTGAGGAGGAACGAACCAACAGTGTGCCATGAAATGTGGATATGGAAATCACTGCTAGTGATGATATGGGGAAGAAGGCTCTAGTGCCTCATGTCAACCCGATGGTGTCTAAGGTGCTTAGTAGTATAAGGTCGGACTTGGCTGGTACTTCTAAGTGTAGTGCATGGGAAGGTGATGGAGTGGTCCTGCAGGAGGAATATCGAGTGGAAAATGGGTGGAATGGTGGTAAAGAGGGCATGGAATAGAATATGGATGGTGAGAAGGAAGCGACGACTTCTTCACTTGCTGAGGTGTTAGGATCGGGTTGTTGTGATGGGTGTAAGGGGAGGCAAAGGTCTACTATGGAGGCGACGAACCCAATCAGGGTTGGGAGAGCAGGGGGTTTAGATTCTTTGATATGGACCCCAATTCACTTGAGTAATAGGTTTGAAGACCTTGGATTGGTTGGTTTGGGATCTATTCCATCTAACCCGATTAATGGAGAAGGGGTCTACATGAAGGAATCGAATGAAAGTGATCCTAGACACCCAGTTGATAAAGTCTCAAGCATGAAGAGCAACTAGATCTGAGGAGGAGGAAGGAGAGGAAGAACCAATCTTCTTTACCTACTCCTTTGGAGACTTTCTCTACAAAAAAGGTTAAGGATATAAAGATAGATACAAAGAACTTGAGTTATCAGGGACCAGGGGATCAGAGTGATCCTACATTGGATTTTATTTTAAGTTCCAAAGATGAAGTGTTTGAGTAGGTATTGTTTCTCAATGCAACTAAAGAGAAGGAATCTAAAATGATGGGGAGGCCTATAGGAGCGACTCTTAATGAGTAGAAATACTCATGGATTGAAAAACATGACTTAATTCTGGTAGGGGGGTTTAATAAAGGGAAGATCAGTATTAAGAAGTACATTCAGTCCTGGGATCAACTGGATTCTGAGTTTGAAAATCTAATGATGTTAGTATCATCCACCCAGGTTTCCTCTCTATATTGGAAATTGTTTAGGTGAGTGTATTATGGGAACCTCAAGTTATTTTTAACGACTCTGTTTAAGTTGGTGGTCTTCATTTGTTTATTTCTCAGTTTGTATTTGATGCGACTTTGGTGATACACAACCAACACTCTACGTGGATCTGCTTCAGATGGGGATCATAACATGAAGTCTTCATCAGAGTATTCCATTTGGATTTTGATGTTGAGAGGGTATGGCTTTGCCATCGGTTCTGTGCTCGTGCACTTCTGAACGAGACTGCTTACTGAAGGGTCATGATTTGGTGAGGGCTTGTCGTCATGGTACAATGGATGGGGAGGAGCTGATCCTGTAGTTTGTTCTGGGTTTTTTCTATTATGGTTGATTTTTTATATTTTATGGACATCTTGGTTTCTCACTTTTTTCATTAAAAGTATTTTTATAATAAAAAAATTAATTTTCTGTCAGCCAGTCTGGTGTGTTCTTCTTGCTACCATCTTGAATCCTTGACGTTCTTCAAGAAAACCCAAATGATGAGTGGCTATATCAGGATTAAGACATGGAATTTCTATATAATTCCAAGAAAATATATCTCAATGGTGCTTTAGAAATGAGGTATACATATCTTTCTCTTTAGAAGTCATGGCCGCACTAATTAGAGTGGGGCATGGATCTTCTTATGTACCCAAATTTATTTCTCTAAGCTCATCCATAGTGGTAGATACACCTTACCCAAATGCTGGAGGAGCATTCCTAAGATATTTATCTTCTTCTTCCTTACATGTCACTTATTCTATTTCTATTTTCATTGAAGGCGATGAATCAAAACTTTCAATGCTAGGGAAGGATTCGGTATTTGGACATCCTGAAGAAGAGGCCACCATTTCTGACCCTACTAGTGATGAAGGGTCTTCCTGGAGTAATAAAGAGAAGATGATGGGTTAAGAAGCAGCATATTTGTCTTACTATAGTATTGATATAACTTATTCTAGTATTATTGGTGAATCAAAGGCTTCCTGAAGTTATGTGGATGAAATGAAGACATCTTCATTTAAGCTTCCATCACTGCTTGGTAAATCAATAATTTCTCTTATGCTATCAGGCTTGGTAATCGCAATTGATATTATGGAAGTCACTGGATGAGTGTCCAAATTTTGGTTTATCCTTTCAATTTGATTGATAGACAACACATAATCTATACTCAATATTTTTAATGGGTTTGTTGGGATCTTTTCTAGACCATTTGGATAATTGATTCTGGTTACCTCCTTCATCACGGACCTCGTTCCTTTCATGTGATAAAATTCTGCCTCAATGTATTTAGATTCACACATTTTGAATGGAGCCTTGTCACCATACAATTTTCAAAATTGACCATTGAAATAATACTTGAGACAATGGTGGTATGAAGAAGGTATGGCTACATATTGATGTAGCCAAGGCCTACCAGGTAGAATGTTAAAGGCTCTGTCCTGATGGAAAACCATAAAATCTGAATTAGACACAAGATATCCAAACCATGTTTTGAGTGTAATCTTTCCCAAAGGTTCTTTCTTATTCTTATCATAACCTTTCAAAATTAAAGTCGAAGGAGATAAGTCTGATTTAGTGAGGCCTAATCGACTAAGTGTACGAATAGGAATGAGGTTGACTCCTGAGCCATTATCAATGAAGGCTTATCAGATGTCTATGTCATTGAACCTTCTAGATAGATACAAGGGCCTGATATTTCCATGTAAAAAATCATATTAATATTCATCCATAAAAGATATAACTGCATGACATTATGTAGAATAATTATCTATACGGTAAACCTTAGCAGTAACAACATTGGTTTCAAACTCTTTAGGACTTGACAAAGATGCAATAAGTGCTTCTCAAAGATCTTTTGATATATTCAAGGCATACAAAATTGACAACTTGGACGTAACATAGGCCATCTATTTTAAAACATCATACTTTTGGTCCAGAGGTCTGTGTTTCCCGGTATGAGGATGCGGTTTTACAGGTGCCTTGGAAGTTGACACTCTTGATGTAGATATACCCTATGTCAGAGCAGAAGCTGGAAATACTCCTGGCTTTGGTAGATTAGACTAACTAGGTCTATATAATTATTGAGAGATAAATAGTGTAACCTCTAATTGGTCCTCCAAAATGATCATGTCAGGACCGAACCTGTCATGTATGGAAGAATCTCCTTATTCATGTTGATCCCACTGAAGGGCTCTTCCATGAGTTTCCACCGCATATATAGTTCGAGCAGGGGTAGAGTTAAAATAATGGATTCTAGAATACCTACATATTTCCTTGTACACTTGACCTTAGATTCTTACTCTAGTTCTCCAATTAGGTACAGGGAACTCAGAATCATTATAACTGGAATCACAAACGACTTAGGGATCCATTAAGTGAATAACATTGATGGAACCAAAGACCAATTCTTCATCTGATAAAGATTCAGCTTGACAGGTCAGTTTTGATTGTTTCTTTTAGAGGGGTGGTTCCCATGCTTTTGAAATAGAATGTATGAAATCTACCAGAGTCAAGGACAAATTTTTCCTTGAAATGAGCTCATCTTCTTCTAAAAACTCATTTTCCTTTAAATCACGTTGCTTCTTTGAGGATTGAGTTTTAGAGGACTGATCTTTTGTTGAAGGTGGTTTTTCCATGGTGGAAGTGGGGAAAGACACAATCAGTTGTTTCAACTATGTCTATAGAATGGAATGAGTTCAATTGATCGTTTTCCTGATCATCCAATTATCATATTTCTGCGCATTTTTACATTTGACTTCCTTCCATTCTCTTTCTTCCTATAGATCAGTAGCAGTAACTCATGTTACTTTTGCTAATGAAATTTTCAGTTTCAATTGTATAGAGTCCACCATTTATTGTACAAGGTACTTACAAAAAAACTCTCATAAATGGGATGCCCCAACATCTGGTGGAAGGGACAATAATTCAGAAGATCTTCATCTCCTTCTTTGTTTGGTTTCTTCAGCCTTAGAAACTAAACCAAATTATTTTTTAGAGCATAGATGAAGTAATTGGGAACCTATTCATTCTGGAAAGAATAAACTTTGTTCTTTAACTCCTCAAACTATTTCCACATTTGACCTATTTGGGCATCCTGATGAGGCAGTCATTGCTGATGATGCTTAGGAGGTTGAGCCCTTCGATATGATTAAGGTTTTGAAGTGGAATCAAGTACATGTGATTGATTGAGTGTGACTGTAGTAGCCTCTGATTTCCATGTTCTCCTTCCCAGAGCTGATGGAATTACATGAGATTTAGCTTTAGTTTCCACAATGGAATCCTCCACCTATTGGGAAATTGAAGCAAGGGATCAAAACCCTCATATGTATTTCACAGGTATCAGTGGTGTGCATAACTTATCATGCATATTTTCCACAAAAATTGGTAGCAACTGTTCCCAAGGGAGTTCCATATTTAAGGAATATGTTAATCCTTTCCATCGAGCAATGAAATATAAAACTCTTCCATTTTACCTTTGTTTACAATTTGTAAAATAGAAAACTGTTGTCTTCGACAACGTTGTGCTAAATTGAAGAAGAAATTTCTGACGGAGATTTTCCCATCCAGTAATTGATCAAAATTGTAAACTTGTATACTAGATAGAAGCTAGTCCCTGTAATGGATGCACAAAGAAACTAAGATTTACTGCTTCTTGTTGTTGAGGAGTCCCCATCATGGGATTACAATGAGAAAAGAAATGCATTAAGTGTTGCTCTGGATCTCCTGAACAATTAATGATTGGGAATGTAGTATTCAAAAATTTTGGTGGGGGAGGAATTGGATCCACCCACTCAGGGTAAGCTATCTTTTCCAGCTGAACTGGGGTACACCTTTCTTCCATAGCTTTTAATAAATTTATTAATGCCTCAATTATGTTCATATGTATTTGGGGAATATCTGAATGAGTTCAGACCTATACAGGTATAATAGATGGATCTTGAACTGATTCAATGACTGAAAAAACCACTGGTGGTGGTGCTGTTGGTATTTGTATTTGATAACCCATAAGAGAAGGCCTATAGGTATTTGTTTGATCCTACTCTGGCTGTATACCCAACAGAGGAAATTCATTATCTGCATCTATAGATACCACAAATTATCTTTTCTTAGGAGATCATATAGGATGTGAAAGTTGAGGATCTACCTGGGGAGTATGTCTAGCAGAAATTCTGCTTCAAAGTAACTCAATATTGAGTCTTTTTAACTCTTTCATCTCCTCTTATTACTATTAAAATCATTCTTCAAGTGAAAGAGATTGACCTTATCTAGGGGAAAAGTGAGACGTGATATGACTTTTACCTTTTCCCTTTTTAGATACCTTTCAAATGGGTGGGATTTGATTATTTAAAGGCATACCTAGATTCTGGGTAAGCCTCTAATTTCGGGTACACACACCTCCTTCATTTTCTTCAGTGTGTATTGTATTATAGATAAGAACTTCATATTTTAATTCCTCTGCTGTATTAGAAGAAAAATGACCCAAAGGAGGTTTGGAGAATGACCATTCCCTTAAGATGTATTTTGGTTGAGAAAGTATTTCACCCATTAATGAAAAGTTATCAGACATGACTGGACTTATGTTGGAAAGTTCCTTGAGATAATAGATCTTTTTCATTACTACATTGTCAATTATAGAATTATCTAGACAATGAGAAACACTACTATGGAGAGAACTTTTTCCGAGAATGCCATCATGGGGAGGACCACCATGGTGTATTACAGTGAAGGATAAATCCCCTTGATCCATAGTCTTCTGGCCCCATAGAGGGTTTCCTTGGCTCACATATGGAGATAGGCTTCTAGATTGACCGATTTTTCATGAAGCAAGACTTCATAATGAAGTGTCTGATGGGGAACTTTAGAATTACTAAAACTACTCCCATAATTTGGTAATGAGAGGGTAGGATCTTGAACTGCAATAGATAAATTTCTGAGGTCTTTAAGAAATCTAGCATTAAGAGGAACCAGATCACAGCTTGGCTCTTGATTTTCCAACTATATTTGGTGATACTTCTTCTTATATTCTCTCTTAAACTTAGTTGGGGCCAATTTCGTGGAGAAGTTGTTATCATGGGTAGATGTATATGAATTCCATGGAGTGGTTATCAGAACGGGCCTATTACCTACACTTGTAAAGGGTGTATTTTCCTGATCCTGTTGTCTGTTTGATATGTAGGAGTATGCCCTATAACCCTCCTGGACTGGAGAAGAGGTATGTATCTACTCCGGGATGGCATGAAAATGTGTCATCCTAACTATGGGGGACATATTTAAGTGCATGTTTCTCTGGTACTGCTGAAGTTGTTTTTATGAAATTATGGCATGCTACCAGAATGTGGGCAAGAATTTTCGTATGCCCTTTCACCATTTCTAAGATGTGTTTAGTGACTTCAACGACCATAAAAGGAATATACATCCATTCCACATCTCGAGTAGGTGTATGTGCTTGATTCTATCATCCTTTTCCTATAAATGGGTACTAATAGTAATCATGTATGGGGGTATTGAGTTGAGTCTTCCCTAGGTTTGTTTTCGAAGCTTTCCGATGGACTTCCCCAGGTGCTGCCAAACGAGACTGTTGACAGGATTGATGAATGATTGTAGGTGTATGTGCTTGTTGGCTATTTTCCATAAAAAATGGTTGAAAAACTTCTTTCAATATTGGTAGGCGATACTACTGGTATAATTGGTGAGTGGAAGTAGGTGTATGTTCCTGTTTACCAGTCGCCACCACATTTGATTGGCATGATTCCTTAAATACAGTCAGATGATCCTGCTTACTGGCTGATAATTTTTAAATAGGTGTATGTTCCTATTCATGGTGTTCCGCTAAATTTTCCTGGTGGGATTACTGGGTCGCTGCCAGATGAGTCTGCTAGGCAGCAGAATTAGGATGGACGTGTGTATATGCCCTCTCATTGTTTGCCATCAAGTTAGGTTGATGGAATTCTCTAGAGGGGGAAAAGGTAAGAACCTTTTCCCTATTAACCAGACATTGTCCCTGACAGTTTTTCTTGTGTATTAGAGTCTGGGGGACCTGGGCCAAACATTCAGAGGCCACAACCCCATCATGTTAGGGGTTCACTGCCACACGATTCTGCTGGCGGCTATTGTTGGTGGGAGACCTCAGGAAGGACCCCTACATATTTGAATTGAGGCCTTGAGTGACCTCTTGATCCACATCCCTATAGTATGGGGGGGACTGGTTGTTGAGTTTTGGGGATAAGAACTCGAAACCTTTGAAGATAATGGTTGGAACCATCTACTTCTTTAACATCGGTCATTTCTGACCAGATGATTGAGGGTTGTTATTAACCTGGAGAGCTTATCGGGTAGCCTCCAAGGTTGGGATAGTACCGTGCTAACGGTACTCCCTTACCAGCACATTGTAGACCTAGCATTGAAGATGCTGAGTGGGTGACGATGTATTTCCCATGTATTGAGGATCCAACTTGAGCTGCAATTGGGAAATTCACTGGTTCTATCTTGAAGAAATCCATTTTGGAGTGTAGGGAGTTTTGTGAAAAAACTGAGAACAACAATAAAATCCATTAAAGCAACATCTTTTAGATGGATACATGCATGATTTATTTCTTTGTCTGGCCTTCCTTTATCAATTTATAGGGTCCTGACAGGTGGGAAACATTATTATCTTGGTTAAAGAGTCACGTCGAGTTCACCATTTTTGTTTCATAGTTCCTTGAAACATGTGTTCTAGTTTAAGAATCACTACTTCTAGGAAGTTTCTTTTGGATTTATTCATGGAACTAGAAACATCCAACAGTTCTTTATCTAAAAGGGAACTACTTTCCAAAGGAAGGAATTCATTATGTTTGAACTTTATGATACTTAAGAACATGAATTAGTCGAGAGGATGGGAGGTTAGACTCATCACACCCTTTTGGGGGAATTATTGTCTACTATGGGACTCTTTTTATAAATTTATGATATTTTCATGAATCCTTATTAATTCACCAAGTATAACATAGGTTTCCCTTGGAATTTTCAATCACTTATTAACATGTGTGAGATTTAGAATCATCCGTATATATTTGAGGTTGTTCATTAATGTAGATATCCGTATGTATTCTAGGTTCTCCATCATTGGTATCCTCACATATTCTATTTAGAGATTATTTTAATCATTGTTATAATGATACTGGTTTTTAAGCCACTTAGTGGGGCACTTTGGAGTTTATTTTCATCCAAAGAGACAGTGGTTTGTTTTGATATTGGGATCGTACCCATAAAATGGGCTACCTACATATCCATGTGAAAGGAATCAGAACCCTCATAGTTCGGTGCCACTTAACAGGACACATCATACCTTTTAAGGCAATGTGATAAGGACCTAGCCATAATGTCATGTGGTAAGGACATCTAAGTGAAAGGTGCTTAGTAAAAGTTTGGTGTGGGACTTATGTCGAAGCATCCCAGGGAACTTGGAAAGAATATGGGTTTCCAAGTAAGATTAGACCCTATTGGGGATATCTCTCAGGAAGAACATGGTTGATTTGAAGTGTTGGGTTTGAACCTCAAGGAGGCTTCCTACGTATCCCATGTGGATTGGAATAAAAGCCCATGTAGTTCAGTGGGTCTCATAGGAGAGTATAGTCCTTTGAGAGAAACGAGTTTGGGATTACTTCCTAAAATGGATGACTTGGGGATTTAGGGGTTTAATTTAGGTCTTAATCCTAAGGAAGATACTCAGATTAAGGGAATTAGGGTTGGATTCTTGAAGAGAATATCCAATGAGCTCAGGACCTTAGAAAGCTTCCTACGTATCCTGGTTTGAACAAGAGTCGGGGTTCTCATAGTTCAAGTTGCTGTGAAAATTTTATGATCATGAAAAATCTCTAAGCCTAAACGAGTCATGCTCGGTGTGAGAAACAAGAGGATTTAAAAGATTCAATAAAGCCACCCACACTTTTCTTCCTTCGTTTGTGGAAGGGGATGTGCCTATAGTGGCGTGGGCAGACGAGGTTGAGTTGACCTAAGAAGAGGGTGAGGTGACGAGCCTTCCCTCTATTTTTTCTACATTAGTCAAGGGTCCAATGCAAGGAAGGAATGAAGGTGAAGGATGTAGAGAGGAGATAGACTACAACCTCTTACTTGAAAGGTTAGGGGATTACACCAAGATGGATGTCCTAGTGGATCTCTGTAGGGGAGGGATACATCTACTTTTCTTGCATGGAAAAAGAAAGCATGAATTGTACCTTCTCTACTAGAGACCCGAGGTTCTGGGTCTTAGAGAGGATAAGGGGGGGTCAGAACCCAAACCGTAATCCTCCAAACCAGGAACTTTCCAACACTGTTCCTGGGAGAAAGGTCTATGTGACTACGAATATAAAAATCCACCAACACTCCACGAATCCTAACCCCATTTTGAAACAAATGTGGGAAAACTTTGAATACAGATATATAAACACAAATAAGAGACACACTGATGTTTCTTTCCCAAAGGTTTGATAAGTCAGGAGGTTTTAGTGGAGATCTCAACTTAGTACCTTTCAGATAAGGGAACCAAGGAAGGAGATACCCTACCATGAGTGGCCTTAAAGAGGATACTTAAGATGATATGTAGGCCTTATACATAGCTCTTCCATGTAGGTACTCCACATAGGTGTTCCGCGTAGGTACCCTATGTAGGTACACCGCATAGGCCTTTATGATGACTGAAAAAATGCTTCACATAGGGGAACCAAGCCTATGTAAGCTTCAAATTGTGAAAGACTTGAAAAACATGATCATCCCATATAATTATCTCTTCTATCATATTTTTAGAGAGCCACCTGATACAATTTGAGGGTTCTAGGTAAAAGAGATATGCAATGGGAGCTTTAGGAAGTCCTTCTACTTTTTCAGTCCCTCAATTAGGGAGCCCAAGGATCCTATTTATAGGAAAATAGGGGGCTGGTTGAAGTCAATTTGATGGTAGAGGTCCACTGCATAGTCCCTCCACAAAGGTCTACTGTGTAGGGGTACAAAAAGTATACTGTAATGTAGGTCTGCCGCACAGGTCTGCCACATAGGTGTGCTACATAGGTTGTCCATGTAGGTCTTTTGATTCTTTGGCTTTCCTTTTAATTCTTCAAACTTTGTCTTGGGATTTTGAAGTATCTGGGGATATCTTCATAGTATTTTTGTATTCCTAAGTAGTTTCAACAACCTCTATCAAGGTTACTGTTAAAAGAAAATGATATAAAAGTTAATATTGTATATAGGAAGATATTTGATTAATTAAAGAAAAGGCTTATTACACAACAAATAATGAAACCTCCCAACTGGGACCATCCTTTCAAGCTACTCTATGGCGCATCAAATCAATTTATAGGATCCAACTTCTAATTGAGAATTGAAAACAAACCTAATGTAATATCCTTCACATTAAGTACAATGGATTCCACTCAAAACAATCACAACACTATAGAAAAGGAGTTCTATGCAGTCATCTTCACTCTAGGTAAATTTAGATCATACCAGCTGGGAACAAAAGTTGTTGTTTTTTCTAATCATGTAGATCTTGGGAATATAATGAAGAAGGATGATTCTAATACATGACTGTTGATATGCGTCCTTATCTTAGAGGAGTTCCATATAGAGATTAAGGACAGAAAGAGAACAGAAAATAAAGTGGTTGATCATTTAAGAAGACTGCCTCACACTTCTGAAGTGTAGATTCCATGTTAGAACCCACTCAATGATTAGCTATCAGGAAAACAACTTAACCCTATATAAGGTTGAGTAAAATGTTATTCCAAAATGGTTAATTATATAGTTACTTCTCATGTACCATATTTTTTAAACTATCATCAGTAGAAAAAACTTAAATTTGACTCATGATTTTATATTTGGGAAGACCCATTCCTCTGGAAGACATGAACTACTCTTGTAATTTGAATATTTATACCTATGTGTGAAATTGAATTAATTTTAAAATTCAATCATACGTTATTTTTTTGAGGAAATTTTTCCACCCAAAGGATAGCTAGAAAGTCTTAGAATCTAAAATTTTTTAGAACACATTATTTTAATATACATATGAGTTTTGTAAAAAATGTAAAAAAGTAATTTTTCCCAAAACATCATAAAAAGAAAAGAAATGAACCAAAAACTAATTAACTTCTATAAAGTTTTTGAATTGTGGGGTATAGACCTCATGGGGACATTCCTAGTTTCATTTGGTTATTCTTATATTATAATCACTATTGATTATGTTTTAAAATGTGTGGAAGAAAAATCCACCAGGACTGAAGATGCTAATGTTGTCTATGATTTTTTCAGGACTAACATATTCTGTAGGTTTGGAGTACCGGGAGCCATCATTAGCAATCAAGGGACCCAATTATACAATAGTAAAATAGAGGCATTATTGAAACGGAATAGGGCTCACCATAAAACATCAACCCTATATCATACACAAACAAATGGCTAGGAAAAAGTTTCCAACATAGAAATCAAGAGAATTTTAGAAAAGATGGTAAAACACAATATGAAAGATTGGAGCCAAAAGTTATAGGATTCCCTATGGGATTATAGGACCTCCTATAATACATTCATAGGAATGATCCCATGATGGTTGATTTATGAAAAAAGTTTCCACTTCCCTATTGAGTTAGAACACAAATCCTACTAGGCTATGAGACAAATAAATCTAGAACTTTATAGAACTGGGAAAGAGAGGATATTGCAGCTACAAGAGTTAGAGGAAATAAAGATAGATGCTTTTGAAAATTTAATTATTTATAGAGAGAGATCAAGGATAGCCCATGAAAAGATAATTTAACCACTAACATTCAAATTTTTAGATTAAGTGCTATTATACAACTCCAAAATCAAACTGATGCTAGGTAAATTTTATTCCACATGGGAAATACCTTTTACAATTATTAATTTATACCCTTTTAGTTCTATAAATATTACAAGGCGAGGATGAAGAAACCCATTCACTATAAATGGTAAGAGTCTAAATAAATACCATTGGAACATTCCTTAACAACCAATGGAGGAGATTAGACCCCTTCACTATGATTACCAATGAAGAGCATCCAGCTTGTACATTCCCTTCACGTTTTATTAAATGCAGTAATTATATATTAATTCCTCTTTCATGAAAAATAAATTTTAATGCATTGAGAACATGGAATTGATTAAGTGTAGTGGAGGGAATCTTTTATTTAGTATTTATTTAAAATTTAATTTTTTTGAGTTGAGCCAACGATCTTAAACTAAAGCACTTCAGGGAGGCAACCAAATTTTTTTCCTTAGCACACTCTTCCCCTCGTTCCTATTTGAGAATGATTTAATGGACATGAACTATCATTTTTTTATTATTTTATAGGTCCATAAACAAATTCAACACAATTATAGATGAACTAAATAGGAATTCACATTGTGAAATAATACAAAATAGATTTAGGAAATGAAAATTCAAGTTGTGAAATTTTTACACATCGTGAATGTGATGTAGAATAGAACTAAAGGAACATGAACTATTTAACCCAATTGAAGCATCAATGATAAAGTGAGTTTTATTTTATATTCAATATATTTTTAATTCCAAATATTTTGTTTGAAGATCTATTTTATATGTTTAAAATAAAATTTCATACCCATAGTTAGCTTTCATTCTTTACTTGACTACTTTAGAAGAAATTAAATTCTTTGGAACCTTATGATTCCATGTATAAGATTTCATAGAAGATAATATTGAATAATTAAAATGGGGGATTGACTAATTAGAGTTAATCATATATTTTTAATTGATTAATCATGATCTGATAGAATTATTATATTATGGTCAATGAAATTTCTCTACCATTTTCATAATTTAAATTTCTAAAATTTATGTGGATTGGTTTGTAATTATTATTGAATTCCATGAGTGATTGTCCCAAATTTTATGTTCCTTTTCCTGATTTGATTTCAAGACCAAATAATTTCGATTTATTCTTGAGAATATTTCTTGAGTTATCTTGGGGAATTCCACCTATTAGAACTTATATTGAAACATGTCAATACTATGACTATGAAAAACATCATTTAAAATGATTCATGAATTTTATTATTATTAATCCCTTATCCTCAAACCCACCATGACATAAATACTTGTTTAGACAATTGAATCCATGAATTACCTCTCTAGGAATGATCCTCATTATAATCCATTTACATGAATTCTAACCTTGCTCAATTTTTATTGATGATATTTAAAAGTTTGAGCATGGGGGATATGGGATGTATTGGAAGAAGGGGTATAACATGTTGTATAAAAAAGTGTTTAGGGTTCTATTTTGTGTATTGGTAAGGTATCATGTTTCATCCATTGTACTTATTGTTTTTACTTTTAAAAAAAGGTTTATGTTTTCAGAAAATAAAAAATCACCATTAACAGAATGATGATATATCAATCATACGTGGTTAGGTGGTGGATATGAGATTTTTTCTATGCATAACTTTAAAAAAAGAAAAAAAATCAATAGGGTGAAACTCTTTCATTATACATCAACTGACCATGACATTACTATGAGTTTTGGGGATATAGAGTTTTGATTTTATTGAGGAGATTTTAATTTCACTTTATTTTTTGATATCATGTATTATAATTTATATATAACCCTTATTTTAATCCTTAATATTCCAAACATCAATTCTTACCATCCTTAATCCTCAGAGTCATTAGAACTTTTTTTACAAATACCTCATGATTTTATGGCAATTTGTTTACATAGTAGAGAAAGTAGTTATTTTGAAATACTATGGGAAATGAGAATGTACCCATGATTAGTGCACAAATATACTTGAAATTGCATAATGATTAGTGAGAGAAAAAAAATAAATTTTGAGGTACACCATGACTTTACATTTTTAAAATAATGAATTTTGATATATGAATGAATGAGAGGAAAAAACCCACCAATTATCAATGAGAAAAAGTAAAATAATTGGGTTGATTAGTTTCTTTGAAGGGTGTGATGTTTAATTAAATTTTTATGTGAATCTTAAAATGTTTAAACCCATTGATAATAATTTTATTTAATTGATTTGGAATTTGAATATTGGTAACATGTTGTTCCTATTTTTTATGTTTAGATTAAATGATTGAGGAAAAGAAGGTTCAAATGGTGGTGAAATTGATTGAGTAAAAATTTTCATGCTTATTTAAAAATAAAACATATTTTTTTATGAATTTTAAAATGATTAAAATTTTTTATTTAATTATTTTGTAGTTTATTGTAGGATTCCATAATTATTCGGAAAATGAACAAAAATAAAGAAAAACATAGGCTAAAGTCATTTTGTGTGGTGTCTCAAATTAGTGCAGTATGTCACAAGATTTTTAAACATATATTAATACTGGAGTAGAGTTAAGGACATGTGAAATACCAATTCCAAGTCTCAAAACTAAATACTCAAGATGAAACTATGAAAAACTAGATGAAGAACAACAATTCACATTATAAAAGTCATTCATGATATAAAAAATGAAGGATATTGGATCATGAATTAAATCCATGTGAAGTTCAACCCCTGTATATTACATGTCCTAAACACTATTCACAATGTGAAAAGTCCCAATGGGATAAAAATCAGCAGTTTTGATAGAAATTAATAATGGATTCCCTATGTCTGATCCAGACCCACCAAGTATCCTCAGTTTGACCCAAAATTATTCATTATAGAATTTACTGTATCCTGATATTTCTTTCATGCCTATAAATAAAATGCCCAAGGGATTGATAGGGATAGATCCGAGACAAATAATTTTGGATGAGGAAACCCTAATAATGAACTAATTTTGTTTTTTTACCTTTTTTTATTTTTTTTCAATTACTATGATCTCTTCCCTCTCCCAAACCAACTCAAATTCCCCATCCATGCTGGGGTAGTTTCTTTGAGTTGTCAATAAAGGGGTATAAAATACCTATGTATTTTTTTGACCTTTTTAACCTAAATGAATAAAAACATGTCTATCGTCTACCAACTAGTTTTAATTTTTAATTTGGTTTTTAATATGGAATGTAACTGTATTAGGATTATATTCATTTAATTTGAATTGTCTTTTTTAATGATCCATATCTCCCTCCACCCAATTCCCATCTATTTTATAATAAATAGATTAGTGTTGGGTGGTGAGTGATCAATGATCCCCAACATTTTCCTAGGATTGTGACATAGAATATTGATTATTAGGGAATTTGAATATCCAATTGGGGATTTCACTAATTTATGAAAAGGACTAACTATGAAACTTCACACATTGGAAGAAGATTAGGAAAATTGATACTTTGATTAGGCATACCCTCACCTTAACCATTTGGCTAACTAGGAGAGATAAATAAATAGTGGAATCTATCTATTACAGGCCAATAGAAAAAGAATATGTAAACATTAGAAATAAAGATAACATAGAACTAGGTCTAGTCAAACGCTCTATGATTATCTTTTTCTCTAATATTTTAAAATCAATCAATTTAAACTAATTTCTAGTTTCTAAAATCCATAATAAATATCACAAATCATTTGTTTTCCTAAAAATAACTAAAAAAGTGAAAAACCAAGTTCTTTTTCACTCCTCTTCGGGATACTACCTAGGTTGACTACTATACTATACTTGGTAGTAAAATTTATTTTTCCACACCCCATGAAAGACATGGGTCACTGGTGTATCATGATGTTGAGCTTGGTTTATTATATTATTTTTGATGAAATTTGATGAAGAAAGTAAATCCAGAATTAAGTAGTTAATTGGAATTAGAAATTTAAGAAGAGGCATGTTTAATAATCTAGCATTTCTTGTAAATTTATGATAATAAAATTGATGTGGGTATACATGTTTAGTTGAATGTGTTATTCCACATGTTAATGGAATGGTTTAAAGAATGTAAAGCATATTAATTCTTGTTGATGTTTATAATTAATAGTCATGTTATTGATTTTTTAATTTTCTATGTTTTTTGGAAACTAAAATTTTATTCAAGAGAGTGTGTTTTAACTTATGATAACTTGTTATAGATAATGTAGCATCCTACCCCAGGATCCAATAAGTAGTTCCCTAAGATGGTTGGTCACATGACATCAAGCGTGCCTCCCAATATGCTAGAGGCTACCGAATAGTAGTGAGGTCCTAGGGTGAGTTCATGGGGAGACCATTCCCTCATGAATCAAAGTATGTAATAGTGTTAAATAAATATGATAAGCGGTGGAAATATAAATTTATAAGTTGCAGCATAATAAGAATAATAAATCATCTAATTAAAATAAATAGGCTGAATATGAATCATAAATTGATAAAAAATGATGATAATAATGTCATGTGGATATAAAAAATGAGGTACATGGAATACATGGAAATAATGTACATACCAAATTCTATAAAAAAAACAAAAATACCAAAATTCTCCACTATTATCATAAAAAACATAGGCATAATATTCTACTTCTTTACTCCATCCTAGTACTCAAAATCAAACATTGGAAAATGGAAACTTCAATTTATCTACAACTACAATCATGAAGTCTGATCAGGTACTATGGGATGTCGGAGAAAGGTGTGATATATACCCAGTAGGCCACCAAAAATGGTGTTAATAACTATCCAATATGTGCATATAAAATGAGAAGTGTCCTGATATAATATAAGTGAAGGGGTAAATAAATAAATAATCAGTTCAAACTGGGTTCCTCAATGATACCCGACCAACACTACCAACTTAGGCCTAATACAAGTGTCTTTGAATGAAAGGAAACCTATAAATATATGATTTGGGTTCATAAGAGTTATCTAGCATACAATCAATGATAAACAACTGATCTTTTCTATAAGGAAAGTACCATGTATAGTCCAAACCTAAGAATGTTATTTGGATTGGCAGATATGTCCTTTAATTTAATATATTGGAATTTCAGGAATTTTATATAAGTAATATCTAGAATTTAATAATGTGGCATCCCGAGCATGTACAAGGAGAACCATAATAAGGAACCCAAGTATCACATCTAGAGTACTACAAATAAACAACAACGTAATAGTATGTCTAAGGTGATCCATAAAGGTATCCCAAGTATCACACTTAACATGGTAAATCATGACCATCTAAGCCCATCCTAGGAATACCACATAGGGGACCATGTACCATGGAGGTTTTCTGCTAGAGGAGAAGAGAGGGGGTTGAGGATTAAAAACATTTAAGGTTCAAATGGGTAATTTAGCCCTGTATTCGGGGGTCACATGGTTTGGATGCACAATTGGCCAAACCATGCACCCAACTCTATCCAAGGAATCCCTTCAAACAGGAGAGGCCACATAGTTTGACGAACCAAGAAAACCCATGTGAAATGGATCTATCAATATGTCTATAGAACTCGTATAAGAGTTCGAATTGGGTCACATGGTTCGGTCAAATCATGTGGCCCCCTATTGTGCACTGAGAATCCCACATTGTTGAGTCGCTCAGTTAGTACTAATCATGTGATAACCTTGTGGCTCAATCTTACTCTCCATATTCAAGAGCTCTAGAATCATAATGATCCCTAGACTCTTAACATTCCCCAGACTCTTATAAACTACTCCTTATTCATTTAGGCACATTATTAGCATAAAATGAGAGGTTTGAAAATTATAATAAGTCTCCATACCTCTTTGAAAATCTAGGATGTTGCAACCTCCCCTCCTTAAAATATCTCATCCTTGAGTTTCGATTTTGAGGGTGGTAAAGTGTTTTATTAGAATTTTTTGACCATTGGGAACATATATAGGCCTCTCACTCCTAGGTATATTCTTATACATGGTCGTGCTACCAAAGTACCTAGACTACATGAACTAACCTAATGTGAAGATCCTTCATTATCTGATCAATGATACATATCAAATGATCCTCAAAGGACACATCCACTTCCATATCAATATCCTTAGGATCAAATGAATGAGATAAGAAAAAATGATAATGGTGATGTTGTAAAGTGTGTAATACATTGTGCATAACACAATACCTCATTGGTAACTACAACTGATAGGCTACTAGCCCGACTATCTCCACAATATTGAAAGGCCCGATATAATGTGGTGATAGATTTCTCTGTATCTAAATCATTCTATAAACCAATCTTGGTGAAAATCACAGAAATACCTGATGTCCCACCTTGAACTCCAGAGGTCGACGATGATGATCAGTATTAGACATCTACCTAGACGAAGTTATAGCCATATGTTTCTAAATCAGTTGTACCTATTATAAAGTCTCCTGAATTATATGAGGAATAGTAGTGATGACTCACCTACCTCTAACTATCACAAAGGTTAACAACACAACCTACCATATAGATCATCATAGGGATCCAGATGACTCTTTTCCTAAAATATTTTATTGTATTAAAACATACCTATTGGTATGTTTTTTACCACGAACCTCTTAAATTAAGGACACATTCCTAGAGCCTATCCTCTAACACCCATATTTTCCCCAAAAAATACCCATCAATCTGAGGGTGATATGTTTTACTCAGAAGAACATGTGAACCCAATGATTTATATAAACCCTACCAGAGCAGTGATGTAAACTGAGAAACTCGGTCTGATATGATAAAATGGATAATACCATGAAGGCTCACAATCTAATGAATATAAAAACTTCCAAGATCATCAACTAAGAAGGTCTCTTGGATAGGTAGAAAATTTTCAACCTTGTTCAACCTATCATTGATCACCTATACTGCATCACTGAATTGATGGGATCTCAACAAGACTGTCAAAAAATCCATAGTGACATCATTCATTTTCCACTCAGGAATAGATAAAGGCTATATAAGTCTAGTAGGTCATTGGTGCTCCAGCTTCTAATTCTAATAGGTGTAACACCTCATGATGAAACCTAAAATATACCTCTTCATACCTGACCACCAATACTGATGACATACATCTTGGTACATCTTGGTATGCCCTTGGTGAACTTCCAAAATAGTGGTATGATATTCCTGCATCAACTCTTCCCATATGTCTTTAGGAACCTAGATATGTCCATGGATGTGAATAATATCATCATTTTTGATAACAAAAATAGAGGTTTCTTCTATACTGAGACAACCCCCTTAAGACTAATCCCTCAGGATATGAAAGCAGTCACATCTACACCCATTCAAGAAGGGAGGATATCACTACTAAAGTTGCTATAATAAGTTTCCCATTACACTCCTGAACCTATAGGTTCATCTTAGAAAATAGGTTCATCCACTTCTACTCACTATTGGCCTCCTAGATACACTATGCATGAGTCTTCGAGCTTAGGGTGTCAGCCACATCATTGACCTTTCCGAGTGTATAAACAATATCAAAGTCAAACAACTCAAGATACTCCACCCACCTTTATTATGATTAAAATCATGATATGTGGAAATATATTTGAGACTTTTGTTATCTGTGTAAACAAATAACCACTCAAATAATATATAATGACTCCAACAACATAAAGAATGAACCACAAATTATAGTTTGAGGTTGTGCATAGGGTAATTCTGCTCATGAGGTCTCAAATAGCGGGACCCATACACTCCAATTTGATAATCCTGAATAAAAAATACTCCTAGATATATTCTTGAAACATCACGATAAATTTTATTACTTCTTTCTAGCTCTGCAAAAATCCAGATAGACATTAAAGTCAGTCTCCATTTTTGTACCAAAATAACTTCACACAATCTTTATTCAAGCCCATAAGATGTGTTTCTAGGCATGATAAGTCTAGAATAAAATTCCTATAATAACCACTAAGACCAAAGAAACCATGTATTTCAAATACATTTTTGGGCTACTTCTAGGAAACCAAGATGCTCACCTTCTCTAATTCAAAAGATATTCTTACCTCTGAAATGATATGAACCTTATCAATCCAAAATTAGAATTTAGTGAGTTTAGAATACATATTTTCCCCCTCAATGAATTCAACAATATCTCAATATGTTAGGCATAGTCGTTTTGGGTCTGATAATACACTAATATATCCTCCAAAAAGACTTCTACAAATGAATCCTAAAAAGGGTGCAAAAATGACTCATTAGATCAATGAAAATGGAAGGATCATTCATAAGGCTGAATGACATAACCAAATTCTAATAAAAGATATATCAGCTAAAAACATTATAAGTGGTATATTTTATGGTCTCACCTGGACCTGGTGGTAGCCTGACCTCAAATTGATCTTAGAAAAAACTATCACTCCTCTAAGCTAGTCGAAGAGGTCATCAATATGCAGCAGTGGATACTTGTTTTTAAATGTAATCTAGTTTAACCATTTGAAATCCAACACAACCTGAGGGTACCATCCACCTTATTAGTGAAAAGGACAGGTGAACCCCATGGCAAAGTACTGAGTCATATAAAAACATTAGCCTCTAAATCCTCTAACTGCTTCTTTATTTCTTGGAGCTCTGTAGGTGCCATCCTATAAGGAGGAATGGAAATTAGTTCCACTCTTGGAACTAGCTCAGTGGTGAAATTGACCTCTATCATAGGAGGTAATAAAGAGAAGTTTTTATGGAAGACATCTTGGAACCGATCCATAATAGTAGGGAAATCTATACACTGTGTTCCTTGATCACTTATAAAGAGACTATCCATCTGAGCTGTCACTCCACCTAACTCATGATGGTCCATTCTAGATAAAATATCTTGGAAATATCACTCACCTATATGAACATATTCCCTAACCTTAGGTGATGTAAAATACGCCCTCTAGAGATAGAAATCAATATGGGAATGGTAAGGTACTAGTCAATCCATCATGAGAATAATATCAAATCTTGTCATCTAAAGGAAAAATAATTTCCACAAGAATTGGTACCCAAAAATTTCAAGGGTAATCCTTGAACTAATGTATAGTCTCTGATGGAACCCCTAATGGTGTTTTGAGAGTCATCATTCTACATAATTTTTCTATCTCTAGTCCTAGATTTTCTATAATTTCATCAGATATATAAGAGTGAAAAACACCTGTATAAAATAAGGAAGAAACTAAATTATAGGATAATAAAATAATATCTCAAACAATATAAGTCCGTGGACTCTTCTCCTCATATATAGGCTATACTACCTAGAAATAGACAGATCCAGAAACTTGATATGCAACCTGAATACACTGGGCAAGTCTGTTCTGCTAGCACTTAACCTCTGAAGTCTGATAACCTTAGCCATGACCACCTCGGCCATAACCTCCTCCTCAACCTGATCATTCAGTATTAGAAGAAATCCTATCCTGATTCAGAGTTATAGATCATGTACCTAAATGTGATGTTGGTATATATCCCTTCTCACTATGAACAATAGTGAAATTTTAGAAAAAATGAGCAATTTGACCCATCCTGATGCAATCTCAACACTCAACTAGGTCTCTAATACATTTGGGATTCTTATGTATAGTCCTATCACACTGGTGGTAAAAAACATTTCTCTTAGTGTGTATCATATGACAAGTACATTCCTTAAAATAAAACTCAAAATAAAATTTCCTACTACTAGAAAAATTGCCTCCCTTCCTAGAAGCTGAACCACCCTAGCTCACATTACCATCTTTCCTCAATATTTTCTCAGTGATGAGGACCTGTTGCACTCTATATGAAATTATTTTTAGCCATAAAACATTCACCTATGATCATATGGTGTATTCAAGCCGATCCTCGGACCATCTCATAGTCGTCAACTCATCATTGATCAGTTTTCAAGAAAATCAAAGCTTAGTAAAATGAGTTGAATAATCCATCATAGAAATAGAACATTTCTTTAGGTTCATGAACTCTCTATAATACCTCTCTCTCAAATTATATAGATATAAGTATTCATATAAGGCAATCAGGAAGTCCACTTAGACGATGGCCCGATGAAGATCAGACTATGAC
This sequence comes from Viscum album, assembly GCA_963277665.1. Lineage (NCBI taxonomy): Eukaryota > Viridiplantae > Streptophyta > Magnoliopsida > Santalales > Viscaceae > Viscum > Viscum album. Next base: position 1,226,366,529 of record OY728166.1, on the reverse strand, counting down.
ATGACATCCCACCAACACTTCGAAGAGTCGAGGAGCATGTAGGTGGAAATATTGACCCTTCTCTATAGATATGTCTATATATTCTCAAAGATTGATAACCTAGCCTCCAACCAAGTCTCAACTGCCTAAGGACCACCATCCCTTGAAAATGTGGGAGGATTCTACTACTAGAATTCCCATGTCAATTATTCCATACTAGGGGCAGGTCATAGAGCTTTCTAAAAAGACTACATGAATCATAAAGATCTATCTCTAAACTGAGCATTGGTTTCTAGTGGAAGATCAATAGGAGGTGCCTTAGGTAGAACTACATAGGTAATAATAGTGGGTTTGGGGACACCACCTCCAGATCATTGTCTTCTCCACCCTCCTAGCACATGACTCAAGTACATCTTGGTGGAATAGCTCTATAACTTCCAAATTCACACCTTAGATAGTATTTAATAGTAGATATGGAACAATAATAGTAGGAAAGGATAGGTACATAGCCTTCCTATAAATGGGTCACACTTCTCTTCCTTCTCCTAAACCCAGGTCTAAGTGATAAGAAAGGTCACGACTATCTATAGGAGACACTTCCTACCACCCACTACTAAGATTATGTTAGGGTTATGGTCTCACATAACATAGAAGATGTTCTAGTATATGGAGTTCCAATTGAAAGGTATAGATGAAAACACACTTTAATTTTCAATGGTAATCCACATTTAATGGTAACTATTTATATTTTAAAAGATTAAGTTTATACTCATTTATATGTATTTAGATATCATAGTCTAGTTAGATGTGTCACCATTTCCAATTTATAAATTTCCATACTCTTTATAAGTTACAATTGGTATGTTAAGTAACTACAACCTATCCTTTACGCTCGATATTATGATGTAACATGTCATATATAATGATTTAATTGAATGAAATACCATTCCCAATTTATATAGGTACATGATTCATAAATTACAATTGGAATTCAAGAAATCAAATCAGCTAATGTTTTAGTCGATAGAACTAGTGGTTCATGGATCAAACATGGAATAATTGGTTAGTTAATGTGTCATCATCAATTGATATGGTAAAAAACGTTTAGATGGATGAATGCACATTAATTAATCAAATTATGTTATCCTTGTATAAAATGTTAGCACATTTTCATATATAATAATCAAGGAACTCACAATAATCACAGGAAATTCACAAAATTATAGACATGGCATGGAATAATGCATGATATGTGATTTAATAAGTACCTATTATGATTCATGAAATGATACATCATTACCAAAATAAGACATTGAATAATCTAATCCATAATAATAATATCAACAACAATAATTTTACAAAAAATGGCATCACCTAATGGTGAAATCAGTACAATTGTAAGAGACACAAATGGATAAAAACAATAACCCATCCTAGGTAATTTGGGTTTCCATTGTATTTAGGTTAGGTACTCCCATGTATAGGCTCATTACCAAATTCGAATACATCATAGTCAACTGTCTAATTACCAAATAGTAAGACAAAAGTAAAATGACCATCTGATAGAACTTTGTAGCATACTGCCTTAGAACCCACTAAGGGGTGCCTCGAGATGTTTATACACATAACCTCAAATATTCCTCCCCATATTCTAGAGGATATTGACTAGAAGTTAGGGCCTAGTTTGAATCCATGGGGACACTATGACCTCATGAATCAAAGGGTAGAATAACTATAAATAAATATGATAATCAGCAGAAACAATAATAAATAAGCAGCAGTGGAATAAGAATAATAAATCTTATAATACAAATCAATAGGTGGAAGTTAAATAATATATATATATAAAATAATGATGATAATTTCATGTATCTATAAAAAATGAGGTACATGAAAAATAAGGGAAGCAACCATATACAACATTCTATACAAAAAACAATAGGAGAAATATTTTCCACTATTAGCATCATAAGAATAAGGTCGATCCTCAACTCATTTACTCCATACTATAATAAGAATAAATCAAAGGAAGTTGGATTTTTACCATTATCTATTCATGTAATCATGAATTATTCTCAAGTACCGTGGGAATTACAATCAGGATGTGAGTTAAACTCATTATGCCACCACCAATGGTGTCTAGAACAATCCAGTATGTGCATATAAATTGAGTAGTGTGCTGATAAAATATAATCGAAGTAGTAAATAAATAAATAATCACTTCAGATCGAGTTCCTCAAGTATAACTAACCAATACCACCTGCTTCATCTCAATCCAGATGTCTCTAAATTAAATAAAACCTTTAAAGATATGATGTGGGTGCATAAGAGTTCTCTAAGATAAAATAAAGGATGAATAAATGATCCTCTCATCAAATTAGGTACCAAGTATGGATCAAACCCAAACATGCTATTTGTCTTGGAAGATGTGTCCTTTAATTAAATAGATTGACATTTATAGAATTTAATATATGGAATCACTAGAATTTAATAATGAAATATCCTAGACCTGACTAAGGTGAACCATAATAGGGAACTCAAATTTGACACCAGGATCACTAAAAATACCCAAATTCTGTAAGAGTCTGTCCAAGGTGATCCATAAAGACATCCAAAGTATCACTCTTTGCATGGTAAAGAATGACCCTCTAAGCACTTCCTAGGTTTACTACATAGGAAACTAAGTATCCCCCATAGATGGTGTAACCATATCACACACCGAACCCATCCAAGGCATTTACCATAGGGAACAAGTATCACTGACATGTAAGTAAGAAATTCTCCTAGTGATCCTATCTAAGGAAACCCATAAAAGGATCCAAGTATCACTCCAGGCATAAATATAATCATTCCCATTTCTAATTATGAAGAACTATAAGCATGTCAAATACGTCCTTATGTAAAGACCCTTGTATCACTCTCATATTAAGTGAATTGAATGTTATGGTCAGAATTAACTTATAACATACCCCCAAGAATTATTGAAAAATTGGCCAATTCATTTTATTAAAAAAATTGAAACTATGGTATAATAATAGGGGCCTAAAAACATGGCCTATCATTTCTCTTAAGAAATTATCATCCCATTTCATTTATTACATGGAATTTAATTCACATCAATTAATATTAAATAAAATCATTACCAAGGCACAAGGATCTTAATCCCTTAAAGAGGGGAACAACTATAGGGGTGGCTCATGTCAAGGTAAACGCCTCATAGAATTGATTCATAGGTAGCTAGGGTCCCTTTGCACATAAGAATGAAATTTAATTTAATTAATTAAATGGTATGGAAGTGACATTGGGAATTAAAACTCATGGTAGAATGAAACATGATGAAATGAAACTAGTGTTTGATGGAAGAGAACAAGACCACCTACCTTAAGCCTTAAGTAATCTAATCATCCAATATTGATCCTTGAATCAAGCTAGAATATGGAAAATCAGAAGACAAGAAAAAAACTAAAAATAGGGTATATGAGCACCCACTAAAATAGGGTAGAAAATGGTAATATAAAAAAATAAAATAATAAATAGGATTATAGATCTTATCATTGTAGATCCAACACACCCAATGAAAAAGAAAACAGAGATGAGATAGAGGATATAAAAAAAGTATGGCTTTTATTGAGTAGGAGATATTCATTCAGGAGAGGCTATCAGCTAGAGGAGAAAGGAAGGGGTTGAGGGTTAAATACATTTTAAGGGAAAAAAGTGATTTAACCCTTCATTAAGGGATCTCATAATTTGGATTCATGGTTGGACAAACTTTGTCCCAACTTTGCACCCAACACTTCCCAAAGAAGACCCTCACATATGCTAGGATACACATCTGAAATAACCGTGCACCTCCCATGAAAAATGGATCTGTTATGATGTCGAAAGCACTTATATAAGCATGAGGCCTTCTTCACATGCTGCAACGAAACTTTGCAGCTTTCTGCTGTGCACTAGGCACCCTATATGGTTGAGTAACACTGTTAGCACTAACGGTGTGATAACCTTGAAGATCAATCTACCTCTCCTTATTCTAGAGCTCTGAGATCCAAATGAGCCTTAAAATCACCCAAAACACTCCTTATCCTTTTAATCACATTATTATCATAAAATAATAGGGTTAAACTATATAATAAGTATTCATACCCTTCAAAAATTTGGGACGTTATAGTTGATGATTTAGGTTGATCATAGTTGGAACCTATGAATAATGAATCAGTTAATTCAAGATTGAATAGAGATTGGTTGTTGTGATTAAGATAAATCTTGGTGGTGAGAGTGTATGTTTATTTATAACGGGTTGGTACCTTGTATTTGGGTCCACGAGATACCATTTTTATGTTTAGTCCGAAAGCATTTTTAGGCCTTATATTTCTCTATTGACTATGCTTGTTTGTTAATTGAATCATATGTTCTCTAGATGTGATCCTTTATATGTGATGTGATATGAAACTATGATGGATGATCTTGGTATAGTTGACGAGATATGGGTTGGGAGGCTTGATGTTGTTGCAGAAATTGATTCCTCTGATGGTGAGATGCATGGGGATATACATGTGGGTTCTGGGGATGGCACTAAAGGTGGTTAGAATGGGTTAAGGATGGACTTACCCTATGATGTGTTGAAATATGGATTCTTGTTAATTTTGAATATATTGAAAGGCCAGATGGATAGGTTTCTTATTTAATCTGTATTCCATTCCCCACTGATTGATCCAGTTACATGTTCTTTGTTGTATCTCTTGATGGCAGCTTAGGATTTTTTCCTAGAGTACCTAAAATTATGTAATGTTTAATAATTCTTAATAAATTACTGAACACATGGGGTTGGTTTTTCTAGAATGAAAATGTTAATCAATAGTCTTAAGAAACCATGGACTCAGTTTGGATTATTCCTGGAAGGTAGGGACATGGATTTCTTGATTAATGAAATGTAATTTGGATTAATGTATTTATTTAATGGAAAATGAATTAATTAACATAAAGTGAATTGTTGAATGGAATGTATTAATTTAATATGGATATTCATAATTCTTGTGTTCTTATATGATTTCTTTTCCTTATCACTGGTAATAGGGTGTATGAGTGATGATATATGTACTTGTGTTTAGGACCATATCTTCCCATAGTGTGGTTGTGATATATATTATATCATGTACATTTTTTTATTTCATACAATACCCCACCCATGTAGGTTAGGGTGACTAAAACCTGGTGGACTCTAGGATTTAATTTTCCCCAACACGTGGATGAATGACTACACCATCTGGTCTTAATCTCTTCTTTTGGAAGTATTATGTATCGGTATACATAGAGATATTTTCTCCATATATGTGTGTAGAGGGCTGTGATGTCTTGTGGTTTTTTCACCCACATGTATCTCTAGATATAATATTAAAGTATTATTGTAGGTATGATGTGTATGGGATGTGAGTTTTTGAGTTACTTACTTGGTGTATGTGATGTGATTTCTTATGGTATAGTACCCGATGTATGACACAAGTCATACAAGTCATGGTGGAACCTGAGAACTACTTGGTTACTATATGGTGATGTGATATGGTGATGTGATGTTGTGATACATGAGTTTCATGTTGTGATACATAGCCTATGTGTCTCTAGGATAGATTATTTTGGAGAGAGATGGATCAGGATGTGCAACATTAGGGTAGAATGGAAAACTAGATGGGAAGTTGTAGTAGGGTAGCCTTGATTTTTTATTACTATAAAACATGAAAACTTGTATGTGATAATTTTTAGAAGATAACCATAGTGACATAAGAGATTTTTTTACCTATTTAGCTCATGAGTTAGTTTTAGTTATTTTTCATAAGAAATTAGCATGTTTTATTAATATTTTGCATGAGAGGCTCTGGGGATAATCCTACTGAGTATACTGTTATGCTCACCTCATGTATATATAAACTTGTTTCTAGGATAGTAGGATAAATTTGGATATCAAGATGGATTTTAATAGCTCATGGCTTTACAGGAGCGTGGTTTCTGTCTTCTTTACATTATTTTGGTACTTGTAGTTTACCTTTCGAGTTGTTTTCATCTGAATGACATTTCATGTATGTACTTGGGATTTTTTTATATATCTGAGTAGGATTTTATTGGTGTATCTATCTTATCTCTCTATTATACATGTTTCTATTAGAGGGTAATGCCTCCCATTTATAATATTATTATTCCTTCAGTGATAGTTCTTAACCCAGCGCCTACTGGAGGTGGGACATGGGTAGTCACTATCCTCTTTATCTCATTTCCAGTCTAGGAGGGGTACCCTTTTGGGGGAGGGGGTCGTGAGAAGTAAAATTTAACTATTTTTTCCTTTAATCAAGAACTATTACTTACAATAGATCATTGGTAATAGCTAATTTACAACTAAAATTATGTTCACCCATCTTGTTCTGGTGACCTTGAAGATCAACTTTTCCAAATTCAATCCATTCAATAAGTTTTCATGTGTAATATAAATTCAATAGAGTAAATAATCTCTAATTCCATGACTTGGATTTGTAATTAAAAAACTATATATATATATATATATATATATGGACCATAATTCATCATACATATCAAAGATAATAAATTTTTGGTCCTTCCAATCTTAACCCTACTATTTTAGAAAATTAACATTTTTTTCCTGTTAAAACAATTGGTTGTTTTATTTATTATATTATACTCATGTTAAACACCCTAAATAAATAAATAATATTTTTTTGTATGGATTACTTAATAAATATTGGAAATTTAATTTAATAAAAGAAGATTCACCTCTAGAGATCCATAAATTTTATTTAGGTATTATCCTTTTATAGTGGTGTTAAAACTATAAGCTTATAAATTAAATCAATCATTCAAATTTTATAAGTACAAAGTTTAAAAATGTTACATCACAATATCCTATATTTACATTTGGCATCATGTATACTAATATCATTTTTTATTGCTCTGAAATATGATGATTTATTCTATGTTTTAAGACTCTTCTAAATTATAATTAATACATTTATACTTTGTTTAAAGTATTTTAATCAAGGGAATATATATTTTCATGTTTTTATTTTAATATTTTATTTCATTTTTTTCATATATTTCATCAAATATATCTATCAATATAATGTTAATTTTCCATTGTGAACTACTGTAAAAAGAATTAATGTAACACCCCAAGATTCCACAGTACGGTTCTCTTTGAATAATACAGTAGCATGTGTTGTACGCAACTTCGAGTTCTAACACACACCACAACCAATCAAACTAGTCGTTATGAATATTAATACCCACTATTTTAAATTTTATAAATTTTATCCTTCAAAATGGACTTCATTTTTGGATTCGGAATATCGAAATAATCTTAGGGTTAATTTTTGGTATTTTTCTGAAAACTTTCAATTTCTGATGAATAGTGAAAAACACTGAGTTATAGTTTAAAACCGAATTTTTATATAAATAATTATTTATTTTATTTAAATTTATTTTAGGTTAAAATATATACATAATACCTATATAAGTTCAATGTAATTCATCGGATTCAGATTATAATAATTTTAGATATATAAAAAAATTATTGAACTCTTCACCGTCTTTTACCCATCTCCTAAGAGAATTTGAAAATTCACATAAAACTTAATTTCACCGCTTATGTGAGTGGAGTTTTGAAAATCCGAGAGACACATTTAATATCAAGGAGTAAAATGTGGTTCAGTAAGATAATTTTTTTGTGAATAGTAACTTTTTACTTTTATTTACCACAGTTAAAAGTAAATAGGGTAATTAAGGGTAAAAATGATATTATTATTACCCTAACACATGTCCTAATTCTATTGGCTAAGTATAATTCTATAAAAAACAACCTTAGTAATAAAATATCAACCTCTTTGGTCCACTTGAATTAGATTAGGACAATTATTATTATTTAATTCAAAGAATAGTTAAAAGAGTTAAAATCAAAGTTTAATAAATAAAACATTTTTAATATAGGTTCATAGATAAGATAAATTAGATTATAAATATTTATTAGAAATATAAAAATATTTCCTAAATAATGGTATTTTATTTATAATTTTTAGACATTAAATAATATAATTTATTTATGACACAATGGTGAAGCAGTAATTACCTAATTAATGAAATATTAAAATAATTGATATTATAAATATCCAAATAAATGTAATTTTAGACTTTTTATGAATTAAAATAATTTTGTAGGTTAATATGACATGTTAGTATTGATTAAATGAATTTAGTTAGAATTAATAAATTTGTTATAATGTTAACAAAAATCAATTATTAAATAGTGTCAAAATTGACATAAAAGAGTATGTAAAACAAATAATATATTATTAATTGATATTATATTCCAAAAAATCTAAGGTTCGGAAAAATGAAATATGTAATGATAGGTGTATCAATAATGAACCACTTGGGTTTCTCTTGGATGTATATAGTAAGTTTATTAACTATATAATATAAAAATACACAGAGACATGGTAAATGTCAAACTATTTAACTAAGAGTTAAATAAAAAATATAAATTTAATATAGTGACCCAAACCGGTCTAAAACCTATTGGTTGAGTGGTTTTCAACCTATACCTACCTTAAAATTTAAATAATATACTTTGGAGCTATTATAAACTGAATATGAATTTATTATAAAATAATATTTCCAGCTTTTCCAAAGGTGCCCCTCACCCCTCTTATAAAAGGGCACTCCCCCTTCTCTCTAATTCACACCTTCAAAGCCTTTTGTCTCGGCCAACATCTTCCCAAATATCCTCTAAACTTACCTCAATTAATCCTAGAGGCCTTCCTTTATTCAGAACTGCAACTTAAGGATCCCATTTGATCAAATCAAAAGGAAGAACCCAAAGAAGAGGTAATGATTTCACCACCCTCTTTCAAGTTCCTTTCTTCTTCCACTTCTTATTTCTTTGTTATTTTAATTATAAAATAATAACTCCAGTATATTGTATATACTGTGATGTTATTATAAATATGGTACAACCATATTCAGTATTCTATCCATCATTTGAATGACATGTCACCATACGTGCGTACGTACGACTTACCTTCTCCACGTCGTGGTGTAATTGTTATTCAAAACATTATTATTTTGATGTTTATGATAATGATGTGTAATTGATGTAAATAATAAATATAACATGATAATGATTCTGTATATATGAAATACCATCCAATTATATATTATTTTAATATCAAAATAATGATATTGTCACTCGTGCATACGTACGGACTATTGTCTCCACAAATGCGATACGATTGATTCCCCATAGTATTCATTCAAATATAATTCTCATTTGAAGATTAAAAATAATTTTTAAGGACTTGATATCATTCTGGATATGAATAAGATACAACCTATGGATAAAAAATACGACTTATGTAACAAAACATATAAAAGAAAACGATTAGTTGAACTCCCGAAACGAAGATAATACTAAAATATTATTAACAAAGCAATATTAAAAGATCATACATGATATCATATTTATGTATATTATTATTGTATAATTTGATAACAATGATTTAACTATTATACCTGAGGTTAACCTACCCTCAAACAAGGAAAAGTACAAGGTAAGGGTTTATTTCACAATCTCTTCATTATCCGAGGTTGTTTATACGTAATTATCTACTGGGACCTCTTTATCATCCACATCCATGTTTCTTAAAAATGTATTTCAAATAATTATTACTATTTTACATACTATGTGTTAAAGTAATTTATACCCTTTTTTGACTTTTTATAAGAAGTTTATAAAGGAATATTTCTGTCTTTTTCTAAAAAAGGTCTTTTTTAACCTTTTCGACAGAATTAAGGTAAGAATGTATTTTTTTAACTTATACAGTGGGTGCTGCTATTTTACACCGTTATAAAATATTTTAAGCTTCCCTTACAAGCTTATAAGGATATTTTCAATGTAAATGTTTTATTTTATAATTATGTGACTTTTAAATGATTAAAAAAAGAGATATTTCTCTCAAATTGTTTTGATTTCATCTATGTCAACATCCTTTGATGGATTTTAAGTTTATTCGAAGTTGATTTATTATAATACAAAACATCCATATTGTATTGAAGGTTTTGTGATATGTTTGACTGTGGATGTGCTATTTTTATACCATTCATGGTTTATGGTTAAAGTATTTACATTTTGTATACTAGTTTTAATACAAATGTTTATGATATGTTTAAACCTTTTCATATGAGGAATGTATTGGACTTAGTAAGTGACGGGTGGAGCCCGCTATAGCTCCTCGATGCATCGGTAGGTCTCATGAGACAACTTGATGTGGAATTGGCTGAGGCCCTTTCCCAATTTGATATATGGTTTTGGCCGAGGCCTTAATCATTTTTAGACGTCTTGGCCGAGGCCTTGACAAAATGTTTCAGAATGTTTGGCATTATACATTTCCTCATTATGAAAATAATATTGATGGTTCATGTGGTCATTCGACTAGTAGAATACCAATGATTATGTTTTATTATGGCATTATTTACTCGGCTCATATTCCTGCCATAAAAGTATTCATGTTTATTATTGTTAAAGGCATGTGGTTTTAATTATTCACCATGCTTAATATTTATGTTATCTTCCGCTGTATTGCTTACCCTTACTGAGTGTTTGAGCTAACCCATTTCTTATGTTTCATTTTCCTAGTATATGAAGAAGTTAGTTATGAGTGACTTGTAGGAATTATTTAGGAGGATTTGATGTTTCCAATGGAATAAATTCGTGTTGTATTTATTATCATGTTGTAAAGTTGAACTTATGCATGAATCTTGTTTCCAATAATACTAAACTGATCGGTCTTTCGACACATGATTTCCTTGGGATCATGTCAATTTTATATAATAATGCACCGACTCTGGGTAACTGGGTTCGGGGCATTACAATTAAAATAACTCTCTATGATAAAAATTTATTTCATATTTACTTTTACATCATCTTACATATACATTTAAAAATTTAAAATATCATTATTTTTATAACAGATACATATCTAGAATTCATAAAAATTAATTGAACAAAATGGGATAACATTTCTGAAAACAAGACCAATTTTTTACAATAAACATCATGAGGAACCATTAATATGATTATGCGATATCTATGAAAAAAATGTAAACAATTAGTTATCATTATGAAATTATCACATTTTATTTATTGAAAAATGAAGAATATAACAACTTAATATTACATTAATTCTTATTATATTCCATATAGGTCCTTTTATTATTGGTAATGATTCTTCCTTTCAATTTATCAGTGAATAAGATATACTGTAGGTATAAATGTTTTATTCAATTGTCTTGATTAAGTGTTTTTTTACCCATCAAATTTACGATTTATTTGAATTAGTTAGAGTTTCACTCTACACATATTCATTTCATAATTAATCTATTTTTATATATAGTAAATGTATATACTAATATAACAAACTCATTAATAACATTTCCTTTCAAATGATATTAATCCTTCCAATAAATAGTTTAAATATATTCATACCAGATAACTACATTTCTTTTTAGTATAGGAATTATAATTTCATAGCGATAGTTTATATACTTTTAATATATTCTCAAATCACATGAAAATAAATTATTTTTTTTGTTTTTTGTTCCAGTTACACAACTCATCAATTTTTTATAGGACATGATGTATTCACTCAATCATACAGTTGAAGGAAAAATCCATTTTTAATGTTGGAGTTATTAGCTGCATTTTTAATTTTACTTAGAAAATGAATCTTATATATATCAGTTTGGTAAAGGCCATATTGAATAAGTTTAAATGGTGGAGTTTAATAACCGGTAATGGTTTCCTAAAATATTAGTTGAATCTATTACAGTTTAATATAATGTAGTTTAATACTTATAGGTATATTCCCTTGAAATGCACTGACTTGAAAGCTACTTTTAGTAGCCATTATCTATAGTCTATTTTTATCTATGTATGGGAACATACAAACAATAAAAGTGATCTTGTATAAGTAAATTTATAAGACAAGTTATTTTTTTTGAAAAATACCCAACAATATCTATAGGTTTTTGATTACTTATTTTATAATATCACTTACATATTTTACAAGTTATATTTTACTTATTTTTTAATATAATAATTATCATGCTCTCTTGAAACATAAGGTCATGTTTTGGTATAATCTCTTTACATTCTAAAAATAAAGTATCAATTATTTATGTCATAAATGTAATTTCAAGTATCAAGATGAATTTACAAAGTTCAAAGTGTTTTTAATTATGAGATTTTCCAATATAAGGTTTTTTGGGCATCTATTTATTCATATAAATTAATCTGATATTTTTTTATCATTTATTCCAATTAACAATTTACTCTCATAATGTTTTATAGGAAATAATTCTAAAACAACTATGGAAGAAATTATATTTTCCTATATAATGTATTTTAAAAATGATCTATATTATTATCACATATTTTATGTTTTCATTCTCTCTTAAGTTGAGGTTAGTATACAATTTCTCCCTTTATAAATTTGTTCATAAATGAATTTTAATATTATTTATAATATATAGAATATATTTTCCTTATTATAGTTGTCATATAAGCTTTCTTAATATTCTAAGTAATAATTGAAATGTTTGTTGTTTTTAGATTCAGTACTAACATAATGATATTATATGTGTTTCCATTCACTTGTACATCTTTTTAGGTATGATGTACATACTTTTTGTTTTCTATTCACCTAACTAATTTTAACTTTTTTTCACCAAGATGTTTTATCCCATTATTTATAGGTTGTTTGATTGTTTACAAACCTCCACGTGTTTTATAAATATATTATTTATTTTATATTTTATTTAAAATTGGAAAACAATATTCAAATATATTTAGATGTTATAAATGTAATTAAGTGTTTTTATCTCATTAATTTAAAGACAATAAAAATATTTAAAAATATAATAGTGTGTTGTGGACATTATTAATGGTTATATAAATTATAAAATATGAATAAATGAGTGAAAATTTGGTACTAAATATTTAATTTAAGGAAATATATTTTTCTAAAAATATGGATTAATAATATTGAAATGATAATTTTATATTAAATTGGGGATGGTAATATAAATATAAATGTAAATATATCATCAAATTATTTACATATATGAATGAAGTTTAATTGGTGGTGGGGAATAAAAACATTGAAATGATAATTTAAGACGATAATTTTATATATCAGTGTGTGTGCACGATTTTGGTGATCTATGATAATCTAAAAGAGTAATATATGATAGTTTGGTATGAGCATAAATTCCTAGATAAATCAGCCTTCATGATAGTGGAAAATAAGAGACTACTATTTCATGGCTGTAGTATAATATACCATAATAAGCCAAATTTTTTACATCAATGCTCATATTTCCTCCTTCCATGCCTCGACCCTCCTCCCTCTCTCACACCCTGATCTCCCACCTCTCAACCTCTACCTCAACACATTCTTTCCAACCTACCATTCCCACTACTGAAGCTCTTAGTCTCCTCATCCCCTCCTCATCCCTCCTGAACCCACATGCAACACCCCCTCAATTCCCCTCCTTGTGTGCAACCCACCCACCCAATATTCCCTTCCCTGAACACCCACTCCCTCGACACCTGATCCCACCACCCCCACTGTCATTCCTATCACATTCACTACCTCACCCATGCGCGTCTACCTCATATTCCACCAATTCTTCAGACATGATCAAATCCCTCATGAATGGCTTGGTCATTATTCTTCTTCTCTTTGTTTTGGTCTCCCAATCTAGGGTATTAAATGTTTCTCTTAAAATTTTTTAACATCCTTCCCTTTATTGTAGATTTAAAATATTTTTTTCATCATTGTTATCCTGGATAGCTTTTTTTCATCACTTTTATATTCAAAATTACATATATAATTACTTAATATTTCTATCTTTTTCTATATTAGACGTGCACCACATTATTTTATTATTGATATGACTTTTAGGTTTATCTATACATATAATTTAAACCATCATAGCTTATTGTCTATATTTATTTAATTTTCTATATTCACATTCCTACTTTATCTCTATTTTACCATGCTAGGTTCTCAGCTTTTTCATTATTGGATCTTAATTATTTTCTTGTTCAATTTATCCTTAGCATCTTTCATATGAGTATGTAGTGTTTTTGTTAATTTGATTATTTTTTAATTTTTTTTACTTTTATTAATTTTTAAATTTTCATTATATTTATTAAATAAAATTAACTGTTTTAGGTGATAAGTTCTCAACATGTATTTAGGGATACATATGTTTAAGTTTGTTTTAGTTGATTATTGTACTCATAATTATTATTTAAAAATTATGCTTCTTAGCTTATGTAATTTTCAGAAAGGTTAATATCAAGAACATGAATTCTAATTAACCCCCTTTAAAAGTTAATATTTTGATGAAAAATATTTTCACAGTTATATGAACATAAGATATTAAATTTTACTATCATACATCTTAGGATATGTTATTTTTAATCAAACTTAGTTTTCATATAATTATCAATCAATGATTAATTAATGTGGTTATTCACAACTCATATCATTCTATCAGAGAACCAATAAACCACTCGAAATAAACAGAATTCAAATATCAAATTCCATAAGTATCATTACAATTTCCATATTTTGGTTTCCTTTCATCAAGAACCATTCCTTTCAATAGATCATTGGTAATATCTAATTTAAAAATTAAGTTATATTTTAACTTATTTTTATAGTTACCTTTAAGATCAAAATTTCCCAATTCAATCCATTAAATATGTTTTCATGTGAAATATGAATGCAAGTGAGTAAATAATATCGTATTTTATGCCTTATATTTAAAATTTAAATAGTATATATATCCATTGAACATAAATCATCATATTAGTCCATGGTAGTAAATTTTTAGCATTTCTAATATTAATTATTCTATTTTATAAAATTCACATTTTATTATTATTATAGTAATTGACTGTTTTCTTTCTTATATTTTACTCATTCTACAACCCTACATAAAAGGAGAAACTATAATTGTATGGATTATTTAATGAAATGTGGGAATTTAATTTACCCGCAAAAGAGAAACCTCTAAAGCTCCCTAAAGCTACCTTAGGTAACATCCTTTTATAGTGATGTTAAGACTATAAGATTGTAAATTTAATTAAAAAATCACCTACTTTAAGTAAAATGTTTAATTTTTTTACTTATATCCCAATATTTGGTATTAATATTTTATAATTCTAAATACTAATATTATTTTTAGTTCTTTGAAATATGAAGATTCCTTCTAAGTTTTATGAATTTTCTAAATTATAAGGAATTCATTTATCCTTCCTTATTTTTTTAAATTTAAGTGGATATATATTTTTATGTTCTTCTTTTAATCTTTTATTTAATTATTTTCATATATTTCAGCTGACATATCTATCAATATAAAGTTATACAACCTTTGATAACTATAGTAAATATAATGAAAATGGGTCTCCAATATGAAAAGTTATTTTTATTAACATTTAAATTGTCTAACATGTACATTTACTAATTTAAAAAATCCTTCATTTTGTGTCACTTACATATCATGGATTATTAAAAATAAATTGTAAAAAATTGGATAATATTAATAAAATGTGGGCTATGTTTTACAATAAACATAATGAGGAACCAATAATATGATTATAAAATATCTATGCTAAAAACAAAATAAAATTAGTTATTATTATAAAATTATTCCATTTTCATTTTTAAAACATGAGAAATCTAATAACTTAATATTACTTTCACTATTATTATGTTATTTATAGGTTATTTTATTATTGGTATTTTCCCATATAATTTGTTAGTGCATAAGATGTTCTACATGTACAATTTGTTTTTCAAATTGTATTGATTAAGTGATTTGGTTTTTTACCCATCATATTTTCTATTTGTTTAAATTAAATAATGTTTCACTCCACATATTAATTTCATGATTTTGAAATTTTTATATACAATAAATATATATACTAATATAAAAACTTCATTATGAATGTTTTCATTCAAATCATATCAATACTTCAAATATATAGTCTTAATATATTCTTTCTAGATAACTACATATCATTTTCAATATAAGAATTATAATTTCTCAATGTTAGTTTATATAATTTTAGTATATTATTAAAACACATAAAAAATAAATGTATTTTTTTGTTCTTGGTTCTGGTTACACAACTCATTAGTTTTTCATGAGATATGATACATGCACTCAACTTTACACATGAGGGGAAAATGTATTTTTAATGCTAGAATTATTAGTTGTATTTTTGTTTTTAATTATAATATGAAACTTATATGTATAAGTTTTTTAAAGTACCCATTGAATTAGTTTCAAAGGTGGAGGTTACTAACTAGTAACAGTTCTCTACAAGGTTGTTGGAATCTGTTGCAGTTAAATATGATGCAGGTCAATCCTCACTGGCCCATTCACTATAATTGTAATGACATGAAAGATTATTTTAGAGGCCATTATCTATAGTTGATTTTTTTATATGGAAGGGAGCATACAAAAAAAATAAAATTTACTTTATAATTGTGGTTATAACACAAGTTAACAATTTTGAAAAATTCACAACAATCTATATAGTTTTTTTATGATTTCATTTATAATATCACTTAAATATTTTTCAAGTAATATTTTTCTTATTTTGTTTTAATAGAGTCATTAACATGATCTCTTGAAACATAGTCTCATGTATTGGTGAAGGTTATTTAAATTTTAATAATAAATTACCAATCATTGATGGAATAAAATTAATTTCATTTATTAAGATTTATTTACAAAGTTAAAAGTGTTTTCCATTATGATATTTTCCAATTAATTTTTTATTTGGATATTTATTTATTTATATATTTTATCTTATATTTTCTATCCTTAATTCCAATTGAAAATTTATTCCTATATTGCTTTAGATGAAATTATTTTAAAACAAATTCCATAGTAGGAATACATTATATTATCACTTCTAATATATTGAAAAAAATATTAATTTTATTATCATATATTTTATTATTTTGTTATCTGCGAGGTTGAGGTTAGTATACAACGTTTTTCCTTTATAATTTTGTTACAAGTGAACTATAATATCCTTTATAATATATGAAATATATTTAACTTATTACTATTTCCACATTTGTTTTCTTAGTATTCTTAGTAATAATTGAAATTATTTTTGTGTTTAGACTTAGTATTAACATAATTTTATTATATGTGTTTCTATTCACTTGTATAATTTTTATTTTATGGTGTACATACTTTCAGTTTTCTAGTCTCCTAACTAATTTCAACATTCCATTTTCTATCACCTAGATGTTTTATCCCATTATTAATCGGTTGTTTGGCTACGTAAAATGATCCACATGTTTTCATGTATATATAAATAGAAGTTATTAGTTTCATTGAAAAGATAATATCTAGTTTTAATTAGGAAATTTTTAGGATCCTATTTTAGAATAAGAAACCAATGTGTTCTCAAGTTTTGTAGTGTGTTATTTCATGTGTTTTTAATTTCTATATATATCACTCTTTTCATGGAGTATGCAGTAGGAGGAGAGTTTTTTGGACTGAATTTATAATTCTAGGAGATTTAGTGAAGATTAGGTTTTCAAAACTATCTTTCCATCAATAATTATTCAGAATTTTCAATTATAGTAATCAACCATTACTTCAATATCTTATACTTTATTTACATGAATGATCTAACCCTTTTCCAGGAAAATTCTTTTTTTAGAATCTCATTTCCAAAGTTTTTACTACGATCACATGGTAAGAAAATAGTAATAGGCCATAAATTCTAACAGATTTTTATTATTCATATTCTTGAAATTTCAATTTTTTTCATTTGTTTTTAGAAAACAAAGATATGGATTTAATGTTGTAGAACACATTTTTCGATCAAATCCTTATAATATACATGAAAATTTATGATTTTGTTTATTATTAGGTCACCATACACATATTTCTCATTGCACTTTCATGTGAATTAGGGTGTAAAAATAGAGGAAAAAACCTCTAATTTACTTGAAATAAGAGGACAATAATTGTAGCATGATTTTTTAAATGTATGATTTTTTTTATAAATCCACGTTTTAGTTTTTTTTGGATAACATAAAACATGTTTTTAGTTTGCTAAAACTCTAAAATGTGTATTTAATGATAACAATGTATCAAATGACCTTAGATTAATTTGAAATCATATAAAATTGGTCTTAGAGTTATTTTTTATGAGTATGATAAGATTCTACATCAATCGATGTGCAATGTTCTTTGATCGACCAAATAATCCATTTAAAAAGAATTATAAATATTTAAAAACATGAATCCGGGGGTAAAAATTAATAAAATTACCACTTATTTCCACAAAATCATATGAAAATAACCATAGAAAAATTTATGAAATTTATGAACTAACTATGTGTTAATATGAGCTATCATTAACCCGAGATGAATGAAAATTCTATTTTAGAATTTTAAAACACTACAATGTGTGTTTAATGCTAAAAAATATATAAAAAACCTAATATTGACCTAAAATCAAATGAAAACAATATTTTAATTATTTATGATGTGCATGAGTAGATGGTGTGTCAATTTGATATGTAGTTTACTAAAAATGAACAAATAAGGTGTTTTTAAAGATTTTTCATTATTTAAAAACATGGGACATGGGGGAAAAACTAATAGAACTACCTATTATTAACCTAAAATATGATAAAAACAACAATGTTATGATTTATGAAATGTAGGAACTCACTTCACATCAAAATGTGTTGTCATTTTCCTAGGATGATTGAAAACACATGT
This sequence comes from Viscum album, assembly GCA_963277665.1. NCBI lineage: Eukaryota > Viridiplantae > Streptophyta > Magnoliopsida > Santalales > Viscaceae > Viscum > Viscum album. The sequence continues at coordinate 1,226,347,662 of OY728166.1, read as the reverse complement.
TTAGGGTTTTAAAACATTGAAACATGCATGAAATGGTAAAAAACTCATATTTATGTGAAATAAATGGAAAACTATATTTTAATTATTATTTTTGTGTAAGAGAAGGAAACACATCAATATGATGTGATATGTTCTTCGACTGATCGAATAATCACTTTTTAAACATTTATAAGTATTTAAAAACATGTGATAGGGGAGGGGGGGGGGGAGGGTAAAACCAATCAAACAAACTTTTATTCACATGAAATTTGGGGGGAGAGTCCGTATAATTATTTGGGAAATTTATGAGCTCACCACATTTCTATCATAATTTTCTTATTCTAGGGTTTCTAAAAAGACATTTTTAGTGTTGCAAAACACATTTTTAGTGTTTCAAGACACTAAAACATGTGTGTAATGTTCAAAACCATAGAAAATTACCTCTTATTGATGTTAAAATATAGGAGTTCTATCTTTGAATTATTTTTTATGTGTAAGAGAAAATCTCACATCAATAAGATTTGTGGGATGCTTAGACAGAACAAATAAGCTGTTTTTAAAGATTTATTAGTCTTTAAAAAATGTAGAGTGGTAAATAATAATAATAAAAACATTTATTTCTCTAAAGTATTAGGAAAATATCTATTGATTTTTTTAATAATCTAACTTACAATGCTTTAATACAATTTTTCATTTGCATGGGATTCCCAGAAATTCAATTTTAATGTTCTAAAACACTAAAATGGGAATATAAAAATCAAAGAAATATAAAATAACTTCATATTGATGTGAAATCATAGGAAAAATATATTGTGATTTTTTTGACATGTAATTGTACATGACACATCAATTTGAAGTGCGATATTCTCAGACTTACTGAGTAAATAGTTTTTTAAGATTTATTAGTTCTTAAAAACATGTTGTAGGGGGCCAAAACTAGTAAACAAACTTTTATTTCCATGAAATAAAAATAAAAAATCCATAGTTTGTTTTTTGAAATATAATAACTGACTGCACATCAATCCAAGTTTCCATTCTCTTGAGATTCTCAAATTTTTTTTTTGTATTTTTAAAAAATAACACATAAAATAGACAAAACCATATAAAATGGACTTATATTTATTTTAAATGGTCGGAAAACTATATTTGGATTATTTTTTATGTTTATGAGAAGATGGTGCATCAACCTAGCATACAGTGTGCTCGGACCAACTGAATATGCATTTTTTAATGATTTATAAATTTTTAAAAACATTCAAGGGGTCAAAACCCATAAAAAAACCTATATTATCCTTGAAATTAAAATAAAACAACTACAAAATTATTTTTGAAATATATGAACTGAAGGTGTATCAATCTAAGATATCATTTGCATGGGATGACCGAAAATTTTTCAAAATTATTTTTTTAGTATTTTCAGAATAAACCACTTTTAAGGGGTTAGTGGGAACCCACATGCCTTTCACGCAGAATAGAAAAACCAAAAACCCATTACATAAAAACCCCATCAACCCACTTTCAAATTTCAAACATTCAAAATTACAACATTCAAAATTCAAACCCAAAAGCATCATTTTCACCTGCTGCGGATTAGGTGCATCGAGCATAGTGCATCCATTGACGTCGCCGCCTCGGTCCAATCACCTGGCCTCCATCACCACTATTGCTGCAACCCATCAATACTGTCAATATCAGAGTCTAAACCCGCACAAACAAAGCTCCGACGAAACTGAACCCGCTCGTCATCTTCATCACCTTCATCCCGATGAGAACCCCGGACGTCCCCAGATGAAGACTGTTGTCAAAATTATCATGCCATCATCTCCCGTAACACCATAATGAAGAAGAAACATTGAACAATGAAGATACCCAGAAAGACCATAATCGGAACTCACTACTTCATCAAACCACCATCAGAGCAGAACCAACCTTATTAAACGTAACTATCATCAACTCACTGTAGAAGATAACTCGAACAACATCCACCAAAGCCAAAAACGAGTAATATCCAAGACCATGAAGCCGAAATAGGACACCACCATCAATACCCTGAACCGGATGCTCGAAATCACAACCCAATGAAACAAGACAACCAGTGCGCTGCTCCGCCTCGGAGAGATCAGGGGATTCCCAGAACCAGAGCAGAGAAACTAACGAACCGAGACAGGATGAAATGCCGGCGGGACCTCGTCTCGACACCGTCGCATCACCATCGAATTCAACACAACATCATTAAAATCACTGACATAAAATAGATATACAGACACAAAAACCCTAAAAAAATGAAAAAAACACCATCAACGAAGTGCTGCACTGGGCATGCCGACGACCACCGCACCCCACATCCCAAAGTCTCACCATTTCCACCACACTCGATCTAACTTGGAGGGGTGCAGAAGAACGATAGAGTAGAGCAGGGAAGGAGTGACTGAGGGCTTCGAGTGTCGGAACTGTCATCGAGGAAAAAGAGAAGAACTAGATGATTCCAAAAATATAAGGCCATCACCCGAGCGAGAGGAAGAAAGAGAAGCGCGAAAAAAGGGAGAGGGGAAGACAATTTCGGAGATCTACAAAAAGGCCTCCCTCACTTCAAGCCACCACCGAGGTTAAACCCTAGCGTGAGAGAGAAATCGGGTAGACGTTGCTCAGAGGCATCGAGAGATTGAAAAATGGGATGACTGAAAATACATTTTTGTGGTCTAAAACACTGAAACATGGATGTAATAATCAAAACCATAAGAAATGACATCAGATTGATTTTAAATTATAATAAAACTGTATTGGAAATATTTTTATGTGTATACATATACAACACATCAATGTTATGTGTGGTGTTCATGGAACGACCAAATAATCTGTTTTTTAAAGAGTTGTTAGTTTTTAAAAAAATACGGTGGTGGTCAAAACATAAAAACTGTAACGACCCAATCCACCATGGCCCGCCTGGCTGATGAAATCCCAATCTATCAAAACTCCAAGCCCACCTCCATAGGCCATGGTATAGAGACAAGCCTCAATAAGGCATAACTTAAATGGGAGGCCTTTTCTTAATGTATGTGTATGCACACACCCAACCATCTCTGTAAAGTAGTGTAGAGGAATAATTAAAAAAGACAGTAACATCTAGAGTAAAAAACATCCATTTAATAACCACTAGGAAATAAAAAATAGTATGACAATTAAATATGAAATTTAATGGGTAAAAATACATGCCCAACAAGAAAAAACATCTCAATCTGACAACAAATGGAATAAAGTAAATATAAGAGTCCAACTCTGGATCTCTAGGCTTGACCACTATATGTGGTCAATTCACCCTAGTATCACTATGATCCAACGTATTCACTGGTGATCTATTTTTTATGTTTCATAATAAATGAAACTTATGGGAAAATCACATGTTTGGATGAGTATATACATACATATTAATATATCCCAAAAAACTGAATGGGAGTGAAAAATAGATACAACAATAGTCATCTGAATATAAATAAAGAGAGAAACAATACCCAATATATATATTTTCATAAAATAACCCCAAATGATAGAGAAAGGGGATCCCATATTATAGTCTATCCTAGGTTGATGAGTAAGCATGCATATCTAGTAGTCCATCATCGATTCCCATAATCAAATGAAATCTCACCAGAAAAGGTGTGAAGGGCCCCACTTCTTATCGCTGTGCTCCACAGCTGAGGTAGCCATGCTTCATGGAGGACCTGCACCCCTTTGAATCTTCAAGATACAAGAGTAACACTACATAGATAGAGGACCTTTTCCCATGTAGGGGAGTATTGTTACTAGTTTTATAAAGAATATGGGGTACCCATCCCTAGTACGATAGAGGAGTAATATCCCCATAGATAAAGTACCAACACCCTAAATAGGTGTGTGCATTCTCTACCTAGAATAAATAGTATGGGGTATCAATGCCTTGGTGTGACATGGTATTATCATCCCCATAGATAGAGGACCTGTACCCTGAATTGGGGAGTATCGTCTCTTACTAGAATCTCTTTGATGACCCTTCCCTCATCACTGCCATCATAGAGCATTTCCTAAATAAGAGTCAAACTTGGAACATCTCACATCATATGTCAAAATACACTATGAAGTGCACCATCATGTTCTATGTGGAAAAAAATTCTGGATATGCTACTCGTGGGCCAAAATGCATGTCAAAATGAAAGAGATATGAGAGAAAGAAATCAAAGGAGTGAATATAAGGCATATAAGGGAGATCTAAATATTTTGTGCCACCACCTCATCGCATGGATGAGATCTCCTTAGATACATATTGGAATCTATGTCATCATACATGATTTTTATGGTCTATACAAGGCATGTATCATCCACTCAAGGCTTTTCCATGTCATCTTGGTTGTGCACCTGGTCGTGCTTGGGTTTTATCCCATGCCTATGTAGTCCCAGAGTACATGATGTGTATCACCACCCAAGGTCCTGGGCATGTGCTAGATGGTACATGGCTTGGCCACCCTGGTTGGGTCATATGGAAAGTGGGTCTTTCCAAATGGTGTCTGATCCTTAACTTTTCTAAAATCCTAATGTCGTAGCTAGGGGCAACACACCATGTATTCTTCAGACTACACAATATGTAGAAATTTTTTCACAAATCTATAGATTCACCTTGTGATTTCAATATCTACCCCCATTTACACAAACCAATCATATTGACCTACCCAATTTGAGGGGGGGGGGGGAACCTCCATTCATCATTTCCCAGCTTCCGATGGCCAAAACATAAATATGATGATCTGCTCGAAGCCTTTCATGCATCCTTTCCACTAATCACCCATCTCTATTAATCAACCTTGGATCCATGATGTAACACCAACAATGAATCATGATCTATTAAAAAAATTGATATATTCATAATTATCTAAACCTCTATGAATCTGGGGGTTCAATTGTGATTTAACCCACCATGACATTGTTGAATCGTGACCCCATAGGCCAATAATGAAGAATATGAAGAACAGATGGGGGAAAAAGGTGAAAAAATCATTGACTAAGATTTATTGGCCAATGATCATAGATCTGGGATATTTGGTGTGAGAACTTATAATATAAATATTTAGATTAAATAAATCAATTTTATTCATCAACGGGTTCATGTGAATGGTGTGCAATCACCAAAAATAAATAATACAGATCAAATCCATGCTTTAACAATTTAATAAAGAGAGGGGAAAAAATGGAGAATCCTCCCTCGATTTGGATCAATCATTGGTGAGTAATGAATTATCTATAGATTTGGGGAACCCGCTGTGTTCGATACTTATCGATCCACAAAGATCTGATCTATTGCCGTCCTCCAATCTTGGTCTTCAAATAAATAACCTTAGATACCTCAATTCTCTCAAGGTTTAAACTAATAAATTGAGAAAAATGTTATAATGAGGTAAAAATAGAGTATTTTAGGCCATGAGTGTTTAAATTAATTAATTAATTAATCCACTTAACATACCCACCAACAGCTGCCTCATTTAAACATCTGGCACCAAATAACTTTAGGTTATGCCTAGGGTAAACCCTAATTTATGGATTCAACGATGGTCTTAGATTTTTGATCCAAGACTCCACTCAAGATATATTCCATTATTTTTAAAAAACTACACATGTATGATATTAATATATTTAATATTTTTAAAATATCAATTTTGGGCTCATCAAGCCTTTGAATCTCACACCATCTTAGAGCCCAGGTTTGAAAATATTTTTTAATATATTTAAATGTCTTACAATGAACAAATAGGGTCACTAAATTATTCCAGAGTTTAAGGATATTTGTCCTTTAAAATAAAAATCTAAATAAAAAGGTGGGGATACTAAGCCATTATCTGGATCTCCCACTCCTAGGATCCTTCCTACACGGTTCCATGCTGCCACAACACACAACCCAAGGTAATGGTCCATCCTCATAGGATCCTCTCCTATTGTTCCTCAATCACCACTATGTATTCCAAGAAGTTGGATCCATCCTCGATGTCAAGATCACCCCAATCAATGATGCACATGGGGCCATGCACCTCTCTCCTCATTTTCAACACATGGAAGACTTCTTGTACATTCTCAAACTATGGGGGTAATTATAGGTAGTAAGTAACCTTAGTAAGCCTCTATAAGATCTAAAATGAACAAATAAACCTCGAGGATATCTTCCCACCCTGATTAAATCTCTGTAATCCTGATTGTAGGGAGAATCTTATGAGAACATGGTCTCCCTTCTTGAAATCCAAGTTCCTACGATGTCGATCTATATAATATTTCTATCAGCTCTGGGATTTCTTCATATATTTTTAGGTTACCTTAAATTTCTCTACCACCTCCTGCACCATCTCTGGCCCAACTAGAGATACCTCACTAATCTTAGTCCAATACATGGGTGTCTTACATGGTCTTCTATACAAGGCCTCAAAAGGTTACATGTTGATCATAGATTGATATATGTTTTTATAGGAAAAATCCACCAATGGCATGAAATCCTTCCAAATCTAACCGAAGTCCAAAACATAATCCCTCAAGGTACCCTCCAGTACCTGGAAAGTGCACTCGATCATCCTATCTTTATGGGGGTGAAACATAAAACTCATCCGCATTTGGGTACTAAATTTCTCTTACAGTCCTCTCCATAACCACGATGTAAACCACACATCTCGATCATATACCATAGTTGAGTGTACCCCATGGAGCTAGATGGTCTCCCTCATATACTACTTTCCTAGACACTACACAAAACTCTACTCCCTAATAACAAGTAAGTGTGACAAATTCATAATTCATTCTACAATCACCTAGATGGAGTCATGGAATCCCTCTCCCCACAAAAATATCTATCATGAATTTCTTGGATATTCAATCCCATTTCAACTTTTGGATCACAAGAGGTTGTGTCAAATATACAAGTAGATAGTTCTCGGCTTTCACCTACTAACATGTGAGACATTGAGAGGCAAACTCGGAAACACTCCTCCTCATGATAGCCTATAAAAATGTCTATTAAAGGTCTCTATATGTATTTACTACACTGGGATGTAAAACCAAAGTAGAAGTGTGAAACTCCATTATCACATCCTCTCGCATCATGACCAGAACCACCACCCATCCCTGAAAAAGGATGACATGTTCCTGTCCTTCAAAAAATCTATATTGAAAATCTTATGAAAATATATGGTCATGGAGAACCTCATAGTCACTACCTCCAAATTGAACCTACCTCACACACTGGAGAAGTGTAGGAGTCAACACCATTTAATTAAGATAAGTTTCACCCCTCTCCTCCACCAAGTTCATCTACAGAGAAGACAACTACTTAGATTTCTCCTCCACCAAACAAGAATAGAACTTTTTTCTAAGGTAATCTGCCACCATATTTCCCTTCCCAAGAGTATAGACTTTGTTAAAGTCATAGTCCTATAGGAACACAAACCAGTTATTTTGTCATAGGTATATATATCTCTATATGAAGATATACCCGAGACACTAATTATCTAAGTAAAAAAATAGACCTCTCCTAGAAGATAGTGCCTAGACATCCTTAGAGCGAAGACTACTGATTCCAAATCTAGGATGTGATTCACCTAACTATTCTTATGGGGTATAAATTTCCACTACTCACTAACTTAATCTACATAAAAACATGTCCAAGACTAACTCCCAAGGCATCACAATACATTACATACTCTACGACCTCCTTTGGTAGTCTCAAAATAGGAGCACTTTTCAGCCTCATCTTCAACACCTCAAAGTATATCTGACACCTATCAATCTAGGTAAAAATCTTCCCTTTCCATGTAAGTGAAATCAAAGAGGCCTAAATCCTAGATAAGTATACCATGAAACTCATGTATTACTCTTCCAAGACAAGAAAACTTCACACCTATGGCATGGTCTTGGGAGGATCCCAAACAAGAAATGATCCAATATTCATTAGATCCACCATAAAGCTGCACTTAGAAATGACATTCCCTATAAATTGAACCACATGGATCTAAAAATGGAACTTTTAATACTTACCATAAATATGGTACTACCAAATAAAGTCTATGAACATCTTCAAGTGCTCTGCACGTTCCTCCTCTTATGTAGAGTAGATAAGTATGTCATCAATGAAGAAAAACAAAAATCGGTCCAAGTATGGCTGTAAGATCCAGTTTATCAATGTCGTAAACACAACTTGGGGACTATTCCCACTAAAATTCATCACCACTAACTAATTGTGTCTGTAACGACATCAAAAATCTTGATCCAGAATATTATCCTTGTGAACTATCAACTGGTCGTTGCTAGACCGAAGATATATCTTTGAGAACCATATAATTCCTTACAAATAATCAAATAGGTCATGAATACTTGGAAAGAGTTAATTTTTCCTTATCATGGCATAGTTCAGGCGATTATATTCAACACAAATCCTCAATCTCTCATTCACCATTTTCATGAAAAAAACCAAAGCTATCAGGGGGGTACACACTGGGTATAATAAAACCTATTAGGTCCACTAGGTAAAATACCATGAGGGGGGGGGGATCAGGGTATGATAGATTACAAATTTCTCCCATTAGGATATTTTTCTGTTGTCAGAAAAAACTCAATTATCTCTTCATCCCATAGTAATATATGACCAGATATGAAATCATGCACAAGACACATCAATTTTTACTTGGTTCCCCCTCAATGGGCTACGTCCAAGGAGCGTACAATGAAAATGTGCCGATGTACCAAATTCACTAAGGATCACGAACACTAATGAGTACAATGTTCAGGATAGATCTTCTATGCCTAGGATCACTACCTTTACAAAGTTTAGGGTTTTCTCACTACATTACTAAGGGTCACTATCTATGCCTCTTTCTCTGGCTCACTTCCAGTGGAAAGGGTCACCGTCTTCTTCTTCCTGCACTCACTACTATTAGAAAGAAATCCACACAAATTTTATAGAATTGTAAGTCAATCACAGTTTATGGACATGTAGGTCCCTTAATTTTCATGAATTCTTGCATCATAAACTATAGGTAGATGCACTATTGAAGTTCTTTTTTCACCCGTAGATGAAGTCCACCTTGCCGAGTACTTCTAGATACCAGAAAATACTTTTATAAATTGATTTGAAGCTTTCACAAGATTCCTTTTGAAAATTTCAAACCACATTATTCTCCCACATACTGAGTACCGATTTCATTATATAGAATAGCTCCTTTGTGTACCGCTTATACTTCCGCGAACCTCCCTTCGTCCACCGAATGACTTCACCTTTGCTATCGCATACCACCTCTATATACTAACTTCGCAAACCTCCTCTACGAATCAACCCTTGTCCAAAAACTATTATCTGTTCACAGAGAGCCTTCACAAAATGCTTTCATACTACACCTTATTCTTCCGCATACCACATCATTTGTAGGTTATAGTTCTCTATAAAAAGGTTTGGGGGAATTTCTTCCACATGAAATACTTCAAATTTCACAAAATTCTCCCACACGAACTTCCTTCTAACTTTGCTAAAATATCGGATAAAAAGAAGTTATATAATGATATTCGATCTCCTATTTATTCGGTGGGATTATCTATTCTTATATAGGAAAATATATTAACAATATCCGCTAATCCAAGATTTACCAAATCATTGATTTGGTAGAGCCTCCACCGCATACCGATACTCCTACCGCCACGAACCACAAGCCTTCCTACGAACCATTTTTCATCCATGGTCTGTGTACTTCCTTTGATCCTACGCAGTTGATCTCCACCACTAATGACAAGCCATCCATGTACCACATCGCCTTACACTATGAACCTTTTTCGGTTTCATGAACCGCACCCTCAAACCATTCCTGCTGCCTGGTAAGCAACCCCGTACTCTTCTCAGACATGGTATGTGATCCATTTCTGAGGCTTTTCATTTCTCATCCTTTGACGATTTCATTTTCCACTCTTCAAAAAAATTCCTGATTTTGAGGCCTAAAAATTTGGAAATCATTGGGAAACTTTTCCACCTTAAAAACCTACTTCCGGCAAACACCAACCATACTCATTCGTGGTTTTCTGGCTTTGTCAACAAACACCATCACACCAAAACAAATTTATAGGACACATCAAGAGATTTTTTCCCAACAAAACCCTTCTCTCAAATGAAATACAAAATTAATCTTAACTCCCAAATCTTTATAGGGGACATCCAATATTCCATATATGATATTAGTGTGGTCCTAGGATACAAGTTGATGTAGAAGTATATCCCCCACCTCATAGGTAGTCCCGGAACGTCCTCAGGGCAGACACACATTAGTTAATCCACTAAAAAGGGAATTCATATTCCTAAAGAGCCTGTTATTCTAAGGGGTACACTTAGTAATTAGTGGGTGATGGGATAAAGACTCATTCTCACAAGTCCCACTCGCTCATCCATGAGATATCACTCACTCACAAAGGAGAATCTCATCCCATATCTCTAAAGGAATCTAACACACCTGGGAAGATAGTCAATTTGGGATCAAATCATGGAAAACTAGTCCATACCCAAGATTAATTCATGGGGTTTTATTATGATGAACAAGTAGTACCATGTGAAAATCTCTTTAACAAATGATAGCTTGCATTGCCAAAAGATACGTGATATCAATGTATCACACCGAATCAGGACATCAGGAAAATGTTTTTGTGTTAAGGACTCAATACGGATCTATAGATATCGCATGAGGGATATGTAAATGATGGAGTGACTCACACCTATGTATACAAGTATAGAAGAAAGTGTAGAATAATCACTGATCATACCTCGTATCATCTAATGATCTTCCAGGTCATAAGCCTCTATGACCTACAGCTGCCCACGACCTTAACCTCCAACTCCCAGATATTTCCATGGGATTATTTGTTGTGGTGGTGGAAGCAGCTCATAACACTTCCCTCTACGAGAAGATCCTACTCCTATAGCCCCACCTTCTCCTCTTCTAGATCCGACTCCCTAGGGGACTCCTGGGCCACAACTTGGATAACCCTAATCACATGATTTTCTCTTTCATTGTAGTACATCCACTACCCGCCTTCCCTTCTCTAATCGATGGGTTGGGAAGTTATAGGCCATGAAACTATTCCTATCACATGAATAAAATCTCCCATATCTGGTATGGCTATGTCCTCTGTATGTACTCTATGATGCATGATCATGTGCCCGATTCTGAGCATGGATAAACCTCATGTGCCTTGATATATGTCATCTATCATCCATTGTAGATGAATTAGCTTTGTGATTCCCACTGTGGTCACTAGCCACCTAATGTACCTCTTATAGAAATATATTAGTAACTAAATCTCACCCTAGAACCCCCACATTGGTAGGGAGACATTAGGAGACGACACTAACCTGAATATCTCTATGAAGACCCTACTCAAACTTCCTCACCCGAAAGAATCCATCTAACACAATGTTAATGGAGTGCCGTGTAAGGTCATTAAACCTCACTAGATACTTCAATACTGACATAATACATTCCTGAAGATATATAAGCTCTTAAACATGAACTGATCCCAATAATGAGGGGTTTTACTCCTCATGAAATAGACATTGGAAGTCATACCATGAAGGAATTGTATCATCATGGGTCTATGTGACAAGACTACAATAACACTTTGCAGATACTTGGAAAAGAAAGGCTTTCAGTGAAACCATTTGATTTGTAAAGTTCTACATGATCTTGAAGACTCAGATCACCAACTCAAGCCAATCCTCTTCTACCTGGGGATCTATCTCACCACAAAATCTTAGCGGCCTTTGGCACTAGAACTCACAGAGTACGCTAAGCCAACGCCCATCCTGAACCTTCCCTATTGGAACAATCTAATTCTCGATGTGCTACTACCTACCAACCTAGAGGAAAGATCTTGTAAGATGGACCCTAAAATGAGACCTCATTTCTCATTAAATCATAATCACAATCCAAAATCAGTAACTTGTCTAGATTTCTTTGTAGAGGCATCCTGAAAGTAATCAAGATGTACCACAATCAGATGAGCATATATATATATATATATATATATATATATATATGGGGATATAAATCAAGAAGTATTGTCAAATGACTCAATACTATATAATGCATGTTCCAAGTTCCCTGTAACCAATGCCTTGATATGATGATTCGATGAGAATTTAGTCAGAGTCCAGGTGTAGGGATACATCATCCGCCACACCATTACTAATTTACCTAGCCTAAAATACAAACTCAAGAAACTTTGACATTATCTCACTAATTTCCCAACCAAACCATATAGGGGGAATATCCAAACATCTTCATGAGGTCAAACCACATTTTATAGAACTTTGTAATAACTTTACCGACCGGGGCTTACCAAGATGATGGAAGAATGAGCCGTCACAACCCCATGCCCACCTACACTGGCTAGGGGATGGCAATAAGCACTGATAAGGAATAACTAAAATGGAATTCCTTTTACTAATGTACATGTTTTTACACACCCAACTATGTCCATGAAAAAGTATTGAGGAATAATGAAAACATACATAAACATCTAGGGTTAGAACCATGAGTATAATAACCTTTAGTGAATAAAAAAGAGTACGACTATACAATTTGAAATATAAAGGTGAAAAATACATGCCCAACTAGAAAAGAAGACTCTGCCTGATAACAACTAGAATAAAGTAATTTTGAGAGTTCCCAACTCTTGATATCTAATCCCAACCACCGAATACAGTCAATTCACCCAGGTATCGCTATGATACACCATAATCATGATCAATATATCCATCATTTTCATAATACAAGACACGTGTAGGAAAATCCCATTCATGGGTGAGTATATAAATAACCAGTTGGACACCCCAAAATGGAAGGGATCAATATAAAGATACAAAAATAGTCATCTCAACCCAAAGAAATATGAAAAAAATATAATACATATATATGATCATAAAGGAAACCTAGAGGAGAGATAAAGGGGATATCAATCTCACATCCCAACCCAGGTCTATGAATAAGCATGCAACTCGAGTAGTCCATCACTGATTCCCAACGTCAAACATAATGTCACTATAAAGGGTGTGTAGGGGCCCACTCTTCACCACTGCCCTACACAGCTGAGGGAGTCTCACTCCACATAGGACCCATTACACCATCATATCTCAAAGATGGGGGGAGTACCACTCTATAGATAGGGGACCTGCACCTGTATAGGGGAGTACCATCTCTATCTATGTAAAGAATACAGGGGAACCACTCCCTAGTGCAACATGGGAGTATCATCTCCATAGATAGAGGACCAACACCCTAAATTGGGGAGTACCGTCTTTACCTAGAATAAAGAAAATGGGGGGACCCATGACCTAGTGCAATAGGAGAGTACCATCTCCATAGATAGAGGACATGCGCCCTAAATAGGGGAGTACCATCTCTACCTAGAATATTTTCTAAGATCCAGCTCTAATCATTGCCACTGCTGAGAAACACCTAAAGAAGTGTCATACTAATGATATCTTGCATCATATCTTAAAAGATAATAAAAATGACTCCATTGTGTTCTACATGGAAACACACTCAGGATAAGCCACTCATATGCAAAAATCCACGTTAAAACAAAGGATATACAAGAGAATAAAGTTAAAATAGGGTATACATGGCATGTTAGGGGGTTACACATGGAGTTTGACCCCACCTCATTTCCCAATCGTGATATCTTCTAGACACATATTGGAATTCATGTCTTTATACACATCATTTTTGGGATATACACTATATGTTTCACCCACTCAGGGCATGCCTGTGTCCTCTTAGCCATTCACCTGGTTGTGACTGGGTTCCAACCTATTACCATGTACTCCCGTAGTACATGACATGTCTGGCTATAAGGGGTCCTGGTTGTGTGCCATCTAGAACATGTCTTGGTCACCCGAGTAGGGTCACATGGCATGTGGGTATAACCACATGGTGTGTGATCCTTAACTTTTCTAAAACCCCAGTGTCACATCCAGCGGGGCTACATGCCTTGTGTTGTTCAAACTACATGAAGTATAGTTGGTTTTTTCATAGAATCAATTGATTCATCTTGTGGTTTCTATAAACGTACCCATTTCCACATATATCACATTTTTAACTCCAAAATTTTATGGGAAAAAACTTTTGGACTTCATTTCCCAACCTCCAATGGACAGAAATAGAATCCGATAGTCCGATCGAAGTATCGTGCATGCCCAATACGATTACCAATCGCCCATCACCATTATTTGATCCTAGATCCATGATGTATCACCCAAATTACATACCAATCCATACAAAAAAAGTAATCTATTCACTATTCACCAAACCGCTATGAATCCTGGGGTTTAATCATGCTTAAACCTAGCATGACAATGTCAAACCGTGACCCCTCAGGCCAACGATGGGGAAAACGAAGAATGAATGGGGGAAAGGCATAAGAATAAAGTTGAAAACATAATAGAACAAGAATTTTTTGACAAAAATATTATATTAGGGATTTACAAGGTGAGAACCTACCATCAAAATATTTAAATTGAATAAATAAATTTAATTCATCAATGGGATCATGTGTAAGGTGTGAAATTGACAATAAAAAATAATGCAGATCAAATCCATGCTTTAAGAATTTAATATATTGGTAATAAACTTGAATTTATGATTAATACTATGATTTGGATCGATCATTGGTGAATAAAACATTCTATAGATATGTGGGGATCTTGCTGCATTCACTGCCTGCCGATCCACCATGATTTAATCTCTTTTCAACCCCCAATCTCGGTCCACTGATGAGAAACATCAGAGCTCTCAAAAATATTAATAGTTTAAGTGGATAATCATATATATAATTGTTATAAATAGGTATAAATATAACATTTTAGGTTATTGGTATTTAAATTAATGGATTAAATTAATTAACTAATTAATCCACTTAATGTACCCACCAAAAACTGCCTCATTTGAACATCCAACGCCAACAGAATTTCGATTTCACCTAGGGTAAAAATCATATTTTGAATTAAATTGTGGTCTTAGATTTTTGATCTGAGACTATAATCATGATATATCCCATTATATCTAAAACAATATGTGTGTATGATATTAATATATTTAATATTTTTATAATATCAATTACAGGCTCACTGGTCCTCTGAATCTCATTCTGTCTCAACGTCTGGCTAGAAAAATATTTATTAATATATTTTAACTTATTAAAAAGAAAAATAGGGTCCCAATGAAAAATGATATCTAATTATCATGAAATAATTTAAAAAAACTACAACATGATTTTTGAAATGTAGGAACTAACTGTGTGTTAATTAGATTTATTATTTTCTCTTGATGATTTAAAACACCTTTTTAGTAATTTAAAAAACTAAAACATTCGTTTAATGATCAATATCAAAGAAACTTTTCTTGTATTTATGTGAAATTATAGGAAAACATATTTTAATTATTTTTGATATGAATGAGTAGATAAAACATCAATATTATGTACGATGTTCTCTGACTAACCAAATAAACTATTTTTAAAGATTTTCAATTTTTAAAAGCTTGTTGTGGGGTGTAAAAACCAAGTAAAAAAACCTTATTATACCATAAAATTCAATAAAATTAATTCTATAATTATTTTGGAAATACAAGAAATTAATTCATGTCAATCTAAGATGTTATTTTCTCAAGATGACTGAAAGCATTGTTTTAGTATTCTAAAACACTTTAACATGCATGTAATACTCAAAAACTAATAAAAAGAACTTGTATAGATGTAAAATAATTATATAACTAACTTGGAATTATTTTTTATGTTTTTTAATTAGATGATGTGTAGATATGACTTGTGGTGTTCTCATATTGACTGAATATGTTTTTTAATAATTTATCATTCTTTAAAAACATACAGGGGGTCAAAACCAAGAAAATGTAATTAATTTTACATTAAATATAAGGAAAAGAACCATGAAATTATTTTTTACATGTAGTAATTTTTGATGTGTCAATCCAAGTTTTTGTTTTCATGGGATAACCAAAAAATATATTTTTAGTGTTATGAAACACTAAAGTATGAATGCAACTGTAATAATTATATAAATAAAACTAATATTTATTTTATAAAAATAAGAAAATAATATTGGAATTATTATTTATATGTATGGGGATATGACACATCAATATAACATGTATTTTTTGAATATTGACCGAATATGAAGTTTTTAAATTTTTGTTAATCTTTTATGATGTGAGGTAGGAGTCAAAACTAGTAAAATGACCATGAATTTCCATGAAATATGTGGAAAAAAATAGTAGCATGATTTTTAAAAAACAGGAACCAACTTTGGGTCAATTTGAGTTATTATTTCTCAAGATTATCGAAAACAAATTTTAGTGTTTTAAAACACAAAAAATCATGTGTAATGGTCAAAACCATAGAAATCAATATCATATTGACATAAAATTATAATAAAATAATATTTTTATTATTTTTGATGTGTAAGAGTAGATAACATGTCGATCCAAAATGTAATGCACCTAGACTGACTGGATAAGATGGTTTTTAAGATTTATCTGTCTTTAAAACTGTGTAGTAGGGGGACAAAGCAAACAATCTATTATTTCCATTAAATCAGATGAATAAAACCTTATAATACTTTTTGAAATTGAAGAATGGACAATGTTAAAATTTGATTCGTTTTTTAATAAGGATGAATAAAAATGTTTTTTCTAGTATTCTAAAACACTAAATCATCTATGTAATAATCAAAACTATATTGAATGACCTTTGATTGATGTGTAATCAAAGGAAAACTATCATGTAATTTTTTAATGTGTAAAAGCTAAAAAAAGATCAATGAAACATGTGGTCTACTCGGACTAACAAAATAAGTTGTTTTTAAATATTTTTCTGTCCTTAAAAGCATTTAAGGGGTAATAAAATGACCACAAATTATTATTAAATTAGAAATAAATAATCACACCTTTATTTTTGAAATATAAGAACATAATGAATATCAATATGACTTTTCATTTTACCAAGATGATCAAAAATGCTTTTTTATTACTCTAAAATACAAAAACATTTATGTAATAGTCAAAAGAATAGTCAATGTCCTTTGAATTATGTGAAATTATATAAAAAATTCATTCAATTATTTTGGATGTGTATGAGTAGACCAAGTGAAAATCAAACATGCAATGTGATCAAATAGAACGAATAAGTTGTTTTAAAGGATTTGTAAATCTTTAAAAACATATGGCGGGGGTTCAAAACCAATAAAATGACCTTTAATTTTGGTGAAATATTTGGATAACAACCACAAAATGATTTTTGAAATAAAAGAAACTTATTCACATCAATCCAAGTTTTCATTTTTCTAGGATGGTCAAAACCACATTTTTAGTGTTTTAAAACACTGAGACACACATGTAATGCTCAAAACCATAGAAAACTACCATAAATTGAAATATAATCCATGTAAAAATATATTTGAATTAGTTATGACATTTATAGGTGGTTGAAATGTTAATTCAATGTGGGGAGTTCTCAGATCAACTGAATGAGATATTTTTTACATTTTTTCTATCTCTAAAAACATATGGTGGGGGGTAAAAACCAATAAAATGACCTCTTTTTGTGGTTAAATACAAGGAAGAAAATGATGTAATTATTTTTGAAATGTGGGAACTAACTTCACATTAATAAAAATTATTGTTTATACAAGATAACAAAAACATCTCTTTAGTGTTCTAAAATATAAAAACAATTATGTAATGGTAAAAACCATAGAAAATGACCCTGATTGGCATGAAATCATATAAAAAATGTCTTTGAATTATTTGTGTTGTGTATGAGTTGACTGTGTGTCAATCCAATATGTGTTGTGCTCAGATTAACCAAATAATCGGTATTTAAATATTTTCCAGTCAATACAAATATTCAATGGGTGTTCTAAACTATGTAAGGGACATCTAATTGGAATTAAATTTGATTAAAAAACTGAAATATGATTTGTGAAATATAGAAACTAACTGCATATAAATTATAGTTCTTATTTTCCTCAGATGACCAAAAAACATTTTTGTGTTCAAAAACACTAAAATATATGTCTAATAGTCAAAAATATGGAGAATGAAATCAAATTGGTGTGAAATAATTTCATAACTATCATTGAATTATTTTTTATGTGTATGAGTGGACTTCATGTTAGTCTGACTTGCGCTATGCTCAGATCGACTGAATATTTAGTTTTAGATTAAAAATTAATTATAAACAAGTAATATGTTGAAAAAAAATGAATATATACTTTTTATTTTACGAAATTTTAATTTAAATAATATAGTGATATTTAATTATCAGTTTTTTATTATTTTTTATATCACTAACTTTTATTTTAATTTGTTCTATTTTTAATTATATGAGATTAGGAGTATGGAGCTCGAAAAATAATGGGATAAGCTTAATTATGAGGTTATTAAAATATATATGATGTCAGAATATAATGATTTTATGAATTATGGTTGTTTTTGTTTTTTATTGGTTTATAAAACAAGTTATATAATATAATAATATAAATTTTCTAAAAAAACATTTCATATAGCTTCCGCCATTTGTGGGTCACTATAGTTTATGGGGAACTGGTTTATAGAAACTTCCATATGATGGGAAATATATCCTTTGGGGTTGTGGCCTATAGGGACCTACAAATAAATATTTCTATAGGCATATCCATATGGAATATTGTTCCCATCAATTTATGGTCACTATACGATATAGTGAATTCCACTTGATTGTCACTGAGATACCACTAAAAAAAATTTATCTACCAATTTTGATGGCTACTATAGCTTCCTTTTCTGGTAACCATTTTATTTTTTATTGGTTAATTTCATTACATGTTACAAATCAATATGAATTTATCACACAGATCATAATATTGATCCTTTATGGATGTGATGATTGAGTATGTATTTACAAATCCTCTTATAAGTATATTTAAGTCCCATTTTTTATCCCGTTTAATTTTATTTAGAGGATATTTTTTTTATTAATTACCTTGTATTTAATTTTATTTTTCATCCATATCAATGGATCCTAATTTATGAAAAGTTTTAAATAGATAAAAGATTAAAAATAGAGTTTATGATAATGATGTGTGATGTGTAGTAGGGGATATTTAGAAATGTATATTCCAAAAAGACATTTAATGACTTCAAAAATTAGATATTTTTTATGTAAAACGTTTGACCGTGGAATAAATCAACATTATCGTCTCTCAGTACCACAACTTGACATATGAAACTCACTCCCACTCTAGGTGTGATTTACATACCACTTTAATGTTCTAGATACATGAGTGGGTTACACTTTATGAACTAACTCTTCCTCAAAAGTGTGCACATATAGATATGGAACTACTACCTTCATGTAATGATATTCTGCTACTATTGAAACCTTAATATAATATACTACTGGTGCCTCCTTATATTTCTGAGTACATGACTATCCAATTTACTATATAGAGGACTATATAACCTCATATATATAGACATATCCCAAGTAGTTTGGGTTCTCAATAGGATCCTATGAAGGTAATTATAATGGGAACTCATCAAAGATCCCCCATAAGAGAGAGTGTTTCCTGAGAAATGTAGAAACTACGATATCATAGTGAAGTACCACTCCTTCAGAGCACCAAGGATGTTAGCCACTCGATGTGTCAGAGATGATGATGGTTTATTGAAAAAATAAGTAAGAATATATGGTACATGATCATCTTCTTATTATACATTATCCTCTTCTTGTGTTGCATTAGCCTATTTAGAAGTTTATCTTGGGCATAATTGGCCCCATCCTTATCTATGTACTCACCTCTATCATCATATTTATCTTCCTATTGGTGGTTTTAGTTGTGAATCACCTTAATTGGGATCATCAGACACATCAAAATCCCCATCTTCCTCTATAGGTGTGTGCAGATCAAGATATGTCAGTGGATCTTCATATTAGACACTCTAATTTAAGGATTCTAGATGATATTTGGGATCCATTAGATATTCATAAACATTATCCATTTATAAATAGTCCTCCTCATCAATATTAGTGATATGTATAAGTCACTATAACCGCTCATATTTCAAAAAATAACATTCAATATAATAAATATTTTGAAATAAAAAGATATAAAAAATGATAGTAAATATACCAACCAATTAAGTACTATCACATGGAATGTATGGTACATGATAATTTAATTCTAACACCAATACACATACTCCCCTGATTGGATGACTCGAGTTATACTTATGGATATGTGCACCGAAATATATTATACTTGTAAATAATTTCCTAAGACTCAATGTAATGAGTATAGTAGTATAACCAATGAGTCACCTACCTACATGAGCATAATACAGTGCGTTGCTTTAATATGGTATAGTGCATTGGGGATATGTTGTATGAACCCAAACTATCACATAACATGGTCTAGCTGGTTCTACCCAATGTTGTGGAAATGAATGAGTAGAACCCCTTCTCCAAAATATCTCACCAATATCATGAAAAATAGTGTAAGTGACCCCAAGACAAGTTATATATATGGTATCCATGAAAAATAAAATTAAAACATGAAATATAATCTTAAATTTTAAAAAATTATATCTCAATTATCTTTATAATATAATAGAAAATTAATAAAAAAATTAAAACTTATATAAAAAAAATTAATGTTTAAATTACAACAGCTAGCCATATAGTTTCAAAAATCATTTGATAACTATACACACTATTCCTCTAGTTATATACATAATGATGAGTGAGAATACACGTGGTATAAAAATGTATTATAATATTTATTTATAAAAAAAATATTATTAAAATGTTGAAAAACCTCAAATTAATGATATAAAGATATTAGAATCCCTAAGGGAAGTCCTGTAAAAGGTGATGGGGAAGTGTAATGATAAATCTTAGAGAAATTACTAGAAAATGATCCCATGCCCACATCTTTATAAGAATTTAACATTTTCCAATCTAGTGCTACTTTTCTTGACATCCTAAACAGAGGCATCTATACAACGATTCTAATACAACTTACCCATAACTACTTATAGCTACCCTATTAAAATACTTAATTACTTGTAAGTACATCATATATGATAATTTCATAGATTAATAAACACACATAATTTCTATAATAATTTGCATAATATATGCACATTTGTGTTGAATCCACATCTCATTATTGGCATCATCTGAAATCACATACAAATGCTCATCAAGCCATCCCTTACACAATCGAGAACACCAGAAGATTCATGGTTGGCTGATGAAATTAATGTCTAGTAAATTATGTATAATCATAGGCTAGTCTCCCATATTTTCACTTGTAATAACCTCCCCAAGGATAGATAAACCAAATATGCACTCCATATCATCTAAAGTAATTGTCATCTCCTCCTCAGTAAGATGAAACATGTGTGTCTTTGGTTTCCATCTGTTGACCAGTGTATTAATAAAAGTATGATCAATAATCTTTAATTAATTCATAGAGACTCCACAAAATCCAACAAATTGGTGAAATGGAATAATGGGTGATGGTGGTGCCTGGTGGGGGAATTGATGATATCTTCAAACCAAAATTTGTCGAATAGGTCATCCCACCAGCACCTCACATGACATATGAGACTTCTTTACATGTAATAGAGATACCTACAAATAAATATATAAAATTTTCATTATTTTTTATAATGTATTTAGTTGTTGACATTGTTTAATTTTAAAAACAAATTATTTTTTTACCATAAAGTTATGTTATTCATATGTGAAGTGCCTTTGGGGTGATGTTTTGTTATTTTTTCAATGATTTTTTTCATTCGAAATGTCATCATGAAAAATTATTGCATGAGTTCCCTGATGAAGAAAATTAATTTATGTGATTTTAAATAAATAAGGTTATTTTTGGAATATTCCTTGATTTGAAGAATAATATCACAAGAACATGAAATGTAGTGTAAATAATAAAAGAAAATGAAGTTTCTATTTATAAAAAGTTCAAATTATTGGTTATAAATACCATGAAATTAAAAGGTATAATACAAGATCAATCATATGTTTTTTTGATAATTGCCATGTATGTTTAAGGAAACGTGTGTGGGTGTGATGTTCCTGGACACATAAACCACACCTTCATGAATATGTCCCTTCACTAGTACAATATGTCTCATTATGGATATAAGTTAACTTAGACCTCCCTTAAGGTCACAAACTATTCATATTCAGCAGAAGCGTGGAGGTATTCAATGGGTATAATAAAGTTATAATATTCACCTATAATAATATATAAATAAATGAATAAGTCACTAATGATCTTCAGTTGATACACTGGATAAAGGAAATACTTCAAATATTATCATATAAAAGCACATGCTATAATAAACTGTGTACAAATATATCATAATTATTGAATGTTACAACTAATCATAGTAATGTTTCTCCAGTAAAACAACAAGCACATGACCACTACTACTAGTTAAATAACCATGAAACTAACTTCCCAAAAATATATGCCCAACATGGTCAAAAAAATAGCCACAAAATATAGAATCCACATGAATAATCATATTAATATCTTACTTAAAATGGTTCCCATATCACATACCTCTATTCAGACCCTCTTCAATCCATTTAACACTTTCTAAAAAATACCAATACCCAACCCATTTATTTTATTGTCATGATAATTTAATTAAAATTTTCATACACATAAAGTATTCATATAGGTTTATGTGATTTCAAATAATGTATCCATTTATGATTTTAAATTTAGTAAATCAGAATAAAAAAAATTCTTAGAAATTGAAAAGAAATTTTCTCAAGGAACTATAAAAACTATAATAATGTGTGTCAAACCATATAATTAGATTCATGAGAATCAACTAAATTACAGAAATCATGGAATAAAAAATCCATGGAACTTGTTTATTTTTCTTGATAAACACTACAGATTCTCTAAAATCCATGAATTATAATTGAGTTTTTGAATTTTAAATCATCATCATCATTATAATATACAAAGAAGCCATAGAAATATCCCATTTCTCTCCAAATTTGTACAGAGGGATATATGCTTCAGATTTATTAACAATATCTTCAGGAAATACTTTTATCATGCTAGTTGTGTAACCAATGTGGCCTTTTGTAATCCCATTCAATCAGATATAATAGTCACTTCCCCATTCCAACATAAAGTTTCTTATTGTGGAATCAAAAACTACCTAATGTAATGAAAAACATAGGGTAAAGATATGGAATAAAAGACATGATGAAAAAAGAAAATTCATATAGAAAACCAATGCAAAACCTTGGTTGTGGATAAATATATTTGATTAAAAGTAGCATTATAATTAAAAGTTTCACTAATATTTAGAATAAATCCACCATTAGAAGAGTCCCTTTATTCTCACCCTTTTTTAAGACACTTCAAAGCTTCAGGGAACATTGTAAATGTTCCAATAGAATCAATATCCATGACTACAAATGGATAAAAATAGGTACAAGTTCAGAAGTAGAATTTTAGGATTCCTCAATTGAATATTGATTCCATTCACAATAACATAATAGAAAAAGTAGCAAGAGTGGATCCATATCCAAAGACTTAATCAATTTCATTAATTATTTAAATTTTTCCTTCAAGTAAGAAATGGATTAGCAATAATTGAAGTCATATCCAATTAAGTTATCCATTACCTGTCATAGATCATATTCTACCAATTTAATATGATAGATTAGATGAAAAGAATTTAGTTTCAAAGAAAAAACTAGAGATTTTGTAATGCTTAAAAACTTTTTATTTGATGTTTTAACTAGTTCATACTATAAAAAATGCAATGTGATTTGTTGAAACAATAACATATTTATAATATTTCACAACCTGTTTGGAAACCATTCAGAGAAAAATCTTCTAGTCACATAAAAAAAATTCTCAGCTGCAGTATTCACAAGAACATAAATTTTTCCAAAAAATTTCATAGTTGATTCAATGACTCCTTGAATATTCATATTTGTGAACATCCCCCTCAAATCCAAAAACCTACTAATTTCACATAAAAACATAAAACTGTTAAATGTTTATTTTATGTCCTTTAATAAAGCAATATATATCAGTATTAAGGTGAATTAAAATAGCCCAGAAAAATTAACTTTATCTAATCAAAGAAAACAATTTAAATAATAGATATATAAATTGTAAATTCACTAAGAAATGAATAATATCCATATAAGTTTTTCTCACTGTCTTAATTTATAACCAATTGATATGATTTCCAACCGTGACATGAAATCATTATCCTGAAAAGGTAAAAATTGGTAAGGAATTATTCAAACTATAGTAAGGTGTGTCAAAAAATTGAATGAGATTCATGTGAATCGACTAAATCATATAAATCATGGAATAAAAAATCCATGGTTTAAGGTATGTGTGATTTTATAGGGTAAGGTTACATTAAAATTGCTTATAGTTACATTCTACTAAATCTAGTGAAATAGATCCTACAATAATTAGATATTTATTCTTGTTATAATTTTCATATTTAATTAAATGAATAATTAAATTTCAATTTTAATGTTCTAGATATATATTCAAAGGAATCGTACTTTCATTTAAATTTAGTCTTTTTAATTTCAACAATTTTGGAAGATGGAACATCATTACCCAAACTAGACATTTTTCTAATGTAGAGAAAACATTCACCAACCAAGATTAAAAAATGTAGCTAGGAAATTCAAGAAGCACACATGAGTAAATTATTTACTTTACCCTTGGTTTATAGAGTTCAAATATATGTGATTCATGGTGAGTTCATCCCCCTCACCCTTGGTCTTATTTTGTGCTTTATATCTGAGGAAGTTCATGGTAGTGGTGTGGAACTAGATTTATTTCATTTCTTATAAGGATTAGATTTAAGGCTAACTTATGATATGTAATAAAAAACAACAATAATTGAAGCACATATTTTAAAAGAGTACATGATAGTAATATCTTATTTATTTATATAAAGTATTGATTTTTTGTGCCTATGTTTTCATTTTCAAAATGTTAAGGTTCCAAATATAATTGAAAGGAGATATGATTTGATGGTTGAATAACTTTTCATTCATATCATGTTAGGTTTTAATGCATAATGGTTGAGAATAAAGTCATACACTATGTCCTATGAGAATGAAATGTATGAACCATCAGTGTAGGATTCCGAAACTTATACTATAAAGAAAATTTTTTATGTGAGATATATGTATATAAACTTGAGCAACAATTCAATACAAACTACAAGACCATAAATTATAGATAAAGAGATCCAAAACTCATCAGGTCAAAAATTAATTATACAATCAATGTAGGGGTATACAAAACTAACAACAAACAAAAATATAGTAAAAAAATAATCTGATCAGAAAAATATATATAATATATTACAGAGAGTATAAAATAAGAACAGTTTCAGTATACTACTATTTTATACTAATTGAAATCGTTAGGGAAAAAGTTTATAAAAATTTTATGATGTACAAAATTTTCCTCTTGGAATGGAAACTTGAAATGGGCTACTAAATAAAAATATAGGAAAAACATGGGACTAGATATTGAAAAATCACACACTATTGACTAAAATATGGAAAAAATTCCATTAAATATACATCACTTCCTGTACATAATGAAAACTAAGGTGTTCAATATTATTGAACAAAAAAAGTATAATATGAAGGAGATGTACTAATCTAAGAAATTAAATAAAACTATGTATCTTTTTAATTAGTATATAAATAAAATCTATTAAAAAATTTATGAAACATTATATGAAAACATTACTTTGTTTCCCCATAGTAGTGACACACATTACATTAAATTTTAACATAAGACACGCCTTCCACTCCACATTACGTCAACTTCTGAATATAACATCAAGTGGTTATATCAACATTACATAATCATATAACATAATGTAGAGAGGGGGAAATAATGTTAGGATTCATAAAATATGTTCTTCATTTAACGTAGAAATAAATACATTTATTCAAAAAGAAAAACATCTTTTATAAAGGAAAGGAAATGAAACCAATTTATATGCTTGACCAATCCTTTACAGAATCATAAGTAATAGGAATAAAAATCATAAATAATGGATACCTAAAGTGATGTGTGATCCATCCTTGAATCTTAACTGTATGCCTAATAAATACCACCTTAGCTATAAATGAATGTCACCTGCATGTTCCTAAAGTCATGCATAATTGGAAGATGCATTCACTTATGCTAAAATATTGGTTTTAGTGTATTATGTCATATGAATCATATTCATATGTTCTTAGTGCATAAAAAATATATATAATGGATTAAATATACTTATAGTGAATAGGAATTGCCAACAATGAATGGAATCATTTATATAGTTAAAACACATATACAAATGGAAACGTATATGCAGTAGAAATACTAAGACAACCCCGATCTTTTATTACACAATTAAACATCATTTATTACATAAAATTAACTCGAAACAACCTATAAGATTGAGAGGTATAGTGTATTTTGGGATTAGGATCATTACATAACAACTTAAAACATGGAATACAACATCTTTATTGAAAACTTCCATTACATGACCACTAAGTTCCCTCGTACTTAGAATTGCATTGGATAACCTGAGGACATGCATAAGAAAAGGGTGAGCTATAAAGCCCAGTAAGGGAATAATCATGGAAAAACATGAGTAATACAATAAATGTTAGAAAATAGAATATCAGTAGATCACAAGAGAAGTATAAACATAAAGGCCTGGTAAAGTAAGATAATCATAACATGGAAATGTGGCAACAACACTTAACATGGAATTAGGCATGATCCAAGGATCATTACACATGGAGCATGAGTAAATCCTAATTACACATGAAGCACGAGTAAGACCCTAAGTGCACTAGAATTAGCATGAGTAAACAACCATTGCAACATGATGTATCATGATACTATACTTAACCCAATGCATTGGAGCGCTATAAGGGCACACCCTTCTTAAACATTTCATTTCATGCATAAGTGTGCCACAGGGATCATATAGCATGGATTCATAAAACATAATCATTTATTAAATGATAAAGGAATGTGGAATTAATACATGGAACATTATAATAAATAATTAAATGTGCATAAAGGTGAATACCCTTGATAGAGAAATGAGCATGGTATTCACTACACAATGACATTGGCTTATAAAATCGATGCAATTTCAGCAGCGTAACAGCGTGACGTAAGAATTCATAAAAATGGTTGATGAGAGAGAAATTGGTGTCTCATCATATGTACATGAAATGGAAAGTAATGGGCTCAAATAGATACATGTAACAACTATTTTAATGGAATTTAGAGTCATGATACAAAATAATTTCTTGAATGTAAAAGAAGAGAGATACATTTCTTTCGGAATTTCGGCATAGTAACAGGTGTACATGGGAGGAATTTAATGAGAGAGAAATGGGTCTCCCATCATTCAAAAATAAACAGGTAAGTATGGGGGAGGTGAAAAACCATACCCTAACATTTATAATTGAAATTAAAAGGGCATAACAACATTATGAAAATTGGACAAAAATGAGAAAGGAAGAAAAACCCTTACTTGGAAGTGTGCTTCTAAATGATTGAGAGAGGCTTGAGAGAGGATTATTGGGAGCTTGGGGAACCTTGGGAGGATTCTAGAGAGAGTAGGGAAGATGTTTGACTAACTCCTAAGGCTTTGAGTTAGGATGAAGTGGGATCTTGTGTGGGTTTTGTTGGAACCACTCTGTGTATAAGGTTGTATTTGTTGTCAATAGTTGTCAATGCAGATCAAAATGAAGGTGATCATGAAATACTCCGATGAAGTAGAGGAGTGGTGATTCAGATGATTGTTGTACTGTTCGTAAGTTCAAAGAACATGTGTCAAAGGTGATACATTGTTTACAATAATGAATATTGTGAGGAGTAATCCATCCAAGGATGATTAAGGCAGGATGGTGTTTTTGGATGAAGACCATGGGCTTTGATGAAGACCATGCAATTCCTCATTATTTCATGAGAACAATGGGTTTTGATGAAGACCATGCAATTACTCATGATTGCGTGAGAACCATGCTAGAGACTTCTATGACGGTTGATGAAGGAGGCAATGTGCCAATGTGCTGACTTATGAAATGGCCATGCACATCACGCTGTCATAGAAGATGATGGTACTAAAGTTGTTCCTTCAAAGAATACATATCACAATGGTGGAGTTTGTGATAAAAGCAAAAGAATTGCTGAAGGATACAGATCACCAAGAAGAAGTGTTGTTAAGGTGATCGTGCTTGTCGACAAAGCAAACAAACGACATACAAATTTGTTGACAAAGGAGATTCGCTGGTGACATGTCGAGTTCAAGAGTTGTGGTCAACGAACTATGGTTTATTCAAGAACATCAACAGAAGAATGGATGATCTGGAGGCGGTACAAAAAGAGCAGATACAAGGTGGCGCCGTTTTCCAGTGTTTGCCAAATTTCAGGGCCTCAAAATCGGAAAATGAAGACATGGATTGTCTGCAAAAGGAGGTGCGCACAAAGAGGAAGTGGTGCGCGGAATATAAGAGGCTTGCGCGAAAAATTTATGTTAGGCGCGGAAAACAGCGGGATGCGCGAAATAGTTTTTTCGCGCAAATGCTGTTTCAGAATCAGTTTGGTGAAAAATGGCAAAGGCATGGGCTGCGCGGAAAATCAGGGATGTGCGCGAAATACTTAAGTTGGGCGCGGAAAACAGCGGGATGCGTGAAATAGTTTTTCGCGCAAACAGTGCTTCAGAATCAGAACGTTGAAAAATGGTAAAGGCATGGGCTACGCGAAAAACTAGAGCTGTGCGCGAAAAACCAGAAATGTGCGCGAAAAATGTTGTGCGCAGAAAAGCTGGGTGAATTTTTCGCGCAATCAGCATATCGAATCAGAAATACAGAAAATCGGCAAAGGCAAGAGGCGCGCGAAAAATTAGAGATGTTCGCACCATGTGCGCGGAAAATCGAACAGGTGCGCGTAAAGTTGGTTGTGCGCAAGAAAGGGGGTTTTACGCGCAGGATAAAAAATGTCTATAAATATGAGGTGAACCCCTCTCATTCGGAGAGGCTCGACACTTAGAAAAATCTCGAGCTCTGATGCGCGGAAAAACTAAGGTATAGAGTGGTGCGCGAAAAGAAGAAGGGTTGCGCGAAAAAGAAGGTGTTGCGCGAAAAAGGGAAGACTTGCGCGAAAAAGAAGAGTTGCGCGAAAAGCCTTTTTACGCGCCAAAAGTTATTTTTACGCGCAAGGTTTAAATTTTACGTGCAAGGCATCGGGAAGGGTGCGCAGAAAATTTGGGGGTCCCGCAGGCCTTTTGACAAGTGCTTAGCACTCTCAAATCTGCTTTGCGAAGAGAAGAAGAACGATCGTGCAACCAAAATCTGATCTGCACAGAGAGAGAAATATATCGATACACTCAGGTGTCAGAATTGGGAATTGAAGGAAGAGAAGGAGATTTAGTGCATTCAGGTATTGCACTGAAGTAGAATATTGATTTCAAAAGAGCATCAACTCAGGACTCTGATGCAAGCAAAGTCTCATGCTGAACAGGAGACAAAGACTTCAATGCATATCTATTGAAGAGACCTTCACGTCTATAAACTGAGTGGGACTTCACCAACGGCAGTGAGCCAGGGGGAGTCAACGGGAGTGACCCGAGGGACGCAGTGAGCTATCCCTGAACAATTGTAAAGGCAGTGAGCCTGGGACAGAGTGTCTGTACCCGAACATTTGTATCCGCAGCTAGTGAAGCATAGTGGATTTAGGTATGACCGACAACCTGTCGGCGTATACTCCTTGGACGTAGCCCTCAGTGGTGAACCAAGTAAAAATAGCTGTGTCATCTGTCTCTGCATGTGGATGTTTAATTACTTATCATATCCATCATACAGGTTTAAGTAGTTCCTACCATCGTGGGAACAAGATCCACAACTTTAAGAAGAAAAAGTTGCCACCCTGATTCACCCCTCCCCTCTCAGGGTGTCCCGGGGTCCTACAAGTGGTATCAGAGGGAGGTTAACGTATGTTGGATATTCTCCAGTAATTCTATTGAGAAGAGGATTTGAGTTTCTTTCCTAGAGTCAACAATGAAGAGCAGTCTTGATAATGACGCAGTCATTTCTGAGCAGAAATCTATATCCTCCAAGACATTGACAAATAGGAAAAAGAAAGAGAAGAAGATGATGAAGAAGTCCCCCACATCCAAAGAAGATATAATGTCTTTTTCTCCATGCCATTCCAATAATGAAGAAACATTAGGATTGGAAAGTATCAAGAAGGTGGCTCAGAACTCATCCAGAGGAAAGGATGATACCCCTAATTCGGGCTTTTAGGAAAAACTCAGAACATATCTGCATGATATTCCAGAAGAAAGGGTTGCTATTATTTGTAGCCTATTCCAATCTATGCAGGTTGAGATCAATCGATTAGAAAGGGAAGCTGACAATATGGAAAAGGGGTTGGAAATAAAAGTTATGGAAAGTATGAAGCTCATCAAACGGGTGAAAGTATTTGAAGAAGAAGAGGAAGTCAATAAGACTTTAAAAGAAAGGATCCATGAACTTGAAGCTGAGCTGAAGAAGAGCAATGAAGTCAAGAATTTTTGTTTGGAAGAAACTTCCATTAAATTTGGGGAACTTGACTCTTTGTTACAAAACAAAGTTCAGATGCATGAAGATGAGGTTGAAAGGTTGAAGAAGACCTGTGAAGAGAAGATAATCACTATTGAAGATCAGAATATCATCCTCAATATTGTGATTCAAAAATTGGAAGGTCAGTTGACCAAGATTTAGAGCACACATACTGAGACTTCACAAAAGAATGAAATGAGTGATGCTTGCACTCAATGTTCGTTGGAGGAGTCTAAAGCTGAAATGCCTCCAACATGTGATAAGAAGATTATGACAACTCTTGATTATCCACATCAAGAATCAGTTGCTGCTGGTACTCAATGCTCACTGGAGGATTCTATTGTCAAAAGACCTCCAACATGTGATAATAAGATCATGACTTCACTCTTTGATCTATCACAAGCAACTGAGAAAGTGAAGGTACCATCCAAACCATCTTGTGATCATATTTCTAAATACACTCCTACAATCAGTGCAGGTGGGAAGAAAAGTTCTAAACAAGTATGGATGAGGAAAGGCGAGAAGAAGAAACCTACCACCATGAATAGGGTGTATAGGAAGAAAAAGGAGGAAGATTCTTCCTCAAATAGAGCACAAACAACTAAGCAGATGTCCCAACAACTTAATATAGAAGACACAAAGAAGAAAAGATTTGTGGGTCAATGTTGGTGCTGCAATAGATTTGGGCACTGTGCACTGGATTGTTTTTATAATCCCTTTCATGGAAAAGCACAGGGAAAGCCTATATCAAAGGGGAGGAAGCCGGAGAAGAAAAAGAAACATCCACAGGTCCAGAAGCATCTGTTTACAGCAAACAGATTTGGAATTCTTGATAACATCTGTGATGCATGCAACGGCAGTGGTCACAAGAATGGTGCATGCCTAGGTCAACAGATATCTAGAGCTGATAAGAACAGAAGACCACACAAGCCATCTAAGTATGAAGAACGTACCTTGGGAAGAAATCAGAAGAATATGGTGAACACACATCTCCCCAAGAAGATATCAAGTAGGCAAGCTGAGAGGACCCAGGATTTTAGATCCATGAAATTGAAGGGTCATTCATCCAAGAGAAACACTAAGTCGGATGAATCTCGGATGAACCCATGTGGAAGATCTAAACCAGCTGCAAAAGTTCCAAATGACATATTGGTCATCTGGCCAGAAGATTTGAAACGAATGAGGAATCTTGAAGATGAAAAGGCCAGGGCTGGTGATAAAGGAAAAGGAAAACTTTCACATGATGAATACACAGTGCTTGGGAGATTGCAAACAAAGAGAAGCACTCGTGTCAAAGAAGTTCTGTGTGAGAGATGCAAGAAGTCTGGTCACATTGCAAAAGGTTGCCTAACCTTAATACCAGAGCAAGAGGCAGTCCTTAAGAGGAGTAAGAATGTATCATTCATGATGGCTGCTAAGCAGAACAATTCTCCACACAAAGTAGAATAGAGTGTGAAGAGAGCCATGCCACACCAACAGATGTCAGAACATATGTTCAGAGGAGCAGGCATGAAGACTGGAATGAACAGAGGAACTTGGTTGAGAAAAGAACCTCAACCAAGCAAGTCTTCTTGATGAAGCAAGAAAGAACCACCTTATTCCCGTAATCATTTGTGTATTGTATTTGTGCTAACAATGCAGGGAATTGAAGGTGAAGCATACTCTCAGGGGGAGAACCTGAGAAGTAGTGAATGCTGTCAACTCTTGATAGCAAAGCTGAAGAAGTTTCCATCCCCAGTGGATTCTTCAATTGATATTCAAGGATTGTGATGATGAAGGATCACTCTTGATGAAGATGATGAGGAGTGTTTCCCTTGAGGGGGAGAAGAATGAAGAAGCTTCCATAATCACTGTTTCAATCAATATCAACTCCAGCTGGACTCAAAAGCAGTAACTCTGTGAATTTCTTGAAGAACACGCCAATGGAGAAGGTATGTCATTTCTCAATCTCTATCCCTTGGTTACTCAGATCAATGATTATTCTACAAAGGGGGAGCAACTGAATTGATCAGTGACATAAAGAGAATGGAAGTGCCCCAAGGTCACTTATGCTGTCGATTTCACTTGAATGTTTTTGATCTATTTGCTGAAGTGAGTGCAGGAGTTTCAGGTTGATTTTTATCTATCATAGTTGATCTTCTTCTACCTGAAATAAAAGTGGTAAACCCTTGAAGACAAGATACATGAGTTCTCATCTCACATTGGTATCATGATCTGTGAATAATGGATAACATTGTTGACTTAATCAAATCCTCTTGTTTTCTACATCGAGCATTGCTCATGTAGACTTAGAGTGAAATGATTAATGAAACTTTGCTTAAGTGAGGATTGATACCCTCCCTACCATGCGCTTTGTATTTCTTGTCAATAAGGGGGAGAGAAAGTGAAATGCAGAAAGAAAGTGAAATGCAGAAGATTCTCATTTTGACATTGACGGGTTCATTTCAGAAGATGTTTAAGGTATTGACAACAAAATACAAAGGGGGAGATTGTTGGAACCACTCTGTGTATAAGGTTGTATTTGTTGTCAATAGTTGTCAATGCAGATCAAAATGAAGGTGATCATGAAATACTCCGATGAAGTAGAGGAGTGGTGATTCAGATGATTGTTGTACTGTTCGTAAGTTCAAAGAACATGTGTCAAAGGTGATACATTGTTTACAACAATGAATATTGTGAGGAGTAATCCATCCAAGGATGATTAAGGCAGGATGGTGTTTTTGGATGAAGACCATGGGCTTTGATGAAGACCATGCAATTCCTCATTATTTCATGAGAACAATGGGTTTTGATGAAGACCATGCAATTACTCATGATTGCGTGAGAACCATGCTAGAGACTTCTATGACGGTTGATGAAGGAGGCAATGTGCCAATGTGCTGACTTATGAAATGGCCATGCACATCACGCTGTCATAGAAGATGATGGTACTAAAGTTGTTCCTTCAAAGAATACATATCACAATGGTGGAGTTTGTGATAAAAGCAAAAGAATTGCTGAAGGATACAGATCACCAAGAAGAAGTGTTGTTGAGGTGATCGTGCTTGTCGACAAAGCAAACAAACGACATACAAATTTGTTGACAAAGGAGATTCCCTGGTCACATGTCGAGTTCAAGAGTTGTGGTCAACGAACTATGGTTTATTCAAGAACATCGACAGAAGAATGGATGATCTGGAGGCGGTACAAAAAGAGCATATACAAGGTGGCACTGTTTTCCAGTGTTTGCCAAATTTCAGGGCCTCAAAATCGGAAAATGAAGACATGGATTGTCTGCAAAAGGAGGTGCGCGCAAAGAGGAAGTGGTGCGCGGAATATAAGAGGCTTGCGCGAAAAATTTATGTTAGGCGCGGAAAACAGCGGGATGCGCGACATAGTTTTTTCACGCAAATGCTGTTTCAGAATCAGTTTGGTGAAAAATGGCAAAGGCATGGGCTGCGCGGAAAATCAGGGATGCGCGCGAAATACTTAAGTTGGGCGCGGAAAACAGCGGGATGCGCGAAATAGTTTTTCGTGCAAACAGTGCTTCAGAATCAGAACGTTGAAAAATGGTAAAGGCATGGGCTGCGCGAAAAACTAGAGCTGTGCGCGAAAAACCAGAAATGTGCGCGAAAAATGTTGTGCGCAGAAAAGCTGGGTGAATTTTTCGCGCAATCAGCATATCGAATCAGAAATACAGAAAATCGGCAAAGGCAAGAGGCACGCGAAAAATTAGAGATGTTCTCACCATGTGCGCGGAAAATCGAACAGGTGCGCGTAAAGTTGGTTGTGCGCAAGAAAGGGGGTTTTACGCGCAGGATCAAAAATGTCTATAAATATGAGGTGAACCCCTGTCATTCGGAGAGGCTCGACACTTAGAAAAATCTCGAGCTCTGATGCACGGAAAAACTAAGGTATAGAGTGGTGCGCGAAAAGAAGAAGGGTTGCGCGAAAAAGAAGGTGTTGCGCGAAAAAGGGAAGACTTGCGCGAAAAAGAAGAGTTGCGCGAAAATCCTTTTTACGCGCCAAAAGTTATTTTTACGCGCAAGGTTTAAATTTTACGTGCAAGGCACCGGGAAGGGTGCGCAGAAAATTTGGGGGTCCCGCAGGCCTTTTGACAAGTGCTTAGCACTCTCAAATCTGCTTTGCGAAGAGAAGAAGAACGATCGTGCAACCAAAATCTGATCTGCACAGAGAGAGAAATATATCGATACACTCAGGTGTCAGAATTGGGAATTGAAGGAAGAGAAGGAGATTTAGTGCATTCAGGTATTGCACTGAAGTAGAATATTGATTTCAAAAGAGCATCAACTCAGGACTCTGATGCAAGCAAAGTCTCATGCTGAACAGGAGACAAAGACTTCAATGCATATCTATTGAAGAGACCTTCACGTCTATAAACTGAGTGGGACTTCACCAACGGCAGTGAGCCAGGGGGAGTCAACGGGAGTGACTCGAGGGACGCAGTGAGCTATCCCTGAACAATTGTAAAGGTAGTGAGCCTGGGACAGAGTGTCTGTACCCGAACGTTTGTATCCGCAGCTAGTGAAGCATAGTGGATTTAGGTACGACCGACAACCTGTCGGCGTATACTCCTTGGACGTAGCCCTCAGTGGTGAACCAAGTAAAAATAGCTGTGTCATCTGTCTCTGCATGTGGATGTTTAATTGCTGATCATATCCATCATACAGGTTTAAGTAGTTCCTACCATCGTGGGAACAAGATCCACAACTTTAAGAAGAAAAAGTTGCCACCTTGATTCACCCCTCCCCTCTCAGGGTGTCCCGGGGTCCTACAGGTTTATATAAAAACGGTGAGGAAATGCTTTATTATTTAGGTTTGGGACACCTCACATTAAACTATTCCAAACTACAAACCTGTCCATGGTTTTTCCCCATGGTTTTTGTAAAAGGGAAGTGGAAAACAGTATTTTATAAGGCCAAAGTCCGAAAATCTTAAAATAATGGGGTTTCTTATGTGGAGGTTAGTCACACTCCTAAGGAAAACTATTTAAAAAGACAAGATGTTTAATAAGTCTTGAAGGGTCCATTAATGCTTTTTAAAATAAGTCAAACAAACCCAAAACCACATTATTTTAATGTTAAAACATATATTGGCCGAAAATAAAGCTTATAGTATTTTATTACATCACTATTTGGTCATTATGATTTCACCAAACACATTATATATTTAAACGGTATTTAATTTTTACCGAAAAATTTGACTGTATCAAAAAAATATGAAAAACCCACCATTGGATAATTTTGACATCCTGATTCAAGAAATAATATTTATTTTATCGAAATAATTTTCTAAATATGTTAATTTTCACTTTGAAAATAAAAACCGACATTTATCAAAAATTCACGGGTTTTTGACAAAAATGACTTTCAAACCTTAATAAAAATTACAATTTCATTCGTAAAATTATACGATCATTTATATTTAATAAAAATTAATTTAATTAAAATAATAATATTTTGTTAAAATATTATTTAATTCAAAAATACATTAATTCATCCAAATATATTTCTTAGTTGAACATTAACTAAAAATACTTTTTGTGCTTTTAAAAAGGAAAACTATTTACAAGGTAACAATAATAAAATGAAAGTATATTCATTATTATATAAAAAAATAATATACATAACCATAGTACCAGGGTCTTGTTACATAACCCCTTATAACACCCTCATAAGACGGAAGAGTAAGGTGTGCAATGGCGATAGACTCTTGGGGTGGCTCGGATAACATTGCTCAGGTGGTAATCTCTATCAACTTCCATTTCTCTCGTAGGCAGTCCCTCTTGAGCTTAACATATTCAAGCTCATCCTGGGCTTGGTCAAGAGCGAAGCCCAATGACGCCACCTCCTTTATGAGCTCTGACAAATGGGCTTCGTATGGGGCACGTCTACTGGATGAGACCATCACTTCCTTTGTCTGAGTAAATTGGATTTGTTAAAGCCCTATATTTATACTAATCAGGTGATCACTGTTCAATGAATATATTAGAAATGGTCACAATTCTTAACATAAAACCAATGAAGTTGACATTTTATATAAAAATTTTACATAAAGAGGCATTTAATTAGATCAAGAGGGATTTCCATTAATGAAAGTTTGGATCGTTACAATCTTCCCCCCTTAAAAAAAATTCGACCTCGAATTTTTCTTTTCCCATACTAAAACAAATGTGGGTAACTCTACTTCATCATTTCCTCTAATTCCCACATTTCTTCTTCAAACTTGTGGTTTTTCCACAACACCTTGTCGAGGGGAATTGTCTTATTTCATAGAACTTTTTCTCTATGATCTAAGATCTTCGCTAGTTGCTCATTATAAGAAAGGTCATCATATAACTGTACCAGCTCTGAAGAGATTACATGTGAAGTGTCTGGTATGTACTTCCCTAAGAGGGATACATAAAGGACATCATGTACTTTGTCCATGGTAGGTGGAAGTGCTAGTTGATTGGCCACAACCCTAACAAGATCAAGAATCTCGAAGGGACCGATGTACCTTGGATTTAACTTTAGTTTCTTTCCAAACCTCATGACCTTATTCCATGGAGATATGCGTAGAAATACCATGTATCCATCTTTAAACTCAAGGTCTCATCGACGGTTATCTACATAACTCTTCTATCGACTCTGGGATGCCTTGATATGCTGCTGAATGGTTTTCACCTTCTCCACCATTTATTAGACCATTTCTGGTCCAAGAAGCTTACACTCACCGACCTCATCCCAACATGCCGATGTTCTGCACCTTTTCCCATAAAGGGATTCATATGGTGCCATTTGGATGATCGAGTGGAAAATGTTATTATAATAGAACTAAACCAGAGAAATATGTTGATCCCATCCTCCTTTAAAGTCCATTGAGCATGATCTCAACACATCGTCAAGTGTTTGGATAGTCCATTCAGATTGGGCATTAGTTTGAGGATGATTTGCTGTACTGAAGTTTAGTTTAGTATTTAGAGAATGTTGAATACTCTTCCAAAACTTAGAGGTGAATCTTGGATCTTGATCAGACACAATAGATAGTGGTACTCCATGCATCCTTACCAATTACCTGATATATATCTGTGCTAGTTGATCCAATGAGAAATCCTCCTGAATAGCAATGAAGTGTGCAGCCTTTCTAAGACGATCCACAAAAACCCATACTGCATTGTTTCCTTTGGATGTCTTTGGAAGTCTGGTGACAAAGCCCATGGTGATGTTCTCCCATATCCATTCTAGTATGGGCAATGGTTTCATCATCCCGTTAGACTTCTACCTGTCTGCCTACACTTGATAACACACCAGGAACTTCGATGTATATTCAACGATCTCCTTCTTCATATTATCCCACGAATAATGCTCTCGGAGATCTCGATACGTCTTTGTGTTTCCTGGGTGAATAGAGAAATTCGAACTATTTGTATCATCCAAAAGATCCTTCTTCAACTCCAGACTTGGTGAAACATATAGTATTTTCCCAAATCACACAATTCCTTCTGCATTAACATTAAACTCTGAGGATTTCCCTTTTCCGATAGCTTTCACTTTTTCCTGAATTCCCACAACATCCTTTTGAGCATCTTTTAACCTTTCCAAAAGTGATGATTGAGAAATCATTTGTGAAAGGATTGATGATGTTCCCTTATTTATGATTCCCATGTCCATATTCATCAAATCTAATAAGATTGGATCTTTTCCAATTCTCATCAATGATAGAATCGCTGAGTCCTTTCTACTTAGGGCATCTGCCACCTTGCTCACTTTTCCTGGGTATTAATGGATTGAGCAGTCATAGTATTTGATTTGATCTAACCATATTCATTGGTTCATGTTCAAATCTTTCTGTGTGAATATATACTTATGGGTTTTGTGGTCCGTATATATTTCACACTTCTCCCCAAAGAGAAAATGATGCCAAAATTTCAAAGGGAAGATCACAGCAGCCAACTCGAGGTCATGTGTTGGATAGTTATATTCATGGAAGTTCAATTGACTTGAAGCATAGGCAATGAATTTGTCATTTTGAATCAATACACATCTAAGTCCCTTCTTCGAAGCATCATTGAATACCACAAAAAGTTCTCCACTTGTGGGTAAAGTGAGCACGGGTATAGTGATAAGCCTTCTTTTTATCTCCTTGAATCTTTCTTCACGTTCATCAATCCAACAAAACTTTACTCCTTCAGAGTTATCTTGGAAAGAGGTTTGGAAAATCATGATAAATTTCTCACAAATCATCGACAATATCCAGCTAACCCCAAGAAGCTATGAATATCCGTTACCGATTTTGGCCTCAACCACCCCTCAATTGCAACTGTTTTGGAGTGATCCATAGATATCACATTGCTTGGATGATATGGACCAAGAATGAGACCTTATTCAACCCAAAATCACACTTTCGGTACTTTTCATAGAGCTTCTCCTTCCGCAAGGTCTCTAGTACAGTTCTAAGATGATCCTCATGATCTTACTTGGTTTTGAATTATATCAGAATATCATATATAAATACTATCACAAATATGTCGAGGTAATCTATAAAGAATCTATTCATCAAGTCCATGAAGATTTATGGAACATTAGTGAGTCCGAAAGGCATTACTATGAATTCATAGTGCCCGTATCTTGTATGAAAAGCAGTCTTGGGGATATCTTCCTTCTTTACCCTAACATGATAATATTCCAACCGCAAATCCTCCTTGTAGAAGTATTGTTCTCCATGAAGCTGATCGAATAATTCATCAATTCGTGGGAGAGGATACTTGTTCTTTATCATGATTTTTTTGATCTCACAATAATCAATGAAAAAGCGCATTGACCCATCCTTCTTCTTGACGAAGAGGACTGGTGCACCCCATGGTGAAGTAGTTGGGCATAAAAACCCTTTATCCAAATTCTCCTGTAGTTGTTTCTTTAGCTCCTCAAGCTCCACAACAACCATTCTATACAGAGTCTTAGATATTGGCAATGCACCAGGCATAAGATCAATTGAGAATTCAACATCTCTTTTAGGAGGAATACTAGGAAATTCCCCAGGAAATACTTCAGCGAATTCCCTCACAATAGGCATGTCTTCGAGGATGGTTTCCTCCTTAGAATCAATCATCTGATCTAGATAAGTGTGTTCAAAGGGAAGTAATATCCATGCTTGATATGATGGAGCTAAAGAAGATTAATCTTCTTTCTTTCACTTGTAAAGAATCGGGGGTCGATTCTCCATATGGAGAGTAATTTCCCTCTCACGACAATTTATGTTGGCTCTATATAAGGAAAGCCAATCGATGCAAATAATTGCATAAAATTCCACCAGAGGGAGTATGAAGAGGTTATCTGAGAAGTTTAATCCACATATTATGATAGGGGAGGATTTATAATCATGGGATGCAATGATTTCCCCATTTGTTGTACTCACCGACATCTTCACTTCCATGATTTTTGGTGGTGCTAGGACTGTTCTACTAAACTTTCGAGATATAAAAGAATGCGTAGAACCTGAATCAAAAAGTATGTTCACCCTTCTTGAATGAATAAATAGCGTACCTGTCACCACTTTGTTTTCAGGGTTCACTTCGGTAGTAGTGATGACAAAAGCTCGCCCTTGCTGCCTTGGAGGTTGTTGGATGCCTCTGAAAACCCTTTTCTTAGGGCACTGATTTGCAAGATGCCCTGGTTCTTTGATGTTTTAGCAATGAACCATGCGTTGAGGTTTTAACGGAGTGTTCCTCTCCTCTATCGCAGCCGTGGGTCTTTCTTTATGAAAATTAATAGCTAGGTGCCCTTCTCTTCCACACCTAAAGCATTTCCTCATCCCCTTCAAGCAATTTACACGGTGCTTCTTTCCGCACCTTTGGCAAGTGGGGTGCTGGATATTCTTATCAATGTTGGATTTATCCATCGAACCACCAACATTGAAGTCCACCTTATGATTCTTATCCCCATTATACCCCTGAGATTCTGCGATCTTCATTTCAACCTTGATGGAATATCCGACAATTTCCTCATAATTGTTGAAGTCACAGATCGCCAGTGCTTTCCGGAGGCTAGGTTTCAGCCCACCAAAGAAGTGGTCAACCTTAAATTCATGGGTAACGACAAATCCAGAAGTGTATTGTGCAAGCCTTGTGAAGTTTTCCTCGTATGCTCCAATAGATTCGTCGTCTTTTTTCTTGATGGCAAGGAAGACCCTTTCAATCTTAATCCGGAGGGTGCTCAGAAAATATTTATCGAAAAACATATTCCGGAAATCCATCCATTCCAACACCTCGATATCCTCATCAGGATTAGTATTTTTGATCAACGTCCAGCATTGATCAGCTTCACCCTCCATATGATAAGCATCTAGGAGAACCTTCTCTTGTTCAGAACATTGAAGGATGTAGAAGAACTTTTTAATGGAGTTGATCCATTGTTCAGGGATTGAGGGATCAGATGATCCATTAAAAGTAGGAGGACTTTGTCCCATGAAGCTCTCGATAATGACTTGTTCTTTCATAGAGGGGTTTAATATTCCTCTTGACCCATGTTTCTATTCAAATCTTGAGTTATATAAGAGAGTAGCGTGACAAAGTTTGCGATTCCGGCTCCCATCGGATTGGGAATCTCATTTCTACAATCATCACATTGATCTTCACATCCGTTGTTAGCCCGAGTCCTCCTATTACTGGCCATTGCCTGGAATAAAATGAAATTTACGGGTAACACACAAAGGGTAATACAGGGAAAAAACTGATGACTTATAAATAACATTTATATCCTTAACATATGAATATATTATCTTCAGTCTATGTTATCCATGATCTACTTTATAACATATATTCTTAGGTCATTTTTTGTCCATTAATAATGGTTCATAATAATCTTGCAAATTTACCAAAGTATATCCCCTGAGAGTGTCGTAACAAATAGTGCAGCAAGTCCCATTGTCATGCACTAGTTCCCGTTCGAGTCTAGCTCAAAGCAGTGTTTTTGGGTTTTACCCCTAGGATACATCTGTGCCAGAGCCGCCTTTACCTACTCGTATCCATATGGGGATGTATTTTCTTAATAAACCACTTACTCAATACTCACCAAAATATAGAGATATTTTTATTATACTTAGTCTTGTCTCTAAAGATTCACTAGGTTTTTCTAATCATAATCTGAAAAATAACTAAACCTATCCTCTGATACCAACTATGAGAACCCTGATCTTTTATTACACAATTAAACATAATTTATTACATAAACTTCACTTGATACAACCTATAAGTTCAATAATTCTAGTGCCTTTGGGGCTTCAGATCATTACATAACAACTTAAAACATGAAATACAACATTTTTATTGAAAACTTCTTTTACATGACCACTACATTCACTAGTACTTAGCATTGCATGGGATAACCTGAGGACATGCATAAGAAAAGGGTGAGCTATAAAGCCCA
Organism: Viscum album; assembly: GCA_963277665.1. NCBI lineage: Eukaryota > Viridiplantae > Streptophyta > Magnoliopsida > Santalales > Viscaceae > Viscum > Viscum album. The sequence continues at coordinate 1,226,305,528 of OY728166.1, read as the reverse complement.
GTAAGGGAAATATCATGGAATAAAATGAGGAATACAATACATGTTAGACAATAGGAATATCAATATAGATCAAGACAAGCATTAACATAAAGGCATGATAATGCATGATAATCATAACATGTAAATGTGACAACAACAGTTAACATGGAATTAGTATGAGCTGAGGCTCATTGCACATGGAGCATGAGTAAATCCTCATTGCACATGAAGCATGAGTAAAAACTTGTTGCAATTGAATTATCATGATTAAACACCCATTTCACATGACTTATCATGATTCTATACTTTACCCAATGCATTGGAGTGCTATAAGGGCGCACCCTTCTTAAACATTTCATTTCATGCATAAGTGTGCCACATGGATCATATAACATTGCTTCATAAAACACAATCATTTATTCCATGATAAAGGAATGTGGAATTAATACATGTAAATTTATAATCAATAAGTAAATGTGCATAAAGTTTAATACCTTTGATAGAGAAATGGGCATGATATTCACAACACAATGACATTGGCAAAGAAAATTTGTGCAATTCCAGCAGCGTAACAGCGTGACATAAGAATTCATAAAAAGGTAGATGAGAGATAAAGGGGTTTCTCATCATATGAACAAGAAATGAACTGTATTTTGGTCATATTTATACATTTACCAACAATTTTAATGGAATTTAGAGTCATAATACAAAATAATTTCTTGAATGTCAAAGAAGAGGGAGAAATCTCTTTCGGAATTTCGGCATAGTAACGGGTGTACATGGGAGGCATTTAATGAGAGAGAAAGGGGTATCCCATCATTAAAACATAAAGAGGTAAGTATGGGGGATGTGTGAAACCATACCCCAACATTTATAATTGAAATTAAAGGTCATAACAACATTAAGAAAATTTGACCAAAATGAGAAAGGAAGAAAAACCCTTACTTGGAAGTGTGCTTCCAAAGGCTTGAGAGAGGCTTGAGAGAGGATTATTGGGAGCTTGGGGCACCTTGGCAGGATTATAGAGAGAGGAGGTTAGAGGTTTGACAAACTCCAAAGGCTTTGAGTGAGGAGGAAGTGGGATCTTGGGTGGGTTTATATAGGAAAGGTGAGGGAATTCTTTATTATTTAGGTTTGGGACACCTCACATTAAAATAATCCAAACCACAAACCAAAACATGGTTTTTGCCCATGGGTTTTGGAAAAGGGAAGTGGAAAACAATATTTTATATGTCCAAAGTCTGAACATCTTAAAATAATGGGGTTGCTTATGTGGAGGTGAGTCACACTCCCAAGGAAAACAATTTAAAAAGACAAGATATTTAATAAGTATTGAAGGGTCCATTAATGCTTTGTAAATTAAGTCAAACAAACCCAAAACCATATTATTTTAATGATAAAACATATATTGGCCGAACATAAATCTTATAGTATTTTATTACATCACTATTGGGTCATTATGATGTCATAAAACACATTATATATTTAAACGGTATTTGATTTTTATCCAAAAATTTGACAGTCTCATAAAATAATGAAAAATTCACCACTGGATAATTTAGACATCCTGATTCCATAAATAATATTTATTTTATCTAAATAATTATCTAAATATGTTAATTTTTACTTTTAAAATAAAAACCGACATTTATCGAAAATTCACGGGTTTTGAAAAAAATAGCTTTCAAACCTTAATAAAAATTACAATTGCATTCATAAAATTATATGATCATTTATATTTAATAAAACATAATTTAATAACAATAATAATATTTTATTAAAATATTATTTAATTCAAAAATCCATTAATTCATCAAAATATATTTCTTAGTTGAACATTAACTAAAAATACAATTTGTGCTTTTAAAAAGTAAAACTATTTACGTGGTAATAATAATAAAATGAAAGTATATTCATTATTATATAAAAAAATAATGTACATCCCCATAGTACTAGGGTCATTTTACATAACTCCTTATAACACCCGCATAAGTCCGAAGAGTAAGGTGTGCGATGGTGACAGACTCTTGGGGTGGCTCGGATAACATTGCTCGGGTGGTAGTCTCTATCAACTTCCATTTCTCTCATAGGCAGTCCTGCTCGAGCTTAACATATTCAAGCTCAGCTTGGGATTTCCAAGGTCTGACAAATGGGCTTCATATGGGGCACATCTACTGAATGAGGCTATCACTTCCTTTGTCTGAGTAAATTGGATTTGTTAAAGCCCTATATTTATACTAATCAGGTGATCACTGTTCAACGACTATATTAGAAATGATCACAATTATTAACATAAAACCAAAGAAGTTGAAATTTTATATAAACATTTAACATAATGATTCATTTAATTAGATCAAGAGGTATTTCCATTAATGAATGTTTGGGTCGTTACAAACACAACATATTAACAATGAACAAACTAACAGTGAATAAAATAAAATAAATGTTAATTGAAACACATATATAGTGGATTAAATTTGTAGTTAACATAACATATTAGTAGTGAAAACAACATATGAATAATGAACAAAACATTCCAACAATGAAAAAATAGTGAACATAACATACTAACTGGAAATAATGTATAGTGGATTGAAAGTATTAAAAGTGCACAACATACTAATAACGAATAGAAAAAATATAAAATGAACCAAATCATATTACAATGAAAAAAATAAATTATAATCACATAAAAAGTGATGATAAATAATGATAAAATCCCCATAAAAATGAGGATGGAATGCCTGATGTGTAAAAAGATATATGAGGAATATTAAAATAGAAATGTTAAAAAGAACTCACAACTCATGGGAGTAAAGGATAAAGAAGATATTAGGGATAAATTCACTACACTAACTATTGATAAAATCCCCATAAACATGTGTATGGAATGCCTGATATGAAAATAGTGATATAAGAAATATTAAAATATAAATGTTACAAAGAACTCACAACTCCTATGAGGAAAGGATTAATAAGATATTAGGGAACCATGCACCACACTCATCTATAGTGTCATTCAAGGAAAGATGATTTTTTATACCTAAAACAAAATAGAATTATATTCACTTCTTGAAACCAAAAAGCATAGCTTGTGGATATTAAAATATTTAAATGGGTAAAAATATCAGATATTAAGAGACATACATGGCAAGAATAAAGGCACCAATCCATAAGAACCTCAAAATGTATAATACCCTAATAATTAGAGAAGTGATAACATGGATATACATCAACACATAAATTAAAACATGTTTAGAGTAAATAATTTAAGTATCATATAAATTAAAACCCCTTATTTAGTTATAGTTTAAAAAAATAAATGGTAAAAAATTATAATTTCAAAAAAACTAAAATATTTTAGTGGACCTCCATTTTTGTTCTAAAATATAGACATAAAAATATAGAATTGAGAAACCTGTATTATAAAAATGTCAAATAAAATTACACAAAAAAATTGCACAAAAATATTATGATATACTGTGATCTCAGATAATAACAAAGAAATGAAATGAATTTAATGTTTCTACTAGAAACAATGAAAATTAGAAAAAATAATTATCAAGGGTTATTGGTTTTTCATACATATAACGCAATATAAGTAGATTCACTTATTGAGATCATAGATCATATTATTTGGATATATCTATGTGTATGTGTGAAAAAAAAATTATAATAAAGAAGTTTATGTTGGGTAACTAAATTAGAAAAGGTATAAAATATTTAAAAGTGAAAAAGGAAAAAAAATAAAACAGAATAGAGAATATCGGAAATATTAAAATTAAAAATGAAAACCACCAAATAAAATATGAAATTATTTTTTAAAAAAAATTATAATTTAACTGATAAATGAATTTAATTTTTTTCATAAAACACTGGAATAAAAATAATAAATAATTGAGAAACTTGAATTCTAGATAAATTAATAAAAATATTAAATGAAAATAAAAAATAAAATTGCACAAAAAGTTTCAAAAAAAAATTATTATATGTTATGATCTCAGATAATATCAATAGAACAAAATTAATTTAATGTTTATAATAGAAATAATAATATTTAGATAAAAGGATTATCAAGGGGATTTGTGTTTTCATACTTGAAACTAAATAGAAGTAGATCCACTTATTGAGATCATAGATCATAGCTTGTGGATCTTAAAATATTTAAATGGGTAAAAATATCAGACACTGAGAGACATGCAGGGAAAGAACAAATGCACCAATACATAAGAACATAAAAATGTACAATACCTTATCATTAGATTGGTGATAACATGGTGAGACATCACCATATAAAATGACACATATTTGGAGAAAATAGATTATAGATTATTTGAAATAAAACCCGTCATTTAGTTATAGTTTAAAAAAATTAATTGTAAACAAATTTATTATTTCACAAAAATTAATGATTTTAGATGACCTTCATTTCTGTCATAAGACACTGGAATAAAAATATGGAATTGAGAAACCTTCATTATAAAGAAATGAATAAAAATATTAAATGATAAAAAAAATAAAATTATATAGAAAAATTTCACAAAAAATTATTATATTCTATGATCTCAGATAATATCAATGGAATAAAATTAATTTAAAGTTTATAATTGAAAAAATGAAAATTAGAAAAAAAATATTTATGAAGGGAAATTGTTTTTTCATACCTAAAACCAAATATAAGTATAATCACTTCTTGAGACCACAAATCAGAGCTTGTGGATCTTAAAATATTTAAATGTGTAAAATATCAGACACTAAGAGACATACATGGAAAGAATAAAGGCACCAGTCTAGAAGAACCTCAAAATGTACAATACCCTGATCATTAGAGTGGTGATAACATATATATACATCACCACCTAAAATAAAACATGTTTAGAGAAAATAATTTAAGGATCATATAAAAGGAAAACCCTCATTTATGTTTAGTTTAAACAAATAAATGGTAAACAAATTTAGAATTTTTAAAAAAATTAGAAGATTTAAGCTAACCTATATTTTTGTCATAAAACACTTCTATAACAATATGCAATTGGGAAACTTGCATTTTAATGAAATGAATAAAAATATTAACTGACAAGAACAAAAAACAATACAAAAAAAATAAACAAAAAAATTATTATACGTTGTTATATCAAGATATTATTAATGGAATGAAATGAATTTAATTTTTCTAATAGAAATAATGCAAATTTTAAAAAATAATCATTAAGGTAAGTTGGTTTATCATAACTAAAACCAAATTGAATTAGATTCACTTCTTGATATAATATATCATATTGTGTGAATATATCTATTTGTGTGTGAAAACATTATATATCATAATGAAGTAGTTCATATTGGGTAACTAAATTAGAAAAGGAATAATGATTCAAAAGTGAAAAATGTTAGACAAACAATAAATCAGATTAGAGAATATATGAAAATATTAAACTCAACAGTGAAAACTAAAAAATAAAATATTAACTTAATTTTTAAAAATAATTTGAATTAAATTGATATCTAACATCTCTTTTTTCATAAAACTCTAGCATAACAACAATATGGAATTGAGAAACCTGGACTCTAAAAAAATGAATAAAAGTATTAAATGACAATAAAAATAAAATTACACAAAAAAATTGTACAAAACAATTATTGTAATCTATGATATCAGATAATATCAATGGAATGAAATAAATTTAATGTTTCTAATAGAAATAATGAAAATATGTAAGAAGAATTATCAAGGGAAGTTGGTTTTTCATACCTGAAACCAAATAGAAGTAGATTAAATTCTTGAGATCACATATCATAGCTTATAGATCATAAAATATTTAAATGGGTAAAAATATCACACATTGAGAGACATACAGGGTAAGAAAAAGTGCACCAATACAGAAGAACCTCAAAATGTATGATACCCTGATCATTAGAGTGGTGATAACATGGTGAGACATCACCACATAAAATAAAAAATATTTTGAGAAAATAATTTAGGGATAATTTTAAAGAAAACCCCTCATTAATTTATAGTTTTATAAAATAAATGGTAAAGAAATTAATAATAAAAAAAGAATATTTTAGTTGACCTCCATTTTTTTATAAATTATTGGCATAACAATATGTAATTGTGAAACCAGCATTCAAAATAAATGTATAAAAATATTAAAAGATAATAAAAAATAAAAGTACAAAAAAAATACATAAAAAATTATTATATTCTATGAACTTAGATAATATAAATGGAATGAAATGAATTTAAATTTTATAATAGAAAAAAATAAAAATTAGAAAAATAATTGTCATGTGAAGTTAGTTTATCATACCTAAAATCAAATAGAAGTAGATTCACTTCTTGAGATCACATATCATATTTTGTAGATATATCTATGCGTGTGTGTACAAAATATATATATCTTAATGAATTAGTTCATGTTGGGTAAAAAAATTTGAAATGAAATAAATGATTCAAAATTGAAAAAAGGAAAACAAATAATAAATCAAAATAAATAATATAAGAAATGATTTAAAACAACAATGAAAACCACATTATATAATATTAACATAATTTTTAAAATTAATTGTAATTGAAATGATAGCTTACCTCTATTTTTGTCATAAAATGATAGAATAACAATATAGAATTGAGAAACCTTCATTTTAAAGATATGTTAAACACTACATAAATGGTATGAGGATAAAATACCATAACATGAATGATCACCATTTCAATTTCTCTGAATCACCAACCCACTAGCCAAAATGAAAATAGTGAAGAAAAAAATTTGAATGAATTCTAATCTAGAAAACAATGAAATTCAATAACATAACTCTAAATATAAAATTATTATAGGATACTATACATATTTGTGCATATAGATTAATATATATTGTAGTTGTTAATGTAGCAAAGGCTGGTGCAATATCATCATTAATCAAATTACTTGAACTTGAAATCTATTTACATAATATAGATAATGTCAATTAAATTTTTGGTTATTATATATAAAATATATAAATTATTAAGATAAATATAGTTTGGTGTATCATTTTCTAACATACTTATAATTATATCTCAATTAATTGTCTAAAAATTATATATATAATATTTAAATCATTGATATGCATACCCCTAAGTGTTTTTCATAAATAAATGATGGACCAATTGGGGTCATTCATTCCTAAAAATATAAATATTATCACTCATTGATGGAGCACGACCAAGACATTAATTATTTTAAGCGATGCACAAAAAAATACTAAAATAGAATACACAATGGAGTAAAAAACTAATTTGAATTTTTGATTTATCCGAATGGTCGAACATTATCACTTATGTAGAAAATATCAAACTCTTCCATTGATGCTTCAATAATGGTAGTCATCATTTAACACCAATTTACTGATTAAAATATTAACCTAACCCAAACAAAATAGAACTTCCTATGATCATAATCAGGTCTTTATTGAAACGATGAAGCAGAATATCAATTGACATTGTTGAAATATCATTAAAAACTAAGATTAATGGTCATTAATGAACAAATATTAGCATATATAGTATTAGGAGTGTTATTTTTATCATTCTTAATTATAATATTACACCATTGAAAACCATGATAGAAGATAAGCTAAAAATTTTAAATCATTTAAAATATCAGCAATGAAACATGAAATAGAAAATTTTAAATGAAATATGAAAATTATACCATAAGAAGTAATAAAAACTCTAGCATAAAAAAATTAACTCTAGTGGATTAAAAATATAGGTGATAAATAAAAGAAAAGTCAAGAATATAGTGGGATTGTAATGATTTGGAGGAAGATGTAGAAAAATATAGTAGGATTATAAGTAGTCAGAGATAACCTATTATGGTAGAGGAGGTGTGAGATTCTATTAATGATGAAAACCAAGATGAAAATTTAGGTGGTTGTCTATGAAGAGAGGAGAATGAGGTGAAAAAATTAGGATATTTAGTATTATAATGGAAATTGGGAATGGTAATAAAAAATGGTATATCTATGTTCATAATTCCCAAAAAAATAATCATGGTAAAAAATAAGAAATGAAATTAGGTTTCTAATTGAGAGTTCCAATATCATTGAAAAAAATGGATACTCACCCAAGACCAGTAGGGATCAAAGTATGGTAAACTGGGATCTGAGGATGGGGAGGTCGAGAATATTTGGTGGAGGTGAGGCGATGGAGGTTTTTAGGTAGAAGCAGAGCTAGAATTGGAGGTCAAGGTGGAGGAAGGTGGTAGTGATTGAAGAAATTAGAACTATATTGAAAGTTAGGGTTTGGATGGAGAACATGGAGGGGGATCCAATAACAATAAAACCTGGTCGATGGTGGCATCAAGATTTTATTGGAGGAGAAGGACAGGTGGAGGTGTAGGAAGAGACTGAGACCGAGGAGGATACAAAGGTAAAGTTAGAGACGAGGTGGAGGCAGAGGTAGAGGTGGAGGTGCAGGTGTAGGTGAAGGGATATGAGTTTGTAGGAGAAGGAATCACAGAACAAAGATTGAAATAGAGTCAAGGAAAGGAAGGAGGTTGATAGAGTCAGAAATGACAGAGAGGAGAGCATGTTAAGAAAATGCACATGGTGTCAAAAAATGTACTGAAAATGCACAGTCTTTAGTATAGAAAATATATTTCACTATGTAATGGAATATTTACTACACTCAACCTTTAATTTAATATAAAAAAATAATATTATATCTAAAGACATTATTAATTAAGTGAAAATTCTTTGTTCTTAATTAACATATAATTTAATATTTCTAATTACCTATGATGGGTAGCTTCTGAACTCCATTAAAGACTCTATTAATGAATTCCACAATTCCGGACAACATGTGTGTATATCTCCTCTCATTGGAATCTTCCAACGACCATATATCCTTTGAAAATTTAATCATTTAGTCACATATTTCATTATTAACTCAACAGAGTTTTTCAAAACACTCATTAATCCTATGATGTTGAGGTTCATTTTCTCTCTATTATAAGGGTTATTTAAAAAAACCTTATACATACCAATATTGACGATTCCATTCTTCATGGACTCATACTTGAACCTATTTTTATTTTTATTTTAATATTTTTCAATAATATATAGATGATAAACATGGGGTGGCCTCCATAAAAGACCAAGAGTCTGTACAACTTCCTTGATCAATTGATTCCGATCATAAATCCGACATATTTCTCCAATGCCCATACAAAATTATTATAGTCAATCTTAGAACCAAGTACATGATGATAAGTTCACATTCTCTAAAATTGAAAAATACAATGGAAAAAGATAGTGATTTCCATCCCGGGTGGCTACAATCAGTGTTGTTCCATTATATTTTACATATATAAATGTTCCACCACAATATCTATATTTCTTATAGTGTCTGAAAGTAACCACACTAGGTAGAAATATCCAAAATAATCTAGAAAATGTTACCTTAGATCGATAATCTTGGTTTTGTTGGATGTAATATTCAACTACATGTAACAAATATAGAACTTGATTATTGTAACATAACAACTCCCTAAGTTATGGTAAAACTCTATGGAGTCATTCCAGTCCATGTACACTTTTATGATAGCCTTTTATTATAAAAACCACCCCTTCTACTAAAAAATATAATAACCATAATTTTGTTTTATTTTCTCCACTACCAGAACTACTAGAACATCTTGACACACTCTTATCATTTTAATAATAATATTTGAAATCAATTAAAAATCTATGTCCATGTGGCCCTGTGATAGGTTTGGGTCCACAAATGTGTGTGGAGTAAATCTATAGAGTCTCCAATCATTGAAATTGTTATCAAGTATAACTTGAAAATAGATCTAAAAATATGAATCAAACTCATAACATCTAATCATATAATAATCCCACTTCGACTTTTCCATGACATAATTATCTTATTACTCATTGAGATAATTTATGATCAGTACCTTCATAGATTCCTTGCTATCAAACTCCCTCTTGATTTATAGAACACCATCATTAGAACCTCCATTTATTCAATAAATAATTACTAGAAATTTATTTTTTGAAATAATGATTGACCAATAAAATTTTGGTAAGTGTGTTACAACATTTTCTGACCATGATTCCAATTGTGGTGAATGATTAAAAGGTTAGTGTGATGAAACATAGATTAGATTGGATTGTTATTGAACATTTTTCTTTTTATTCCACATATTAAATATCTTTTTATTGTTCTGAATTTTCATTATCCACAAAATTTCCACCTTCAAATCTACTTAATGTAGAGGAGTATCACTAAAAGCTTAATTCTATCGATAAGATGTAAAATCATGAGGATATAACATAATATCCTAATTTTTCAATGGATTAAATTCCACTCCTAATAGAACATATTTTATAGTATATACAGTGATATAAAACCACATTAGTTTATTTTCAAATTGGTCCTTAACATGCAATGATACCTGTTCTCGTTCCTCATTATTATTAATTGGATAAGCTATATGCCACAACCCATCTTTAAATTATAGATAGCTGTATATGATGGACTGTATCAGTTAGTTAATACGAGTTTTACACATAAATATATTTTTCATTGAAAGTCTTCTAGAGTGGTATAACATTTGATAATTTCAACTAATTCTAATTTTCTATTATAAATAAATCCTTATTCAGTATCAATTATTATACCATTGAAATAACGACATTCAACCATATTTTTATATAAAATAAGACTTAGTTATTAATTATATTTATTCAAAATAATAATAATAATATTTCAAAATATTCTAAAATTTTATTTTAATTTAGGGTCATCTAACTGAAGGTATCTAAAGATTTTACATAGTGTTAGTTTTTTGGATTAAAGAGAAATTGAATCATCCAATGTTGATCACTGAAGAGTGTTAAACCATGTGCATAGTTATGCATATTTTTTCATTCACCAAGTGAAGATCGAGTTAATACCCAATCATAATTTTTAGGGTTTTTACCCCTAGGTGCATCTATGGAAGAGCCTCCATCCAATTTTTTTTATCTAGATAGGGATTTCATTATTAAAAAACCACACTCTGTTTACTTTACCCAAATTATAAGATGTTTTACAATTTTTAGACTTATCCCTAATATTTTCAAAAATGTTTTCTTGTTCAATATCAATTATTTTACCATTTTAATAAAGATATGAATGGATCCTTTTACCTATAATAAGAAATAGTTAATAATTATATTTCATAAGAAAACATAATAATATTATAAATTATTCTAACATTTTCTTTTAATTATGGGCCTTTCACATAAACATATCTAAATATTTTACTTATTGTGAGTTTGGTTGTTAAAATAGAAAATGAATCATCTAAAGTAGATCACCAGGGAGTGTCAAAACAGGTGTGCAATTATGCCTCCACATCATGCATCAGGTGAAGATAGAGTTATTGAAGATTATTAGGGGAGATTGTTGGTGTTGTGCGTTGTCTACATGATTTTGGAGCACTACCACAGATAGGGGCAAGGGCAGCACCGACTTTTACCACTACTAAGAAAAAAGTACTGATAAAAGGGGTCCCTTTATCAATTTTATTATTAGCACTGATAAAAGTTTTTAATAAAAAATATTATTAATTTATATAAAATTATTATATTTATATTCAAAAATAATATTTATTTATATACATTAAATAAAACACGCATGTTTATAATTAATATATATTTTTTAATAATTCATATATATATAATCTTTAAAAAACATATTTATAACAATATAATTAAATAAATATATATTTAAATAATTCAAAAAGTATAATATATATTATTAAATAACAAATATATTTATTATATTTATAATTAAATATTTATAATTATATATAAATACTTTTTAAATAAATAAATAAATAAATAAATAAATATAAATATAATTATAAATAAATAAATATATGTTTCCAATGAATTTACGTAATAAATATGTTGATGGGTGAGTATAATTGACATGCACATGTTATGTATTCATTGTAAATGTTCATTTATACATTATAATCTCATTATTATTCATGTTGTTGATATATGTGATGACTTGTTTTTGTGATCTATACTTTACTAGGTATGTGATTCATTCATGTTATACCCATTATTTTTTTATGATCTCATAAATACTTATAAAATTATAATAAACATATTTTAATAATAAATATATTTATAATTATAAAAATTTAATTATATATAAATATTTTTTAAATATATTTATTTATAATTATAATTATAACTATACATATATAAATTTAAAAAATTATAAAACTATAATGAAAACAACTATTATAATTTTATAAATATATTTATCTAAATATATTTATAATTATATAAAAATATTTAAAAAAATATTTATTTATACCTATAATTATATATATATATATGTAAATTATTATAAAATTACAATAAATATATTTATTATACTTATAATGTTATAAATATATATAATTAAATAAATATATTTATAAATATATACAAATATTTATAAATAAATTCAAATATTTATAAATAAATACAAATATTTACAATTATAATTCTAAATAAATATATATTTTTAAATAATTATAAAAATATAATAAAAATACTAATTATATATATTTATAAAATTATAAATATAATAAACATATATATATTTTATAATTTTATAATTATTTAGATAAATAAATAAATACATATATTCATAGTTATTACTAAAAATAAATAAATATTTATATTATTTTTTAATTAAAAATATATATTTATTTATAGTTATAATATATATATATATATATATATATTTATAATTATAAGTATATATATATTAGGTCCTTGAGGGTACAATTATATTTAAACACACACACACACACCTCACACATAGGTTGGAAAGGTAGGTCATAGCCCACCTAAGAGACATACCACCCATCAAGTCTTATTTATTAAGTATATAGCCCTGTAGGCCCAATGGGCATAAAGACCATTACATGGCCCGTAGGCCTAGTGGGCATGAAATTATAATAAATATATTAATTATATATATTTATAAAATTTTAAGTATAATAAATACATTTATTATAATTTTATAATAAATATATATTTATTATATATATAATTTTATAAATATATATAATAATATAAATAAATTATTAACATTATATCATTATCAGTACTTTTTAGCACTGATTAAGGTCGGTTTTATCAGTGATTTATATTTTAGCACTGATAAAACACACAATTATCAGCACTTTTTTAGAAATCACTGATAAAAGTCTTCCCTGGCGTTATAAAAATATTGCTAACGACCTCTTCTCTCTCGAGCCTTCAAGATTTTACAGAACTATCTCCCGGCCCCGCTGGAGTCTATCCTCGCCCAGTTGCCTTTTCTCCTTCCCTCGCCACCCTCCTTTTCCCTTTTCATCACGTTCATTATTTTTCCCTTCCTTGCCACTGTCTCTCCAGCATCCGTCTCTCCCTACACTATCATCATCCCTCTTAGTTGGCGTCGCTCTCTACTAGCATCGCTCCCAACCACCATCACTCTTTTTAGTCGTTTCTCCTTGAAAGGTAAGATCCATTAATGATGAATAGTCTTTATGTATCATGTAAGGTTTTTCTATTTACCACATTTTGACATATGCTCAGCAGGGTCAAAGTTTCTTATGTATTCCATGCCTTTTATAAATTCTTCCACATGATTTTTCTTCTAGATTTAGCCTAAAAAATTCATTAAGAGTCGCTTCCACCGCTTCCTCTATTTCTGAAACTCAATACTTCATCTTTTTAAATTTTTTTATCTTCAAATAAACTTCCAAAAAATAATTCTTCCAGAACATATGTTTAAATTTCTAGAATTTAACCCATTTTGAATAGAATGTATTTTGGATAAATATAGATTTTCATGACTTAAGTGGAAGAAAAAATCTTACCAGAGTAGTGAAATAGATAGTTTTAAATGTCAAGATACCAAAGTAAAAGGATTTTTATATATTAAAAGACCGGTATTTCATAATCTACAAATCAAAATGATGATTAAAAATTACTAAATTATAAATACAATTAAAGGAAACTATATGTGTAAAATTGTTTTTGAACCCATGACATAAGTCGACATGAAATGTTTCCTATATGATATTTATTCTCTAGTTGAAAAACCTGGAATCTTATAGAATAATTTATATGAAAAACATTAAAGTCACATTAAATAAGATATTGGAAGGATCTTGATCTTCATGACCTGAAAAGGATGTGGGGTGGTCAAGTCTATCAATGAATGCATGTAGCTGGATATTTAGAGAATTCAAGATAAGTTTTATATGAAGTAGTACATAGAATCATAAGAAAAGAATAACGATGAAGAGATTTTTTTTATTGAAGTAACTTTAAATGAAATTTTATCAAATCTTAGGACATAATCATATGGTAAATTTGTGAAATTGTCTCTCTTCATGTCTATTTTAAAATTAAATTTTCATTTAGAAATTATATACTTAACATTTAATTTTGAAAATTCTATTAAGGTTGGCTATAAAGGAGTACTTCCCTCACCATTTTCAAGTATCTAACATTTTATTTTTTATCTAAATTACACCAATATTCCATCTCCTATAACCTATATACCCATCCTTTGGATTTCAGTAAAAAAAATGAGTTTCTAGGGTTCTATTTGAAATTTTATCCATAAAAAGATTCAATTACTCTATGGAACTCAAGATAAGGGTATTGTTTACTATCAAAGTTACTATTTTTATGTTTTAAAGTATTTTGTATTAATTTATCTCCATTTAGTTTCCAAGAAATTTCTTTCTCTGTGGTTTCTTTGAAGAAAATTTATTTTACATGAGATTTGTTTAAAAGTTTGTGTTCATGTATTGAAAATGAATTTTTAATGAGCTTTATGATAAAAAATTTAACCTTTTAAATATTGTGTTCAAATTATGATTCTTAGATGGTGTGGACTTAATTTAATACTTGTTCACCACATGTCTTTTGAGAATTTAATGGAGTTTTAATGCCAAAATGTGTTTTTATAAATAATTATCGAATATTGGTTGTTTTTTAATGAAATTTTAATTTTTGATCATTTTTATGAATATTTGAGGTTTTGGTGAAAAAGTGATTAATTGTTCTTGTATTAATCTTCCTATAATTTGAGAAAAAATATTTTTATGTACTCTTGCTTGAAAATCTTCATTAAATTTTGATATTACTATTAATCCTCTCCATGGATCATCCTATTTATAAAGGGATTATGTGTCATTTATCGATATACTTTGGTTTTATTTGATGTGTCCTTCCCATTGCTTGCAACATCATCTTATTTTTACTAGCTTTCTTATATACCATGTTCCCTTTATTTTTATTTATCTTTAACATTTTATTTATCTTTAAATTATTTTTGTTTAGAAAGTGTTTCCTTATTATACTTATTCCAATTTGAGTTCCCATAAAGGATAAATCGTGTTTTACAAGTTGTTTTATCCCTTGTTATGAAATTATATTCGATGAAAAGTGTTTGAGAAAATGCCTGAATGGATTTTTTAAAAGAATTATTTTTTGTTTTAAAATTAGTGGTAATCACTGAATTGATATTTTAAAAATTATTCTTATGTTAATTGGATTTCAAACCAGGATTTTGGGTGATTAAAAGAGTTAAAAATGTTGGAAAATGTGGTTATATTTTTAAAGTGATTAGTTAACCCTTGTCGTCTATATTTAAAACCACTTATTTTTCATTTTTTAATTTTTATATCAATGTTTTGGGGTGTTTAAATCTTTTAAGACTTCCAAATGAGATGGAGTATTTCAAAAGGGTGTGTTTTCTCATTTGGATTAGATTTTGAAACTTATTACATATTTGAATGTTTTTCAATGGCATCTTAAAAGGTAGTGAAAATTCCCATTTGAGTTCCAAAGGTGTTTGGGTAAAATTGGTCTGAATAGTAGATTGGGATCACTTTTATAAATGATAAAATGTATTAGAATTTGAAGCATGTTTTGAAAAGATAAGGCCCATTTTAAATTTTATAAAAAACTAGTTTTCATAAAAGGTGTGATACCCTCTTAAGCCCCCTTGATTCTTGTATGACTATTTATTATTGAATTATACATTCAATTTTAAGATACATAAAAAATATGGTAGATATGATGAAATGAATTGTTAAAAAAACAGAAGGCATAACAATGATATTAGGATTAGGAGGATTTAGATTATGATCCAATGTTGGGATGTTTATTATTTATGAATCAGTTTGATGGGACTTCTAGGGTTTGTGGATAGGTTTAGAAGTGATTACCAAGTTTCCTTATCTCCAGTTCAATTCCTTTTATTAATACAACCTAGTGACGATGTCCATGAAACTAGAATCCTTTTTAGGGTCATTTAGGGGTTTTATCTCTCTGATTCTATTGTATCCCCTTCTATTTATATTTTTTGGAACATATTTTATTATTTTTTAACACATGTTGTGCGACTTGATATAGTGGTGCTTGAATGTGTGCTTTATTCCTTCTTTCTATGGTATTCTTTTCATATTTTTTGAAAATATACTGTGAATGGTTTTTAAATAAGGAAAATAGGAAATTGTGATTTTGAAGTGTTTTCAAACTATATTAATAATGAGTTTGAAAAGTGTTCTCAAATGATAAAATTTATAATGGTTTTTATTTGAAACTCCAAGAATGTGTGAGTTTTGAAAATGGGGTTTAAGGCCACCATGCATAGTTTTATGGAAATTTTTTGTTTTCAAACATTCTTTAGAAAACCGTATGATATTTGGAAACCTATTTGAGTTTTTAAAATGTTTATTTCAAAAATGAGTGTTTATGAAATATTATAAAGTTAGATTTTAAATGGTTATTTTACCAAGAAGTTTTGGGTGAGGAAAAATGTTATCCAAGTGATTGTTTTAATTTAATGAAAATATTAGAAAAATAGTTTTTACACAATTTTATGTGTTACTAATTCATTGGTAAAACTATATAGAAATTTTTATTTTTATAATGTATTTCAAACTAAACTTTTTAGGATGTAATAAGAAAGTGATATTTTAGATTTGGTAGGTTGTGGTGACCTACTGAACTTTTAGATCACGCAAATATTTTATAGGTTCAGGCTTGTTTCGCTTCCTTTGGATCTTCAGAGAGGGATATATAGTTGGAAGGTGGCCCTATTTGAACATATTTTATGTATTTATTTTGTTCAATATTAATATTACCAAATTAAATAGGATGGATATGAATAAATAATGGATGGATGCTAATCGTCTGATAAAATAGTATGATGATGGAGTGGAAGTGTTTATTATGTTTGAAAAAGATCATGCATATTACCCTTATCAAATCCTTTGTCTATGTTTATATTGTTGTTATTAAAGAATAATTGGTCCATAGGAGTTGGAATAACACTTGATCTATCACATAATAGATCAAAGTTATAAGTGTTAGAATAAACATGGGGAAAAAGATAATGTAGCTAGTGGTTGGGATAACAATAAATTTTATAGATCATTTGATATGATTACAAGTGTGGATAATGAAGAAGACTACATTGAGGGCATGATTATATATTTGAATGATGATGAAGGTCATATTGAGGAAATGATAAGTACATATGAAGAAGAACATCATGATTTACCAAAATTGTTTGAGAAGTTAAAGATTTGTGCAAGGACACCACTGTATGCTGGTTGCACTAAATATACACCATTATCAGTCATACTAAAGTTGTATAATTTTAAATAAGTAAATGGATGGAGTGACATTAGTTTTATGGAACTACTTTCTCTCTTGAATAACATGCTCCCAAAAATAATGATCTCCTGAGCTGAACATATGATGCCAAATGAATCCTATGCTCGATGGCTATGATATCTGAAAGAATATGCGCTTACCCAAATGACTATATACTATTTCTTAAGGACCAAAAATAACTTATAGAATTCCCAAATCTTGGTTCTTCTTTATACAAGAAAGATTAATTTCGTTCAATGAAAGTTTTATGGTACTTTCCAATCATTACAAGGTTTAGGTGCCTATATGGAAGTGAGAATACTATAAGGCTATTGATGTGGCATGTAGATACAATAATTAAATATGGGAATCTATGTCACCTGAAAGACTCTCCTCAGTGGAATATAATTGATCATGAGTATCATGAATTCATAAATGATCCAAGAAACCTTCATCTTGCACTATCTATAGATGGATTGAATCCTTTTAGTTTTCAAATTAGCACTCACACTACATGGCCGATTATGTTGATAAACTATATCTTGTCACCATGGATATGCATGAAATGAAAATATATCATGTTATATATGATTATATTAGGACTAAAATACCAGGAAATGATATTTATGTTTATTTGGATCCATCTATTGAGGATTTAAAATTATTGTAGGATTCACATGTTACGTTTTATGATGCTTATGGAAATGAAGATTTCACATTGAGATCCTATATAGGAAAATAAATGAATTTCTTAATTATGAAATTTTTTCAAGATATATAATTAAATGAACTTAAGAGTGTCTTGTTTGCAAACAAGGTACATAGACAATTAAGTTGAAAAATTCATAAAAAACGTTTTTTCTTGGGCATCACTGATTTCTAACCTGATAACATAAGTACAGATCTTGGACGATGCCATTAGATGTAAGCTTAGAAGAATGTAAAACACCGTATCTACTAATAGGTAATCAACTATTTGAGAAAGTAAAATATATGGACACTACTTTTGGTAAAACATTTTCAAAAAACCTTACGAAAACTGGTTGAAAAATGTGATCATATTTTTTTGAATTACCATATGGGGAAATTCTATACGTCAGACATTTTATTGATGTTTTTCATGTTGAAAAAATGTATTTGATAGTGTCATCAAAACACTTCTAAATACACCTAGAAAAACAAAGTATGGAATTAAGTATAAGTTAGACATTTTTGACATGCGAATATGAGAAGAGTTGGTGATAGTGAAGGGTGAAAAATGAACTTTTCTTCCTCCGGAAGCTAACACACTTTCTAGAAAGGAGAGATATTAGTTTTTCAAATTCGTGAATGATGTAAAGGTTCCATAGGGTTATTCATTTAATATCAAAAATATCACTTCAATGAACGATTTAAAGTTAAAGGGTTGAAATCACATGACTATCATGTTTTGATGAAATATTTAATTCCTATAGATTTACATTGCATTTTGACCAAGAATGTCCATAATAAATTAACTAAGCTCTATTTGTTTTCTTCAAATACATATGAAAAAATGTTATAAACTGGGAAAAATTGCTGACTGTGGAAAGAGAAATTTCCATTATATTATGTGAATTGGAAATTTTATTCCCACCAAATGTTTTTGATATGATGGTTCACTTGGTGAGAGATATTCAACTATGTGTTCTTATACACTATAGATGGATGTACAACATTAAATGATATATGATGATTTTGAAAGGGTATGTCAAAAATAAAAATCGACTAGATGGTTGTATTTTAGAGCGATACATTTTTGAGGAAGTTGTTGAATTATGTACCGAATACCTATCCAGTGTAGAAAGAATTGGTCTACAAAAATCTCGTCACACTGGGATGGTTAATGATGAAGTAATTTTTTGGAAGAGATGTTGTCCCAATAAATATTGTAGATTAAGAGAAGGATCACCTTTACGCTTTTCATAATAATTTTTAGGTTAACCTATATGTTGAAACCCACAAAGAAATTCTTAGGGATTTGAATTCATCAAGGATTGAAAGATGGATATCAAATACACGTAATAAACAATTTATAGGATGGTTTTGGGAAAATATTTTTAAGAAGCCAGATGAAAATCTGGATTCAATTTCATAATGACTTTAATGAATAGTTGGAGGGCCAAGTTTGTATGTATTATCTAACAATGGTTATGTAATTAATGGTTATAAGTTCTATACAAATAAACATGATAAAGACAGTACTATAAAAATAGTGAAGTTATACTTGTGGATAAAGCAAGGCATGTCTCTAGTACCAAGGAATGAAATCCAATTTACCTGCATATGTCATACTTTGGTATCATCAAACAAATTTGGGTGTTGAATTATACAATATTTCAATTTTATATTTTTCAATGCAAGTGGGTTGATAACAAGAGTGATGTTAAAATGGATGAATTGGGATTCCTGAAAGTTTATTTTAATAACTAAGGGTACAAAGAAAAACTATTTATAATGGAACCATAGGAAGTAATAGTATTTTATGTTCTGGATCACACCAATCAAAAGTGGTCAATTATTCTGTTATCAACCAAAACCACATAAGGTTCATATGAAAATTTAAATGAGGATGACCCTTTCATTAGGACTTCGTAATCATTTCTCAGGTGTCCCAATGTAGATGGTGTTTTTTATGTCAGAGGAGACCACAATGAAGGGATTTGGATAGTTGATATTGTGGTCAAAATCCATTCATCCTTAAAAAAGAGAGTTCAATAATCAGGTTATATATATATATATTTAATATCCAATGTGTTACCACATGTTATTTTCTATTCATTATTGAATTTATGTACTATAAATTAAATGTTAAAATAATTAAATAGATAATGACTTATGTACATGATGGTGCTCCCAATATGGAGTAACAAAAAGTCTCTCAACTTGCTGCTGCTTGAAGTTTAGAGGAACAATGAACCTCTACATGGGTTAGTGCTCCCAATACTAGGGAACAATAGTTTTCTCAACCTATTTCTACTCCCTTTACAATGGTACAACAACCATATTCACTTGATGATGTTATTGTTCTAGAGGAAAAACATATTAACGATGTTGAATATAAGTAAATGGTAGGTGAAGAAGGACTAGAGAAACAGAAAAAAATAGAACCACTATAGTTTGATGGTGTTAGTAAAAATTATTAATGTGAAAATAAAAGGCATAGAATATGAGGTTAGATGGAATGAACGTGGCTGTCATGTTAACCCCAACAAGGCCATGTTTAGTAGTTACATTGGAATCATCACTCGACAATGAATATTGATTGATGTAGATCCATGGGACCATATTCTACCCATGATTAATACTATGATAAGGGAAGAGATTATAGTAACATTATGATATCATTTCTTTATATTATAAAAAATTAAAATAATGAAATATTAACTTACTATTCATCATGCCTTGTAGAGTACATTTATAGTAGATGACTCCCACAAGAATTATGTATTAATTATTACTGGAAGGATTTACAGAGGCTTTCGCATAATTATAATGAGAAATCATCTTAAATATGTTGAAGGAAAAATAAACCTTCACCCACCGCTTATCTATTCACACCTGATAACCCAAGAAGCATGGGATGTATTTACTGGTTGTCATGCAGATGTGTCTTTTTAGGTACATTGTGGCTAGTAATATGTTTTTTGATGATACGTGTATTCATCACTTTTATTGATTTTTTTATTTATGACACAAAAACCGAGTTTTGGAAATAAGGAATGATATGAAAAACCAACATACCCCTATTGTAAATAAATAATGGGGTACAAGTCACTTGAAAAAATAGGAACATATTTTAAATCTACCGTAATAATTTTATGTGACATGAAACAACAACATTATTATGTTACTCTATTTATATACAGATTGATGACTCCATATCCAAATCCACTTCCATCCCATTCCATGTTCTATGGAAGGAGGAATGTGTAAATAAAGATGGGATACTAATAGATGAAACCCACAAAAAGTGTGGGAAACATGTGTAAGTATGACATATTATTATTTTTTCTTTAAATTTCTATTATATAAAAAAATTACTTATTTATATTTATTTTCTATCTGATGTAGTCACAGGAATCAAAAAAACCTGTTTTAGATGAACACCTACTATTAGTGGCCTTGAAGTGGCCAGAATAGTATTTCTGCGTTAGAGGTGAGGGTTTTGGGGTGACACCCCGAATGTATTTTGAAAACAACAACCACAACATGAGGATAAATATATTAAAAGGGAATACATGAAAGAAATAATATATGCCCTTGAAGAAAAATTTATTTGGAAGTCTGAGTTGCTAGAAAATGTTATGTGGGGAAGAAAATGGAATAAGCAACTCAAGAACAACCATTGTGTGAAGATCCCCCTCCCCACACTAGATTTGAGGTGATCCATTCCCCCCAAAGATCTCTCTTAGTTGAGGTCATAAATATTATAATAATTTTTTATATGAAATAAGAATTATAAAGATACTAATATCTTTTTTGCACTGATATTCTATAGGGTGAAAATGACTATGATTTATATCTATCAACACCCACTCATTACCTTGTAGTGATGGATAAAATTTTCAATATCAAAGATGAAAAACTACACAACATAACACTTCCAAAAGGTCATGTGAGAGTGTCTATTAGCGTATCTCATGAGCCTAGCGTCGAGATACCTATTCTACTTAATGGAAAATATATTCATATTTTCAAACAAACTATTATAACATTAATTTCATGGCCATCGGATCTTGTAAAAACACATTTCAACAAGGAGGTATTCATTTACAATTTATTTGTCATGATAAACCTTTAAAAATTAATGAAAAATGGTCTAAACCTATGAATATTATTACAGACGGATAAAGGGAAGGGGTGAAATGAAAGATGACTCAAAACCATCTAAAAAAATCAATAAACTGATCAAAAAGATCTTCCAAAAGCACCTTTACCCCACCCATTGAATTTACACATTTAATTACATTAAAGGTTCATGCGGATTCAGTGTTATAAAGTGGTAGTAGTCGCATAGTATATTTTGAAGAACAAATATATGGAAAGAAAGGTACTAACTACATTGGTTTGTAGAATGTAAATGAAATCATCAACTATGAATGGCTATGATCCTCAATTGTAAATGTGTAAATGATGTATTCTTTCATGATTTAATTTTCCAAGAGCTGATATACTATGTTAATTATGAAAAAGTACGTTTCATAAATTTTTAAGGCATATATATCAATACCAAATGAAGGGATTTCTCCATGAATTTTTTTGGACTTGTAAGTCCTCACACTACCTCTATAGAACAAACAAAAATAGAATAAAAAAGGATGAAATAGTAGAAAACATTTCCAAATCATTTGAAAGAAAACATTGGGATGACATACTCTTCTTAATACCAACATCACAAGGGTAAAGCGCTAAAATTTAATCATATAAAATATATTTTATTTTACTTCATTACTTATTTATTTTTGTGTTTTTAGGAAACCTTGGATTCTCATTGTGGTAAAATTGGATACTCTAAATATTTATTTACTGGATTCACTGTATGGATTACCAATAAATTGACAACACATGAAGGTATTTTTCAATTTATAATACACTACATCCAAAATTTTAGAACTAAACTTCAAGTTATATGATATATATTATGTTTTAATGAGGATTCTGTTATTCTAGGGAGGTGTGTGATTATGATCTAAAACATGGAATTATGACACAGATTGTGCACAAGGACCTTGAAAAGTTCTACAACTAGATACATATCAGGGTATATATAATAAGATTTCACTATCCAAACACATATTTAGGAAAATTACATGTTTTCCTCAATGTTTCTGCAATGTATGAAAAAAAAAATGGAAACGATTGTTGTTATTATGTTTACAAATTTATGAGAGAGATCATACTCCATAAAAATCACACAACCATGAAAAGGTATTTTCAAAGATAATTACTATTTCATTTAAAATATTAATTAATCCTTTATATATTTATATTTTTCTAGTACTACTATGACTGTAGAAAAAAATCACATTCATTAGAAAATATACATTTACATAGAAACGAATGGGCATAATACCTGATCAAAAAATGTACACAAATATCATGAATATGTGACTTCAATAGAAGTAATGAATTGTTTCATATTTATGTTGAATTTATTTATTTTTAGTATTACTCATATAATAATTGTTTTCATATACAGGTGGATTACTTTATTCGAGTAGGGGTGGTTTGTTCGAAGATGATCATGCTCATGAGAGATTTGAATTCAAGTCTGGAACATATAATTTAATTAGAAGGTAATGCTTTTTAATATACTATGTTTTTCCACATAATATTACACAAGTGTCACTTTTTATTTAAAATTGACATTAATTTAAGTAAAAATAATAAGTGACATACTGAAAATTGAGCAAATGCATTCAGATTATTTTAATACTTTAGGAAAATGATCCATGACTCATTTTTGATGTGTAAGAATCAACCCCTGCTCATTCCAACGCTCAGTGTGACAAGTATGACTAAAAGTGTTCGTTAATAGTTTAAAATTAACATTTTAGCTCAAAACATGTCACTCACTTAAAGCCAATAAAATTCACTCCAATTGTAATGATAATTTAGGACATCAATTCATAAATAATTTATGATGTGTATGAAGTAGTCCCACATCAAACCAACACTCGATGCGACAGGTATGACTGAAAATGAGTGTTTATAGTTTGAAATTACATTTCAGTTAAAAAATACAACTAGCATAATAAAAACTGATAAAAGGCATTCATATTGTTTTTGATACTTTAGTAAAATGATC
Organism: Viscum album; assembly: GCA_963277665.1. Classification (NCBI taxonomy): domain Eukaryota; kingdom Viridiplantae; phylum Streptophyta; class Magnoliopsida; order Santalales; family Viscaceae; genus Viscum; species Viscum album. The sequence continues at coordinate 1,226,281,011 of OY728166.1, read as the reverse complement.
TAAATGTAATTTGTGATGTTTCGGAATTTAAAACACCACAATATGATTCATGGTGTTGCCAATATAACTCAAAGTGGGACATTTTATTTAAAATTGACATTAATTTTAGTAAGAATAACAAGTGACATACTAAAAACTAAGAAAATGCATTCAAATTGTTTTGATAATTTAAGGAGACAATCCATGAGTGGTTTTTATGGGTAAGAGTCAACCACACCTTAGTATGATGAAAAATATGACCAGTATGACTCAAAGTGTGTCTATTTATTTTTAAATTGACATTAATTTAAGTAAAAAGAAGAAGTGACATACTAAAAACCAAGAAAAAACATTCAGATTGTTTTAATAGTTTACAATAATGATCTATGAGTCATTTTTGACATGTAGGAATCAACCACACCTCAATATGGCATACGATGTGACTGGTATAACTAAAAGTGTCTGTTATCACTTTAAAATTGACATTTTAGTTAAAAATGCGGCACTCACTAAAAACCAAAAAATCCACTTTTATTGTCTTGATAATTTAGTAATGTTATTCATAAGTCATTTTTGAAATATATAAAGCAGTCTCAGATCAAACAGATGCAAGATGCGACCGATATGACTTAAAATGCGCATTTCTAGTTTGAAATGACATTTTAGTAAAAAAACACAGTTGGGATAATGAAAAATCGAGAAAATGAATTTGGATTATTCTGATACTTTATGAAAATTATTTAAAAGTAATGTTTTACATGTAGGAGTCAAACACACCTCAATATAATGCATGGTATTGTCAATATAACTCAATGTGCTTCTTTTTATTTAGAATTGACATTAATTTTGGTAAAATGAACAAGTGACATACTGAAAAATGAGAAAATGCAATCATATTTTTTTTGATAAATTAGTTAAATGATCCATGGGAAATTTTTGAAACATAGGAGTCAACTTCACATCAATATGGATCATGGTGTGACCTTTAGGACTCCATGTGTTTTTTTATTTCAATTGACTTTAATTTAAGTAAAAAGAACAAGTGACATACTAAAAAGGGAGAAAACACATTCATATTGTTTTGATACTTTTGGAAACCTTCCCATGAGTCATTTTTTATGTGTAGGAATTAACCACACCTCAATCCGATTCATGGTGTGACAAGTATGACTAAAAATGACTGTTATCAGTTTAAAATGCGCCACTCACTAAAAACCAAGAAAACACACTCTGATTGTATTGATAATTTTGTACATAGATTCCTAAGTCATTTTTGATGTGTATGAAGTAGTCTAACCTCAAACCGACCCATATTATGACTGGTATGACTCAAAATGCATGTTTCCAGTTTGAAATGACATTTTAGTAAAAAAAAGACATACTAAAAACCGAGAAAATGAATTCAGATTGTTTTTATACTTTAGGATAATGATCCATCAGTAATTTTTAATTGGTAAGAATTAGCCGCAACTCAATTTTATGCCTGGTATGACTGGTAAAACTCAAAATGTGTTATTATTTAAAATTAACATTAATTTTAGTAAAAGAACAAGTGACATACTGAAAAACTAAGAAAACATATTCAGATTGTTTTGATATTTTTGGACAACAATCCATAACTCATTTGTGACATGTTGGAATCAACCCCACCTCAATACGATGCATGGTGTGACTTGTATAACTTATAATTTCTCTTTTTTATTAAAAATTTACATTTTATTTAATTTATTCTTTTATATTAATGATTAATTTATTTCTTAATAGTATTACTAATATAATATTTGTTTTGTTGTATAGGAAGAATATTTTTCTCAAGTTGAGATGATTTCTTTGACAACTGATAGCATGGGTGGATATTTTTGAGAGGGTATCAAGGGCGTTAAAATATGAAACATTAATATTTTTAAATATTTTTTGGATAATTGTAAATGTAATTATACAAAACATTGTTTGAAATGTATATAACAGTGTTTTTTGTATATACCATGGGAGGGAATTTTTGCATTCATGATGTTAATTAAATGTATATAACATTGTTCTAAATTAAAAGTTCTCATTGGGTGTGCTGTTATATTAATAGCACATTGTAGCAAGCTAGGCCTTTATCAATTCTATTTTGAGCACTGATAAATTCCCCCTTTTATTAAAAAAACTAATGATATTTAATTTATTAATTTTATTAATGTTATAATTTTTATTAATGTTTGTCTTTTAATGGGTAATTAAACTTTCTCACATTTTTTTCTCACATTACATAAATTTTTAAATCTAAATTTATAGTTTATTAATTTTTATTGGTTTATTTTAACATTAATTTAAAATAAAATTAATTTTAAATGTTTAATTTTTTTTTCAAATTTTATATTCTACCATGAAATATATTTCCCCGCCTCTATGAGGAATACTTGCACATGATACCATTTATACTGCTTCTATTCCTATTTTTTTCTTGCTGATGTGCCTTTTTATATTTACTTCAACCATGCATGAAGAGAACTACCCCGATCATGACTTAACAACCTTACAATTACCATGAGAAGGGTTGTTGATACTACATAATATATAGTGAAACCTCAAATTTTCAATTTTGAAGGCTTTTCCAACCTACTCATATCATCAGGTCCATGCTCATATTTTGATTCTGTGAATGTATCCCATTCACATTCTTCTATGATTGTTTGAAGCCTCCTTTTGTGCCTTCTATTTTTTATACTTCCCATGAAATGGGATATTTTTGAAGGATCTCGACATATTGTACTCATTTCATTCCTTCAATACAACCTGTGATGTAGTATAGAATTACGGTGAAGTTGATTAGTGATATCTGTTTATAAATTTATATTTAATAAAGCTAATTTATATCTTTCAAAATATCTTTTTAAATATATTTAATTTAGTTTAATGTATTTGAATTATATTTTCCAATTTTAAACATAATTATATTACGAGATTTCGGTATATATCTCTGAGTATTTAAATTGGAAATATTTTGAAAGGTCTGTTTCAAATATTTTTTGACCAATTATTATGAGGATTATTTTTAATTTATACAAATATTTTTTATTAACTATCTCAATTATAATCATGAAAACTAATTTCTCTATTTGTGATTATTTTTACTATAATTATGGAACTATTATTATTGTTTTGAATTGATTTATCCATGGAAGGTGTTTGTTATTATTTGCAGTTTGGTATTTAAATTGATTCCATGTAATCATACAATGTATCAAACATAATCTATAACAAATTTGAAAGATTACCATTCCCTTGATAAAAATTATGTAATTTTTCAAAAATACTATCCAGTTCTTAAAAATCTGATGTGATAATTATTTCATCTTCTAGAAAATATCTCAAGTTATGAACCACATCTTCTTCGACTACTATTTCCTTAATGAGAGGAAATGATACATTACTCAAGAACCACTACATGTGATTATATTCTTTATCTTATGTCTATGTCATCGTTATTTCTTATGTTTGTAACACTACTTCTTATCTCTCATACATATGCTCACACCTTCTATTTATGATTTTCCATTCAAAATAATTCTTTCTTTCTTCAGGATGTGACTCTCGTATTCTAAATTTAGGACTGTTTGGGTTGTGAAACATATTGTCTAATGTTATTGATGTAATTTGATTTTGACTCCCCATAAAAAAGTTAATGTGTTATTGTGGTCATCCATTCACTTTATATGAAAGGATATTTTTAATTAGGTTACGATACCTATTAAAAATATAGTATAGTGCATAATGGATCTATCGCAGGGTGGAGAGGTATAAGAGTATAATAGGACCAATTTAAACCAAACTACTATAAAAATCTCTAGGTATATTATTTTATTTTCCATTTACAAATTGACTATGTTAATTAACTTTAATAATTAATCTATATCTCTAAATTTTTAATATCGACTATTTAATTACCCCTATAGACCATCGTTAGTCACCATATCAGACCTAAAAAATAGTATCAATGGGTGACCCCATTATGAATTATTAGTTTATCTCTATTGTATTTTACTAATGATAATAATTGGTATCAAAAGTTTGATTTTTTTAAGGATATATTGTCTCTATTATTTCTCTTCCTGATATAAAACACCAGGTATCAAGAACCTATTCCTCTTGGATATAGATTTTGTTGTCTATATTTTATCATGATAACCTTTTCATAGACTTCACAATCTAAGGGAAAGATCTTTAAGATGGTAGTAATAAGTTCCAGTGTACCGCCTCATTTTTATGGAACAAATTATGGATTTTGAGAAACACGAATGGAATCTTACCTCAAGAAATTTAAAATTTTCATTAGACTATAATGAAAAAACCATACCATTAGAGTTGCTGTTCTATAACCAATTGTTTTTACATAGGATTACATGTATATTCAAAGAAGTGAATATTAATTAAACAACATATTACATATTATTCTTTGTTCTGCAAGACTTTAATGTAATAATTTCCTTGAGTATCTATCACATTCAGAATGGAATAGTTTTTCCCCACTGTGATGAGAATCTTGAAGTGTCATGATAATATTATTAAACCCAGTTTTACAGTTGGATAACATTATATGATAGGGTATATAGTTTGTTGACTATCAACTATGAGTAATTGTAAGGGGATGAGACTTCATATCATGAATTTTAGACTTGGTAATCTCCAAGATTGGTGATTATGAGAATAAACCTTCCAATATAAAATCCTCATATTTATGTGTCATCAGATATTCATATTTATTCATGTGTGTAATGGTCCTTATACTTTATGATTATTATTAATCCATGTCATGGCTCAAACACTTGTATTTACTAACCAACACATTGACGTCATATGCTCGCGGGAAGTAGGGTATGTTGGTGCATCATGAATGACATGTTATTAATGAATAATTTGATGATGGATTTTTCCATTCTATATTTATGGAAGTTGATATCTTATCTCTTTGATTGAAATAGAACTACCACACTAAATTTGATGGCCATGGTGTAATGATGCTATTATTTCAGATTGTAAAAGAAAGATGCATCAAGCATATATGTTGATGATACATGGGTGAAACCTGCTTGATGAGATATTATGACAAAGGGATTATATTGCACAATGAATTCTCATATGTGGTTATTGACGTTGTGACATTAAATTCTTTCTCTTAGGTGTCCTGACCAGTTTTTTGATTTTAATCTCGGGATTTAGAAACTACCTCTTAATTAAAATGATAAATAATCTTAGAGAGTTATACACTAAGTGTTTCTGTTGATTTAAATTAAACTCTATTTTAATTTAATTGTAGGAATAAAGATTATTCTCAAAAATAATAAATAATTTTATTCCAGATTCATGATCCCCAAAGTTAAATAAAAATTTATTCTCAAGGTAATTATTAAATTATATAGATATATAATATTTATTTATTTAAATAATATTTATTAAATATTTATTCCTCAGACTATGAATAGAATATTTATTTTCTTAGAGGACCAAGATTGTTTCCAGTGATAAATATTTATTTGCAATAAAGTAAAATAACATTTATTATTTTTCTAATCAGCACAGGGTATGGAATACAAATTATATAATTATTCTAATACATGGCATGGGGTCATACATTGGTTTATCATTTTATTGAGGGAACTTATGTGATTAATTAAATTACAAACCCTAAACCTATGTCTACAAATAGACCGCTAATACATTAAAAGATATATTAATTAAGAATCATTGTGCACAATGGATTCCTCTCTAGAATAATCATATTTATTCTCACACCCTTTCAAGAATGAGAATATTAAGATAATTTCTTCAAGACTAAAGAAAAATAAAGTGATCAAGATGAATAATGAAAGATGATCAATCAACTATACTAGCACTCAACGATTCATTAGTGTCATTCAGAGATCATTGGAGCACGTGTGGATCACCACTAGAGGGATATTACACTTGGATCCAAAAAGTGTAACACTAGATTATCGAAAAGGGTTTAAAATGACTAACATCTACTATAAAGAGAAATCTAAATAATGAGGTATTATTTCTTCCAATATAATTATATTAAATATAAATATTACTTTAAAAGATCTTCCCTTGCTTCCAAAATTTTTCATTGTTATTATTATTTAGAAAATTTTCATTGGTCATAATGTGATGTCTGGTACAATATGTGAATGATCCATTGAATATAACATTTGCTGAGTTGGGATCAGCCTCAATAATTTCTTCCACTACAACTAGAACAATCAAGTGGTATCAGAGGGGCCACATTCAAATTTATACTTATTTAATTGATTTTTTATCATTCAATTTTTAAAAGTTAAAATTCATTTCTAGTTTTAAGTCATTCTTTATCCATCGTCAAAATATATTCTTACTCATCTCAATTTCAAGCTCATATTACCAAGATTGGTTGATAATGAACAAAGATCACATATGAAAAACCCATCCAGAGGTGGTATGGATTCTAGATGTATAAGAGAGGGTTACACGACATGTAAAACTTTGTTACATTTCATGTATTATTTTCATTTCACAAGGACCCCCATGTGGATTATAGGTTATCATGAATTAGTATATGTCACATATAAATAATGCACCATGTGTTGTGCATCTAGGGTGATAGACAACTTTTCAGGAGTACACATCATGTATATTGATTACATGTAGTGTAGACCATGTGTTTTCAAGGTGGAAAATATATGCTAAAACCATGTCATGTAATTAATATAAAATGGGTTATTAATACACGACACATACATACTAGAAGTTGTGTAACATGAAGTACATGAAATGTATACTTTCAACACACTGGGTACTTCATAAATGTCTATGAGAAGTACACATAGAATACCTAGGCATATACTGTCGATATCCAATGAAGAGAAGTACATGTTTTGTGGTGGGATTTCACACCCCAAGTACTTTACCTATTTACGTGAAAATATTAAATTTAATTAATTACTCTATTAAACCTCATCAACCTGAGTTTTGTGGGTTGTTATGTTGATAGTACATGACGGTCATTATGTTTTATATTATATTAAATTCTTAATTAATTCCACATAATATTTGAAACTATGAATCATTCATATTTATTGTATTATAAATACTTAACACATTAAAAGGGAATAATAGTTCCATACTATGATGAGAATCTTGAAGTGTCATGATAATACTATTAAACTTATTTCTATGGTCAGATAACATTTGATGATAGGGTATATAGATTTTTTGAAATCACCTCTGAGTAATTGTAAGAAAATGAGACTTTATTTCATGATGTTCACAGTTAGTAATCTCCAAGCCAGGAGATTATGGGAACAAACCTTCCAGTAGAAAATCTTCATGCTTATGATTCATCAGATATTCTTATCTACGAGTGTGTGTAATGGTTCTTATAATTTAAGATTATCATTAATCCTTTTCATGACTCAAACACTTATATTTACTGACCAACACATTGATGTCATATGTTCGTGGGAAGTAGGGTATATTGGGTGCATCATGATAGACATGTTATTAATGAATAATCTGATGAAGTATTTTTTCCTTAAATGTTTATGGAAGTTGATATCTTATCCCTTTGATTTAAATAGAACTATGACATTAAATTCTATGGACATGGTATAACGTTGGGTTTAGTAGAGATAGTAAAAGGAAGACACATCATTTATATAGTTTGATGATTGGGGTGTTCAACTTTCTCGATGAGATATTATGACAAAGGGATTATATTATAAAATTAGTACTTGTATGTGGTTGTTGATGTTGCAACATTAACTTATTTATCTTGGGTTCCTTCACCAATTTCTAGAATATAATATTGGACTTTAGGCAAGACCCTTTAATTCCAATGAGAAAGAATACTAGAGGGTCACACACTATGTGTTTCTTTTAATTTCAATTAAATTCTATTTTAATTTGATTATAGGAATAAATATTATTCTTAAAATGAAGAATAATTTTATTCAAGACTAATGACCCACAAAATTAAATAAATATTTATTCTCATGGTAATTATTAAATTATAAAGATATATAATATTTATTTATTATAAGTTTATTAAATATTTATTCATTGGATAAAAATTATATTATTATTTTAATACATGGCATGTGGCCAGACATTGGTTTATCATTTTATTAAAGGAATTTGTGTAACTAATTCTCATCTTTATTCTCACATCCTCTTAAGAATGAGAAGATCAAGATAATTTCTTCATTAATTAAGAAACATGAAGCAATCAAGAAAAATAATTCAATATGATCAATCAAACATGATAGAACTCAACAATTCATCAGTGTCATTTGGAGATCATTGGACCTTATATGGATCACTGCAAGAGGGATTCTACACTTGGATCAAAAAAGTGTAACACTTTCAAATGATCAACATCTAATATGAATATAAATATCAAAAATGAATTATTATTTCTTCTAATATAATTAAATTAATTATAAATATTACATTAAAATATATTCTCCTGGTTCCGGAATTTTTCATTTTCATTATTCATTTGAAAATTTTCATTGGTCATGATGTTCATGTCGTGTACAATATGTGAAATATACATCGAATCCAATATTTTTTAACTTGGGATCAAAATTGATATGTTCTTCCACTACAAATGGAACCATAAAGTTGTATCATAGGGGTCACATTCAAATTTATACTTATTTATTTGATTTTTTATCATTCCACATTTAAAATTTAAAATTCATTTCATGTTTTAATTCATTATTGATCCATATTCAAGGTATATTCTTAATCATTTCTATTTTTAGCTCATATCACCATGATTGGGTGATAATGAAAAAAGATAACATTTTAATAACATATCCAAAGGTTCCTTGGATTCGAGATGGATAAGACTGGGTTACACGATGTGTACTCCTTTGTTACATGTCATTTATTCTTTTCATTTCACAAGTAACCACATGTAGATTCTAGGTTATCGTGTAATTAGTACATGTCCCATAAAATAAATTCACCATGATTTGGCCAGCTTGTGTGACATAAAACTTTTCCATAGTACACACCATGTAGATTGATTATATGTTTCGTAGTCCATGTGTTTTCAAGGAATAAAACATAGGGTCAAAAAATTTCATGTAATTAATATACAATGCGTATTTAATACATGACACATACATACTAGAAGTTGTGTAACTTGAATTACATGATGTGTATTCTTTCTACACTCTTGTTACTTCATAAATGTCCGTGAGAAGTACACACTGAGTCCATAGGCATGCACTATGGATATCTATTGAAGAGAAGTACACACTATGTGTTTGGATTGCACACCCTAAGTAATTTAGCTATTTATGTGAAAATATTAAATTTAATTAATTACTTCATTAAACCTAATCAACCTGAGTTTTATAGGTAATTATGTTGATAGTGCATATAGTTAATTATGTTTTATATTATATTAAATTTCTAATTAATTCCACATAATATTTTAAATTGTGAATCATGTATTCTTATTGTATACTAAAGACTCAACACATCAAATTGTACTGGATATTTAATGTTCATGTGTTCCATGTGGCATTAAATTGGAAGTAAAAACCTTGAATTTAAGACACATTCCATGTACACAATATGTCTTATGAGTTCATTGTTTACAATAAAACCATATTGAATGGTTTGGATAGGTAATAATTGAATTTATTCCAAGTACAAATCTATATAATATTTTATTGAGTTTTAAATGAAATAAAATAATTTATTTTATTCAAAATAAAAGTGGATGATAATTTTATGATGATTGGATGAAATAATATAAATGTTAGGGCCAATAGGAGCCTATATACCCTAAGAGGGGGGGGGGGGGGTGAATCAGGGTATGGATATTCTTTTTCAAAATTATTTCCGCCCCACTAGATCTTGACCTCTTTATTACAAGGGTCACTTTGTTTGCTCTTGTGTGTAAACTATGATCACTTATTTACTTCTTTATCTAATGATGATGCTTTGAATGCAATTCAGGGAAGGAAATAGGCAGACACATAGATTTTTACTTGGTTCACCCTCACTGGGCTACGTCCAAGGAGCATACGCCGACAAGTTGTTGGTCGTACGAAATTCCACTATTCTTTACTAGATGTGGATACAAAGTTTGGGATAGATCACTTATATGCCCAGACTCACTGCCTTTACAAAGTTTAGGGTCAGCTCACTGCTTTCCCAAGGGTCACTCCCTATTTCTATCTCTCTAGCTCACTGACGGTGGAGAGGATCACCTTCTTCCTCTTCCTAAGCTCACTACTCTGGAAGGGAATCCACTCACAGTTTATAGACCTGTAGGTCTCTTCATTATCACTAATGAATGCATCCTACAGTGTATGTAGATGCTCTAATGAAGTCCAAATTTCATCCAATGATGAATACCCCTTTGCCTCTTAACCACTGGGAAATTCAATTTGGAAACAACTTTGCAAAGCACCCTACTTCGCTAGGCTTCCAATTTCGCGAAGCTCAAACAAGCCTTCGTGAAGCTCCTGCCTTTTCACGAAGCTCTATCACGAAGTACTCTCGCGATGCACAGACATTCGCAATGCTTAGGCCGTCACGGAGTTCCTGCCTCTACGCAAAGATCACTGAGCCAACGCGGGGCACACGCCTTTCGCGGAGCTAGAATAGCCGCCGCGAAGCTCCCCTTTCGCGAAGCACACTGCCTTCGCGAACCACCTCTGCGAACCGAGAGCTATGGATTTTCTCTGAAAATTCTCTCTACTTATCTCGAGGGGGTCGGCCCTTATTTATAGGCAATTCCACCGACCCTCTAACTTTCCGTGCGAAGTCAACGCCACATCATCTAAAATCAAGAAGCTCCGAAGTTTCTGTCGGAATTTTGTCCAAATAACGAAGCACCACAACAATTTTCCGATCGCAGAACTCGTCGTAATCGCGAAGCATTCCATCAATTCCTTTGAGCCTTCGCCGCGAAGCTCCCTCTCAATGCCCTTCATCGCCGCGAAGATCCCTTGCAAAGCCCTTCATCACCGCGATGCGCTTCAGCCTCTGCCATTCGCGAAGTTTGTCGTAATCGCGACGACTCACCGCCTCTATTTTTCCGGCCTTCGCAAAATCCAATCCATGCATCCCATCTTCGCGAAACTCATTCCTTTTCCATATAAAAATATGATCTTCATGGAAATCCTATTTTCGCGATGCTTACCAAACTTTCAAATTTTGGACCCCAAAAATTTGGCAAACACTGGGAAACGGCGCCACATTGTACTTCTCTTTTGTACCACCTCCAGATCATCCTTTCCTTTGTCTTCATTCTTTGTCAACATGGATTGTCAAAAATTTCTTGGGAACTTGACAATTCTCCATGGAAACCTGATTTGTCAACAAACACAATCAACCCAAAAATACTGCAATGTTACCTTGAGGGATTTTTTCCCAACAATCTCCCCTTTGGGTTTGTTGAAAATTATTCATAACTCTTCTCAGAAAGATTTTCTACTCGTTGATACCTCATTGAGTCTTCTTCCAGCCGCTACCACCATTCGCCTCTTGCAATTCTGATAGCATTCAAGGATTCACTTAACACGTACTCTAAGCCCACATGAGCAATGCTCGGCGTGAGAAACAAGAGTAGTATGAAAAGTTCATCAATGAATCACTTCATGTCAGACACCCATTATCGATTCCAAACTGATACCAATTCTTAAATTGATACCAATTGTTGAACCACACTGATCCCAATTGGTGATAGCTGGAAACCTTCTCACACCTTTCCAACATCACTCTTCTGCTTTTATCACAATCCTCAGCTGTCGTGATATCTATTCTTTGATCGATCACTTATAACATCGTCATATTTAATACTCTCCCCCTATATGTCTTCTCCTTCAACTCCCCCTATCTGGCTGCTCCACTTGTCATATTCTCCCCGTGTCTTTGAAAAAGACATTTTCTCCCTTTAAAAGCCACAGTTTCTCCCCCTTGAGGAGTCACTATTTCTCCCCCTTTGTCAACGAACCCAAAGAGAACTCCTCTGCGGTCTGAGACATTGGTAAGAAAACCCATTAGCACAGTAGAGAAAAACACACCATACCTTGGGGAGAGGGGGGGTGGTCCGCATCCACATTATTTCAAGTGCGGGAAGTTGTCTGAACTCCCAGAGGAAGTCAATGTCTCTCAAAATCTTCCTTGGGTAAGGCCTTTTTCATAATGTCTGCAACCTGTAGCTCTGTAGGCACATACTCCAACTTCACAATGCCTTGCTCCACCTTCTCCTTGATGAAGTGATACTTTATCTCAATGTTCTTTGTCCTTGAGTTATGGATGGGATTTTTGCTGAGATTCATAGCACTTGAGTTATCACACTGGATTCTGATCGGAGACTTCAATTCAACTCCCATATCGTCAAGATGAAATCCATTGTACCCTGGATATTATGAAGTATTCTTTTCACTACAAGCATGTGGAATTCCTTGGGATTACTCTGATATCTCACTTCTTGGCATGTGGCGAAAACAATATCAGGCTTTGTTTTGGTCAAGTACAGCAAACCTGCTGATAATCTTCCTGTTTTTAGTGAAATTAACTGCCCTGCCACTGTCATCTTTTGATGATTTCATCCGGGTAGAAACCGAAGCCTTCATCTCCTTGGAATTTTCCATTCCAAATCATTTCAAAACCTCCATGTAATATTTTTATTGAGAAATGAATGTGTCATTCCTGCCTTGTGTAAAATATAAACCAAGAAAAAACATTAGCTCACTAATCATAGACATTTCGAACTCATGTTTCTTGAATTCAGAAGATTGTCTCCACTATGCTTCATCTGATCTTCCAAATATTATGTCTTCTTCCTAGACCAACATCATCATCCTTAGATTACTATTTTTATTAAAATAAATATTGTAATCAAATCCCATACGCTAAAAACCAAGCTTCTTCAAATACTGATATAGCCTTCAGTACCATGCTCTTGGTGCTTGTTTCAGCCTATATAACGCCTTCTTCAGCCTGCAAACTTTTTTCTCATCCTCATGAATGAGAAAAAAATCTGGCTGCCCAATGTACACCTCTTCTTCCAGAAACCCATTTAGAAATGTAGTCTTGACATCCATCTGGAACACTTTGAACTTTCTTTGCACTACAATGGCTATAAATAATCTGATTGTCTCCTGCCTTGAAATCGTTGCAAATGTCTCATCACCATCTATTCCATCTATCTGGGAGTCTCCTTTGCACATCATTCATGCTTTGTTCTGAATCAATATGCCATATTCATTCATCTTGTATTAATAGACCCATTTAGTCCTGATGACGTTTTTATCTTCTGGCCTCGAAACAATCTCCCACGTCTGATTCTTCTCAATTCCGATCCATCTCTTCATTCATGGCCTGAACGCAGTTTTCATCTTCAGCTGAATCAGCAAAGCATTTCAGCTCAACTTGAGATAGACAAGATGCCTGCTGTAGTGATTTAATTTTCCTTGTCTGAACTAAATCCGACTGATCACCAATGATATTCTTTCTATCAATTTCAGCTCAGCTCTTTGGATTCCTTGCAGACATAGATTTTACACTTTCTTGTTCATCATCAGTGTCTTCTTCTAAATCATTATCAGCCACTTCTGCCCTCCCTATGTTTCTTACTTCCTCATCACTTTCATCAGGAAGTTGTTCACTGACTCATTTTTCAGTGGCTTCATTTCTTTTAGCTACTTTTCTCTGTGTCACTGTTCAATGACTTCATTTCTTTGAACCTCTTCTCTCAGATTTTTGTTGAAACACCTTTGATTTTCTCTCATAGCTTCTTGGTATCCTGAAAGCAGTCAGCTTATACCAAATTGTAGATAAAAAAGATAAGAATGAGATGCATGATTATTGCTGCTTCTCCATGTGTTTCTTTCTTCCCTCGATAGGGAATGTCTGAGCTGAGTCATTAAATTATTGCTTTGATGTCTCTTGCATCTGATTCTATTATTGAATGCTCCCCCTATGTTATACAACACTTCCTGGGGTTAGTCCCAACTGTATAGACCCATAACCAATCTTCTTCTCCTTCATCATCTATTCTCATCTTCCACTTGGAATTGAGCCATTAACAAAATCTCTAAGCCTACTGAGTTGGAACTCAGTGTAGGAAACAAGAGATAAAGTTAATAACACAATCACTTCCTATTGTGCTCTGATGCTCCATTTCTTCTTCAACTCTGGTACCTGATTTGAATCACTTTAATCTCTGGATCATATCACCTCTCCACTTTTAATCTTTAGATTCCACTTCCCCTTGGATCGTATCTCCCTAAAACCTGAAACACTTGAATCATCAGTTAATATCATTTATATACATAGGGATAGGGGATTCTTCTGGAATCCTCAAGACGAGGATGGTGTTTGATCCTGATGGGTCAACCCTTTGATTCTTTCTTTTAGAGCATCACACTCATTATTTGCTTCTTCTAACTGCCTAACCAACTTCAGCTTTTCTGGCCATATGACTAAGCATTATTTACCCACATTTGGAGCCTTTTTATGATATGTAGATTCGGTAGGCATAGCTTTCCTCACACTTTGAGGTTTAAACCCATCGGTATACATTTCCTTCTTTGATGTTCTTCCAGTATGCCACTTCCTCTGATTTTTTCTCTGAGTAAGAATCTCTCTGCTTGACATCTTACCTTTATTATTCCACCATTGCATGGATCTTTCACTTTCTTCCACTTCTCACTGCGGAACACGACATGTGAATTTTTCAATGCATTCTTTGTTCGTCTTTCTTTTATCAGATGTCTGAGTCACCACACTCTTTTTCACCGGTGGTGAGTACTCCATTGAACATTCATTCTTCTTTATCACACCTGGAGTAGATCTCCCCTTAATCATCCAGGTTTGTTCACATTCTCTCCTTGAGAGTTGTTGTGAGTATGATAGAGGAGGTGACTGATACACCTTTTGTTCATCTCCATGTGACTCCCCTGAGGCTCTAAGCCTATTCTTCACCTTACCATGTTGTCTCCCAGTGTAGAATTTCTCATTATGCATCACTGGAGTCGAGAATCTCTTTTTGAGTTCCTTTTCCCTCCTTTCGTTCTTCTTGCTGCAATTTCTTGCCAAATTCCCATAATCTGAACATATAAAACATTCTCCATCAAAGGCATACCTCGTTTCTTCGTTTCTATGTTGATATTCTGATACACCTTGAGTTCTTCTTCTGACACGGGGCTCTTGAGCTTCCTCACACATACTCATGGTGTGGCCTGTTCTTCCATAGTAATAGCATCTAACAGATGCTTTACTCTGAGATAATCTTCTCTCTAATTTCTCATGATGCTTCTTCTTATTCTCAGATTTAGTAATGTTTCTGTTTTCACAACTTGAAATGTATTCCAGAGACTCTGAAAAGAAGCTTGACGTGTGACCATGAATCCCATAGAAATAGCACATGTCGTCACTTCTTTTTGTAACTGACCTCTTAGTCCTATCTCCAGCACCTACAAGTTTTTCTCCACTCCTAGAACTATTCACGACTATCTTCTTATCATGAATGGGAGGTGATTCATCAAATCCAATACCAGATTTTCCGAAACATGCTGGTCTTTGATCTGAGAAAATATTCTGTTGTTTCTCTTCAGAAATAGCATATCTGTTCTTCATTTTATCATCACTTGTCGAAGAATGATCAAATAGAAAGTGTAAGGCATCCTTCATTTTTGGCATTCCTTTAGCATTGGATTTCTCCACTTCATTCTTTACTAATTCTAGCTCTTCTTCCAACTTCTGAATCTTCATATCCCTTGATTTAAGTTGGGAATTGAATTCTCTTCTGAGATTCTTTCCACGACTCATCTCATCTTCCAATTCTTGTGTGAGATTTTCTACCATACCACTTTTCTCCTTTACATTCAATTTTTCTTGAGAAACAGATTCAGAGATAGATTCATTCTCTTGTTGGAGCCTTTGATTCTTTTGAACTTGTTCAGAAAACTATGTAGCTAGATCATCATTCCTGGCTTTGAGATTCTGAATTTCATCTGTGTTCAGATTCTTTCCCTTGTCATAAGCTTTTGATTTTTCAACCTTTGACAATCTCTTTCGCAGTTCTTCATCTTGATAATCATTCTTCTCTGTTAGGTCAGTAACCACATCAATAATCCTTTGGTTTAAGCCTCTTAGCTTGTTGACCTCAATGTCCATTACTTTGATCCAGATATCTTTAGATTTAACTTCTTCATCCAATTTCTTTTTCGTATTGACAACATCTACTGGTGGCTTCCTTCTCAAAACTTCTTCATCATTAGTTGTTTTGGTATCACTTTTATGTTCATGTACTTCACTCATTCCAACATCTTGATTGAGTGAATCAATCTTTTCCCTATCAGATTCATCCAGTCCTTCTATTAGTAAGCTGTTTGATTCTTTTAATTGAATCACACTTTTTTCCATAAACACTTCCACACTGAGGAATACCACCTGACTTCTGATTCTTCTTTGATGTTTTTCCCTTTTCCATGGCACACTGAGATAAGAGCATACTGATTCTTTAACCACACAGCTCGACTACACCAAGTCGGAGCAAACAAATCTAATAAAAGAAACCTTCCCTCTGATACCAATTATTAGGGCCAATAGTGGCCTATATACCCTGAGAGGGGGGGTGAATCAGGGTATGGATATTCTTTTTCAAAATTCTTCCCGCCCCACTAGGTCTTGACCTCTTTATTACAAGGGTCACTTTGTTTGATCTTGTGTGTAAACTATGATCACTTCTTTACTTCTTTATCTAATGATGATGCTTTGAATGCAATGTAGGGAATAAAACAGGCAGACACATAGATTTTTACTTGGTTCACCCTCACTGGGCTACGTCCAAGGAGCATACGTCGACAAGTTGCCGGTCATACGAAATTCCACTATTCTTTACAAGATGTGGATACAAAGTTCAGGCTAGATCACTTATATGCCCAGGATCACTGCCTTTACAAAGTTTAGGGTTATCTCACTACTTTCCCAAGGGTCACTCCCTATTTCTCTCTCTCTGGCTCACTCCCAGTGGAGAGGATCACCTTCTTCTTCTTCCTAAGCTCACTACTCTGGAAGGGAATCCACTCACAGTTTATAGACCTGTATGTCTCTTCATTATCACTAATGAATGCATCCTCCACTATATGTAGATGCTCTAATGAAGTCCAAATTTCATCCACTGATGAATACCCCTTTGCCTCTTAACCACTGGGTAATTCACTTTGGAAACACCTTCGCAAAGCACCCTACTTCGTTAGGCTTCCAATTTCACAAAGCTCAAACAAGCCTTCGCGAAGCTCCTACCTTTTCGTGAAACTCTATCGCGAAGCACTCTCACGATGCACAGACCTTTGCAATGCTTAGGCCGTCGCGGAGCTCCTGCCTCTACACGAAGCTCACTGAGCCAACGCGGGGCACACGCCTTTCGCGGAGCTAGAATAGCCGCCGCGAAGCTCCTCTTTCGCGAAGCACACTGCCTTCGTGAACCACCTCTGCGAATCGAGAGCTATGGATTTTCTCTGAAAATTCTCTCTACTTCTCTCGAGGGGGTCAGCCTCTATTTATAGGCGATTCCACCGACCCTCGAACTTTCCACAAAAAGTCAACGCCACATTATCTCAAATCACGAAGGTTCAAAGTTTCCGTCAGAATTCTGTCCAAATCGCGAAGCACCACAACAATTTTCCGATTGCAGAGATTGTCGTAATCACGAAGAATTCCGTCAATTCCTTCGCGTCTTCGCCTTGACGCTCCCTCACAATGCCCTTCATCGCCGCAAAGATCCCTTGAAAAGACCTTCATCACCGCGATGCGCTTCAGCCTCTTCCATTCGCGAAGCTTGTCGTAATCGCGACGACTCACCGCCTCTATTTTTCCGGCCTTCGCGAAATCTAATCCATGCATCCCATCTTCGCGAAACTCATTCCTTTTCCATATAAAAATATGATCTTCATGGAAATCCTATTTTCGCAATGCTTAACAAACTTCCAAATTTTGGACCCCAAAAATTTGGCAAACACTGGGAAACGGCGCCACCTTGTACTTCTCTTTTGTACCGCCTCTAGATCATCCTTTCCTTTGTCTTCGTTCTTTGTCAACATGGATTGTCAAAAATTTCGTGGGAACTTGAAAATTCTCCATGGAAACCTGATTTTTCAACAAGCACAATCAACCCAAAAATACTTCAATGTTACCTTGAGGGATTTTTACCCAACACTAAAATTAATTAATTAATTAATAATATAATTAATCAGATTAATTCATACAAATTTTATATTATTAAAGAATGAATTGAAATGAATACTAGCGAGTTGTTTTAAAATCATAGTCATTCCATGTGTATGACTGATCAATATGTTGACCTGATCTTATAAACTTATTCATAACTTATTATATACCCCTTTACTAATTTTATATGAAATGTGCATAATTTGTGTGAAATATTGATGTTTAAATATTAAATATAATTTTTGAGCATTATTTGAATTCAACCAGATTCAAGTTAGTTTACTATTTTAATAATAAATATCTCTATAATTATCAAGATTTTATGGTTCTGGTTTTCTAGGATTCATATTTCAATATACAACATTTAATTAGAAGGGATCTTGGGCCAATTAGGCCATTTGAGGGGTCATATGGACCACACAAGAAGACCCAAAGAATTTGTGATAAAATTGGACTAGCTATGAATATTGAATTACTGGGCTCAATCTAGAATTCCAAATTACTTTATTCTCCTACAATGTTTGGGGGCCAATTGAAGGAGTCATGGATATAAAGTTCAAGGCCAACTCCAATAAAAAGGGGCCCAACTGATGCTTTGAAATCCAGCCCATGATTCTGGATGGGAATTAATATTCGGACACTATTCATGACATTTCTGATGATCTATTAATCAAATAAAACTAATATTTTTATTGTGAAATAGGATATATAGTTAGTCAACTTTGTTTAAAAAATAAATCATATTTTATGAAATTTTCCTATTCAAAAATCCATTCACATTTTGGCCTTCGAAAAAGCATGGATAGAAATGGACAATTTAACATTGTTTATGAAAACCTCCATAACTTTGGCTCCAAAAGTCCAAATGGATACAAATGTTTAGAGTAATCTCCCAACATTATTATCTACAACTTTTAAGTAGGAGATAGCTTGATATTCAGCTAAATTGATGTCCAAATCGTGTATCCAATTAGAGGGGTAGTTTTGGAATCCAAACAGTCCACCACTTGGGGCTATAAATACATACCATCCTCTCCTTTAAAAAGAGTTGACATTTCAGAAGAGAAGATCACACATTGGAACAAAACAATCTTTGAAAAATTCCTGGTAGGACCTTCTATACTCATGTTTTTACTTGAGAGACCTTTCCTCCTCTATTGGTTTTAATTTACTTTTTGCAGTTTTCTTCGTTTATAATTTCACAAGTGTTTGTCATTGTAATTCTGTTTTAATGAAAGTTTCTTCTTCAATATCTCCTATTATCATACACCTTATGTAGTTTAATATTAATTTTCTTAAAATAGTTTAAATACATTCTAATCACCTTCCCTTCATTTTCTTTCCCATTCAATATAAAGTCAGTATTTAATTCCCTTTATCGTTAGTGTGTGTGTTCGACACACCACTCTTTTCTTATCCCTTTATTTTTCTTATATTCTTAATTTATCATCATAATAATTATAAAAAAATTACTAATAATTTCAATGGATGAGTAAATCTCTCATTGGGGTGAGTTATAATTTAATTATTTTAAGTGATTGAGAGCATTTTCTCGATGAGTATTCTTTAATTTAACGTTTTGTACGTTGGAATTAACATGTCATGAATTAATGACCTATTTTATTTAATGTATGGATTCCAAGGATTATTAGAACCATAAGTACAAAACCAAAATCATGTACTGATTGATATTATAATCCTAGTTAAGTTATGGCTTGGATTAAATCCTCAACACTTTGGAATTCCAATCTACATTATCTTGTGAAGTGGGTGTTAAGTTAAATGCAATATAAAACAAGACTCAAGGATATCACAAGCTTAACTACCTAATTATAACCTCACCCCAATGTTTATCAATTGTTAAATCAATATTAATCAATCAATCATTTCAATTAAACTCTGCAAACAAACACCCTAATCAAAATACAATCAAATAAAAACAGTTGACTATTAAAAAGTATCATCACCGAGGATTCGACCTGAGTGCTGCTATACACATTAGCAGAGCATCAGAACTTTGAACGGTCAATACGTGAAAATTGGCCACATGTTCAAATGGATCCTTTTTCGAGGATTGTGCAATTAAATAGTCATTAGTTTCTTGTTATTGTAAAAAAAACAAAAAAAAAACAAAATTTAATTTTTTTTTGAAAAAAAAACACAAAGAAAAACCCACCTTCTCATAAAAATCATAAACATAAAAAAACACAATGAAAAACTCATCTTCTTATTTCTGCCAAAATCTCTCTGAATTCCCCGTATCCTCCCAAACAATCCCTTAGATTTGTTTGAGCCAAAAATTGAGCGATCACTTCGCCAACTTAGGAGGAACATAATAGATAATCAACTCATTCAAGAACCTGTCCTTGTCCAACTAATAGAATTATAAATGGACAATCCTATAGAAAAAACCCTTAAAGAACATGATTCCCCTGATATGAATTAACAACCTCTTGGTATTCAATACCCAAACATAGAGTCTGACTTCGAACTCAAATCGATTTTGATTCATCTTTTTCCTTATTTCCACGGGCTAGCCAGTGAGGATCCACATCTCCACCTCAAAGAGTTCCAAGTGGTGTGTTATACCATAAAGCCTCAAGGGTTTTTGAGGAACAAATCAAAATAAAATCATTCCCTTTCTCCCTAGATAACATTGCTAAGTCATGGATCCACTACCTTCCTCCTGGTTCCATAACCTCATGGATTGACATGAAATGACTTCTCTTAGAGAAATTCTTTCATGCTTCTCGTGTTGCTTCCATCCGAAAGGAAATAAGTGGTATCCTTCAATTCCCAAATGAATCACTACATGGGTACTGGGAGAGGTTCAAAAATCTTATTGAAACCTACCCACATCACCAAATCCCTGATCAACTCTTGATCCGATACTTCTATGACAGGTTATTGGCTATGGAGAGAACTCTCATTGATACCACAAGTGGTGGTGCTCTTATTTATAAAACTCCTATAGCTGCAAGAGATCTCATAAGAAACATGGCTGAAAACACACAACATTTTTATACTCTAGCACATGCTCAAGTCAAGAAATCCCAAGATAGTTAGTCGATAGAGCAGAACAAGATGACAGAGTCGATAGGTGAACTTATAAGTCTTGTGCGACAACTAGCTATGGCTTCAAAATCCCCAACCTCATCTTCTCCACAATCTTTGTTCCCTGGATAAATCAAGAACTATAGAATCTGTAGCTCCCCATCTCATCCAAATGACACATTTACACAACTTCAAGAGGATCAATCTAATTCATTCAGACCAATGGAGCTTAATGAAGCATATGCTCCATGGAACACCAATCCTCAACAATTAGGTAAGTTCATTAGAAACTTCATCCTACCTCAATTTGCGCCATTATCTTCTTCATAAAAGTAAGTATTAAGGTATGGAAACCCGATCCCCCAATTCCCTCCTCAAAACCCAAACTAGTTCAAATATGGTCAATGTGTTGGTAAATTCCAACAACCTTATCCATTTGTTCCTCAACCTCAAAGGATAAATCCTTCTCTTTCTCCTCCTGGATTCCACTATCCTACTGAGCCTTCTCAATTCCAAAATCAATACAGTCTCTTTTACAAGAACCAAAATCAAGGAAATCCCAATCAGGGACAAGCCTCTTCTTCCATGCAACAATGGGAAAGCTCTATATATTATCATGACGCCTTCACCTATTCTAGATTCAAGAATGTTGAAACACAAATTGGTAAACTTACATCCCACCTTAGCCGGAAACAAACATCAAATTATTCCCAAATCCCAACTCAACCATTACCCAACCCCAAGGGTAATGTAAGTGCAATTTCACTTAGACTTGGAATGAAAATTTCTATGTATCAAGATAAGTCCTGAAACCCCCTTTGAATGTTAACCTAGAAACTAAAAAGAAAAAGAAACATGAAAAGGAACCTGAAGCCATTCCATATCATCCTTCTATTCCAATTAGGAATCTAATTCCTTTTCCCCAAGCTATTTCTAAACCATGGAAGTCCTTTGAACCTGATCCTAAAATGATTGACATCTTTAGACATGTTGAATTCAATATTCCCCTCTGAGATTCCATAAAAAAATACCTAAGTATTCCAAATTTATTGAGGAATTGTGCACTCATAAGAGACAACTTACGAACATTGAGAATGTTTCAACACAACAGTTCATACCCATGAAGTGAAAAGATCGATGGACCTTTACAGTTCCATGCCAAATTAGAAGTTACAACTTCGATGATTCACTCGTAGAACTAGGAGCCTCAATTAATGTCATGACCAAATACATCTTCTGCAATCTTGGTCTAAGTCACTTATATTCAACAGGCGTTGTCATCCAGTTAGCCAATCAAAGCACAACCAGTCTTAAGGGAATAATTATGGATGTCCTTGTTCGTGTGAATGATCTTATCTTCTCAGCTGACTTTTATGTCCTTAACTTGGAAGGTGAGGAAACTTTAGGCCAATCTACTCCGATTCTAGGAATACATTTCCTTATGACATCTAAAACCAAAATTGATGTCCATACTAGCATCATATCCAATAAATTTGGCGACCAACTGGTCAATTTAAATATTTTTCAATCCATGTGTTACCCATCAGAGAATCAATCTGTATTCTCTATCCATTCTTACAAAAGTCTCTATGAGTGTGTGTTGAATCCCAACCAATCATATTCTTACTGTTCTACTGATAGAGGAGTTTGTGAATATTGCACCGTCATTAACGAAGTCATAAATGAATAAGTCTATGTTGACATTACAAATACAAACTTTATTGATCTAAATGATCTTGAAAACTCTTTTGAATCCCATCTCACCTCTGACATCCACTGCTCCAACATGGATGATAATAGGGAAAACAAACGATCATGTTCATTTTTTGATTCAAATCATATTATCCAATATCCATCATTTCCTATACATGATTCAGAAAATTCTGTTATATGTGAGGTGAACCCCGAACCAATGTGTTTATATTGTCCCGATGGGAGTGAAGGTTGTGATATTTGTTCTATAATTAATAAAGTGATTTCTGGTGATGTTGAAATTGGCCATTCTTTAGTGAACAACATTGATATACAAGATATTGAATAATTTATTCAGTATTATGACTCCATTTATCCTCATTACTCTACATCAGTATGTGATGAAATAAACAAGTCAACAACAATTGGGATCTCATACTGTGGTTTTGTGTTATCTGATCCTTATATAAATGAACCATTATAATCGAGACATCTTCTTGAATTTCCAAGCATAGAAAACCATTACTTTGTGAATAAAATCATTCATCACGTTGAAGACCAAAGGGAGGATTGGCATATTCTCTTTCCACCCCTGTTGAATTTCAAGCTAAACAACAAGGAAGGGATGACATTATCCAATGAATCATCAGGCCTCCCAAAGGAAATGTTTTTCTGGAAGCACACTAGAGTTGAGAAAATCTGATGGCCACCGTCAGACTATTGGTAGTCCACTGCAACTATCCAGCTGTAGATAAATAAATGAAACGTTTATTGGGAGGCAACCCATGGTTCATTTTAATTTTATGAAATTTTAATTTCTTTTATGTTTTTCATTTGATGAATAATGATTTTTCTTTTCTAGTAACATCCGACAAACCTGGAACCACATTGACTACCATCAGATCCCCAACTTCTGTAGTTGACCCACCATTGGATGGAGATGGTAACCCACTAAATCCAAACTAGGGGGAACCTCTTTCCCTTTAACCTCTCTCTATCTCCATCTCTCTCTCTCTCTCTTCTTCTTCATCCCTCATTCTAATTCTTTTTACCACTTTACTCCTCACACTTTTTTATTTAATATTTCTTTTTTGTGTGGGTGTGTCTTTATAAAAAACTAAAAAACCCTAAAAAACGAAGAAAAAAGTAATTTTAAAAAAATATGAAAAATAAAGAGTCATACTTACTCACCTTCCAATTTTCAAATTTTTTCCAACCATTTTGAGGTGTCAAAATACATGGTTTCATCTCAAAAATATTATGGTTTCTTCATAAATTTGGTTAAATAATATTGTGTCAAAACCAACAAATTTTGAGTGCTCAATTTTTTTTGATTTGGAAAATGATTTCCCCACCCATGAGGAACAACATTTGATTTCATACCAAGGTCACCTATATCCATCTTTTCAAAATGTGTGTTTTCACCCCAATTTGTGAGTCTTGAGTTTGTGGTCCTTCAAGCAAAATTTCTTAATTTAGTGTGCATTAATATGATAGAGGCATTTTATGAACCTTATGAGAATCAAAATATCCAAATTTCCTCCCATTTGCCTTATATTAATCATCCTTTTGAAAGCCACTTTGAGCCCATGAAAACATTTTATTTGATTGCTACATTACAATACCAATACCTTATCCCACCCAATATCAGCATGGATTTTTATTGCATAATTTTTTGACCTTTAAGTGTGGGTGGAATGGATTTAATTTTGGGTACCCCTTCTTTGATTTTAACCATGTTTTCATATGCTTGAGGACAAGAATCAATTTAAGTGTGGGGGGGAGGTTGTCCTTAAGTGGGGTTTGGGAATGTATATATGTTTATCTTGTATAAATGATATTTAAAAGTTCTCAAACAAATATAAAGAAATATAAAATAAATTAAGAATTGGTTGTGTCTTGAGTGGGTTAAAAATAACTCTACCTCAACCTTTGATATTTTTATAACTATTACAATTAGTGTCATGAGGAGATAAAGCATGGGCTGTGAGATGAATGTGATATCTATTTCAAGTTCGACTTTTGAAAAAAATACAAAAATGAAATGAAAATAAAAAAATGAACACTTATGTCAGTGGGAGAAGTTTCATGATTTGTAGATATTTCAACTTCTCATACAATTCAAATTTCTTTCATATTTTGATTCTTATTTCACATTTTCATTCCCTTGTAAATATGTGCTTTCATTTCCTTTCATGTCTCATTTAAAAAAAATGTTCATTACATTTTCCATGTTGGTGTTTTACCCCCTTTTTCCTATCTTTTGGATATCATCTTCTTACCGTCCCATAGCCATAGAAAACACCCTAAAAATAAATCTTGATTTTTGATCACTTTAGGATAGAGAGTGGAATCTGAGAGCTCTTACAAACTCTAAGATTTTCACTTTTGGTTGGTGAATGAGTGAAGCTCCATAAATTATTATTATCATCTTGAGAGGGGTATGTTTTGTGTGACACTATTTTCCATTTCTAAATTTGAGTATGAAAAAATGAATTGTTTTTGGAATATTATTTATATAACAATTTGTGATGGAATTCATTATGGATTCATGAAATTGTCTAAACCTCCCATGAGTGGGGAAAATAAAATTTTAATATTTGTTGGTGAGTGAAATATGATTTTATAATATTTTTTATATTTGTTGCACATGAGGACATGCACAAGCCTAAGTGCGGGGGGGTTGATGGTATTCAATTATTTAGAACTTATTATATACTACCTTTATTGATTTTATATGAAATGTGAATAATTTTTGTGAAATATTAATGTTTAAATATTAAATATAATTTTTGAGCATTATTTGAATTCATCCAGATTCAAGCCAGTTTACAGTTTTAATAATAACTATCACTATAATGATCCAAATTTTTTGGTTCTTGTTTTTTATGGTTCCTATTTCCATATAAAAATGTAATTAGAAGGGATCATAGGCCAATTCCTCTATTTGAATGGTCATATGGACCACACAAGAAGACACAAAGAATTTGTGATAAAACTGGACCAGCTATGAAGATTGAATTATTGTGCTCAATATAGAATTAAAAATTCCATTATTCTCCTACAATGCTCTGGGAACAATGTAAGGGGTAATTTCTAAAAAATTCAGTGCCCAGCCCCAATAACAAGGGGCCCAACAGATGCTTTAAATTCCAACCCACCATTCTCGCCATGAATTAAAATCCGAAATCAATTCATGACATTTCTCATGATATAATCATCAAATATAGATGAAATTTTGCAGTTTAAAATAGGAGATATAGGTGGAAGACTTTTTTGAAGAAATAATTCGAATTTAAAGGCATCTTTTTATTCAAAAATCCATTCACATTTTGGCCATTGAAAAAGTATGGTTAGAAATGGACAGTGTAACATTGTTTATGAAACAACCATAACATTGGATCCATAAGTCCCAATGCCTCCAAATTTTTAGAGTAGTCAGCCAACATTATTATATACAACATTGAAGAATAATATATCTCAGGATTCAGATGTCTTAATATCCAAATAGTGGTTCCAAGTGAAGGGGTAGTTTTAGAAAGAAAACAGTCCACCACCTCGGGCTATAAATATATCCCCTCCTCTCCTTTCAAAAGAGTTGACATTTTAGAAGAGAGAAAGACACCTTGTCACAACCAAAGATTTTAAAAAGGCTTGGGATGACCATACATACTCATGTTTTCACTTGAGATACCTTTCCTCCTCTCTTTGTTTTAATTTACTTTTGTATCTTTCTTCATTTATAATTTCACAAGTGTTTGTCTTTGTACTTATGTTTTAATGCATGTTTATTTTTAAATATCTATTAAGATGCTAATCATTTTTTTCCATTTTAAAAATCTAGTTTTTGGGTTTCCAGTACCCCAACTTATAACCCAACCGAAATCAAGTGAAACTTACATATCATAGTAACCATATTCCTCACCACACCCCATGTAAGAGCTATCTTCTTCAGTAGCTAATTTCCAATCAGGAGACCTCCAATAGCTTTCACTTTGAACCCGAATCCTAAGCAGATCAAGACCGAGTTTCTCTGGGGATGAATTATTGACCACACTACCATTTTTAAGAGCCACAATCACCTCACTGTTCCATTTAGAAGCCGATCTGGTCTATATCGACTATGGAAGATAAGAGTAATCCTTCCTTGGTCTTCTTCTTGGAGAAGCAGACAAGGGACCATCAGTTATAGCTATTGTCTGATTTCCAGTCTAAAAAAAATCACTAAAAGAACGACCGAATGGGCCACTCACATTTTCCTCCCCTCTCCCAAAACTCTCCCTTCCAATATCAGCTCGCACCCCCAAAACAACAGCAGTAGACATAGAACTAATCCCTCACCTCTTGTCTGGAATGCTACATACCATCAAAGGGAGCTGCCTCTCCTTAGTAATAACTTCCTCCACATCCATGGAACCTGTCTTTTTTCCCATAGCCTGTAGACCCTCCAGTGTTTTCACACCACAATCCATCCTTGAAACATCATCCTTGACCATTCCATTCTCCAACATTCCTACCGAGAGGTCCTTAAACCAGTTTCTAAGGGTAAGGAAGGGTCTGGCCAAGGGATCCAAACCTTTAGTACCCTTAGAAAAGACATAAAAGACCACCTTCGATAAGATGAAGCATATCTACTCCTCATTCTGATTAGTATCTTTTATAACAGTGGGGCTATTTGTGTTCTCCAAATCATTCCTCAGCCTGTTGAAGACATCAGAAACCAATAGGTTCAACTGCAGCCTCGGTCCTCCATCCGTCTCTGAATCATGGACCTCTCCACAAAACACATGGTGGTTAGGCGACTGGATCTCCACAAAAGAGTTGGACAACAGAGAAACCTGCCCTCCTTCCATCAACCCCAGGCCATCCTGGCTGTGATCCATCACCATTTCCTGTCCAGAATTCTTGTTGATTGAATCATCCTCTATCCTCATAGAACCAGAATTATCTCTACATTGAGTTCCACCATTCATTAGATGCATTGGGGACACCATACCCCCAAGTAATTCAGATTTATTAGTGTCTTTATCAGTGACCATCTCCATATCCCCATGAAATGGGCTCTTAATCACATCAACCTTCACCTTCTTATCTTTAGATTTCAACTTCCCCGGAGGAGCTCTCCTTCGGCAGACCGACAAAGGGTGCCCCAACCGCTTATCTTTTTCAATATCTCTTATTATTATAAAACTTTAGTATTTAAATATTAATTTTTTTAAAATAGTTTAAATAATGTTGAATCCCTTTCTATTCCTTTTCTTTCTCATTCAATCTAATGTCAGTATTGAATTCCATTCATCATTTGTGAGTGTGTTCAATGCACTACTCTTTTCTTATCCCTTTATTTTTCTTATCTTTTTAACTTATCATCATAATAATTATAAAAAGATTACTAATAATTTCAATGGATTAGTAAATCTCTTATTTGGGTGAGTTATAATTTAGGTATGTTAAGTGATTGGTAGTATTTTCTAGATGATTATTCTTTAATTTAACATTGTGTATGTTGGACTTAACATGTCATGGATTAATGACATATTTTTTTTAACGTATGGATTCCATGGATTATTGGAACCATACATACACTACCACAATCAAATACTTAGTAATATTAGAATCCTATTTATGTTAAGGCTTGGATTAAATCTTGAACACTTTGGAATTTTAATCAACGTTATCTTGTGAAGTGGGTGTTAATTTAAATGCAATATAAAGCAAGGCTCAAGGATATCACAAGATTAACTACCTAATGATGAACACACCCCAATATTTATCAAATTGTTAAATCAATATTAATCAATCAATAATTCCAATTAATCTCTGCAAACAAACACCCCAATAAAAATACAATCAACTAAAAACAATCGACTATTAAAAAGTATCATTGCTGAGGATTCAACCCGAGTGCTGCTATACACATTAGTAGAGAATCGAAACTTTGAACGATCAGTAGGCAAAAATTGGTCGTTATTTCATGACCCAACCTATGTATGTGTTAGTTTAATTAATTAAAATTTATTTTATGGTAATGCAATTAATTATTATTAAATTAAATATGATGGTTTGTGAGAAATCACTCCCTCTTTTATTATATAAGAGTTTAATATCCACCGTTGTTTTATTTAAATCCCCATAACCAATCATTTGGATTCCTCACCCATGTGTGAGTTATAAAACATAAATCATAAAAAGAGTTTTTGAAGGAACATGAAGTCAGTTTAAGACAGGGTCTAGGAAGAGGTTGTTCAAAATGGAATTGAGACAAAACCAACACGTGGGATACAAAGGTGGATAGGTGGGATACTACAACTCATGAAAAGACCGAAACAAGGAGTTTATCCCAAGGTTCATAGGTTTATTTATTATTTTCTCAATAAATAAACCATTAGATAAAGCTCATGATCATGTAATTTATTTAATTTTTTATTTTATTTATTTCTTATGCATGATTTATTTTATGGAATCTAGACCACAATCACATAAAAAAATATTTTAATATGCAAATATAGAATTAAAATAAATGGGTTTTGCATAAATGTTTTATAATAATATGGTTAATACCTAAAGTAAAATCTAATTTATATTTAAAATACATATAAAGAATAAAAAAATAAAATTTGTGTGCATAATAAATAAAATCTTTCAACATAATATTAAGAGAAACTATGACTTCAATTACTTGATTAAAAATGAAAACAATATAAATAAGTGTATGACCAACCGAAAGTGGGATAACTACTTTTATTGTGGAGTTATTATGAAGGTTTTTGGTCAACTTAACTGTTATAAAATATGAAAAGTAGCTTGTGATAGACTCAATCTAACATCTAGGAAAGTGTTGAAGAAATCCAAGTATTAGTTTCAAAATTAGGTATTCCACTCAATGGATCAAGGATATGCAAGACCACATTTAGAAAAAACCTACCTACCTAAATACTATAAGGTAATTGACCGAGCCCATTCTTGGGTTATGAGAAGGAAAATCTAGATCCTTTCCATGAGAATGTTTATGAAACTAAACATTTTGAGTCCAATGGTGAGGGATATTTGGACTTGATAAAATAATGGGAGACATAATAAACTTAAATTTATTAATTTTTGTCACATTTACTATAATCAATTGAAGTGATAATAAATTTCTATTTTAATAATTTATAATAATGATAATCTTGTCAAAAACATTATACTTATGATTAATTTCTGAGAAATAACATCTCATAACTAGTAGTAATTTCTAGGAATGGTTATGATGCATATAAGTTGTATTGTTATATGAATAAGAAATATTATGTGCTAGAATCTTCAATGCTTGATCTTCCTAAAAAGGAAGTGAACAATGAGGAGTTCACTATATATGATAAACATTTTAGTTACATAGTTAATAGTTAGTGTTTAATTCTTTCATCCATGTCAAATAAACTCATGAAGTCACATGAAGACATAAATTCTTATAGCATGCTTCGATATCTATAAGGTTTATATCAGAAGAGAGATAAACCATAACAGTTTGAGATATCCACGGCTCTCTTATAAAGTAAACTTAGAGAAGGTGTGGCAGATGGGCCTCACATAGTCAAACTCATTGACTACATTGAGTATCTACAGATTCTGGAATTTAAATTACCTAATGATCTGCAAAAAATCTCATTCATTCATTACTCCCTCAAAACTTCTCCAACTTTGATGTTAATTTAAATATTAAAAACATAGAGAAGTCTCACATATACCTTCTCACTCTACTTATCCAAGTTGATAAGGATATAAAGCATTAAAATATTTCCTTCCTTACAGTGAATGAAATGAAAGGCTAGGAGAACTGATCTAAGTCTAAAGATTCGTTTAAAATCCATTTAAATAAGAGAACGATCAAGGGGAATTTAAGGGAAATATAATGTAGTCCATTTCACATTTGGAAATAAGGGCCACTAGAAGGAAAACTGAACCTAGAAAACAAAGAAAGGGGAAGCTTCAAGTGTGTTCATTATCGATTAAAATTTATCCATTTCTTATAATTGGTTATTAAATACAACATGTGGTGGTCAAATATGTTATAAAATAAAATAACCAAATAGATTCTAAAAAATTTCACAAGGGTACGTAGATGTATGAGTAGCCAATGGAGAAAGAATTAATGTTCTTGAAAATGGGGACTATCACCTCACATTTCCAATGGAAATGATCTTGTTATTGAAATATTTTTTTTACATGTCATCAGTTTTCAAAAACATTATATCTGTATCTAGACTTGATATATATGGATTTATTTTAATGTTTGTGAATAAATGTTGGTTCTTTTATTAAGAAATCATATGTTTTGGTAAGGAATATTTATGTAAATGTATTTATGTGTTGGATTACACAAATCATCTAATGGAAATCGATAACAAAAGTAGTTAACATGACTCATATCAATTCCAACTATGGAATTTATGGATAGGTCATGTAAATGTAAATAATTTGACCAAATTACACTAAGATGGATATTTAGATTCATTTGACCAAAAAACACTTGGTATATTTCATGCATGTTTACAAGGTAAAATAGAAAAATAAACATTTAGTAGAAAATGAGAATGGTCTTAAGAGATTATTGAATTAGTTCATACCAATGTGTGTGTACCACTTTAAGTTGAATAAAGGGGTGGGTAATCATAATTCATGACTTTTACTGATGATTTTAGTAGATATAAATATTTTTAATTGCTAAGGTATAAGTTTTATTATTTTGAAAAATTAAATGAATGAAATAATTAATATGAGAACTAGATTGGTAAGAAAATTAAGAAACTATACTCAGATCATGTTAAAGAATGTATTAGTCAATAATTTATTGATTATTTACCTTTTTTTAGATTATATACCAACTCACTCATCCATATGCACCATAATGGAATAGTGTATGTGGGAGGAGGAACCACACCCTGTTGGACTTGGTGAGATCAATGATGAGTCATATGAGTCTTCCATTATCCTTTTGAGGATACACATTTTAAAGAACAATATACATACTGAATTTAGTGCCAAATAAGGAAGCATACAATATTCTATAATAATTTTGGAGTGGAAAGAAACATGTATTTCTATAGTTACATGTGTGGGGATGTGAAGAATTTGTTATGGTTTCTTCAGGAAACAAACATGAACCTTTAGGTACAATGTGTACCTTTATAGGATACCCCAAAGAAACATGGGGATATTACCTATATGCCCCTTCAGAAAAATTAAATTATGGAAAAGAAACTACAAATTCCTGGAATATTATCACATATATTAATGGTATAGTGGGATAAGGATAGAGTTTTAATAATTTTAGGATCAAGGTACACAAGGGTTGGTGCAGAAACAAATTACATAAATCCCCTTGGAAAAAGAAGTTCCAAAGACACATGTACTGTATAAAAGTACAAGAGTGGTTAGAGAACATAAAAGACATGGTTTTCTAGCCATTGAGGATGATGGATTATTATTATTTGGTAATAATGATACTGTTACCTACAAGGAAGTATTAAGTGGAATATATGTTTCCTACTGGAAATAATCTATGAATTATCAAAAGGATTACATGTATCAAAACCAATTATGGATTTTTATAGACTCTATAGTGGATGTAAATCCAATTGGTTTAAAATGACTATAGAATTAGAAACTAGACATGGGCAGACAAGTTAGTTCATATAAAGAATGACTGGATTCCAAAGGGTTTAAAAAACATCAATGAAAATACTACAAAGAAAAAATTTCAATAGTTTCAATTATAAAATACATCATAATTATACTTTCTATAGTAGCTTACGATGACTATTATATTTGTAAAATGGATTTCAAAAAATCCTTCCTTAATAAGAACCTTTAGGAATATGTCTTTATGACACAACCTGAGGGTTTTATGACTTTAAAGTATTATAAAAAGATATTAAAATTGAAAAGATACATTTATAGATTAGAACAAGAATTTGGGTCCTTGAATAATTTTCTTGATGAATCCATAACCAAATTTTGTTTCATTAATAATTAATTCAACCCTTTTGTCTATAAATAGTTTAATGGGAGAGTGGTTATTTTCTTAATTGTTTATATTGAAGACATACCACTTACTTGAATCAAAATACTAATCTTATAGTCTATTGAATCCCTATTAAATACATTATTCTCCATGAAGGACTTAGGTGATGAAGAATATATTCTTGGGATCAGGATCCAACACGATAGATCCAAGAGGCTACTAGGTCTAAGTCAAAGTACATATATTGACAAGATACAAAAGACATTTAGTATGGAAAATATAAGAGGGGTTTATTGCTAGTGTCACATAGAATTCATCCTCAAATGAAAATGTGTCCTAAGACACATGAGAAAAAAAGGATTTAAATGATTCCATACATGTCAATGATTGGGTCAGTCAAGTATGTTATTCTATATACTAAGATAGATGTCACATACATATTAAATATAATAGAATGATATAAAGATAAACCTGGTGATAGATGTTGGTTGGAATTCAAAACTAACCTTATGTATTTGAGATGAAATAAGTTTATTTTATTAGTATAGGGAGGAGATAAGAAACTAGTCATCCGAGGATATTTAGATTATAGTTTCCAAATAGAATAAGATGATCCAAAATCTATGTCGAGATACATATTTTCCCTTAATGGATGCATTGTGAGTTGGAATATCTTAAAGCAATCCAGGGTCTCCAATTCTATAGTAGAGTATGATTATATTGTGAATTTTTATGCATCTAAAGAAGTAGTTTAGATATGAAAAATCATCCAATATCATGACATAGTAAAAAAAGTAAAGACCCTATAATACTCTATTGGTATAATAATATAGTGGGGGATCCTGTAAAGGAACTGAGGTTACATTTGTGGACAATGAACATACATTTAAAGTATTATATCCTATGGGATTTCTATTAGAGATCAAAATTTTTAGTGAGTGGAGCCTCCAAAAACGAAATCATGGAGAAACCATT
Source organism: Viscum album (assembly GCA_963277665.1). Lineage (NCBI taxonomy): Eukaryota > Viridiplantae > Streptophyta > Magnoliopsida > Santalales > Viscaceae > Viscum > Viscum album. The sequence continues at coordinate 1,226,247,080 of OY728166.1, read as the reverse complement.
AACTAAAGCCTTAAATTAGTAGAAACACGATCTTCATATGAGGTCTAGTGGAATAAAAGTTATTGGAAGTTGACTCCACTTTATGTGGGAGTCTGTTGGAGTTGGGGTTCTAGAACCAATAGTTTGTACTTCAAATTACATGTTTATTAAAATATGTGAATATTAATTAAAATTTTTATTGAATACTATTCATTATTATGCATTAATTTAATGTAATAATATCCTAGAGTATCTGTCGCATTGAAAAGGGCATGAAAGTTCCTTACTATGATGAGAAACCTGAAATGCCACAATGATATTCTTAAACCTAGTTTTCTATTTTAATAAAATTTTATGATGGGAAATATTTTATATTTACTATTGGATGTGATTACTCATAAGTGGACGAGACTTCATCTTAGGAAATTTTCATTAAGTAATCTCTATGATGGGAGATTATGAAAAAATACCCACCAGTAGGAATTACTCTTGTTTATTTGCCATAAAATATTCCTATATATGAGTTTTTTTAATGGTCCTTGGACATTAATATTATTATCAATTCATTTCATGACTCACACACATATATTTACTGACCAAAACAATAATGCCTTACATTTTTGGGAAGTAGGGTAAGTTGGGTGTGTCACAAATGAATTGTTATTAATAACCAAGATGAGGAATTATTTTTCTCTTACATATTTTTATATGTTTATATCTCATACCTTTGATTGAAATAGAAATATCACTTTAAATTCCATGGAAATGGTGTAATGATGAGTTTATTTAATATAGTTAAAGAAAGACTTATCAATCATATCAATTGATGATATGAGTGTGAAACCTATTTAATGAGATACTGTGATAATGAGATTATATTACATAGTGAGCACTCATATGTGGCTTTCAACATTGTGTCATTAACTTCTTTCTCTTGGGTTCCATGACCCATTACTAGATAGTAATATTGGAATTTAGAAAAACCTACCTAATGGAAACTAGAAGGAAGCCTAGAGCATAAAACACTAAGTGTTTCCATTAACTTGAATTTTATTATTGGAATAAATATTAATCTCAAGACTGAGGAATAATTTTATTCAGGATGAATGATCACATAAATAAAATATATGTTTCTTCATAAGGTAATTTTTAAATTATACAGATATATCATATTTATTTATTTTCTTAAATATTTAATATATATTTATTCACCATACTATTAATATAATATATAATTTATTTATTAATAAATATTTAATAAAATATTTTTTCAAGTATTTTATAAATGTTGACGAGGACAAGAAGAACAAGAATATTTCTAGTGATAAATCTTAATTTGGAATATGGTAAAATAATATTTATGGTTTACCCAGTTAGTGAACATTAGTGAATAAAAATAATATTAATATTTTAATACATGGCATGGGGTTATACATCCATTTAACATTTTAATAAGGGTATGTGTGAAATTAATTAAATTACAAACCCTAACCCTTGTAATATAAATAAAATGCTAATACATTATAATAGATGTTAATCAAGAATCATTTTACCCAATAGATTTATCTCTATAAATATCCTCTTACATCTCACATATTCTCAATAATGTTCAGATTAGGATAATATTTTCATGACTAAAGAAATGTGAGGTGATCAAGATGAACAATGTATGTTGATCAATCAACATTTATAGGGCCCGATGATTCATTGATTTCATTTGGTGATCATAGGAGTACATGTGGATCACTGCTAGAGAGATTCTACACTTGGATCCTATAAGTTCAATGAAAATTTTACAAAAGGGGTTTTGAATGATAAACATCTACTTTGAAAACATATCTCATGAACATGTTAATATTTCCTTAGTTTTAATTAAATTAATTATAAATTTAATGTGAAATGATCTCCAATTGGTTTGGAAATTTTTCATTGTCAATATTCGTCAGAAAAATTTTATTTTTCTTGAAATTGATTTCATGTACAATATATGAATTATCCATCAAACCAAACATTTTTTGAGTCAATACAAACCCTGAAAAGTTCTTCTGCTACACCTGAAACTATCACATTAAAAATAATATAAGATGATCATAAAACTATTATATAAAGTGATGGTTACAAATATTTTTTATGATAAATTTATAAGTATATTATATTTTATATTAACCATAATTATTTTTTTAATGTGTATACATGTAATAAATATCATTAGATATGTAATATTCTAAAAGTTACTAACCTTGGATCAGACTAATTGATTCAAACTAAGATTGGAATGCTCTGAGTTGAGTACATAGAATTCAAGTTGAATGAAAATGAAACTATAAACCTAAAAATCCACCCATTCACTACCATTAAGAATTTAATGGATTCACTTAGAGAGAAATTAGATATCATAATTCATGTTGAATAGTTCCTAAGAGCACTACCAATGAAATGATGTGAAAAGAAGGTTTCTATTGAAAAAATCAAGAGATTAAAGGATTTCACCATTAATGAATGGATTGGTTCTCTTCTTTAGTATGAATTAAAACTAAATAATATTTTTGAAAAGAAGACAAAAAATTGAAAAGGTGTAGCATTTAAATCTAATAATATTTTTTCTACTAACTTTTTTTATTATGAACTACAATATAGTGAAAAAGAAGATATGTCTCAAATTATGATCAGATTCTATAGAATAATTAAAAAGAAAACATTCAAAAACCAATTTAGAAGGAACTATCTAAAGGAAAATTAATGGTAGATAAGAATTTTAGTACTAATTATAATATATCAAATTTTACTTGTTTTGAGTATAGAAAGAAAGGGGATAACAAGACCAACATCCCCAAACTAATGATTAAAGGAAAATACAAAGAAAATATGTATAAAAAGAAAAAGTAAACTAGATGGAGTTATATTGAATAATATATTAATAAAGGATTTATGTATTCTCTAAATGAGGTTAGTGATTCTAGATTACATTCTGAGTTGTCTTATTTTTTATTATAATTCTTGAGAATATAAATGCTTCTATGTTATATGAAGAAATTTAAAGGCTGAGAATTTTATTAAAGTTACTAATTTATATAATAATATTAAATAAAATGATAATAAACTTGTGTATGATAATAATGTTCTTTTAAAAGAAAATTAAAAACTAAGGAATACTACTTCTTCTTCTCATGTCAACGTTTATGGTGATTTGAAATCTAATCAAGATTTTAATAGAAAATTGATAAAGGAAGTTGGATGTTTTAAAAAAGGTTTTTATGATTTTATTAAAGGTATTAAAGTGTTTTATAAAATTATATATTTGAATAAAATAAATATAAATAAATATGGAATTGGATATGATAAGATATTACATTAGTTTTATTGAAATCATTTTGTGAGAAGTAAAAATGGTTTTACTTCTACTGTTTGATGTTATCGAATTGGTATGAAAGGAAAGTATGAAAATGATTAATCTCCTATATTCGAATAGTATTTTGGATTTATAAAGTCTCATATTCTTGAATCATTATTATATTTAGTTCCATATAATACAAGTTTAAATTTTTTATGGGTATCTAAAAATATTCTTAATAATTCAATTGGACACAAAGTAGCATGAGTACCAAAATTATAAAGTAATTTATTTTTTAGGAAAAATATCATGGATATATAAAGAATAACACATGTTACAAAAATATTGGATGATCTTGTAAGATGACCAAAAATCCATTAAATTGTATAATTTACATCAAATGTGAAGGAGGCACTATTACATTTGTAGATACTTCCAAAGTAAAAGTAAAATGTTTTGGTAAAGTTGTTAATTTTAATTATACTTTTATTTATAATGTTTTATATATTGAAGGTTTAAAACATAATTTAATTAATATATCTCAATTATGTGATGATATAATGGATGTTTAATTTCAAAACAAAATGGGTTTAGTTTTTTAGGGATGATTCGTTATTATTTTATATTAATCATAAGGAAAATATTTATACTATTGATTTTTACTAAAATAATAGTTCAAAGTATAAAGTGTTTGAATTATGTGAAGAGAGATGTAAATACTTGGAATTAATTTTTATTTCATTTAAATTTAATAATGTTACATAATCTCCCCATATATGAGAATGCATTATAGTTAACTACCATAAAGTAACAACAACATCATATTTGTGATGATTTCTTGAAAGGGAAACAACACAAAGTCTCCTTCAAACTTATCAATATGATAAGTACTAACATAACTTTATAATTAGTATATATTGATTTATTTGGTATTTCTAAAATTTATATACTTAGAGGAAATAAATATACTTTTATTATTATGGATTATTATAATATATTTACACGGGTTAATTTTATTACACGTAAATATTATACTTTGTCTAGATTAAATAATTTTTGTAATTTAGTGAAAAATGAAAAGGTTTTTATGATTAATTAAATTCATTGTGATAAAGTAGTAGAATTTACAAATTTTTATTTTTATTTTTTTCTAAAATAATTGTTATTTGAATAATTTTTCTACTCTTAGCACTCTATATCAAAATGGTGTTGTGAAACAGAAAAATAGAACTATTATTGAAATATAGAGAACCATGTTAAATTAATTATAATTTCTAAGATATTTTTTGGGCTAATGAAATTTTACTTATTATTATATTTAAAATATAATTCTTTTTAGTTATATTTTTGATGAAAAATTATTATGAATAGTTTAAAGGTAAAAATCCCAAATTTAGATTTTATAGATTTTTAATGTCAAGATTTTATTTTGAATTCAAAGGATAATTTAGAGAAATTTTAGTCTAAAAATGGTGAAGTTATTTTATTTTTTATTCAAATAATATTAAGTATAATAGAGTTTATAATAAAATAAATATGGTTATTAAAGATTCTATTCATGTTACGCTTCATTAAAATATTGTGAAATTGAATTCTGATATAGATTTTTTTGATAAAGAGTTTAGATATTTAAATTTTGGTGAAGAAAAAATCTTAGTATAAGGATGAATCAATTAAGGGGGATTGTACTCCTTTTCGACATTATCTTATATCATATAAGATTTATTGATATTTTCTTGTTAACAATTTCTTTTTTAATATTGATTTTTGGTATTAAAACTAGATTTTTTTTTGATTTTTTATGATAATTTTTCTTTTTCTAATAATGTTGATGATTATTTGAATTATTCTAAATGGTTTTTTGTTTTTCATGATGAATTTAATAAACTTTCTCAAAATAATTTTTTTATTTAGTTAAACCCTATATACATAGGCATGTTATTGGAACAAAATGTATTTTTGGAAATAATATTTATGATTTTTGATATGTTTTTATGAATAAATATAGATTTGTTTCTAAAACTTATTTTCAATAATAAGGTATTGAATTTTATTATTATTTTTTATCTGTTAAAAGAATTTAATGTATTAGAATTTTTATCCTTTACCACTTTTCAATGTTTTAATTTATTTCAAATCGATATAGAAATTGAAATTTTTAATGATTTTATTTCTAATGTAGTTAATGTAAAGAAACAATGTTGTTTTGAAATTGATAAAGTACTCAATTATTTTTTTGTGTTATCAAAATAATTATACGGTCTTAACAAAAACACTCAAACTTGGTATGATAAACATTTTATTTTTGAAGAATAGTTTTGAAAAACGAAAAGTTGATCCCACTAAATTTATTAAAAGGATTTCAAATCATATTCTAATTATTTATGTTTATGTTGATGTTACAATTTTTGGATCTTAAATTATTTTATTTTCAAAGAGTTTTCAAATTTTATTTCTAATGAGATAGACATGAGTCTTATGGTAGAATTTAAATTCTTCATGGGGCTTCAAAATTTCAAATAAGTGATGGAATAATTTTGATCAATCCAAATATACTAAGGATCTAGAATTTTTTTTTGATCTTTATTGTTGTAAATAATTTAAAACCCCTATGAGTATTAATTTTATGTTGGATTCTAATACTTCTAGAAAATCTATTGATTTTAAATTTTTTAGAGGCATTATTGAATGTTTTTTTTGTATTTTCCTATATCTAGACATGATATAATGTATAGTGTTTTTGTGTGTGTTTGATTTTAATAAGGTCATAAGGAATATTATTTAAAGGATATAAAACATTTTATTAGATATGTTAAAGGAACAATTAATTAAGGATTATTTTATGTTGTAAAAATAGTTTCGATTTAATTAGCTACCCCAACTCTAATCTTGGATAATTCAGAATTTATAGAAAACGTACCTTAGTTATATGTCACTTTCTTGAATTTTTTTTAGTTTTATGGAGTTCAAAAAAAAAAGAAAACTCTATTACTTTTTCAATTACTAAAAATGAGTTTATCTTTACAGCATATTATTGTTCACCATCTTGATGGATTAAATAGAATTTATCTGGTTATGGGTTTAATTATGAAAAGATAACTATTTATTGTGATAATTAATATGCTATTTTAATTTCAAAGATACCGTTAATGAATTCTAGAACTAATAATATAAAAATTATTTTTTATTTTTTTAGAGATTAGGTTAATAAAGGTGATATTTTTTTAGAATATTTTCTAATACAGAATAAATTCACTGGTATTTTTATTAATCCTTTGGATATTGTTAGATTTGAGAAAATTGAATTTGAATGAGGGATCATAGATATGTTATAATTTATTTACTATCTAGAAACAATTTTCTAAATAAAAAATTTCATATCTTATATATATACACTATTTTAACATTATTTTATGAAGGGGGATAATGAAACTATTTATTTTCTTTTCATTTATTTGGTTTTAATATTGTGTGCTTTATGATAGATTTATTTTTCTTGATTTAAAATTTTCATATTTATTTAATCAAGGTGATTTTTTATATATTAAAATTATATCTTATTTATTTTCAAGGATAGCTTTTTAAATAAATATATTTATTTAATAAATTATTTTATTTTATTACTTTTTGGTAAATTTTTAAATGGTGGATATTTTTTAAAATTATTTTTGTAAGAAATATTTTTCATTTTTGTAATTTCTAGAAAAGGATAGATTTTAAGGACTCAGACCTTAGAGGGCCTTCCGTTTGTGTGTTTTGGGTGTTGGAGGCACCTGGAGGAGGTTCCATTGAGTTTGGAGGGTAAATGGGAATGGGGGGGGGGGCTTCCATCTTAGGAAAGGCTGTAGCATGGAACCCTAGGCTGTGCCATAAGCCAATATTTTGCGGCGTGGTCACCATGTTGTCATGTAGAAAGTATCTAAGGATTATTTTGTGCCTAGTTCAAAAATGGAGGTGATTGTTCCATGGTGTTTAGATACATCTTTGAAACCTCCCAGTGGTTTAGTGTTTTGGTGTGGATATGATGGTGCACCATTACCATTTTGGGTCATTCTTCCATTTTATGGGGAAGATGCACATGTGAATTTGGACTATGACAAAGCTTCCTTATTGGAAAAAGGTATTTTTTGGTGTGGTGGTAGGATATACCATTGTCCCACCCATTAGGTGTATAGGATCCATGTCATGGATCTGGTCATGTATATTAGATGTGGATTTGATTTGGGTGGGGTGGGGGTTGTGGTGTGATATCCTTCCATTACGTCATATTCTTCCTATTTTTCAATAGGTTGTGGTGCGTTATAGGTGGTTGCGCCATGGTCTCCTAAAAATATTTTTTTCTATAAATACCCCTAAGGACCTTAAACACAATTTTATCCCAAACTCCTCTCTCAAACATAAGGTTACCTAGAGTTATTTTTTATGGTCATTGAAGCCCCTTTATATTGGGATCAATCCCTAGATTCTTGATATCAATTTATTGTGATCCAAGGTTGGTTCTTCCTCTTATCTTGTGGTTTCTCCTCCGTTCGGTCTTTTTTTTCCTCAAGATCTTCTAAGCATGCTTTGTAATTTTATCTCCATAATTCTAATTTAGTTTTCTTTATTATTTTCAATTGTGTTAATGGAATGATGTATTTTTAATATCATAGTTTCCTCATGGGATAGGTGATTAGAGATCCGCTTTGGCATTCCAGTTTTATTTCAAGAACATTAGTAGTTTTAGGTTGGGGGATTAATTACTTATTCTATTTATTTACATGAAATAAAAAATTAACCATGGTTTATAACTTTTGATAGTGGTATAATTAACAAAATAAAGATAAAATTTTATTAAATAGTGTATTTGATTTATGTTTCAGTGATCATAAGTTGTTGCTTCCATCATGATAATAGTTTGACTCTTGATTTTCTAGATAGTGTTCTATTTATACGATGATTAGTTTATCATGTTGTTATGCTTTTTTTTTCAGGGTGAAATTGATGAAATTTAATAACTAACATAAATTCATAATTAATTAATTAGTTTAATTACTTTAAGAAGAGGCATGTTTGGTGAAACCTCAGATTCGTATAATTTGATGGTAATAAAATCAATGAAAATGAATGTTTAATTGAATATGATATTCTATGTGATTTTTGGAATTCTAAAAAGAACTTGAATCTAGAATTCTTGTTGACATGATTAATGATTAAAGGAATTATAATGATTTTTTCTAAAATCTTGTTAAATCTTGAAAATTATATGAATCATGTTTAATTAATTTATTATCCTTATATACCTGATATATTATGTTATCTGTAGTTGGAACCATGATAATTGAATCTATTAAATCAAGGTGGAATAATAAATGGTTTTTGAAAAAGATAAATGTCTGGGGATGAGATAGATATTTTTCTTTTGAAGGTTGAGTGTCTTGTGTTTAGGGCTGAGTGAGCCCGTTTTCATGTAACGATAGAATACTTTATTTTTAGGGATACGTTTCCCTATTGAGTATGTTTTTTTTCGTCCCACTCTGTGTTTTAGACATGATCATTGCTATATGATGTGATGTGATCCTGGGATATATGATGAGATATGGGTATTGATGATTGATATTGTGGCAGTAATTGATGCCTGTGATGAGGAGATGCACGGTGATATGCATATTGGTTTTAGAGATGACACCAAAGCTGATGGAATGGGTTTAAGTTGAGATTACCTATTTATGTGCTCAAAATTGGGATGCTTTATTGCAAACGAATATATTAAATGTCCAATGGTTATTTTTTTATCTTCATTCCTTTTTCCACTGCTTGAGATAATTGGACATGAATACTTATGCATCACTCTTATGGTAGCTTAGGATGTTTTCAAAGAGTACTTGGAATTATGGAATAATGATAATGTTTAATAAATGTCTTAACCCATGGGGTTAGTTATTAGAATGAAAATATTAAAATGATGTTGGGAAACAATGGACTCAGTTTATTATGCCAGGAGGGAATAAATTTCTCCTTAAAGGTTAATGAATATTAAATTGGAATAGAGTAATTTAGAATGAATTTATTTAATAGATAATGAATTAATTAATATAAAGTTAATTGATTTATGAAAATAAATAAATTTAACGAATGTATTCTTAATTTATATATGTTTAAAGGATATATAGTTCTTAGTACTAGAAATCGATTGCTCAAGAGATGATGGTGGTAGTTGAGTCTAAGACTAATTTATGTCCGTAGTGTAGTTGCGAGCTATATTATATAATATGTGTTTTCTGATTTCATATGCTAAACCACCGATTTCAGTTATGGATTATGAATTCTAGTCAAATTTGTGACGGTGTTTTCCCCAACATCTTTATTAGAACGAGATGGATGGTTAACCACCCCCCCTTGGCCCAACTCTCTTCTCCTGGTAGTATTATGTACTGGTATGGATGGTGGTTAGTTTCCCCATATATGTGTATATAGGGATGTAATGTATTATGGTTATATCAAAAACATGTATCTACATATATAATATCCAAAGGATAATTATTGGTTTAATGTATATGGTATGCGATGAATAGAGGTACATACTCAATGTATGGTTGTGATGGATTGAGGTATAATACTTGATGTATGATATATGACATACAAGATATGGTGGATATTGTATGCCAATCAGTTTCTATATGGATAGGTTGATGGAATGATGTGATGAAGTGATGCGTGAGGTTCATGTTATGATAGCTATTCCAGGTATCTTCGAGCTATCTTCTTTTTGAGAGATATGTATAAGGGACTACAACATTGGGGAAGAGTAGAAAACTAGTGGTGAATCAGTATATGGGTACCCTTGTTGCTTCATTAATATGTTATATGATCTCTTTAATATGATAATTAGTGATAGATAGCCATGGTGGGATTGGTAACTTAGTATATCTGTTTAGGTGATGAGTCAATTTCATTATTTTTTACCAAAATTTCAATGATTTATTTTAATTTTCTCATGAGAGACTCCAGGGAGGATCCTACTGGGTATGTTTTTATACTCACCCCATGTATATATGAACAGTTATGTAGGTCAGTAGGATTAGGTTAAACATCGCGTTGGATATTACTAGCTTTTGGTTTTTTAGGTTTTGTTTGGGATTTATAGTCGTTTCTTAGTTTACCTTATTTTTTGCACTTTTAGTTTCCGTTTATTGGTATTAGTTATATATGAAATTTTATGTATTAAATTGGGATATTTATTTTGTCTTTATGAGTAGGATTTAAACGGTTTATTTATCTTATATATACCTATCACATTTCTTTTAGAGGGTAACGTCATCCATTTGTATGTTTACTATACCCTCAGTGCTATTCACTAACCCATGGCCTATTGGAGGTGGTATTTGGCTAGTCACCATCTCCATTTTTTCATTTCTATATTAGGAATAGTATCTTGGGGGGGGGGAGGTAGGGGTCAATATATAGTGATATAAAAGGTTCAGGATGAAGGATAAGATCTATTTTTGAGTTGGTCAGATGTGAGGACTACATGGGTTAATAGAAAAATGGAGTCAGTTGAAAATAATAAGAAATGTAATCAAGGGAGATTTATTGAGGCATATGTGTTTCAGATCTCCTGTGTTATGATGTACAAACCTTTATGTTTACCATGTTACAAAACAAAGTGATACTGGTTGTAGGGTAGACACATAGTGAAGGACCATGCATCCTTCTTCTTTTCCCCTGTGTTTGAAATTAGTTGACCTTGGGATAGGTTAAACCATTAATGAATATGATAATTAATTAATTAACTAATCTTAAGTATTAAATATTCTATGTTTAGGAGTCTCTACCCATTTTTTCTTATTATAGGAATGACCCAAGGTTTAAATCCTCTATAGGTTTTCACCAATGTTGTTAAGTAGGATGTTCCATATGATCACCACATAGTAGAGGTCTAAAATGGTGAAAGTTGAAGATGTACACTCTGTGATTTTAAATGAAAAATTTTGTAGAATTACGAGGGCTCCGTTTCAAAATCAGTGATAGAAGAATGGTTATAGGTTGTTGAGATAGCTTTTAGTTTGATTCGTGATTAGAAGGAGCACTGGATTTCATTGGTTGTGACAATTCTTCATGGATTAGTATGGTAAGGTTTGGTATTTTACATTGGATTTCATGAGGGGTGGGAGGTATCCTGGGAGATGTTTATGGATCAGTTCTGAGTAGGTTTTTTCTTTAACCATGATAGAGGCTAGTCTCCAGGATCTTATTACCCATAGATAGGGGAGTTACAACATGAAAGAGTTCGAGATCCATTTTATGGCCCTTCTCCAATATTCATCAGACCTATTTACAGATGAGGAGACCATTTCTAGGCATTTCATGGTGGCATATCATTCATATATCCAGTGATAAGTTACCCCATTCATGTTGTTGACATATCTCAATGTTTTGTTGTGGGAGGATGTTATTGGGAGGATGCTGGCTATAACCAAATTATCACCGAATGAGAGTCATCAGAATTCCTCATTAAGAAGTGTTGTGGTATATGTTTCCCATTTTACCTAATAGAAGATTTTTCAGATAGCCAGGGGTAGGTTCTATCCCTAATCATCTCATTAGAGGTCATCAACTGAGAGAGTTCGTAACCTTTTTGAGAAAGTAACATGTAGCGGGTTTTATTCATAAAGTTCCACTGTTGAGTTAATTTTAGCATAGGCAGCTGTAGAAGGATGCTCCAGCTTGGGAATAGTTGAGAGGATATAGGGAATGAAAAGGGGAGTCCTAAGATATTCCTCATCCTTATAGATAATATCTTGTTCAAGGTGGTGGTCATCAGTAGGGTTAGAGAGGCCATAGAGCAGGTTGTGTTCATCTTCATGCTTTATAATTTTCATCATCTGGCAATCTAGACATCATCCATGGTAACCATCTCTTATTTTCTACTTAGGTTCATGATTATTTTTATTCAAGATCAACACTATCCATTATATCACCTACCATAGTCCATGATTTATTACATGAGGTGGAGAGGATTCCAACACCCTTGGTGTTGACTATGTTAGTTGGAGGTCAATCTTATTTTTATGAAGTATGTAGAGACTATGAGATAGAACTTGGGAAGCACCACTCCTTTGGAGACTTTATATGTTTATAGATATATCCATACAACATCATACTTAGTATGGATTGGCTATATTTGGTGCATGAAATTATGGATTACTTCCAGAGATAGGTTTTGTTTTAGGATGTTGATTGAGATACCACATTGTTTTTTGGAAAGTGAGACCCTTGTATTGGCATGAGGCATGTTCTTCCCATGTATTCCTTGATGGATAAGTTAATGACGATTTTATCAAAGGTTTAACTACCAGTGTTTCCCAAGATTATAAAATAGTACCCTCATGTATTTCATGAGGAGCTTGTAGCATTACCTGCTTGACATGAGATCAAGCATGGGAATGCGATACAACTAGGTGTTTCTACTATCTCGATGTCTCCATATAGGATGGTTCCTTAGGATTTTATTGATCTATGAGTTCATCTCAATGACTTATTGTAATGAGTTTTTTTTGTATGGGAGTTTTACCTTAGGGTGTACCATTTTTGTTCACAAAGAAGGCAGATGATAGTTTGATTATTTGAATTAATTATCATCACATAAATCTAGTGGTATTGAGAAATGCTATCCAATTACAAGGATTGATGATTTAAAGATCATCTAAAAGGATCATGTTGGTTATAAAAGGTCAATTAGTGGTCACGATATCTTCTGATGCCGGTGAAAGAGGAAGATGTTCGAAAGACTACTTTCTGAAGTCGATATTGAAATTATGAATTTATTATGATTACATTTGGTGTGTTGAATGCACTAACCATGTTTTTAGGGTTTATGCATGAAATGTTCATTGAGTTTCTATATTGGTTCATAGTGGGTTTCATCAATGACATATCGATGTACTCCATGTTTGACGAGGAGAATGCAGAGCATTTGCATGCAATTTTTGGAGTTCTTCTTCATCAACTTATGTTCAGGAAGTTGCTGAATTTTCAGTTTTGGGATGATGAAATTTGTTTCATGGGGAATATCATGTCCCAGTAGAGAGTATATATGGATCCTTCTATGATCGATGAAGTGATTTCTTGGGTAGCCCCAAGACTATAATAGAGTTGCATAGTTTCTATGGTCTTGAAGGATATTATAAGAGGTTCATAACCAATTTCTCTTGAGTGGTGATTCCTTTTACAATATTCACTAGAAATATTCTAGCATTCTTGTGGGACAACCAGTGTTAGGAAACTTTCATGTACCTGAAGGAGATGTTGATAATTGTTCTATCTCTTTTTTTCTAGAAGAAGGATTTTAGTTCAAGTTTTCTACTATGACTCACATCTTGGTTTAGGCCATGCTCTGTTTAAATAGATATAAATTTTTTCATATGGTTCATGGTAGTTATTTAACCACGAGAATAACTATGCCACCCCTAATCTCAAGTTAGAAGCAATAATGTTTTCTTAATGTTTTAGTGATATTACGTCATCAATGAGTGTTTTGTGGTTTTCACCAATAAAAATATCCTAAGATATGTCTTCTATGAGTGTAACATGAACTTAAGATAATGGTAGTAGATGAAGTTATTAGAATATGATGTATTCAATGCTATATATACATGAAGTTAGGGTAAAATTGTGGTTGATGCACTGGGAAGGAAGTCATGTAGTGATGTTGTGCATGAATCTGGAGATTCTTATAGAGCTATAGAAGAGATATTTGTGATGAATCAAAATATGAGATATGATTGTGGCAGTGGTTTTATTTTTCATAAGACCATGTTTTCATTTTTAGTGTAGTAGGGAATGGAATCCTAGTTGGGGGTTTATTAGGTAGAGTTCTGGAGAGACTGATTTTCCTTTGGTGATGACCCTAACGGTTGGTTTGAGGGTAAAAAACATTGGTTTTTATTATATGGGAAGCTTTTCATCCCTTGGGTGATGTATTAGGTGGGCTATCATGAGTTCCAAAACTCATACTTGGTCGTACATCCGGGTGTGAAATAGATATACCAATCCTTTAGAGGTTAGTTTTGGTGGCTTGGGTTGAAGCATAAAAATGTAGAGTTTATATCTTGATGGTTGGTTTTACAGAAGGTAAAGGATGAGCATCATGTTCCTAGTGGTTTGATACGACCATTATATTTTCCTCAGTGGAAGTGGGAGGATATATCAATGGAATTCATTATCAGTTTACCTTGAGCTCAAGGTCGATATGCCGTTATATGGGTGAAAGTGGACCATTTGAAAAATTCATCCCACTTTATAGTGAGAAGGAAGGTGAGCACAATATTGGTTTTATCAAGACATTATCTGGAGGAGGTGATGAGACTATATAGAGTCTTGAGGGTGATCATCTTTGATCATGATTATCATTACAACTATATGGTGTGGATATGTCTTCAACATAATTTTGACCCTCAATTATTCCTTAGCACAACTTTTCATCCATAGATGGATGGTTGGAAAAAGGGGACCATGCATAGTATTGAAGACATGTTTCATTCTTCTGTCCTAGATTTTTGAGATTTGTGGATGAGGAACCTTCCCTTGGTCATGTTTTCTTACATCAATATTTTTCATGGCACCATTGGTATGACACCATTTTATTTTTTTATGAATGATCTTTCCATTATTTGTTATGATGGAATAGGTTCATAGAGTTATCAATTCTTGGTATTGAACTGGTGTAGAGAATGATAAAGATGGTTCATGTGATTCATGAGGAGATGAAGGCAGTGTAAGATCATCATAATTCCTACGTCGATCATAAGAGGAAACATTTGGAGTTTGACATTGGATATCATGTGTTCTTGAAGGTTACTCCTTGTCATGGAAAGTGAAGGTTTGTTATGGGAGTAATATTTATCCTTAGTTTGTTGGGCCATTCATGATCTTTCCACGCATTAGATCCATGGAATATTATATATCACTTCCCTCATAAGTGATTTGGATACATAATTTCTTTCATGTGTCATAGCTTCAACATTATCTTCATGATGACACTCACATCCTTGATTGGGGTGAGATCGATGATGACAATGATATGACCATCAATGATTATTTGGTTGAGATCTAGTACCTTTAGAAGAAGGTGTTGCTAGGCATGATATTCCCTTTACATGGTTCATCTAGAAGAAAAAATGGTGTTGGGGAGAGAACCCGGGAATGTGATTCATAGAAATATTATTAGTAACACAATCTGGTTGTTTTTTAGATATTCTCTTATATTGTTTCCCATTTGTACATATTAAACCTTTTATATTTTATGAGATGGTTTCACTTTTGTTTCCTTGTTGTGTCTTTACTATTGTTTGATATGTATCTCCCCCCATAGAGAGTGAGAGAGTTTAGGAGTTGGTTGTTTATGTTGCTTGGTTATTGTGCTTGTTTTCTTTAAGTAAGGTGGTTAGGATCCTATGATAGTGAGATTCTTGAGAGGTATCCGTAGGGTGGTTGTTCGGACAACCTTTTTCCCTTTATTTTTCTATTTCTTTAGTTTTTTATTCTCAAGGATGAGAATAGTTTGATAGGTATCTTATATAAGGATCCAAACCATTGTCATAGTTTCTTTTGTGTGTTTTGTATGTTAGAGGCACATAGAGTAGGTTATAAGGAGGTTTGAGGGTAAATGGGAAAGGGGGTGTTCCACTACTATTTTAAGAATGGATGAAATATGGATCCATGGGTTGATTCATAATCCTGGACTCTCTGGCATGGTATCTATTCTGTGACATAGGAGGGATTGAGGGATGATTTTGAGGCTACTTTCAAAATGGAGGTGGTTGTGCCATAGTCTCATAAAAATATGTTTGTCCATAAATAACCATGAGGCCCTCAAACCCTATTTTCTCCCAAACTCCTATATTAAACCCTAGGATCCCCAAAGTTCTCTTTTATGGTCTCCTAAGACTATTTAAATCTAGATCATTCCTTGACTTCAAGATATCAATCTACGATGATCTGAGGTACATTCTTTCTATTTTCTTACAATGTATCGTCTGTTCAATATTATTTTCCTCTTGTGATTATTACCATGATTCAGTATTTGATCTCTATCATTCAAATGGTGTTTTCCCTGTCCTTTTATGGTGAGTTTGTGGAATGTTTTCTTTGGGGTATCATCGTCTCCTCATAGAAGAGGTGATGAGAAACCCAAATTGGAATTTCATTTCAATTTCAATAATGCCAGTAGTTTGAGGAAGGGGATTCATTGGTTGTCTTATTTATTTATATGAAATCATAAATTAAACATGGTTTAGTCCTTTCTATGTTGGTGTAATTAAAATAATAAAGATTAAACCATATTAAAGACAAAATTTTGTATATTTTTTAGCAATCACATGGTTTTTGTTACCATTGTGACAACAATTTACCTCTTGATTTTCTAGATAGTGTGATATATATAATATTAATAGTTTATCTTGTATTATTCATGGTTTAGAATGAATAAATTTAAGAAATCAAATAAGTAATGTAAACCTAAAAGTAATTAATTGTATTAAGAACATAAATAAGTGGTATGTTGAATGAATCCTTAGATTTGTGTAATTTAATGGTAATAAAATTGATGAAAAATTCATGTTTAATGGAATATGTTATTCTATGTGGTAATGGAATTGGATAAATTAATTGAATATGGAATTATTGTTGATGAGAATAATTAATAAAGGTATGATAATGATAATTTTTATTCTTAAAAGCATGTTAAATCTATAAAATGCAAGGAATCATGTTTATTTAATTTGTTATCATGATATAGATGATTAATTAGGTTACTCATATTTGTAACTATGATAATTTAATTGGTTAATATATGGCTGAATAAAAACCAATTTTTGATTGAGATAAATGTTGGGCCTGAGAGAGCATGTTTTCTTGTGAAGGCAGAGTGCCTTGTTTTTAGGGTTGAGTGAGCCTATTTTCATGTAAATGTTGAAATCCTTATTTTTAGGGTGATATCATTATGGTTTTAGGGATGGAACTAGAGATTATGGAATGAGTTGAAGTTGGGATTACCCATTGACTCTTTGAAGGATTGAATGAAATCTTGTGAAAGAATCTATTAAATAGTTGATGGTTGAGTTACTTGTTCATTTTCTTTCCTTTACGCACTCCTTGAGGTGGTAGGATGTGATTGGTTATGCATATATCTTGTGGTATCTTCATATGTTTTCTTAGAGTACATAGAATTATGGAATTTTGATAATGTTAAATAAATTTCTTAAACCATGGGTTAGTCCATGGAAT
The DNA here is from genome assembly GCA_963277665.1 of Viscum album. Taxonomy (NCBI): domain Eukaryota; kingdom Viridiplantae; phylum Streptophyta; class Magnoliopsida; order Santalales; family Viscaceae; genus Viscum; species Viscum album. The sequence continues at coordinate 1,226,229,505 of OY728166.1, read as the reverse complement.
TCAAATGTTGAAATGATCTTGAGAAACCGTAGACTTGGTTAATTATTTCTAGAGGGCGTGAGATTAACTTTAAAAATTAATGGATGAGAAATTATAACAATGTAAGTCAAAATGGTGATAATTAATGGATAATTAAATAATTAATCTAAAGTGAATTTTTAATGGAAAAAAATTAATTTAATTTAAGTATTCTTAATGATTTTGTTCTTATTGGATATCTAGTTATTTACAATGGAAACCAGGTGACGAGGAGATGATAACTATAGTTGAGTCTAAGTCTAGGTTATTCCTAGGGTGTGGTTGTGTGATATGTTTTATCCTATATGTTTTTTAATTTCATACACCACCAAACCCATTTTTGTTAAGGAAAATGACACACAATGGACATTGGGAGAGTTTTTTCACCAATATCTATGTTGGTGAGGGATGGATGGATGAATTCCCTTTCTATCCCCTCTCTCTTATCCTGGTAGTATTATGTGCTAGTATGCATGGTGGTTTTTTTACCCATATATGTGTGTAGAGGTATGTAATGGATTATGGTTATTTCACTCACATGTATCTCCAAATACAATATCCAAAGGATTATTATAGGTATGGTGTGTATGGTATGTGATGGAGTGAGGAACATACTTGATTTTTGGGATTTTGTGGATTGAGGTATAATATCTAATTTATGATACATGACATATGGATAGTGGTAGATTGTGGAAAATACTCAGATACTATATGGTGACGTGGATGGGATTATGTGATTTTGTGATGCATGAGGTACTTTTTTGTGATACTTTTCTTAGGTGTATTCAGGTTGGATTATTTTGGAGAGATATGGATCAAGACATGTGATGTTGGGGAAGAGTGGAAAATGAGTGGGGAAGTGGCACTGGTATTCTCTTTTTGTTTCATTATTATAATATATGATCTCTTTTATGTGATACTTGGTGAGAGATATACACAGTAAGGTAAGGAACACAGTATACCTATTTAGGTGATGAGTTAGTTTCTCCTTTTTTCATTGGGATTTATCATGATTTCTTTATATTTTTCATGAGAGGATCTGGGGAGGACCCTACTTAGTATACTGTTATGCACTCCCCATGTATATATAATTTTTTTCAGGATAAAAACAGTAGTTTGGATATCATCATGGATATTACTAGGTGGTGGTTTTGTAAAAGCAGTTTGCGATTCATGGTCACTACCAAGTTTACCTTCTTTTGTGTACTTATAGTTTCATTTGCAGTTACATTAGTTCTATATAAAATTCCATGTAAATGCTGGGTATATTTCTTTTTTTTCTTTATGAGGAGGTGTTTATTGGTAAACATATCCTATCTCTCTTCATCATTTCTTTTAATAGTTAATTCATCCTATTTGTATGTTCAATATACCCTCATTTCTAGTCTCCAACCCATGGCCTATTAGAGGTGGGATTCATGAAACCACCATCACCCTTCTCTCATTTCTGGCGTGGAAGGGGTACCTTTGTGTGGAGGGGTTTGTGATAGATATTGTTGATGATTTTTAGGGGATATTGTTAGTGGTGTGTGTTTGTTAATCTGATTTTGGAGAATTTTTTATAAATTATAAAATTCCCTGATAAGTACTCTTTTATTTAATGTTAAGTATATTTATTAATGTTCTTTATTTAATGGGTAATTATAATTTCTCAGAATATTTTTTATCTCACATTCAAAAAAAATTTAGTTTTACTTTTATATTTTTTTAATTGATCATTAATTTGAATTCAAAATAATTTTTAGTGTTTATTTTTCTTCAAATTTTTTCTACTACTGTGAAAATATATTTATCTGCCTCCATGAGGAAGACTGTCACATGCTATCATGAATATTTCATCCTTGATTTATTTCTTCCTTCTACCATGAATTTTTATATTTCTTCTCACCATGCTTAAGGAGAACTTCTCCAACTGTGAATGAACAACCTGACATCAGCTGTGATAAGGGTAGCTTTAACCAAATAGTATTTAGTGAAAAACGCATATTCTACCATAAAGGATCATCCAACCTTTTGTCTCATTACTTTAATGCTCATATGATTATTTTATGCCCGTTTCCCATCATCATTATTCCATGATTGTTTGAAGCCTCCATCCATTCCTTTTGTTTTTTATCCTTAATTTAAACTCGGTTTTTCATGATAAAGATCGATGTATTTTACTCATTTCATGCCTGTAGTGTATCTTGAATTGTAGTATTGTATTACAGTGAAGCCTAGTAATACTATAATAACTTTTGAAACCATGTGGAGTATTGGGACCATGTATTATGTTCTATGACTATGGATTTAGACCATGAACTTTGATCATGCAATACCATAATATCTAAGTTCTCACATTCTAATTATATGTCTCAAAAAATATTTTTTATAATTTTTAATATTTTTAGGAGACTGTATTCTATATCTATATTGAAATTCTAATTTAATACATGTTTTTAATAATTTCTAATAATTTCATTTTTTTAAAATATATACTAATTATTTTTAAATCAATTAAAATTAAATTTTTAGTATTTTAAATTATTTATGATAAAAATTTATATTGTTCTTTATTTAGATGTAAGAATTGGAATTTTATTTTATAATTAAAATTTAGTTTATTGAATATTTTATGTATTGATTTCAAAATTTATTTTTGACAAAGCTATTTTATATCTTTTACAATATGTTTTTAAATATAATTAATTAAATAACATGAATATTAATTATATTTTGAAATTTTAAATATAATTGTCTTGCAATATTTTTGTATACATCATTGAGTTGTTAAATTGGAATTATTTTGAATGAATTGTATCAAATATTATTTGAACAATTACTAGAGAGATTGCTTTGAATTTATTCAGATATTTGTTAATAACTATCTCAAACCTAATCCCAGAAATCAATTTATCTCCCCCAAGAGTATTGTTTTGATAATTATGAAACCATTATTATTGTTTTGATATTTTTATCTTTGTAAGGGGATTTTTAGTTTCTGTAGATCTCTATTTAAATGGAGGCCATGTAGTCTTGTAATGTATTGAACATCATTGACAAAAACATATAAAGATTACCATTCTATCAAGAATAATGATGTGATTTTTCAAAGTGTTGTACAATTCTAAAAAATATTATGTAATCATTATTTCTTCTTCTAGAGAGTCTCTCAACTGTTGAAGCACGTCTTCTCCGAATACTATTGGATTAACTAGACAAACTGATCTATTACTCAAGAATGAGTACATGTTCTTATCTTAGTCATCTTATATCTATTTAATCCTAGTTTTTTGTGTCTATAACTCTACTTCTTATCTCTCACCCCAATGATCATACCTTCATTTTATGATTTTCCATTCTAAAGAATTGTTTCTTTCTTTAGGTTGCGACTCTCAGATTCTAATTTCAGAAATTTTTTAGTTGTGACTCTCATCACATGATGTTAGTGTTGTAATTTATGATTCCACATAAGAAATTAAGTGTGTCAGTGTGATTATCCCTCCAATTTTTAGAATAGGATCCTTAAAATCGAGTTATGATTCCCATTCAAAAACCAGTATAGTTCAAAATGAATCTCTAGAGGAGTAGAGAGGTGTAAGAGTAGAGTAGGTACACTATGGATGAAAATAATATAAAACTTCTATGTGATAATTATTTTACTTTTCTATTTCAAATTAAATATATTGATTAAATATGATAACTAATCTATTTCTTTAAATTTTTAATTAGGTCTATTCACCCTCCTTTAGAATATCTTCCATCAGCACCTTTGACCCATCATGATTTAATACCCAACTAACATTTTCAATGTTATTACCCATATGTGGATTTGAGAAATAAACTACATAAACTTGTTTGTATCAAGATAGAGGTGTCATATCTAGAAAACCATACACTTTTTACCAAAATTTTAGGATGTATTTCTATGTTTAGATTTATCCCTAAGGTTTTCACTAATGTTTTCTTGTCCTGATTCAAAAAATGAAATTCAATAATATTTCTAGAAAAACATAATTACTAATAATTAAAATATCATTAATAAAACATTATAATAATAAATACAACTTTCAATAGTATTTAATATATATCCTTATTAAACAATAAATTAATATTTCAAAACATGAAAATTATTAATATTCATAATGATTAACACATTATATTAATAATTATAACATTGTACTAATAATTAAATATTATATTTTATTTAACATGTAATTTAATATTACAAATTATTATTATCCAAGAAAATTAATAATAATTATTTTATTTATTTATACTAATAGTTAACAAATTATAATAATAATTTATTATTCCTAAATAATATTAAACATACAATTTAAAAATATTTCTACTAATTAAAATAATATTATAAAAATGAAATTTTATTAGATATTTAATTTAAAAAACATGTAATCTTGATTAATAAAATTTAATTTTAAACCATTCAAACTAGAATGTTATACTAATAATTAACTAATATTAAATAAAATATTATACAACTAAAAAATAACAACTAAAGTAAAAGATAAATGTCCCAAAATTTTGAAGATTAGAAAAACCTAATCACCAAAGGAGTGTTAAAATTTCATTTTACTATTTAATAGAGGGAATGAAGGGGGGGGGGGGGGGTTAAAGTGAGAAATTAGTCGTGTTTCCCTTTTATAGGGGAAGACCTCCATAAAGAGTCAATAGGAATTGTTCCCAATATTTATTCTTTGAATGAAGAATGTCAATTCAATTGAAAATCATTGGCCTTTTGGATCAAAATATCAATTGAATTGATGAACTCTATTATTAGGCATGATCATAAATTCAATTGATGCTCGTCCAACCCAGATTCCTAGTTTTTTAAAAACCTAGACCATTAAATTTAAACAAACCAGTTATAAATTTTTTTCAAATGTAATACACAACATTGAATTTTTTAACAGAAAAATTATATTCATATCATATTATTTGGAAACATATGTTTTGTTAAAAGTTTTTCTCTGAATATTAGAAACAATTAGAAACAACACATTAACCTAAAATAAGAATATATTCTCCTCTTCATCCCAAATGCCTACTATTTATAGAAACATTCCCCGCCATAAAATAAAACTAAAATACGATTTTTGTTAGTTTTTTAAATATCTTTTAAATATTTATTTAAACAAGGTAGTGTAAAAAATATTTATAGAAATGAGTGCATAATTTAAAGTTCTTCATTCATGGATGTCTTCATTATATTTGAAGTGAAAGTGGTTAGGACAAGGTATTTAATGAATAAATTAATTTTTTGAACTCCATAAAAACCATCGATTCCATAAACTTACATAAATAGGGTTCATTCTAGACTATAGGTGAAACTGGAGACATGAAGGGCCCATAATTATCACTCCCATCTTTAAATTAGGTTCCTGCTCTTTCATATTATTTTTGTTTTTTTAGAATGGATGTATGAATGTTTAGAATATTTCTTTAATTTAGATGTTATAATTTCTTTATTTATTATTTTAGTTAGTTTAATTTAGTCATAATTTATTATATTTATTTATATTTATTTTTTATTTATTTAATTATATGATTTAAATAATAAATCGATTGAATGATTGAAATATATAGATGATGTAAATGTTGTAATGACCTAATCTTTTCCTTCTTAAATAAATAATGTGTTAGATAACTTTCATTATACTATAAAACAAACATAAACCAACTAGAACATAATATAAATACATTATTAATAAATCTATAATAAAAAATAATAAATTAAATAATTAAAATCTATTACCATTAACTGATAAATAATTAATAAGAGTTATTATTGAAAAAAATTATTTTTAATAAAATTCAATACATTTATATCATACTTTTTTTCATAAATTTAATTTAAAAATATTAAAATGAATATTTTCCGAACCAAAATTAGTTTTTAACCCCTCTCTTGAAAATTTACTTAGTATGGATTTTTGAATTTTTTATGACGACAAATATTTTAGTAAAAAAATCTAGTTTTCATGAAATTTTTTTTATAATTTTATCACTATGAGATCATATCCTAGAATTTAAAAATAATAATTAAGTAAAAATATGTATTTAGGGAATAAAAATATTCATTTTAATATATTATGTAAGCTTATAAGTATTATTTCCAACATTTGTAGAACTAAATAAAAATGTTAGTTTAATAAGAACTGTTTTGATATTCTCTTTGAAGGTAGTATTTTCTAAGTGATATTCAGTTTTGGATTTCATAAAAAGACAAAAATATTTAATTTTATTTATAATAAATCAATTTATGTCATTAAAATTAGTAATAATTATAATTTTATCTTATATATAAATTTAATGATGAAAAACATCATCTTTTTAAAAACTATTTTTATGTGATTAGGTTTATTTAATTTAAGATTATATTTTCACACATTTAGAAATTTTACATGATAAAATGATTTGAATATTTTAAAAAATAAGGATAAAATTATACAATGAGGTCAATTTTAATTTTAGATAACAAAATTAATTACAAATGTTAAAAAAAGTTAACATGGTAAAAAGTAAAAATGGTAAAAAGTTGTTAACTATGGGGAAATGGATAAAAAATGTTAAAAACATATTTTCAAATATGTGATTGATATGGGGTTTGAATTTATCTTTTCCTACACTCTAATTGTTTCCACTTTTAATTTATTGACCCTTGAATACTCAAACAACTCATCCATGAATTTGGGAAAACCAAATCCATGAACCCAAAATTTAATAACAAATTGAAACATATAAGGAAAAGGAGAATCAATTCAACAAGCCATACAATGACAATAATAGGAAAAAAAGATAAGTCATTCAAGGCATTCTAGATCCCATATTCCTAGGATATCTTCCTCTACCTTTTTGGAGTCAACCTTGACACTATGTATTGACCCTTTGAGGGACAACACATTCTTCATCCAATGATGAATTCGATGAGCCCTTTGAAGTGGAGAATATCTATAATTTCTTGGATATGTCTCAAAAATCCATATCAATATTGGATAAAAGTACATCTTCAATGTTTATATATTACAACTTCTGCACTACTGCATAGGCATTGAAACCAAATTCTTATGGTTCCATTAATGAAAAAATAACATCAAGTTGTGAAAAGTACCATTCTACCACAACCTTACCAAGTCCTATAATGATACTTTCAATTTTTTGATCCTCTAGAATTATGATACTTGAAATTTTTACCTGTATAGTAGCACACACTACACCAGAGGCCATTCCAAAGGATTCATAAGCAATTTTTGTTAAATCAGTGAAATGTGATGGATAATACCACATCATAATATCTGAAAAATCATTACTTCTACATGAGGGTAGAAAGTGGGAAGCCTACTCATCATCTTCAACCCTTTCCTTATTTATCAAGATAATTTGGGCCCCACCCAAAGGGGATCCTATAGAATCCTTTAAAGTAATCTCTATATAGGCAATTTTTGGATCTGCATTGATCCCCTGCTCCTAATCATGCTCATCAAGTTGAACATTTGATTGCACAATTTTGGGGGCCTTGGTCTTTCTATGCATGACCAACTGGAAGCTATCATCATCAACTACCTTGGACTTCCCCTTTTTTCTAGTAGACACACATAATTCATTCCTCATATCAAGATCAGATCCCAGTTGAAAAAAATCCTCATATTCAAACTAATTCTGTTCTACATCAGTAGTAATTTTGACCCATGATGCCTTCAGATCTACCACTATGATACTACCTGCCCCTCTAGTTGGTCCAAAATTCTGGACAATAGTAGCTGTAATAACCTATGTTAGAGGGTTTTACTGAGACACATCAAATTTAACCTAAAAGGGAATCCCACCATGAGGGGAATTACCCATCACAAAAAGAACTCCTATATCAGAATTTACACCCCCTTTCATGACAATATTAGCGAATGAGGATATCCTTATAGTATGATCAGTACACACAGGAGAAGCTCTATACTTCCAAACCTGTGTAAAGATCTGCCTACCTCTATTGAGGCCAGGATGTCCCACCGTATGATCCTCACCTCATAATTTTTTAAGATTTAAATGATCAACAACATGTATTACTTTCTTACAATAAGAACAAATAAATATCTTATAGCATTTCTCAACAGAGTTCCCAATAAATAAGCAGTTGTCACAAAACATAAGCAGCCACTCAAATGGAACTGATAATTCTAACATGAGATCACCTAAAACTAAAAAAACAATTTCATCAAGATCAGAAGTCATATCAATATCTACCAATACTTGTGAAAAATGGTTATATATTTCTCACTCAGTCTCTGTCAATTTTAATTGGGGTCCCCACTATAGAGGCGACTTCTCACTAAATCAGTGAAAGATAGAGGAACCAACTTAGTCAATTAATTATAATCCATGTTTGAGTATAACAACTCATGGATGAGAATGGATCATAAGGAGGATCCCATTATTGAAAGGTAAGACATCCAAATTTAAGAGAAATTGGGCCAAAACTCCACACAAATTTTTGAGGTCCTACAAAGGGAAAACAAGGTGATAAACTCCCTTACTAATTAAGATCAGTATCCAATCATCAAATCCCCAGCACTACAACAACCATCTCCTTAGATCATCAAGCTTCCATGGGGTACTATTCTATGTAGATGAGATCTGGGAAAGGAGGGAGAATTTACACTCCTCAAGACGGTCTTCAAAAATTTTACTGTTCTCTTCCACAAAGGTGAAAAATACATTCCTAGAAATTTTCTTATACAGTGATTCCAAAGCATTATAAAGACAAAAAAAATTGTTTCATGAAACCTTAGTTTTTTATCAATCCATATTTGATGAACGGTACCATGCATTATCCACATCAACAAAACCTTATAGAACATGGAGTGCCTCAGCCACCCCATCATCCATATCCACCACCTTTGAGGGAGTAAGGAATACTTCATTGGGATCAAAATAATAGTCCAAGGATTCTCCATGGATCAAAATCTCAAATCTATAGAGAATGAGTGTTTCCAAAAGTTTTCTTTTATTCTCTTATAATAGGATAAAAATTATAACCTTTAAATACTCCACTCTTATTTAGAAATTTAATTAAATCCCTGAAAAAATTTAATCTCCTTGAAATCATTTACGATCCTTAATTCCTATTTCCCCACAGATTATCCCATATCCCTCAAATCTAATATCGTCATGAATAGGATGTTTAAGGTCTCAACATAGGTATAACATATTTATTATAAATCATTTCTTATTATTTATTTTATAAAACAAATAAAAAATATATTATATTAATAAAATTATAAACAATAGTGTGTTAAAATTTTATTATAATAATAGTACAACCATTGTCTGTTCTCATCCATTTACTATGAAAAACTTGAATTTTCATTTGTTATTATGCATAGAATATCGCCTCCATGAAGTGACACTTTTATTTTTTCATCACCACATATAATGAATATACATAATTATTGTATTCATGATTTATGATTCTAAAATGATCACTTTCTGTCTAAATTCACCCCTCTCATTCACTGGGTATCCAAAATACAGATTGTGTGTTATGAAGACTACCGCCTCCCTGAATAAACATGTTTCATTTTCATTCACTTATAAACATGGATGGTTTTATTCGATAGTGGATGAGTATATTTAATATATATTTATATATAAGATATATCATTAATATGGTTCTTTTTTGGATAACACAAAAATTAATGATTGTTATAAGGTAATTTTTCAATATCGAAAAATACCCCAGAACTAGTTCATTGTCATTCTAGTTTTCATGAAACACGACCAAAATTCCCATGTAATGGTGTTATAAAATTATAATTTTTTATAAGACATCAATTATAGTGCCTTAAATATTATTTAAATGATAATATTTTGGGGAAAAAAAGATTGACATTGCTTTTACAAACCTAGTTCAAAATGGTCAAGACTATTAACAACCTATGTTGAAAAGAGATTAAAAAATCCATACATGAAGTGTATTGTTATTAAAAATGGGGGTAGATAGAAATTTATATGAATACTATTTTGGAATGGGTAATTAATATGTTTACCTTTATGATATATAATCTTAATTCACTTCCATGGAAATCAATGGTAAAGGTAAGGGACTCAGTAACTCAAACTCCTTTCTTTGAGTAATACAATTTATTATCTGAACTTATTTTTCCAATACATTCTATTTTAAAAATTAAATTCACTTAATTAATTCTAGTAAAAATATTTTTTAACCATTTCCATTTTGTTAAAGGTTTTATTTTAATGTTAACTAAAAACAAAGGATAATTTTGAAAAGAGACTCATGACCATGACTTCTACAATGATGAATACAAAATATTTTCAAATATATATTTCCATGATTTTGTTTTTAATAGATTCAAGAGAAATATAACATAAATGTAGTTACTGATGTGGGCCCCAATTTTTTAAAAATATAATTGATTTTCATTGATATTAACCCCATTATTAAATCAAATAATGGGTAATTCATTCATTGTTGATACTTCCTAAAAATTTGTTTTAAATATTTTTTAATTGATATATTCATTTTTGAAATTATAAATAACCCATCAATTTATTTTGAATAAAATGAAAATTTAAATGGATTTTTTTAAATTTAAATAAATTTTTTTGATTTCAATATCAAATCAAAATTCTCAAATGGATTTATTTTTTGAGTCTTGATTCATTCATTAATTTTTGAATAAAATGAAATATATAAATTAATTATGAAATTGAATTTAAAATAGTTCTAAAAAAATGTGAATTTGAAATGACAATCTTGATTGTTTAGTATGTTTTTTGAATGTGGAAAACAATTATGTTTTGAAAAAGTTGATTTTCAATTGATTGATTTAAATGAATTTGATATGATTCTGGAATAAATTGTTTGACGATGGAAATTTTGATTTCAATTGTTTTATCATTTTTTAGAAATTAATTAGAAAACATTCTATAGATTATATTTTTTTTGTAATAAATATCCGAAATACAGCAAATACCTGGAGTTTTTGCGGTAGAAATTTTTTAAAGTGACTATGTATTGAAATTGTAGTGATCACGCATGTTGAATATAAATTATTGCATAATCAGGCTTAGTTCCACAAGTGACTGCAATTTATTTCACAGTCACTTCCCAAAGTTATGATATGAAGACACTTCAAGTGACCTTAAGAAAGGGAAACACCCACCCACTATGCTTGATTTTATTTTAGAAATGAACACATGAAAAATTTTCAAGTGACTGCACCCACACTACAGTACTCATGATCAGTAAACCGATAGTTTTCCTTTACCACGCATCTAGTCATTATCAACTTACTATAAGAATCCTCAAGTCACAGAATCTTCTTACCACATTTGGTATACTTATGGCCCTGATCTTCTCCTTCAACCTACCACACTACTCAAGCCACCAAAAATTCACGTTCACTACTATTAGTAACTGTATGATCACCTGTAAACTACCACACCGCTGAAGCTACAACAGATTCATAGTAACTTCTTGCAAGTAACACTACTAAAGAACGATGTTTATGCAGCACTATATTTTATTAGTGCTAAACCAAACGTGCTGAAAAAGGGCTACCTTTATCAGTGCTAGCTAAAATCGCTGATAAAGGTATCTTTGATCAATGCTAAAAAAATGCTGATAAAGGTGTACCCTTTATCATCACTTTTTATTACTGATAAAGAAGATCTTTATGAGTGAAATTCTTAGTGATGATAAATTTTTTAATAAAAAACATTATTAATATATATAAAATTATCATATTTATATTCAAAAATATATATTTATTTATATACATTAATTAAAAAACACATGATTATAATTAATATAAATATGATGTATTCAAATATATATTTTAATAATTAATATATATATATATATATAATGTTTTAAAAAAAGTATCTATAAAATTATAAGTATATATATTTAAATAATTATAAAATTATAAAAAATATATTTAAATAAATATATACAGACTAAAAATGGAATGGTCATGTATTTGGAGACCAAATCCATGACCCCACGTTTATTGCAAATAGAAAAGCATACATGGGTGGAGAGAGGTCAAACAGGGCATAAAATGTCCGCCAAAAGAAGTAGAAGCATGGAATAGAAAGTTAATTGCAACTAGTCCCCCTAGATCCAAAATTCCCAGGATGCCTTCCTCTACACATTGGATGTCATCCTCTCTTCCATGTATTGACCAATTATGGAGCCTCATATTTGAATAATTATAAAATTGTAATAAATATATTTGAATAATAATTTTTTATTATATTTATAATTATATAAATTTATATATTAATATATAAATTTATAATTATATAATTATATAAATATATATAAATATATATAATTATATACATATATATAATAATATAATAATATCTAATAATATAATTTTATATAATTATATAAATATATTTATATTTATATAAAAATATTTATAAAAATATTTATTTATAATTAGAATGAAAAATATATATATATATATATATATATATTTAAATAATTATAAAACTATAATAAATATGTTAAAAATATATATATTCAATATATTGTTAATTATATATACTTATATATAAATAAAAATACTAGGAATTGTGTGATCCATGAATTAAAATCCATGGCCACGTAAAATTTACTAAAAAATAAATAGTGCATACAAAAGAAACGATGGGGATTCAAAATAAAAAGTGATAAAAATGTCACCACCATAATAACATAGAACCCTACATAGTCATCATTTTTAGGTCCAACACCCCTTCCACATGAGATGCTCCAGCCCCTTGGGTGTCTGCCGCCCCATTTCTTTGGAGCTTCCCATGTTTTTCTTTTGTCATCCATGTTTGATGGATCATCACTCTCACTATGTGAGTTAATATCTTAATCTTTATCTATGAAAGTTTTCAGCAACAATGTGGGGAATTATTTATCAGCAAAAATCATACCATGTTCTATTATATCATCCTGAGGAATGGTCTCGTTAAGAGGATTATCCCCTAGAAGTCCTGGTTTGATGGAAATATCCCCAAGTGGAGGCTCCCCAAACATTGAAGTAAATTCTAGTAGGAGATCGATATTTACAACATGCATTTTTAAAAAATAGGGAGAAAAAATACCATCAGCACTTGTAATAGATTGTAGGAATCCTTACATAATCCTCCTTTTATTCTTGATGGCCTTCTCAAGACAGTTAAGATAGTGTAAGTGCCCAATCAGTATGATTGTATCACTAAGGGAGGGGGGATGTGAATAAGGGATACTTTTTCTTTTTATTTTTCTTTTTAATTAAAACAACCTTCACCTCCTATTAAATATTCTATCCCCTACAATAAAGAATTCAAACCCACATCCATAGGAATAAAATTATTTACAAGGTTCACTATTCAATAAGAATAGCTACGTCCATGGTATGATATGTAAATGATCCAATACCACACACTCCTTTAAAAAACAATCCTTGGATTACAATGAGTAGGATGTACACTTTCACTCATATAGTACTTTGAATATAATTAAAAATACATGTGAACCCTCTTAGTAAAAATAGGGTAATACAAATTTAGTGTAATAATGTATGCTACCTGTGCTTCTTTTAAATTTCAAAAATGTATTCAATTGAAAAAAAACTTCTTCCATTTATTACCCAGAAGATGGTAAGAACATCTTGTAATTTCTTAAGGAAAACCCCAGTCCAATTATCTTGGTGTGTTTTTCCCAGTCTGATTCCTCTGAGTAAGATTCTCCCCAACATGATTCTTCCCAATACAATTCTCCCCAGTATGAAAAATATGACTTTGAAAGAATATGATAGAGATGAATCAACACCACTTCAATTATTATTACAGAAAACTCAGTATGATTCTTCCTCAGTCTAGAAATCTCTGTAAGAAAATCCTAAATCCAATTATCCTGCCCGATACAATTATCAACTGAATATGATTGAAAATCCGAATATGATAATCATGTGAGTATGATAATCACTTATTATGATGATTAGATAAATAAAATTTTCTGATCTTGTCACTTCTCTGTCAAAATTTCTTCAAAACAAGTGAATACGGAAACACCTTCCTCTCTCTAAAAACTCAGAGCTTCTCTCTCTTCTGCTATGAACAATACATCAGTCAGTAGAAAAGTACAATGTACTTTTCTCCTTTTATAGGTGAACCATAATGGGTTTTGGAGGGGATCCCAAAAACATTACCGCTTAATTAAATTCACCGTAATATCAATTTCCCCTAAAACCTTGAGTGCATTTTGACTTCATCAATTATTCTAAAGACTTTCATTTCAATTGCTTGTCCGATTTAAATTCATGAGTCTAATTTTATGAATCTGATTTCATTAACACAATGACTTGTATTAATTGAATATAAATGCATAAAGAAATAGATAAAACTTCTGAATGCTGAATATAATAATAATTTTATATGTTTAGCTCCCCCTAGATAGGACATTTAAAAAACTCAACTTTCAATCCACTTTTACTTCTTCACTTATTCTCTTGACCTAGTTGGAAATATAAAGCAATTCAATTCTAATATAAATGCTCTTAACCCAACTTAAATACACATAATATCCTTAATTTATTCAACTTTTCTCTTGACCTAGTTGAGATACAAAACTTCTTCGTATCTTCTTATCTTGACTTATTTAAGAAAATTACATGAAGAAAAAACAAAGTAATTAAACTCCTGACCAACTTGATGAAGAAATTTGAAAACAAAGTAGATTTCATATATCTCTTCATTCATCAATTCCTTCATTCAAAAACCTGTGCATGTATCATGACTTTCTTTATGACTTTAAATTCATTTGAGACCAACATTATAATCATCATACTTCAATTGGAAAGTATCATAACATTCCATTCATTCCAGATTCTTTCTTTCCTTCACATCCTGAGTATGATTTTATGGGTACGATCAATCTAGGTATGATCCTTATGAGTATGATTTTCAACACCTCTTCTCTCCTTTCTTCCATCAATCTAGCATCATAAGTTTTCCAATTAACATATGATTTATGTGAATAAAAAATAATCAAACCATCATCACATTTAATTTTACCATAGTCATGAAGACTCCTATACAATCACTTCTTTTAGACCAGATCCAGAGTGAATGTGATGAGCATTTACTTCCAACAGGATATATTATCCATGAGAATGATTCTATCATTCCAGATAATGATCAATTACTCATAGAAAGTCAGATTAGAAGCATTTCTATCAAACATATCTTCTCATTAGGATGAAAAGAGTAATGCCTATTGTTTTTAAAATAATGGTCATTACAATTTCCACCAAATACAAAGTGAGGTGATTTTCTTTCTTTAAAAACTATCCTTGAAAATAAAAAACAATGGTTGAAAACAAATAAATTCCTCATCAACTGGGTCCTAAAAATCTCCCCCTTTAGATTTTTTTGAACCAAGTTCCATAAATCAATGAACTTTGTATCCTCAAGAAATGGATCACTTGTCAAAAATTCTAATCCTACATGAGATAATTCATTGTAGGAAATAAGAATTACTGATAACAAAACCATGCTATCCAAAAGTAGTGATTATGACAAAATTTTTCTCAGCTCTTCTTTAACCTCATCTATTCTTCATCCTCCATGGAATTTTTTTTTCTATAGCCACTCTAAAAAACAGTTATAATAGTTCACACAAAATACAATGCATAATTCATAGCTAACACACAACTATATTTTTTTACAAGAAATAAATTGATTTATCAAACAATCCCCCTTGAAAAAACAATAAAAAGGTAATATGAGAGAGGGGACCAAAACATATAGCTCAACCTTAAATATAAATAGGTTTGAAACCTGTGTTCAACCTCAATTTAGAAAATGATTCATTTGGTAAAGGTTTGGTGAATATGTCAATGACTTGTTCGGATGTTGGAACATACTCCAACATCAATTCATTATTTTCCACATGATCTTTGATGGAATGATATTTGATATCAATATGTTTTGAATGAGAATGATGAATAGTGTTCTTGGTGATATTGATTGTGCATTGATTGTAACAACCCAAGAGCAAGGGTAACATCACTTCAATAAGAAAATATTATAATTAAGTTTTCATCTACATAAGTTGAGTAGTGTCTTGGGTGGAAGAAACGTACTCATATTTATTGATATTGAGATTTATTGAATTCTATTTCTTTGAATTCTGAATAGCACAATACCTTCCTAGAAAGAATACTCCACCTGATGTGGATATTCTATCATCAACATTTCCTACCCAATCAGTACCCGAATACTCAAATAATTAAATACTATCTGAAATTCCATAACTAATTAAAAATTCTATTATGCCTTTGATGTATTTTAGAAATATTTTTTCAGCAAGTAAATGTGATTCTTTTGGAGCACTTTGAAATATTTCACATAAGGTTATAAAATAAAATATACTGAGTCTTGACGCAGTAAAATAAAAAAAACTTAAATCAACTTTCGAAATTATTTCTGACCAACTTCTTTTACTTCTGCATCTTTAGAGAATTATTTTCCACTGGTATTGGTGTGGAAATATGTTTTTAGTTTTATATGAAAACCCTCTTAAGGAATTCCTTAGCATTATTTTCTTGTAACCCAAGAAATTATTTCATTTAACATAGCATTAATATTTCAAATACCATTTTCATTTCTTCAGAAAACCTTTCACAAATTCATTCATCATTGAAAGAAAAGATAATGTCATCAACATAAACAATCCTAAGGAGTGAGTAATCTTGACTTTCTTTGATGTAGAGACTTCTATCCACTCTTCATTTCTTAAAATTCATGTTCCTTAATCATGTATCCAATTGGGAATAACATGCCCTTGGATATTTATTATGCCATACGAAGACCTTTTCAATCTACACACATATCTTTCTTCATTTCCAACAACAACTCCGCAAGGTTTTTCAATATAAACTTCTTATTCAAGATCACCATTTAGAAATGTGGATTTATCATCCAATTTAAAGATCATGATGAATTTTTGTGTAGTAAAAGAAAGAAATATTTTGATTGTTTCAAGTCTTACCACTGGATCTAAGGTTTCATCCAAATCTATAACCTCAATTTTTGAATACCCTTTGAACACCAATATTTCTTTGTTTATTATCACTTCACCTTATTCATTTAGCTTGTTCCAGAAAACCCACTTTTTTCCTATAATGTTTTTTGTTTTATGGATTGGGTATGAGTTCCCATGTATTATTGTTTTCAATTTGATCCAACTCTTTATTCAGGGATTGAACCCATTCTGAATTCTCATAAGATTCATTCACATCATTTGGCTCCACTTTTGAATGTAAAGAAGTATGTGTAATAGTATTTTTTGTTCTTATTGTTTTAACATTTTGATATTGATCACCAATTATATTCTGGGGTTCAACTTACTTACTTAGCATGTAATGAGATTTTTGAGTATCTTCCTCATCACTGGAAATGTCTAAGTTTGATTCTTCTTTTTTAGTTAGAATACAATTTTATGTATCTGTATCAGAATTGTTTTCTTCAACTTGATCATCTTCCTTTTCTGCATGGATATGTTTTTCATTCTCACCTCTTTAAATTACTTTCACATCAATAGAATCAAAAATTATTTTTTTCTCTTTGTTGAAGTATCTATATACTCTTCCTTCTGGAGAATATCCCAGAAAGATTCCATCTTCACCTTTCTTCTCAAACATTACATAGTTTCCACCTTTCTTATTTATAATACATGGAATCTTGAAAACTATAAAGTGTTTCAAGCTTGGAGTTTTCCAAAAAATAATTCATATAGAGTCATATATGATTGAGTCTTTTAGAAACAATGGTTCCAGATATAGATATAAGTACTCATGGATTGCCTCCAAAATTAATGAGAGAGGCCATGTTCAAGTATCATGGTTCTTCCATTTCCACCAAACTTATATTCTTTCTTTCAGCGAATTTTTTTTTGAGGAGTGTATGGGGTATTATACTCATTCTGAATTCCATGATTCTCTAGATAACTTTCAAATTATTCACTTATGTATTCACCACCATTATCTGGTCTCACCATCTTCACTGAATACTCACATTCCTTCTCAAATTTCCTTCTGAAACTTTTTATCATTTTCAAATAATCTAACTTGTGTTTCATAAACATAACATAGGAAATGTGATTAAAATAATCAATAAAAGAGATAAATTAATTATTCTATTTGTTGAACGTTGTTTCATTTTCTTGTAGATATCTGAGAGAATCATATATAATAATTGTTTTGAAAAAATATAAACTTTATTATGTACACCATCTATAATCTTTCATCTCAGACAAATAGTGCAAAAAAAATCTCTTCTTATTGTAAAATATGGAATTTCTTAGACACTATCTTTTTTAGATAACATGCCCATGTTTATTTTACACATGTGTCCTAGCATTTTATGCCATAATTGATTCTATTCCACCATACTCAGGTAATAAGAGTTTTATATTTCAACAATCTGAAACAAATTCCCTTTTGTGCATCGGCCTCCTATAACAAGTTTTCCAACTTCTTCATTTTTTACAAAAAATCCATCTTTTCTAAAGATTACCTTGTTACCCTCACCATACAATGGTGAAACACTTATCAAGTTGTGTTTTATCCCATCAACATACAATGTTTTTTTTGGATTTCATTTTTTCTTTTCCAATGATGGCTAAACAAACAACTTTTCATTTCAAGGATTTATCATTTCCAAATGTCAATGTTCCTTCTTTAAAATATTTCACATTTTTAAGAAATTTCAAATCTCATGTTATATAAGAAGAACACCCACTATAAAGGATCCATGATAGTTCTATTTTTATATCTTTCAATGTATTTTCAAAAACAAGATCTTTTACTTATTCATATTCTTTCTCTATCTTCATATTTTGAGAGTTGTTAATAAAATTTTGTTATACCAGAAGTAAAATAAGAAAAAAAATTGCAAGGTGTCTAGGTTGTTCACATATTCTAAAAATAGTTTCCAAATGTTGGAACATATTTTTAATTTTTAATCCACCATTCTCAATCTTCTCATACTTATTCTTTTTAGGGAATTTAATCCCCCTCAATCTTTTTCTTCTATAACCTGTAGAATAATAGTATTTTTTTTGGTTGATCCAACACATATTTGTTGAATGTACTAATCTAAAAAAATAACAACAATATCCATAGAAGGAGTACTCATATATGAAACTTCCATATTGATTGGAAATGTGTATACATTTCTCGGCCACCTTATTCTCTTTATTTTTTGAGCCACCAACCTTTCTATTATCAATCAAAGTATAATTTTTCTTTTCTTACTTTTCAAAACCGTAGGTATTTAAAACTTTTCCCTTCTTAGATAATTTCAAAACATTTTTAGACTTAGGATTATTTGAGAATTCTAAATTTCCAACATTGTTGATCTTGGATACATATATTACTTTCCACACATTCTTCATTTTAGAAAAATTCCATATTTCTTCTCACCCTTTGGAGGTAATTTTTTTGAAAATTCTATAGTTTCTTTTACATAGCACTATAACCAAATTTAGTAATTGAGTTTTTGAAACTTGTATTTTTCTTTTTATATTTAGAATGTTTTGCGAGGACAAGTTATAACTCTTTTTATTTCGCTTCCAAATTCACCTCTAGATGTCCATTACGATTCTTTTCATCTTGACGAGAATTCTTCAAATCATCAATCTCTTTTACCAGATTCTCTTTACCATCTACAAAACATTCTTGCTTACTTGTTAAATAACATTGATATTCCAACTTTTTGTTTTTATTTTAAATACTTCTAATCTTTTTTAGAAATTATTTCAACTATTATTTCCAATGATGTTCAAGTTGAGGTTCTTCCTCTACTTCAAAACTACTACTCTTGAATTATTCATCATTTACTATTACAATAAATGAATTTTCAATACCATACTCGAATAATGTTTTATAATCATCATCACTTCCTTTTTCTTCTTCATCTTTAGAGAAGAAACTTTGTCTTTTGGATTTGAAGAACTGTCTTTCATTCCCCATGGATTTTGATATTTCTTTGTCTCCCTATTTCTTCCATGATCTTCTTTACTTTCTTTGTTATTCATTACTATCATCTTATTTTTTTCTTCTACAAAAATCAAACACAAAGTTTGCAATGACTCCACATTCAAAAACTTTAATGGTAAGTTTCCCTTTGTATTCCCTTATACCTATTTTTGAATTTTTAGAAAACAAGGATAAAATGCCATCAAGAAATTTTCATACCTCATTTTCAAAGTCTGATTCACTAGATTCCTCTTGAATAATAATATTCTTTGGGTTTTATCTCTTAGAAGCCTTGAAAGACATTTCTATATAAAAATTTGTTTTTCTCTACTTAGCTTTCACACTTATCATTTCAGAAGTGATGAGAGTGCTATGAATACCATCAAGAGATAATTTTTCAGGATCTATGTATTCCAATGAAGAAATATTTTCAACAAAATTAACAGGAAGGATTCTCAAAATATTTTCAATAATTATAGAATCATATACCTTTTCACCAAGACTTGTGATAGAACTCACAATGTTTTTTACCCATGTAAAGAAGTACCCAATAGATTTGTACTCACCCATCTTTTAGTCTTCATACTTAAATCTCCTGATTTTATGTTTTTCCTTTTTCACTTATGTATTTCCTTCATATATGTTTTTTCAATTTATCCCATATACATTTGGATGTGAAAACCCCTTTCACCCTTAGGAATGTAATTTTAGAAAGTGATGATAATATACCATTTTTGGCCCTTACATAATTCTCTAGATTCTTCTTATCAAAATATATAAGAGGAGATTTAAAATTAATAGGAGGAAACTCATCTATTGCAGCTCCATGAACATCATATCCAATAGAAATAAGATAAGGCAACATTATATCTTTCCAGATATGATAATTCTTTCCATTAAAAATCATAATACCTTTATATTTCACACAATTCTAATTCTCCATCAACAAAGAATAAGCGAAGTGAACATGCCCTTGGATCTGATTGTATGTTCCTAATCAGGATGATTTTATCCTTGAGAGGGGGAGGAGGTGAATTGATAATAATTTTCCTTTTAGGTTTATTTTAAATTGAAAAAACCTTCCCCTCTTATTAAAGATTATATTACTTACTGAAAACATTTCAAACACACATCTACAAGAACACACGTATTCACAAGGTACACTATTCAAAAAGAACAGTTACATCTATGGTATGGTATGGAAATAATCTAATACCACAAAATCCACTAGAAAAAAATCACTGTATTATAATGAGTAGGATATACCCTTTCACTCATGTAGTACTTTGAAGACAATCCAAAACTATGTGTGCACCCTCTTACCCCAAAGAGGGTAATACAGAGTTTGTGTAACAATGCATGTTACATGGTATTATTTTCAATTTCAAAAATGTATTCAATTGAAAACCCTTATTCAATTTCTTGCCTATAATATGGTGAGAACATCATAGGATTTTTAAAGGAAAAACCCAGTCCGAATTTTCCCAGCATGTTTTCCCTAGTCTAATCCCTCATAGTATGATTCTCCCTAATATGATTCTTCCCTATAAGATTATCCCCAGTATGAAATGTATGACTTTGATAGAATATGATAGAGATGAATCGAAACCACTTCAATTATGGGTACCGATAACTCAGTACGATTCTCCCTATAAGAATCTTCCTCAGTTAGGAAATATCTGTATAAAAATATTGAATCTGATTATCCTGCCTGATATGATTATTAGCCAAATATAACTAACAAGAAGAATATGATAATTAACAGAGTATGATAATCACAGAGTACGGTGATGAGTTGAATACAACATTGTGATATTTTCTTTTCTCTTCCACTTCTCCACCAAAACTTTTTCAATACAATTGAATACATTAACTTTTTATTCTCTCTATAAACTCAAATCTTCTCTCTCTTGTACTATGAACAATATATCAATTAGAAGAAAATTACAATGCACTTTTGATATTTTATTGGTGGACCATAATGGGTTTTGGTGGGAATCCCAAAACCTTTCCTGCTTAATTAAATTCACTATAATCTCAATTTCCCCTAAAATCTCGAGTATATTTTGACTTCATTAATGCTACTAGATTATTATTAAATCTTGTACAATATTCACTTATTATTCAGAAATTCATTTCAATTTCCAGTCCAATTTCAATTCACGAGTCTGATTTTATGATTCTAATTTCTTCAAAAAAAATTCTTGTATTAATTGAATATAAATGAATGGAGAAATAGATACTACTTTTTAATTCTGAATACAATCATTCTTTTGAATGTCGAGATCCCCCATTATAACACATTAAAAAAACTCCAATTTCAAACCACTTTTACTTCTTCACATCTTCTCTTGACATAGTTGAAAATATAAATAAATTCAATTCTGATACAAAGGTTTTGGACTCAACTAAAATACACATCATCTCTTTCATTTCTTCCCTTTTTCTATTGACCTAGTTGAGATACAAAAAATATTCTTCTCCTCTTCTCTTGACCCATTTGAAAAAAATACTTGAAGAGAAAACCAAAGTAATTCAACACTTGAACAACTTGATGAAGACATTTGAAAAACAATCAGAGTTAATACAGCTCTTCCTTCAACAATTTCCTTCTTTCACAAACCTGTGCATGTATCACGACTTTCTTCCTGACTTTAAATTCATTTGAGACCAGATTCATCATTGTCATACATCAATTGGAATGTATCATTGTAACATCCAAAGGTTTTGAAAAAAAATATTGAATGCATGAAATACCGAGCCTCTACAAAACAACACTTTTTTATAACCTTTCTAGTAAACATATTGTTTTGGACCTTTGTGATTTGGGATTCGAAAAACTGACATACACAGTTACATTCCGTAAGATATTCAGAGCCTGATAAGACAAACTTAATTTTCAGTGGATAGTAACACACCCTTATGAATAGTAATATGAATAGTAATATGGGCCTTATGAATAGTAAATAATAATAATATTTTATTTTTTAATGGTTATAAGATAATGAGATCTTGATTAATTTTTCAATGTGATAAAAATGAATTATAGTCATAAAATGGTTATCTTTTGAATAAAATACAATTTTATTTAAAAATTAAATTAATAATATTTAGAAAATTATTTTAAAAAGTAGAGTTAATTTTTTAATTCTACATGTCTAAAAATGGTTTGGGTGAATTTTTGGGATTTTTCTAAAATACTCAATTTTTGATGAATAGTAAAATACAGTAATTTACCGTATATATACATTATAAGTTAAATTCACTATTCCTGGCATCATTTATGATGTAAGCACACTTATTTAAATCTAAAATTCACTAATTACTATTAGGGGTTACATGAATCAACACTATTGGTTGTCTTTGGCAAAATAAGAAAATAATGTTTATGATATTCAAAAAATTACTCCTCTCCTCCACTATACACCCCCTCTCAGTCCCTCCTCTCTTCACTTATCTCAAGCCTTGTGACTTGTCTAAAATTTTCCCAAATATCCTTCCTAGATCCTCCCCTTTCCCATGAGCTCTTGGTCTTTCCAAAAGACCAAAACCCCTTCCCTTAAAGAGATTCTCAAGGAGGTGGATTTAGGAGGGAAATTCACATTCTATTTCTTTTAATTTCATTTTAAGTTCCTTTCTATTGTCATCATCTCCTCACCTCCTCTATAAATATGAGAATTATAACTAAATTATTAGCTATATAATGGAATTATATCATTTTAATTAAAGAACCATCATCAAAATCGTTACTCACTATCTTTTATTTTATAAACAAAATCATCGTCCGTGAAGTGCCAATTTACAACCTTCATGGACAATGAAGCTTTGTTCATCAATTTTACCTTCTATACTAGTCATGAAATCATATTTATGGTTTATAAAGGCTATTATATATGTATCATAACTTATATAATAGTCAAAAACAAGTATATGTACATAATATTAAATTATACAACCAAACTCATTCCTAATAATCAAAATACCGCTAAAATAATCTAAGTGATTGTCACTAATATTTCATCTAATTATTAATCCTCATCCCATGTTATAAAATGATAGAAATGACTATAAAAAATAATTATTTTTATAAATAATGTTTAAATTCAATTATTAAGATTTACATCAATTCCACATGAACTCTATTACTTAAAAACAGGTGAAACAATTATGAAAATCCTGAAAATGAACACTCGGGAATGACGAAATTCAATATTATAACTTATCAATATAGAAAAAAATGAACTAATAGATTATGATAAACAAAATAAAATTCTAATAGGTTATTAATTAAGTTATTAATGAGTATAATTTCATATTCCAAGAGCATAAGGTCAAGAGAGAAACAATCAGACTTAAGGTAAGGGTTTCTTCATCTCACTTCCATTTTTGTGAGATATTCTGTATTCCGTACTACTAATTGTGTATACTATATGTATATTTCACATTTATGTTTTATATCATGAATATTTTTATTTTCATGATATTAAATTTATGATTTGATGATTATTAACTTTGGGGAATATAATTCAATTGATAACAAATTTGTAAGGGTTTCCTAGCAGGACCTCCATTTTCATTCTGGTTACTCTTATTCTCTACTTACCTCAAATAAATTATTATTTATTTATATTTAATCCTCATATATTATGTGATAATGTTCTATATATGATTAAAAACCAGAATACAACTTTAATTTATGTGTAATTATTTTTTTCAAAAGGATCTTTCAAAAATACTTCCCGATAAACAAGCCCATTTTAAGGGAAATTCTAAAATTCATTCCTATTTTAAGGGCACTATATAATCGATTTTTAGAAACCACTATATTTATAAAATATATTATTTTATTATGAAAATACTATATTAATTCACTTATTGTTTTATACAAATATTTTTTCTAAATAACTATTATTTTCAAAGAAAAATATTATTTATCTCAAGAATTACTAGATGATTTCATTAGAGTATTTTCATCTATTTCAAAACTCCGGTTGATTATTATGAATTATTGTAATTTATAATTATGATATCATCTACAATATTTGATTGAATTTTTTATGATTAGTTGTACTCTAGATGGTCTATCTTAAAATCATTCACCAGTTTACTCTGAATGGTAAGTGTTTATGCTTAATGTTCGGAAAAAGTTATTTACCTTTCATGTGTTAGTTTAAATATGAAAGTATATATTGTTTAACTTTATCCCCATTCATATAAGAAATGAATTAAACTTATTATGTGATGGGTGGGTCTTCTATAACCCCTCTATGCATCAGTAGGTCTCTTGAGAAAAATAGATATGGACTTGGCCAAGGCCTTGCCCATTTTTAGATATAGTTTTGGCCGAGGCCTTAATAATTTTTAGATGTCTTGGCCAAGGCTTTGAAAGTTTGTTTTAGAATGTCTATCATATTCATTTCCCTCATTATTAAGCTAGAAATTCATATTTCATGTCGTTATTAAACTATTAGAATACCCATGATTATGTTTTATTATGGAAATATTTACTCATCTCATATTCCAAACATAATATGTTCAAGTTTTTTATTTTTAAAGGAACATGTTTTTAATTATTCAAAATGTCCAATGTTTATGTTATGTTATCTTTTTATTTATTTATTACTCTTACTGAGAGTTTGGGCTCACCTCTTTCTTATGTTTCATCTTCTCAGGACATAAAGAAGTCTATTATGAATGACCTGTATGGATAAACTTATAGTTGTGGATGTTCCCAATAATTTTTTTGGTTATTTTTCATTTCAAGTTTTAATGTTGAATTTATGTATGTATTTGTATTTCAAAATCTACTAAACTATTCGGTATTTTGAGATATTACTTTCTTATAATTATGATAATGTAATGTAATAAGCCACCGACTCTAGGAAACTGGGGTTGGGTCTTTACAGTCGGTATCAGAGGAAGTTTAGTAGAAAACATAGAAACTAGATTTAGAGAACATGGATTAAGGAACAAACCCCTAGTAGAGTATTCGATAATAAATATACAGGAACATCCTTATATTTTGGTAAGGAATAGATTATGTGGATCTTTATAGAAAATAAATCTCTATCTAGATACTACAAGTGGACGTTGTTCTGGCACAGATGTACCTAGGTGTGAAAACTCTGACAAGGAGTTTTAGTCTTGACCCGGGGTATCCTGGTACATGACAGCGGGCCTTACTGACCTAGTTTGACACTCTTGAGGGATATTCTTAGGATAATTCACATTTTCTTTACAAGACACTATGAAGGATTTAAATGTAAAATTTTCTCAAAGAAACCATGCTTGTGATTATGGTATTATCCATGTATATGATTTCAATTTAAGCTAAGTATTTTTCTAAGTTAAGATTATAAATTATGATTCATAACATAATCAAGTGTATGCCATTATCTAGAAGTTGAGCTTAGTGGAAGAAATTGAGACTTCATGAACATGCATATCCCATGTAAGGATTTCCCTCCGATGTAAGATAATGATGTTGGATCTAGAGCTGTGACTAGTGTGAAGAAACTTATAACTATAATAGGATAACTTACTTAGGTTACGCACAATAACCTTACTCATATGGAGCATCCAGATCCACAATGTGGAAGAGTTGTGTTAGATCTCTTTATACAACAACAACATCCATCATTCAATGGGACTACAAACCCATTTTTAGATGAGGAGTTGAAAGGTTCCCCAGATAAGATATTTCTCACTTTGGGATGTAATGAAAGAGAGAAGGTCATCATGGAAGTTTATCATCTATCAGGATATGCAGATCAGTGGTTGTCACTAATCCAAAACACAATGGAGGAGGAAGAGATAGAAGAGATTTAATGGAGGCAACTTTAAGGAAATATTTCTAGAGAAATAATTTCCTCATGAATAGTGAGAGGGTATGGAAAGGTAGTTTCTAAATTTGAGGCAAAAGGAAGATGATAATGTTGTAAATTATAAAGCTTACTTCAAAAGGTTATCAAGGAATTTTGTGGACTACATACTAAATCTAATGAGCAAGATTGATTGATTCTTTGATGGATTAAATCCATTATTCCGACGAGCACTGGTCTCCCAAAGTTTCTCATATTATGAAGATATATTTTCATGTGCTATCAAGAAAGAAAATTAATTCTCTAAGTCTTATAAATTTAAAGGAAAGAAAGAGAAGAATAGGGTTTCTATAAACACTAGAAAAGGAAATAAGGAAATGGGGAATAAGGGAAGATATGAATTTCCTCCCTATGATAATTATAGAAGGAAACACCCTGGTGCCTGCCTAAATGGAAAAGAAGTATGCAAAAAATGTGGATAGAAAGGCTACATTTCTAGTGATTGCAAGGGGAAGAAAGAATATATTAATGTTTAATGATATGATTTTAGAGATATGGGACACTATGATAATGATTGTCCAAATCATCAAGGAAACATACAACATCAAAGGCCAAAGTAGTATGGATAAGCTGATGCAATCGAAACTACTGATATTGAAGTTCTTAATGATGTGGTGGCATGTACTTTAATCATTTAATCAAATTTAGAAAATTATTTATTTGATTATGGATCATTGCATTCTTTCATATCTTCCCAATTTGCTAAGAAAATTTGATATTTCCAATTTGATTTAATAAGGGAGTTGAAAGTCAAAACTTAAAATTGAAGTATCATTAAAACCAATTTGTGTTAGGCAGTACACATTATGGAATATAAAATTTCCTTATCTACTGATTTTATTATCATACCCATGATTTAATTTTATATAATCCTCGATATGTATTGGTTTTCAAAATATGATACAAAAATTTATTACAAGGGGAAGGAGGTTACAATTTTTTAGGACGATGTGGAATCCCTTATCTTTAGAGAAGAAACATCACCATCTGATTATAATATAGATCCACCCCAATAGATCTATTGAATTCAATTATTGTGGAGGAAGGTAATTCAATAACTATGGGTGATGAAGGGAATGTTCAGACAGAGGACGTTCCGATTGTGTAAGAATACGTTGATGTGTTTCCAGAGGATTTATCTAGACATCCTCCAGAGTGGGAAATTGAGTTTTCCGTTAACTTTTTTCATGATTCAAGGCCCATATAAATTACCCCTTATATAATGGACACAGTGGAGTTAGTGGGAATAAATAAACAACTAGAGGAATTGAGTGATAAAGGATTTATTCACCATAGTGTTTCTCCATGGGGAGCCCCTCTTCTTTTTGTTAATAAGTATGTAGGATATATGAAGTTGTGCATTGACTACAGAAATATCAATGATATAATAATAAATAAAAATTATCCCCTACATCACATTTATTATTTATTTTATCTACTTCATGGAGCCCCATATTATTTGAATATTGATCTTCGATCAAGATATCATCAGTTGCGTGCGAGGAAGGAAGATATTATAAAGACAAAATTTTGAACTAGGCATGAGCATTATTATTTTACAGTAATACCTTTTGGATTAACTAACGAACCCTTTGTTTTCATAGATCTAATGAATAGTGTTTTAAAGGAATATTTTGATGACTTTGAGGTGGTATTTATTGATGATATCTTAGTATACTCCAAAATCTATGAGGATCATGAAAATAAATTGCACACTATTTTGAAGACTCTTATAAGAAATGAATTATATGGGAAGTTTAGCAAGTGTGAATTTTGGCTTCAATCAGTTTTTTTCTTGGCCACATTGTCTCTAAGGATGGAATATCTGTTGGTCCTATGAAGACAAAGGTTGTGAAATAATATCCTACACCAACAAACATTACTGAGGTACATAGTTTTATTGGTTCAATAGGTTATTATCAACATTTCATTCAAAAATTTTCCCATTTAGCCAAACCAATGAACATTCTAACATGTAAAGGGGTTAAGTTCGTGTGCACAAAATAATGTGAGGATTGTTTTGAATAATTGAAGAGGATATTAGTGAATTCTCCGATCCTAAATCTACCACCGGGGAATGATGGGTTTGTGATCTATAGTGATGCATCAAATAAAGGACATGGTTGTGTCCTTATGCAGAATGATATAGTTATTTCTTATGCATCAAGGAAGTTAAAAATTCATGAACAAAACTATCCTACTCATGATCTTGAGTTAGCAAAGATAATATTTTCTTTAAATATATTGAGACATTATCTCTATGGAAAAAATGTGAGATATATACAGATCATAAGTGTCTAACATATATCTTTTCATAGAAATAACTCAACATGAGGCAAAGGAAATGGCTCAAACTACTCAAGGATTATGATTATATTATACAATACCACCCAGGAAAGGAATAAAAAGGTAGCTGATGCATTGAGAAGGAAGGATAGTGGAGTTTTCAAAAAAATAAGGATTGACAAGGATCCTTTGTACATGGATTTAGTGAGGATAGATATGAGAATTATCAAAGAATGTGAAAAGTGACTACTTTTTCATTTGGTTTCCCAACCTTCTTTATTAGAAAGGATTCAAAGTTCTCTGCTCAATGGTGAGAACCTTAAAAATAAAATTAATACTGCGAAAGATGGGAAGATGGATGAATTTGTGTGTGAATGTAGTGTTATGAAATTTGGGAAGAGGTTATGGGTTCCAACTATACCCAAGATATAAATGGATTTATTGGATGATCCACATAGTTTTAATTTATCCATATATCAGGGTAACACTATGATGTATATAGATTTTATGGAACATTTCTAGTGGTATAACATGAAGAGGGAAATAGTGGATTATGTATCAAGATGTTTAGTCTATCAACAAGTGAAGGCCGAACGACAACATCCCATAGTATTGATGAAATATCTACCTATTCCTACATGAAAATGGGATGACATCACCATCGATTTTGTCACTGGATTACCCAAAACTCCAAGAAAGAATAAAGCAATATGGGTAATTGTTGATCGACTTATGAAATATGAACATTTCCTCGCTATAAGGGAGAATTTTCCATTTGATCACCTAGAAAGACTCTATATCAATGAAGTTGTGAGACATCATGGAGCACCTCTCTCAATTTTTTCTGATCATGATCCACAATTTACATTGAAATTATGGAAAACTCTTCATAAGGCGTTGGATACTTATCTTTATTTGAGTACTGCTTATCACCCTCAAATTGACAGGCAATCAGAGAGGACGATAAAAAACTTAGAGGACATGATGAGATCATGTTCACTTGACTTTCAAGGCATGTGGGATCAGTATTTACCTTTAATGGAGTTTTCTTACAATAATAGTTTCCATAAAATTATTCAAATGGAACCATATGAAGCATTGTATGAAAAGAGATGTCATACACCAAATTTTTAGGATGAAGTTGGAGAAAGGAAGCTTGTGGGCCTAGAGCTTATGGAGGAAACCAAAATAAAGGTAAAGACTATTTATGGCCATATCAAAGAATCACAAAGTATAAAAAAATATATAATGATAATCTGAGGAAGTATTTGAAATTTCAAGTGGGAGATCTTTTTTTCTTAAAAGTATCTCAATGGAAGGGTGTTATAAGATTTGGGAAGAAAGGGAAACTGAGCCCTAGGTACATAGGCCCATTTGAAATTATGGAGTGAATTGGAGCTATTGCATATAGTTTGGCTATGCCACCTAGCCTGTCTAAGTTACACAATGTGTTCCATGTCTCACTGTTGAGAAAGTACATGCCAGAGCCAACACATGTCCTCACTTCCGAAGGTATAGAATTAGAACCTGACTTATCATACTACGAAGAGCCTATTCGGATTCTGGATACTAAAGAATAGGTGTTGATGAATCGAATGACTCAATTGGTAAAGATACTTTAGAGAAATCATAAAATCGAAGAGGCAACACGGGATCTTGGGGAGCTTATGATGAATACCTACACAAATCTTTTTGTGAGGTAAAATTATGTGAATTTTGAGGATGGAATTTTTGTAAGGAGGAGAGAATATAACACCCCAAGGGTTTGAAAATAAATATTGAATGCATAAAACACTGTGTCTCTACAAGACACCACTTTGTTATAACCTAGCCATTAAACATAATGTTTTCCACCTATGTGATTTGAAATTCAAAAAACTGACATACACAGTTGCGTTCAGTAAGATATTTAGAGTATGATAAGACAAAATTAATTTTTTTGTGAATAGTAACATACCCTTATGAATAGTAATATTCATAGTAATATGACCCTTATGAATATTAAATAATAATATTATTCTATTCTCTAAAGGCTATAAGATAATGGGATCTTGATTAATTTTTCAATGTGATATAAAACAAATTATATTTTTAAAATAGTAATTTTTTGAATAAACTATGACTTTATTTAAAAATTAAATTAATAATATTTATAAAATAATTTTTACAATTGGATTTCATTTTTTAATTATAAAAGTCGAAAAAAATTTAGGTTGAATTTTTTGGGATTTTTCAAAAATACTCGAATTTTTATTAAATAGTAAAATACGGTAATTGACTGTATATATACATTATTAGTTAAATTTAATATTCCCTGAATCATGGAATATGTAAGAATACATTGTTAAAACTCACAAGCACTTATTAATATTAGGGTTCACATGAATGAAAACCATTGGTTTTCTTTGGAAGAATAATAAAATAATGATTAAGATATTAAAAAAATTACTCCTCTCCTCCACTATAAAACCCCCCTCACTCCCTTCTCTCTTCACTCCTCTCAAGCCTTGTGACTTGTCTAAATTCTACCCAAATCACCTTCCTATATCCTCCCCATGTCCAGGAGCTATTGGTATTTCTAAAATTCTGAAACACCTTCCCTTAAAGATATTCTCAAGGAGGTGGATTCAAGAGGTAAATTCACATTTTATTTCTTTTGATTTCATTTCAAGTTTCTATCTATTGTTATCCTCTCCTAAACTCTTCTGTCCTAATGACCATGATAACTCTAGTTTTATTTATATATTGTAATTATATCATGTGAATGGAAGAACCATCAACAATATCTTTACTCACTCTCTTTTATGTTATAAATTAAATCATCATCCGTGAGGTGACAATTTACAACCTTCGTGGATGATGAAGTTTCATTATTCAATTTTCCCTTCAATAATGGTCATGAAAATATTTTTATAGTTGAACCAGAATATAATATATGTATTATTACCTATTTAATATTATGTAACTAGTATATGTACATAATATTAAATCATACGACCAAACTAGTTCCTAATAATCTAAATACGACTAAAATAATATAAGTGATTGTCACTGATATTTCATCTAATGATTCATCCTCATTCCATGTAACCAAATGATATTAACAAACCTTAAAACCAATTTATGTCCATAAATAATGTGAAAATTCAATTCTACAGATTTAAATCCATTCCACATGAATTCCATTACTTTAAAACAAGTTTATCGATTATGAAAATCAAGAAAACGAACACTCGAGAACGACAAAATTGAATATTATAACTTATCAATACAGACATAAATGAACTAAATAAACTAAGATAAACTATGTAAAAGTATAATAGGTTCTGAATTAATTTATTAATGAGTCAAATTTCATATTCCAAGACCATAACGTCAATATTAGAACAATCGGACTTAAGGTATGAGTTTCTTCATTTCAATTACATTTTTGGGAGATATTCTGTATTCTCTACTAAAACTTTTTTACGGTGTATATATACTTCCCATTGATGTTTCATATCATTAATATCTTTTTTTTCATGATATTAAATTTATAATTTGAATACTATTAATTTTTGGTCATACAATTCAATTGATTACAATGTTGTAAGGTATTTTTACCCGAACCTCCATTTTCATTCGGGTTACTCTTATTCTCCACTTACCTCAAATAAATTATTATTTATTCATATTCACTCCTCATATATTATGTGAGAATGTTTTATATATTTTTTAAAACCAGAATTATACTATCATTTATGGGAAGTTATATGTTTTAAAAGGATCTTTTAAAAATCCTTCCCGATAAACAAGTCTGTTTTAAGGTAAATTCTCCAATTATTTCCAATTTTAAGGGAACTATATAATCTATTTTTAGAAACCATTATATTTATAAAATATATTATTTTATTATGAAAATAACATCTTACTTCACTTATAGTTTTATACAAATATTGTTCAAAAAGAAATCTTATTTTCAAAGTAAATGATTATTTATCTCAATAATTACTTGATGATTTGATAAGAGTATCTTTATCTATTTCAACAATCCTATTGATTAATTTGTATTATTGGGATTAATATTTATGATATCTTATTCCATATTTTATTGAATGGTTTATGATTATTTTTATTGTGGATGTTCTATCTTAAAACTATTCACCATTTTACTCAGAATGGTTACTATTTATGCTTAATGTTTGGGGAAAGTTATTTACATTTCATGTGTTAGTTTGAATATGAAAGTATATATATTTCATGTTTATCCCCATTCATATAAGGAATTAATTGGACTTATTATGTGATGGGTGGAGCCCACTGCATCCCCTTGATGTTTTGGTAGGTCTCACGAGAAAAATAGATATGGACTTGGCCGAGGCCTTTCCAAATTTTAGATATGGTTTTGGCCGATGCCTTAAATCATTTTTAGATATCTTGGAGGAGGCCTTGTAGGTATGTTTTAGAATGTATATCATATAAATTTCCCTCATTATGAAGCTAAAAATTCATATATCACGTGGTTATTTGACTAGTAGAATACCCATGATTACATTTTATTATGGAAATATTTACTCTGCTCATATTCCTAACATAATGTGTTGAAGTTTATTATTTTTGA
Source organism: Viscum album (assembly GCA_963277665.1). Classification (NCBI taxonomy): domain Eukaryota; kingdom Viridiplantae; phylum Streptophyta; class Magnoliopsida; order Santalales; family Viscaceae; genus Viscum; species Viscum album. Next base: position 1,226,195,681 of record OY728166.1, on the reverse strand, counting down.
AGGAATGTGTTTTTAATTATTTATCATGCCTCATGTTTATGTTATGTTATCTTCCTTTTTATTTCTTACTCTTACTAAGAATTTGAGATCACCCCTTTCTTATGTTTCATCTTCTCAGGATATGAAGAAGTTTCTTATGAATGACCTCCAAGGAAAAACATATAGTTGTGGATGTTCCCAATAAAAATTTTATGTTGTTATTAATTTTAATTTGTAATGTTGAACTTATGTATGTATGCGGATTTCCAAATCTACTTAACTATTCATTCCTTTGGGATTTTATTTTCCTATCATTATTCCAATATAATTTAATAAGGCACCGGCTCTGGGCAACTGGGGTCAGGTCTTTACAATCATAACTTTCCATTAATTCTAGCTTTTTCTTTCCTTCATAGTTTGAGTACAATTTTTTTGGGTATGATCATTATGGGTACAATCAGTCTGGGTACAATTTGAAATACATCTTCTCTACTTTATTCCATCAAGCTTGTGACATGATTTATCTAATAAACTTATCATTTATGTGAAAAACATATCAAAAAATCATTGTAACATTTAATTTTATTGTAGTCATGAAGACTCTAATATTATAACTTATTTTAGACCAGATCCAGAGTGAAACTGATGAAAATTTACTTCTAGAAAGATACATTCTCCATGTGACCAATTCTCTCATTCCAGATAATGATCAATTCCTCATGTAATGTCTGATCAGAACCTTTTCATTCAAACAAATCTTCTTATTATAATGAACATAGTAAGTCTGATTCTTTTAAAAACAATGGGTAGTATGATTTCCATTAAATACAAACTGAGGTGAATTTAGTTCTTCAAAAACATTTACTGACAACAAAAGAAAACACTTGAAAATAAATACCTTCCTCATAATATTGGTCCTAATAGATAGAAGGCATCAAATTATGGGTTATTAATGGTGTCAAGCATTGAAAAAAAATTTGGTGTAGTAAAACCCCCTTCCCACTTTTTCCATCCCAAGTAGAAAGGGAAGGAAATTATTCTACCTCTCCATACACTAGCACCCTGATCTCCTTTCCTTTGATGGCTTCCCAATGATACCCACATTTTTATTAGATTCCATGAAATCATGTGAAGTCTCATTCTTCCCAAAACCCTCATTCATGTCACCTATACAAGGAGTATCCTCCATGCTGCACACAACAACCTTCACCATTCCAGCGGAAGTCTTGGGAATTTTTTCTTGTAGCTTCACCATGGAAAGACTCACACTCTTACCCTTTATATTACCTTTAAAAAGAGAGTAATCAATGACTATTTCATCATTATTTGATCCATCAAGGGATCCCACTTCCTGTATTCCTAATTGTTGTTCATCGGATTGATGGACGTGCTCATATTTATCACCCTGAGCAGCCAAATCAATAGATAATCTATAAAGATAGTCTTTAAAGGAAACAAAGGTGACTCCATTTTCAGTACCAGCTATGATTTTAACAAAGTAATGGTGAATTCTCCACTCAATTTTCCATCAATACTGAGAATAGATGGCTACCCATCACTCCGATCCATATCATCAAAAGAAACCTGAAGTGAGGTCTGGTATGGTATAACCATTTGGACATCAACAACATCATCCTTTTAACTACTATCAGGACTACTTGCATATGACTGAGATCCCTTACCATGGGATAAAACTTCAATACCTTTAAGAGAAGAGACAATGAAATCCTGAGGGGCCAAAATAGACCCATTACCTATTTTGTTTCTAGCCACCATGTCAGTAAACAAAATAGAGACTTCAACATGAAGATTTAAACTTTCTTTCATGGGCCTATAAAAGCTGGAAACCATATCAGAAGGTAGAGAAGTGGCAACACCCCTACCATACATCTCATCATGAGCATAAATATTCCCCTACTTTGTACCATTATAAGTAGTCAACATACAACATGAGGATATAAACAAGGTGTCCAAATTTATTAAAATTAAAGAATCTCATATCCCTACAATAGTTATCTCTAACATGTCCAATACACAAGAATTTAAAGAAAAAATCTGGGAAAACCCCCTACTCAATATCAAGTTCGAATTTAAAGTCACCAGCAATAAGACACACTGTCTCAACAAGTGATGCAATGAGATCAAATTCAACTAAAATGGGACCATAATTTCCATACATAGTCATTTCATTCTTCTTGTCAAACATTATTTGGGAACCCACATCCAAAGAAATGTCCCTAAGGATACCTGGATAAAAAAACAAATCTAGTCCCTTAACACGAACCCAAGACTATGAAATCATGTTCTTGTCCTGAAATAGATCAAACCAAGGATCCTAATTCTAATATTGAAGGACCCATGGTATCAAACTGAAAAAGCCCCTGCTCCATGCCTTCAATTTCTTCTCATGAGAAGGAAAATTTATATAACAATAACATATACCATTCGACACCATATTCCAATTGTTAAAACCTCATACCTTGAGAAACCATTTCTCAAGATATTCAAGATTTTAGCTATCATTCCTCAGTTTAGAGGTTATCTATGAAATAATGGTATGTTTACAAGACTCAATTAATTTCTCAACGAACCTAGGATTTTTTTCAACTAACATGAGTGATCCATTTCTAGAGATACAATTGTAGGCTGCAACTGATTCAAACTGAAAACCATGAAATAATCTATCCCTAGAAGAAACACATACTAGCACTATGGTTGCAACCTTCGAAGCATTAAACTTGGAGAAATCAACAAGATCCATGGAGAGTGAAAGGGGAGCCTTCACCTAATCACAAACTACATCTAATGAAACCAAATTCACTTTATCTAAGTCAGAAGCAGCCTTAATATCCTTTGAAGGACCTATGAAGACCTCCACTGGGTTGAAGTAACCATCGACATTCGACATCTTTAAAGAAAATCTCCCTTATCACCATTTTCAAAGAGAGAGTCGCTCTCGATCTTTTCCATTGTATATATTTTAAATAATATATATATGTGTGTAATTATATGAACATGTATAATTATATAATTATATAATTATATTTATAATTATATTATTATATAATTATATTTATAATTATATAAGTATATATAATTATATTTATATATTTATAATTAGATACAAATATATTTAATTATAATTATAATTACAAATAAATAAATATTTATATTTATATATTTTTAAATAAGATTTATATCACAAAATGTATATATATATATATCAAAGTAATATATAAATATGAATTATATAACTTTTAATAAAAAATGGATCTTATTTTTATAATTTTATATATAAAAAAATATCAAATTTATATTAGTAAAAATGTTTAAGAGTTTATTTATATAATAATGATATTTATTATATTTATCATTATATATTAATATATATATATATATTAATTTATTTATAATTATATATAAATAGTTTTTGAATATATTTTTTTAAAAATATAAATCTAAATAAATAAATACATATTTAAATAGTTATAAAATTTAATAAATTTATTTAAATAATAAATATAAATTATATTTATAATTATATATATATATATATATAATATAATTATATATAAATACTTTTTAGATTGTGATGGTCCTCAATGCGTATTGCTTTTTTGATCCGCGTGATGTGTTCGTCTATAATCTGAAGTAGAAAGAAAAGGCAATAACCTCGAATATTGTGAAGCTAGGTACTAGAAATCCTAATTTGAATGTTTATCACCTTCGAAAGGAAGACCGGATCACATATGGGAAAGCTAAGAAGGGCCGATTCTTCTTCGATTCCAAGAACTGTTCAAGAAAGGTTACAAAAAACGATGTCCTTTCTTTCATTGAGGCTAAACATTCGACTATGAAATATCACATTATGGCATGTCAAAACTCGATAATTTCTCAATTTACACCATTTTTTCTAGAGAATCCATTAAAGATTGAGGGGATAAAAAGTTTTCTCTTTTAAATATGGGGGTTTGAAGACTCGAGATTTAATTCAATTGGTAAGGTATTGTTTTATATTGTTTTCCCATTAGAAAATTTAAATATAGGGCATGAGGGTGCCGAATGGTGTCTCTCAAACCTGGTAATTTTCAAATCTAGGATTGGAATCCATTTTTAATCCCATCAAAGTTAAAACGAATCAATTTCACAAGTATGGATTCAGATAAAGGGTTTAGGATGGCTCTTCTAGCACATAAAGATCCTCTAAGACGTCACCTTGACCATAGGAATCCCCATAAAATTTGAAAAAGCGACATAAAAAACATGGTTAGGTAATTTTTATAGGGTACACATTGAGGTTTATGTTCTTACTCCAATTACTTAAATATCGATTTTAGTTACTAGTGAGTTAAGAATTGATATGACAGTTTCCTCGGAGAAGCTTTCTGACCATTTCTCTAGATGATAAAACATTTCACACATTTTTGGAAACTGTCACCGAAACCTGAAGTGATCAAACTATAAGAATATGGGTCATCTTATTTATCATTAAAAATTCAAGAAACCATCCCAGAATGTAGAAATCTATTTTATGGATGGTCAAGGAGTTTTGGTTATAGAGGTCGCACATATTAGAGATGGTCATGAAAGTATTAAACCTTATTTTATTACCATCATTGCTGGTGGTTTGTCGGAACAAGCCATTTCATGTCCCACTATCCACAATGGAAGGACTTCTCCAATGAAGGTGGTGCACTATCCATCTATTGATCTTGGTGTGTGCGGTAGTACTTCAATTGAAGACTTGAAAATTTATAAGATGACTCATCTTCAACATGACCATGGTTGCTCTTGGGCTAGAATTATTTATGATGAAACCATGAATCCCTCTGGAGTTATGCTACAACCTAAAGGGGATTTATTATTAATGATAAAGAAATAACATCTTGCAATCAAAGGATGGTTGCTGTTGTTAGTGGTGCATAACAGGGACTGAAGGTTTTGGAACCTTCCAAGGATGATCCCCATGTTGTTGTTTCAAGTGGTGGGAAATAATCTGATGAAGATTGGGATGCAAGTGATGTGTTTGAATATGCCTTCTTTGATGAGGGTTGAAGAAATGGGAAAAGGGAAGCATCAATTTTTTCTTCTCCTATGAAGTTAAAATAATATCATGGGTAGTGGAATCCTATCTACTAATATTCAGGTGTTTCTTAAATCATAGCCAACTAATGAGTCTGTAATGATAGGTGAAATTCAAGTGATTATAATAGGTGTTGTGGCTCCTTCAATTATGGATGTTTTTTCCTCCCATCCATGGGAAACCTTGTACAAGATCCTATAGGAGGGGTGGGGAATTTATATTCTCATGACAAAAATGGAATTGAAATGGATGATTCAGATGTAAAGGTCAAGTCTTCTCAGATCCATGACTAACTGAGGATAAAATATCAATCTCTTAGTATGATTGATAAATTAAGTAAATCCAAAAGTAGGACATTTTTCCATGAGGTTTTAAAACTTGTTCATAGATACTTTTACACTAAAGTCCAATCCTTAGAGAAGAATCCTGATGATCCCATCTTGATTTCAAAAATTGAATCCACTAGAGATTCAGAGATTCATGATTAGAAAGACGACTCATCAGACACAAATGCTTGGAATGATACATAAAAGGATCCAAAGCAATAGAAGAGGTGCCAACATCTGAATAGTCAGGGTGTCTCTCAAGGAAGGGGTGATAGGAAAAAAAGAAGGTAATCAGTGAACGGTCTTTAATTTTTATGGAGTCGTGCAATTATATTATTTCATCATTTTTTCTCTATTATTTTTTACATTAATTTTATAATAAAAATTTATGGACCATGGATTTTAATCCATGGTTTTCACCGTTTCGAATATAAATACTTTTAAAAAAATTTATTTTTAATTAAAAATATAAATAAATAAATATTAAAATAATTATAAAATTTTAATAAATATATATAAATAATAAATTTATGTATTATATTTATAATAATTTTATATATTAGGTTATTAGAGGGACAATTACAATGAAAGACACACACCTCTATTCAACCCAGATAGGCAGGTCATAGCCCCCAAGGGATCACCCACCTATTATCGGCCTGAATACCCCACTAATAATATCCATTGAATACCCTTAAATTGTATGCCTATAATAACATCTCATTATAATCAGTTGTGTCGTGTATTCCTTTCATTTAATATTTTTGTTTGTGCATCGCCAACAAAATTATCCTCTTTTTCAGACCAATGATGGACATCCTCATCATCTCACCAGATGCTGTGTTGGTGACACAGACAAATGTTGAACCACCACCATCACCATTAAGTGGGGGCTCGCCAATATCATTCACCCATGGAAGCACATCACACCACCTACTAATGTCGCACCACTAACTTGTGTCATTACACCCCACTATCACTAACTGAATTAGCCTCACATGCCATCCAATGATAGAAACATCCATTATCTTTCCGAAATCCATGTTGGTGACATATAAGACCACAGAAATACAACCCCCATCATCAGACATGGGTTCACAAATCTCATTCTCCTGAAGAACCATATGATGCCGCACAACTATAAATCGGTGCTTTCTTAGTGAAAATAATGAATAATATTTGTTAGTGCTAAAAAGTCACTGATAAAGATTATTTTTATCAGCACTTTCTTTTTTAGCATTGATATAACTTCTCTTTATATGTTCCTTTTTGAAACTACTTTTCAAAGCCTTACTTGTTCCAATAAAAATAACCTAAATCTATTTTTCTCCACTTGCACCTTAATGCCCTCTCATAAACCTAATACCCCTACCACTGACACTCTCGGTGAATTATTCCACCACTGCTGCTCCCGAAGAATAAATCCTCTTTAAATATAAGGTATATGTGATGATTTATTTTGTGTTTCTCTAGATCTGTAATGTTGTGATTTCAGTTTCCATCATCTTCCTACTTGCACCCTTTCGGCGGTTCGACCTCAGTTGGTATGGTGTCCACTGAGTCTGGTTGTTCAGCCTCAGGAGGCCTGTCATCTGACAGTTTGACCTTAGTGGTGGGGTCTAGATCTCATCCACCCACCCCCTACAAAGACCCCCTCCCCTCCAATCCTTGCTGCCATCCACCACCTACCCTCCGTCCCTTAACACTATTTTCCACCCTCCCCCCTTACTGTCATTTGCTTCCCCCTCCCCATCCCCCTTGTCATCATCTACCACCCTTTGTTCCTCCATTGCTACCATTAGCCACTGATCCCTCGCGGCCACCCACCACCAATGGCCCATCCCTTACCTCCGCCCTCTTCCCCTCCTATAGAGACCCCCTCACCTACCTCCCTTGGTACTGGCTACCGCCCCTCCATTTCTTCCAGCTGCCGCTCGTCGCCCCTCCATTTTCTCCAAATTTTGCCCGGATTGTAGCTAGGGTGTAATTTTTTGATAATTATTTTAACGTTTTAATTGTTTATTTTTATTAATTGTTTTATATAATTTTAAATAATTATCTCAATCTCAAATTTTCCATTTTTTGGCCCTCAATTGAAATTTTATATTTTCCATGGGTAATTAGTGTTTTTTATAATCAATTGTTTCCATGAAGTTTGATATTTCTTTTCAATGGGTAATTTCAATTTGATAATTGAAATTTGATATCTTTTTAAATATTAATAATTCTTATATAAATATTGTTTTTGTAATATTTATATAATTATAATTAATTAATTACATTTAAATAATCAAAAAATTTCAACACATTGGGCTTCTAAGGAGCTGCCTACCATCCTAGCTGAGCACTTACCATACCATGACATAATCAGGTTCGCTCACCCCACATATATGCTCAACGTTGACACTGCATTTCTCCACATCCACTGCTATGGAAACTAACCCCACAACATGCCTCCCATCCACACAATCTGTCCCCCAAACACGCCACCCAGAATAGTTACCTACAGGTAATTTGTGCAGTCTGGGGTTTGAACCCCAAATCCGCCAGATGTGGAGGAGCGTTGAGTACCACTCAACTACACCCATGAACACTTTAAATAATAAATATATTTATTATATTAATAATAAAATATATTCATATATTAATAAATATATATAATTATATATACATGTAAATTAAAATAATTATTAAATTATAATAAATCTATTAAAATAATAAATATATTTATTATATTTATAATAAAATATACTAATATACTAATAAATATATAAAATTATATATAAATATACATTTAAATAATTATAAAATTATAATAAATATATTTAAATAATAAATATATTTATTATATTTATAAAAAAATATACTTATATATTAATAAATATATAGAATTATATATAAATATATATTTAAGTAATTGTATAACTATAATAATTATATTCATTATATTCATAATAAAATATAATAATATATTACTAAATATATATAATTAATCATTCGGTTCATCCTTCTAAAAGGTGTGAAGCCATGGCAGTTGGATGATCTGGTTCGAAGGATCTCATTTCTCTGGGGGTTCTCGAATTGCAGATGCATTTCTTTAGGGAGAGGCTCTTACCACAACCTATTTTAGTTGGAGGATTTCAGATCTTGTGCGTGGGCTGTTGGTTCTTTGTTTCTGAAGCCTGGGTCAGTTCATATGCATGACTTGTCTATGTTTTTTATTGTGTTTTAGGCTAAGAATGTCTTTTTATAGGTATGGGTGAGGCTTCTTTGTCTCAATTTTATTACGTAGCACCCACAAATTCTTCATGACATTGCATCTGCAATTGTGGTCCCAATTGTTTTGGACGAGGAAACTAAATAAGTCAGGTATGGACACTGTTTAAGGATTACAGTTTAGATTGATCTTATCTCCACCCATATTGATAATTTTATTCTCTCTATATCGACTGATGACATTCATATCAAGGTTGATTATTATAAATTTCCATATTTTTCTTTCTTTGTAAACATTTTGGGAATTTGTCTAATAATTACACGAGGAGGCTCTATGAATTCTGTGGATCAAAGGGACAATCTTTAATGGATTATGTTGTTAAATCCAAAGGGAAGCAGGACTTGAAGTCTTCACAACATGGAAAGCCCTCTACTTTTCCCAGGAAACCAAGGGTGAATCCAATGGTGGCCATGGGTGATCATTCTATATTAGGTTTTAAGGGAACAATGTCAATGTTTTAGGGACAAGAATTCAAGGATTATGTAGTTTTTGATCTTGAGCTATAGGAAGGTTAATATTCTTATCCCCGGATCATGCAAAAGGGGAAATTATATACTCTAAAGTCAGATATCGATCACATGTGTGAGAATCTAGAGGGCCCTGTGGATTACCAGAATAGATGAAATGGAAATGCTAGATCCACTGTTGACTATCCTGGTTCGAATATAATAGAACCTCAAGGGCCTGGATATCATTTTAAATATATTCAATAGGATTTAATTTCTAATTTGACTTTCAAAAAATGTATTGGTTAGGATGGGAAGCACACTACTCAGGTAAGATAGTTTGCAATTGATGTTGTTTGTGTTTTACTAGATCACTATTTTTCTCAGCCTGATGAACAAGGTAGTATTGTCTAGCCACTGGATGTAGACTTATTATGGTATGTTCCACCGGAAGATGGATCTAGAAAAATTATTGTTCAGCATAGTATTGATCATTATCATGATATTCAGAATATATTTAGTTCTTCAGGACTGTCTGGTAAATGAGGTAGCATTTCAGATATTGGAAGTTACAAGGAGAAGTTGATGGTTTTGTTGGACACAACTCTTCTCTGATTTATAGGCAACTGTGAACTTGTTTCCTTTAAGGATTTTTTTTAAATGGTAAGGGTAAGATGGTCAACAGTAATGGTTTAACTGAAAATACTCTAAAAAGAAGGCCGTAGAAGGATTATTCTAATCTTCCAAGGAATGTGTCTACAAAATCATATTATAAGAAATTAAATATCAATATCACATCAAAACATGAAAGGTCTATAGCAGCAATCCTTAAGATCCTCAATCAAGGTAATTCATAGTCAGAGTGGGAAACTGTTGATGTTGCTGATGAATCTGACCATGATTATGGAAATGATCCTTCATTTATCTGATTTTTTTTCTACTTTTCTGGATGAGGTAATGTATCTTTGTGTGACCCTATCTATCTTCCTGCTTATTTGTTATTTTTTTCTTTCAACTTTTATATATGGTTAGAAGCTTTAGCTTCTATTTAGACCTTTTTTGTGTGTGTATATATAAATATAATTATTTATAAATATTTATGGTTATATAATTTTTTTATAAATATATTTTTTTATAATTATAATTATAAATAAATAAGTAAATAAATAAATATAAATTTATAATAAATATATTCAAATAATATATATATATATATATTAATTAAGTCATAATTAATTAGTAAATATGGGAAATAATTTGTAACTACCTCATAATTAGTATTAGTAATCTAATAATTATTATGTATTAATTTATATTTCATATTTGTTAGTAGTTGATAATTATAAGTTAGTACTATTTCTTGTTAATTAATTACTAAATAATTAATAAATCTGATTAATAATTTGTAATTAATTAATAAGTTATCTTAATTAGTATTTTAAGAATTATCATAGATCAAGTAATATTAAATATCATTTAGTATAATTATTACTAGTTAGTTTTAATATTAATTAATAAATTACTAAATAATTAATAATCAGGAATAGTAATTCGAAATTAAACGTAATTATTACTTATTTAATAACAATAGTCAATATTTATTATTTGTTAATTTATTAAAATAAAAATAATTACTATTTATTAGTAATTCGTTAGTGAAAAATATTATTAAATAAAAATTAACAATAATTAGTAATAATTGATTATAATTAATTAATATTAAGATAATTAAAAATTACTATAAGGGAGAAAAGAGGATGAATAGATCTTGGGATTGTCTCTTTCCATCTCTTAATGGCACGAGGATCTGGACCCTGATAGATCTTGTTAGATACATTTATATAAGGGAGGTTTTTGTTTGTAATTTGAAGTAGGAGGAACAAATTTCTTTGAACAAGGATGAGATCCATGGTCTGAAAGACACCCATCCAAGGGAGGATGCCCAAATCACCATGCCTAAAAAAGTTGAGGAAATTCGATTCTTCTTTGACATCAAGATCACTTCTATCAAAGTTACAAAAAATATAACCCTTGCATTCATTGAGGCTGATCATGCGATCCTGCAAGACCGGATAAGGTAATCCCAATACTCAATTATAGCTAGGGTTACTCCTTTTTTTCCTGAAAAAACATTGAATAATGAGGGACTTCACAATTTTTTATCACAAATTTGGGGCTTCAAAGGCTGAAGCTTGACCTCAATAGTTAAGGGTCTTTTTTCATATAGCTTTCCCTTCATCTATTTTAAAATTGAAGATATAGGGGTGAAAAATGGTATCTATCAGGTCTGGAACTCTCAAGATCTAGGATTAGAACTCATTCTTTAATCACTAAAACATCAAGAACTCAATTGCACTTGGTTGGTTCCTAATCAAGGGTTTAATTTGGTTCTTCTAGAACCTGAAGTTTCTTTGGGAAATTACCTCGATGGTGGGTATCCCAATAATGTTCAACAAATATACCGATAAAGAAACATTTGGACACTTTTATAGGGTTTTTATTGAGGTTGATTTTCTTTATCCCCTCACCAAAAGAGTTATTTTTGTTTCTGGTGAGCATATAATTGAAATTTCAATCTCTCTAGATAATTTTCTTGTATTCTTCTCCAGGTGTTAAAACATTTCTCATCTAGTTGGTAACATTCATAAGAACCTAAAGTGCACTAATTTCAAGAAGATGGGTCACTTTATTGACCATTTCAAGTTCAAGGAACCATTCAATGCATTGGAAAACTAGTTGAAGGCTGGGTATCCTAATTATATTGCTTTTGTTTCTATTTTTTAGGGAGTTGGGGCTGATAAGGTTAGATCTGACACATTTTCTAACTTTTTGGATGGTGAAATTGATTCTATGGATACTGATCAAGGGGATTATTATGATGTGAACAAGGTATGGTCTTATGTTCAGGAGGTGAATCCTCCCTTGTAGGGATAAGGCACATGATTGAGTCTTATTATACATAATCGTCTACAAGATTCATCTTTTTTAGCTGACTTATGTTTTCCCATGGGTAGGAATTGTTGATAATGAGGCCTTTTATATTGAAAAGAGCATGATTCATGCTAAAGGGGACATCTTGAATAAAGATAAGTCCTTTAATGGGTTAACCATTTCTTGCAATGATTTTTTACGGTAGATGGTGTTTCCCCTAACTTGAACCTAGTAGAGGCTACAAATGAGGATTCCCATATGGATTTTTGACCTTAAAGGAAGTCCTCAAATGATAATGAGGATGCAACTGACCCGATTGAGGATGCATATTTTAATTAGGGTTGAAGAAAGGTTAAAAATGGTGCAGTTGGGGTGACTCTACAGATAAATAAATTCTATAAGGGTGGTGGAACCATTCCCACCCCTACTCAATTAATTCCTAAATCACTACTTCTAACAAGTCTATTATGACAAGTGGTGGACATGTTATCTCTAAAAATGGGGTACTGATATCTTATACTTTTAAAGGATAACATGCTTCTAGTTTTTGGAGCAATCCCTTTCTAGTGAGGTAGCAATTTCTACTTCTAATACAGGATATCCCTGATGTTCCTTTAAAAAATGTCTTAAGATCCAAGGAATTTTGTGCTCCTCTTGTGTATTCTATTTATAATGTAGATTATCTCAAAGTCGGTGGCCCCACTGTCAGTTCATTAGAGAAGTATCGGTCTAATCCTTCCCAATATGAGAAGTGGTCTCTAGTGGTGCCCATGTTTGTGATGACTAAGCAAGAACCTCTGACCGAAGGTAAGAAAATTTTAATGAATGAAGAGTGTTTCAAATTTCTCACACCTTAGAAATACAAAGCATTTACGACTACATCTGAGTTAGTGAGGACATCTCCTTACCCTATAGGGTTCACACCCAAATATTAATGTTGATGATCTTAAGCATGTGGAATGAAATTATCTACCTACTTTATTTAATCTTATGAAAAATGTTTATAGATATTTCGGTAATGCCTCATATGAGGAATGTGACATTTCACAAGATAAAAACTAGAGTATCATTCCTCTAAAAGATTAGGAATGTGAAAGGAATCTTTAAGGCCTTAGTAAAGAAGCGACATAATGGTTTTTCTCACAATTGGAAGTCATTGTTTCTATAACAGAGTAAGATGTTTTTGACTATAGTGATTATTTAATAGTACAAATGTTGTGTTCAATTAATATTGAAGATGGATTTTTATCTAAAGTTGATATAATCTTTAGGTACTTATATTGGAAATTTAGGATCTTCACCATGTTGAATGAATCCTTCGAGTTTTCATCAGAAAAAAATTATGACCCCTAAAAATGGTCAAGACATGACTGAGAGGTTGACTCCCAAAGGGCATGGGAAGATATCCTAGGAATTTGGGAACTATAGGGATTTTTAAGAAGTGATCTAATTTTTTAAATGTAGTAATTTTTTATGATTTTTGAATCATTACCTCCGTTGTACTTTCATCTTTTATTAATACATTTGGAGTCATGGGTTTGGCCACCAAATACATGACTTAGTCATTTGGGTTAAATTATTATTACTATTATAATTAAAAATTATTAGGATTAATTAGTAATTTTTTACTTTTTAAATTGATTAATAATTAATATCACATTTTTTAACAATAATTATAACTTGTTAGTAATTTCATATTTTTTATAAATAATTATAAATTTAGTCTTTTCCAGTTATTTTTTTACAAGTCATTGATGAACCTTCTGGGGTAAACTCAACAAAAATATTATTGATTTGAATTATGAAATGTTAAAAAAAATTGATATCGTCAAATCTAATGATTGGATAATATATCAATGACAAATAGTTATCACCAAAAATGATAACCATGTTTTTATAGGAAAAAAATTATAATGGTAAAGATACAACAATGAAAATTATACTAGTATTAGGAATAAAAAACTATTGTTTATAAGACACCCATATATCAAGCTATATATTCTGTAATTGGATTCTTATGTTAAGACATAAGTGGAATGAATTTCCCCAATCACCCACTTGAATTAGATTTTCACTTTAATCACCGAACTCTTATCAAAATACATCCATAAAATCAGGAATTGGTTTGTTTATTTATATGAAGTATGAAAATAGAAAAGGGAAAAAATATATTACCTTGGAATTAACCAATAAAAACATCCACTCCAACTATACCTAAGGAACATTGAAAATTCTAGGGAAATGTTAATTTATCACTGATTGATAATAACACCATGTAATGGGAATGTCACTAACTCTATCCAACCTATAGGATATCCATCATGACCCCACTCCCACAACCTTGTCCTCACAAGAAGATAAGTGATACTAAAATTCAGTCATGAGACCAAAAGCCTTTTCCTTTTCATATTTTGTGTTCCCCTTATTTAAAACACCACTTTTTGTGTATTTATTTATTTTATTAATTATTAATATTACTGAATTAATTGTAGTGTATATGTATTGAAAATGGATAGATTCCAATCATATTGAAAAGGAGTATGAAGATGAGGTGAAAGAGTTTATCATGTTTTCAAAAGATCATGTATATGAACCATCACAAATCCTTTTTTCCATGTTTATGCTATTTTTATTCAATACTAATTAGTTTATAGGAGTTTTAAGACAACTTGATCTATCACAAAATAGATCGAATCGATAAATTTTTGATTAAATGTGGGGAAAATGTTAATGTAACTAGTGACTATGACAACACTAGTACATTTTATGGATCATCTTATATGATTACACGTGTGGAGAATAAATAAGACTATATTGAGGATGTGATTACAGGTGTGAATGATGATGAAGATCATTTTTAGTAAATTTAAATGATAGTTGAATAAGAACTTTTTGATTGTCTAATTTTTTTAGAAGTTAAAGAGTTATGCTAAGATGCCATTGTATTCTGGTTGTAACAAATATGACGCATTGTCACATATACTGAAGATGTATAATTTAAAATCTAGAAATGGATGGAGTGATTCCATTTTTGTTGAACTAATTTCTCTCTTGAATGATACGCTCCACAAAGATAATGATATTCTAATCCAAACATATGATGCTAAACAAATGTTATGTTCATTGGGTATGATCTCTGAAAGAATACATGTTTTTCCAAATTAATGTGTACTATTTTGAAAGAACCAAAAATCAATTAAAGAATTCCCAAAGTATGGAGGTTCTCGATAAAAGAAGGATGAATCGGGTCTTATGAAAGTTTTTTGGTACTTTACAACCATTCTGTTATTTAAGTGACTATATAGAAGTGAGAAGACAACAAAAAATTGACATGAAATATAGATACAATAAATAAAGATGGGAAAATTTATAAACTGGTAGAATCTCCTCAGTGGAACAGAATTGATCATGAGTATCCTGAATTTGGAAATGAGAAAAGAAACCTTCATCTAGAACTATCTACAGATGGGGTGAATCCTTTTGGTTTTCAAAGAAGCAGTCACAGTACATGGATGGTTATGTTGGTAAATTATAACTTTCCACTATGGTTAGGCATAAAACGAAAATATACTATGTTATCTATGACTATATACAGACCAAAACAACCTGGTTATGATATTGTTGTTTATTTGGATCCATTGATTGAAGATTTGAAATTATTTCAGGATTTAGGTGTTATGTTGTATGATACTTACAAAAATAAATATTTCACATAGAGATCCATGTTGTATGGGATGATAAATAACTATCCCGCTTCTAGATTTTTTTTGATATAGTATTAAAGGAACTCAAGGGTGTACCATTTTCAGAACAAGATACATAGTCAATTAGGTTGCAACATTCTACAAAGACTGTGTCTCTAGGACATAAAAGATTTCTACCACAATGACATAAGTATTGATCTTAGATGAAATCATTAGATGAGAGTTCATAAGAACACTAACTGAAAATTAACTTTTTATTTCCAAGCACTTTTAGGAAAAGTGATAAACTGCACAACCCTTAACACAAACCAGATCACAACTTAAAACATCCACAAAAAACAAAAGCAGAATAACCACAAACCAACCAGTTCACCACATAACTACATATCATAATACCTGTAATCATGTCCACATCCCACACAAGACTCCCATTCTACTGTAGACGATTCCCACTTAGAGGCTGATTTATGTCGCCTCATGAAGTAATTACTTTTCTCAAAGTTCCCCGCCTGATCCAGAAAAGGTTACACTGGTCAAGGTTTCTTGATCAAGATGTCTTTTTTGAAGGCAAGAATCATACCTTTGTCCCGCTTAAGGGAAGATCAGAGTTCATAAGAACACGCAACACTGTATCCTCTAACAATTGATCAACTATTTAACAAAGTAAATGATATGGACACTGGTTTTGTTAAATCTATTCCAAAAAACATTACTAAAATTATTGGAAAAGAGATCATTTTTTTGAATTACTATACTAGAATAGTCTCTATGTTATAAATTTTCTTGAGGTTACGCATGTTGAAGAAATGTATGTTATAGTGTCATTTGCTTGTTATAAAATGAACCCCTAAGAAAGGATAAAATTAAGTCTAGGTTGGACATGATTGACATGGGAATACAATAAGAGTTGGCACCTGTGAAGGGTGAGAAACAAAATTTTCTTCCTTTAGCTGCTTAAACTATTTCCTAGAAAGAGATATATCACTTTTATAACGTTTTTAATGATGTAAATATTCCAGAGGGGTATTCATTGAATATCAATAATATCATTTCAATGATTGATTTAAAGTTAAAAAGTCTAAAATCACATGAATATTATATTTTTATGCAAGATCTAATGTCTGTAGATTTATGTTTCATTTTTCCAAATAATTTCTATCATACATTAACAAAGATATGTTTCTTTTTCAAAGCTATATGCATCAAAGTTATAGACTTTGAAAATTTGAAAACTACGGAAAATGATATTTCCATCATGTTATGTGAATTGGAAATGTTCATTCCACAGAAATTCTATGATATGATGGTTCACTTGGTGAGGGAGATTAAACAATGTGGTCCTGTACATTATAGATGGATATACCCCATTAAATGGAAAATAATGATTTTGAAGGGTATGTCAAAAATAAAATTCATCCTAAGGGTTGTATTGTAGAATGATATATTGTTGGAGAATCTATTGAATTCTGTATAAAATGCATGTATGGTGTCGAAAGCATTGGTCTAATGAAATCTTATCACACTGGGTAAATTTGGGGTGAAGTAATTTCTAGAATAGATGTGGTCACAATCAATATTAAAGAACTGGAGTAGGACCACATAACATTTTTCATAACAGTTTAAAGGTTTCCCCATATGTTGAAATCCCAAATAAATTCTTATGAATTTGAATCCATCAAGGGTAGAAAGATGGATTTCAAATACACACAATCAACAGTTTATAGGATGCTTTTGAGACTATATTTTTAAGTTGTCAGATGAAAATCCAGATTCAATTTTAAAATGATTTTGATGGATAGACAGAGGACCATATGTTCATGTATTAGCTTATAATTATTATTTAATTAATTTTTATATGTTATATACAAACGGACATGATAAAGGAAGTACAATTAAAAATAGTGGAGTTACACTTATAGCTGAAGTGATGCATGTATCAAGTACCAATGAAAAAAAATCCAATTTATGTGAATATGACTTGCTTTGGCTTCATCAATGGAATTTGGAGTTGTATCATACACCATTCAAAGTGCCAATTTTTCAATGCAATTAGGTTGATAAGAGTAGTGATATTAAAATTGATGAATTGGGATTTGTTAATGTAGATTTAATTAAGGAAGGGTATAAAGAAAAACCATTTATAATGGAATCAAAGGTTGTATAAGTATTTTATGTTCCAAATCCTTCAATCCAAAAGTGTTCAATTATTCTGTTATTAACCAAAACCAATGAAGGATAAGATGAAAATTAAAATAAGGATGAACCTTTCATTGGCACATCATGATCATTTTAAAGTGTTCCCAATATATATGGGTTGTTTTATGTTAGAGGAGACCACAATGATGGGATTTTTATACTAGATAAAGGGGTAAAATACCTTCAACCATTAAGAAAAGAGAGTTAAATAATCAGGTTATATATATATTTTAATATACATTGCATTAACCCAAGTTATTATCTATTAAATGTTTCATTTATATAATATAAATAAAATTTTGAAACACTTTTTCATGTGCTGATTCTCTCAATCCTGAGGAGGAATAGGTTTCCCAACCTATTGGTACTCTAAATAAAGAGTAACAAAGACCTTTTTTCACATGCTAATGATACCAATCTAGAGGAAGAACATATTGATGATTTTAAACCCAAGGGAATGGTAGACGGTAAAGAACCGATGCCACCAAAATAACTGTAGCTTTTTAGCGTAAGGATTTTAGGAAAAAAAATTTAAGGCGAAAAATGGAATCAATTCTGAGGTCATATGGAATGCTCAAGGCCATACTATTATCCCCAAAAGGCTATGTTTTGTAGTTTCATTAGGATAACCATTTGGAAACACATTTTTATTGATGTAAATTCATGAAACCATGTTTTACCCTTTCTTAAGACACTAATTTGGGAATAGGTTAGTGTGAAATTATGATATATTTTATTTATTTTAATAAAAAATAAGAAAATAAAAAATTGAATTAATCTTCATCATACCTTGTAAAGTCTACTTATAGTAGGTGAATCCCACAAAAAAAATTGTATTAATTATTGGTATACATTCTCACAAAGGATTTTACACAATTCTAATGAAAGTTCTTCTCAAAGATTCTAATTGTAAAATAAAGCCACACCCACCACATATGTATGAACACCTAATAACCCATGAAGCATGGGATGAATTTAATGGTCATCATGAGGAGATATTTTTCAACTACATTGTGGCCGGTAATACATTGTTTTACAATATGTGTATTAATCACTTTGATTGAGAATTTTTAATTTATGAAATGGAAACTAAGTGCTAAAAATAAAGAACGGGTAGAAAAACCAATGTACCCTTACAACAAAGTAAGGATGGGGTACTCATCACTTGAAAAAAATGCTATGTATTTTAAATATAAATTAATGATTTTATGTGGTATGAAAAAACAACATAATTATGCTCCTTTATTTATATTCATATTAGTGTATCCAAATCCAAAGAAACTTCCATCCAACATCATGTGCTATGGAAGGGGAATGTTTAAGTAAAGATGGAATACTAATAGATTAAATCACAAAAAATGTGTGGAAAGCATGTGTAAGTATGAGATCATAGATTTTCATTCTTTAAATTTCTATCACATAACAATGATTAGTTACTTTACTATATTTTATATCCAAATTATATACAAGAATCATAAATAGTTGTACCATATGAACACCTACTATTATTGGCCTTGAAGCAACTATAACGTTATGGCTGCATCAATGGAACGAATCCTGGGGTGACACCCCAAACATATTTTGAGAAAAGAAAAGAACATGGGGATAAAGATAAAAAATGGAAGAGATCTAGGATGAATTATCCACACTTGATGAAAATTTTATTGGCATTCTAAGTTGATATAGAATACTATGGGGGGATGGAAAGAGAAGAAACAACTCATGAACAACCACTACATAAAGATCACACCCCCACCCTCTACCATGTTTCAGGTGATCCATTACCCTAATAGAGTTTTCATAGATGAGGTAATCAATATCCTCATAATTGTTTTTGTGATATGTGAATCCAGAAGACACTGATACCATTACTTTACTGATATTATATAGGGTGAAAATGACTACGATTTATATCTATCAAAACATACCCATCACTTTTTAGTGAGGGATACCATGTTCAATATCTAAGAAGACACTGTACAAAACAAAAAACTTATAATAGGTCAGGCAAGAGTGGGGATTACCATATCTCATGAGTCGAGTGCCAAGACACCTATTCCAATTGATGATTAAAATATTCATATGGTCAAGAAATCTATTAGAACATTCATAGAATAGATATTAGATCTTGTAAAAGCACATCGATAAGGAGGTATTCATATCCAATTTATTTTTCATGATAAACATTTAACAATTAATGAAAAAAATGTCTGAACTAATGAATGTTATTATATATGGAAAATAGGAACGGGTGAAATGAAATGTTGAATAAAAACCACCTAAAGGATCAACCAAATGATCAAAAAGATATTTAGAAAGAACCTTTACCCCACCTATTAAATATCTGACACATTTACTAACATTGAATGATCATGGAAATACAGGGTTACAAACTGGTAGTAATCACATTGTTGATTTTAAAGAAAAAATGAATGGAGATCCCATCATAGTATTTTTTCTCTTGATAATATAAATCGAATCATCAAGTATGATTGGATAGGAGTCTTAGTTGTAAATTTATACAAGAGGTGTGTTTTTATGATTTATTTTTCCAATAGATGATCTACTATGTTAATTATTACTAAATAAAATTCATATTTTTTTCAGGCATATATATGAATACCAATTGAAGGGATTACCCCATGAACATAAATATGGACCCATTGGTCCTCACTTCACTTAAATAGACCAAACCAAAACGAAATTAGTGAAATTGATGATATAGTGGAAAAACTGGCCACATTATTTTAAAGTAAACTTATGGATGACAGAATCTTCTAAATAAAAAAGTTGCACGGGTAAAACTCTAAAATTTAGTAATTTTAAAAATATATTTTCATTCCTTTAATTAATTATATCTCTTTTCCAGGCAGCATTAAGAACTCATTATTGTCAATTTGGATAAACTAAAAATTTATTTTCTAGATTCACTACATTGATACCCAACAAACTGACCACATTTGATGATATTTTCAATTTTTAATACAATAAATCCAACATTTTAGAACTAATATTCAACTTATATATTTTATATTATGTTTTAATAAAAAATTTATTATGATAGGTCAATTTTTAAATTTCTTCCAAATGATAGATAGAGGATAGTCCATACACACAAGGAGCCTGTCTACTTCTACAAGTGGAAAAGTATCAGACTATATATAATAATATTTCACTATCAAAACACATATAAAAATAGATTACTTATTTTTATCAATGTTTCTACAATTTTTTAAACACAAAATGGAAAAGCTTATGATTATTATGATTTTAAATTTATGATAGATATCATATACAATAAAAAAACTAGCATCCCCAAAGAGTCATTTTAGAAGATAATTACTATTTCATTTAAAATATTTATTAATACTTTGTGTATTTATATATTTCTAGTACTACCATGACTGTTGAAAATACTCATATTCATAAGAAAAAATATATTTTTTAGAAACATATTGACAATATATGTAATTTCAGAATATATACATATATGATGAAGATGTGACTTCCTACTTATTATTTAGTGAATTTTATCAACATTTTATCTACCTTTTTAGTTAATTTCAACATCATTTCTATTTGATACTTATTTTGTTAATTTTCACAAAGATCATAAAGAAATAACTTTTTCAACATGAATGATTCAAAACTATTATATGATCGTTCACTAAATCCAAAACATGGTGTTCTTGGTATGACTCAAATTGTATAGTTTTATTTTAAAATTGAAATTTTATTGATGTATTGTTTCATATTTATGTTTAGTTTTTTTCCTAATAGTATTAATATTGTAAGTTTTTTTCTTATATAGGAGGATTATTTTTATTTGGTTGGGGTGGTTTATTCAGAGTTTCTCATGATCATGCAAGATTAAAATTTGATACTACAACTAAAATAATGAACATAAAGAAATGGTTCAGGAATTTATACAACCATTATGAAAAGAGGAATTCCTACTATTTATTTAATTAAAATTTTAATCATTTTATCTAATATTTCTAAGTTAACATCCATATAATTTTTTTCTAATAATTATTTATTTAATTTTATAGATCTTTTGGGAAGTCGTATTTTTTATTTCAACAACATGAAACAATCCATAAATGAAAGAAAATGTTCCTTTATGATGGAATAGGAAACCCCATTCTTCCAGAAACATGAAGTGTTTTTGGGATCATGGGGGTTCTCTTCCTTCAAAATGGATTTTTTTTTTATCTTTATGGATTTTTTAGATATTTAAATGAAAAACACAGGTCATATATTCAATTTCCTTCACCTCAATCTGACACATAGGTTTCTTAGTATGACTCAAATTGTATGTTTTTGGTTTATAATTTAAATTTTAGTTCAAAACAAACATCACATAATAAAAACCAATAAAAGGCATTGATTTTGTTTTGATAATTTAATACAAAAATCCATAAGTCATTTGTGACATGTAGGAATCAGTTTCACCTCAATTCGACTGAAGGTGTGTCTGGTATGACTCCATGTGTGTCTCTTAATTTAAAATTGACATTAATTTTAGTAAAAAGTGCATGTGGCATACTAAAAACCAAGAAAAAACATTCAAATTGTTTTGATTATTTAGTATAACAATCCTTAAGTCATTTTTTATGTCATATAATCAATCATACCTTAATCCGTCACACAATGTGACCAATATGACTCTAAGTGTGTCTTTTTATTTAAAATTGACAATTTATTAATGTGTTTATTCATATTGATGTATTATTTATTTTGTTATAGTATTACTAACATAATATTTTTTTCCCTATATATGTGGATTATTTTTCTTTGGTTGGGGTTATGATTTGGGGGGGGGGTGGAAATTTCCAAAGACAATGGAACATTAATGTTTTTAAAGGTTTCGGGATTGCAATTGTAAATGTTTTTATACAAAAAATGTTTGAAATGTATATAGTACTTTTTTTATTAAATTTGTGATGTAAAATATATTTCAATTAAATTATGTATTTTCATATAGGTTACATGTGCTTGTGCTATAGTGTACTATTATACAAACAACACACGACCTTTATCAATGCTTTTTTAGCACAGATAAAGGGACCCCCTTTAACGATGATAAGGACCACAATATTTTTAGCGCTGTTAAATATATTTGAATTAATTGTTAAAGGTGTGGTGTTTAGTAGTGTAACAAAACCATATAACATATTAAACCTAATGCAATCACGAAGAAACAAAGATCGTTGAGGATTCAGATATGAAACACTAATCCTAGCCGAATATAACATAATATCTTCCAAACTAGATCTAAAACTATACTTGGAATAGAAGAATCCATTCAAGATCGCTTATGTTGTCTAAGAAGAAGTAAAATCTGTGCCACTTGGTGATGAAGATAAAGGGATAAAGGACCCATAAGTGGACAACACCCTGGTTGATTTGAAATCAAAACCAAACTAGTCACTGAGTTGCCCTACTGTGTTATGATGAGGATGACCGAGAAACCTGAGTTACACCACTAGAACTGAATAAGTTGAGTTCATTTAGTAGTATTGTTTTCAACCATCAAGAAGCCAAAATACTGAATCCTAAATTATTTTTTTTTCAATATTGAGGTTCTTGTCGAATACCCAAAGAAAGCTAGTGAAGAAATTGGGACACTATGGGAATATTGTACACCACCTCTAAATAATAAGAGAACCGACTAAGGAAGAAGTTTACTGATCACTGCCAATTGATGAATCCACATCCGAACAAGAGAAGTAGATAGATATCCAGTGCTCTATGTGGGTGAAGAAGTCAAATCCATATCACCCGATTAAAATAACATGTTCATGTTTGAATAATAATTTCATAAGGGTAGAATTTACTGGGTGCAAGAATCACATGGGGGTGATGAGAATGTCTCTGAAGTTTTATGACCGAGTTATAATCGATGAGGAAGGAGCTAGATTGATGACTAATATTTTTATTTCCATACCCAAGTGAGTTCTATCATTATTCAATTCTAGTGTACATGACTTTTCTAACACCAATAAAAAATATCCATATATAAATCCCTTCATGAGTGTTGTTATATTCCTTTGAACAAAATTAAACGACCACTATGGTGCGAAGTACTTAAGAGAATTACCTCAAAATTGTATATAGTTTTGTCATGGGAGGAATTTGAATCAATTATAAACAACTCTAAATCTAATATACTACCACATATGACATATTTAACTACACTCAAAATGGGATTTTATAGTGCTAAAAAATAATTGTTTTTGTAAGCGATGATAAAAAGTGGACCCTTTTATCAGTGCTAAAAAAATAATAATAAAAGGGGACCTTTATCAGTTCTATTTCTGGCATTGATAAAGGGACCCATTTATCAGTGCTTTCATTTGTAATGATAAAGGGGGCCTTTATTAGTGAGGGAAATAGCACTGATAAATGCCATACTGCTATAGTGTGCTATTAAAATTACAACACACTCCAGCAAATACACCTATATGCAAACACACGAGTAGGAAAATCCATAATTTAGTTGAAATAAAATTTACTTCATGAATAAAAAAAAATATATTATATACATTTCTAACAATGATTTGAATACTTAAATTTGAAATTTCTATCCATAAAAATTTAAAAACTTTAATGTTTCATTATCCTTAGTATCTGTGATTAACCCCTCTCAAAAAATCCTGATCATGGTATCAGTTCCCAACAAACCACCCCAACCTAAGAAAACGAATCCACATGTCTAAGTAATTTTTTTGTTATTAATTAAATAAAGAAATAAATTTAACATAAATATGAAAGAATACTTTAGTAAAATGTCAATTTTATATTAAAGGACACACTTGGAGTCATACTGCTCACACAATGCATCAGATTGAGGTAAGGATGATACCCCCACATCACAAATGAATACTGGATTTTTTTCTAAATTATCAAAACAAACTGAATATGTTTGGTCAGTTTTGAGTATGCCACTTATCGTTTTTTTACTAAAATGTCATTCAAAACTACAAACATGCACTTTGAGTCATACCGGTTACATCGTGTATCAGTTTGATATGAGATTGAATCATATATGTCAAAAATGACTTATGAATCATTTTATTACAGTATAAAGATAATACATGTTCATTTTATTTGTTTTTGGTGAGTGACACATGTTTTGAACTAAAATATAAATTTTAGGCTGATAACAAACACTTTGAGTCTTACCAGGTACATTGTGTATCGAATTGAGGTGAAACTGATTCGTACACATAAAAAATGAAGTATGGTTCATTTTTTAATGTATTAAAACAATTAAAATGTTTTTAATTAGATTTGAGCATGTCACTTGTGTTTTTTTATTAAAACATATTTTTGAACAAAAACATTCACTTTCAGTCATACCGACCACATCGTGTGTCGGTTTGATGTGATATTGATTCCTACACATAAAAAATGACTTAAAAAAAATCATTACCTTAAATAATAATGGTAATTAGAGTGAGTTTTCTTGGTTTTCAGGGAGTAACACATGTTTTTAACTAAAATATCAATTTTAAACTAATAAGAGACACTTTGAGTCATACTAGGCACATAGTGTATCTAATTGAGGTGAGACTAATTCATATACATGTAAAATTACTTATCAATCATTTTCATGATGTATCAAAACAATAAGAATTAATTTTCTTGGTCTTGAGTATGCCACATGTCCTTTTTACTAAAATTAATGTCTATTTTAAATGAAAAGACATATTTTCAGTCATAACGATAACATAGTGTATCAGATTGCGGTGAGGATGATTCCTATACATCACAAATAAATTATGAATCATTTTACCAAAATAACAGAAAAATACAAATTCATTTGATTAGTATTAAGTATTTCACTTGTTTTTTTTACTAAAATGTCAATTTTAAAATAAAAAAGAAACACTTGGAGTCATACCAATCCAACCAATCATTATATTGAGGTGAGGTTGATTCTTACATGTAAAAAATTACATATGGATTGCTTTATTAAAGTATCAAAACAATTATAATGTGTTTTATCAGTTTTGCGTACTCCACTTGTGTTTTTAAAAATAAATATAATTTTAAACTAGAAACATGCACTTGAGTCACACTGGTCACATCACGTGTCAATTTGATGTGATATTTATTCCTACTTTTCAAAAAGCATTTTTTATTCATTTTAATAAATTATCAAGATAATTGGAGAATGTTTTATTGATTTTTAGTGAGTGACACACCTTTTGAACAAAACTGTCAATTTTAAATAGATAACAGGCACATTGAGTCTTAACAGGAACACGGGGTATCATATTGAGGTGTGAATTAATCTTAAACATAAAAAATGGCTTATGGATAATTTTACTAAAGTATAAAAACAACCTGAATATGTTTTCACTATCTTGAGTATGTAATTTTTCATTTTTACTATAATTAATGTCAATTTTAAAGAAAAAGACACACTTTGAGTCATACCAGTAACACCATGCATCATATTGAAGTGTGGTTGATTTCTAGATGTAAAAAATGAATTATGAATCCTTTTCATATTGTATAAAAACAATAAAAATTCATTTTCTTGGTATTCAATACGTTACTTGTGTTTTTTACTAAAATGTCATTTTAAACTGGAAACATGAAATTTGAGTCTTACTGGCCATATCGTGTGTCAGTTTGACATGAGAATAATTTCTAGACATCAAAAAATGATATATGAATCATTTAAATAAATTATAATGACAATTAGAGTATGTTTTATTAATTTTGAGAGAGTGAAAAACTTTTTGAACTAAAATGTCAATTTAAAACTGATAACAGACACTTTGAGTTATACTATGAACACCATGTATCAGAATAATTTGAGGTTGATTCATACACATAAAAAATTACTTATGGATCATTTTACTAAAGTATAAAAACAATATGAATGTGTTTTCTTGGATTTTAGTATGTCACTTGTCTTTTTTTACTAAAATTTAAGTCAATTTTAAATAAAAATACAGACTTTGAGTCAAACCAGAAACACTGTATTTAATAGTGAGATGATGCTGATTTCTACACATCAAATTTGACTTATGGATCATTTATATAAAGTATAAAAACAATATGAATGCCATTGATTAGTTTTTAGTATTTCACTTAACATTTTTGATAAAATTAATGTTGACTTTAAATAAAAATACACAGTTTGAGTCATACCAGACACATCATAAATTAGATTGAGGTGTGGATGATTCTTAAAAATAAAAATAAATTGTGGATCATTTTTATAAATTATAAAAACAATACTAATTAATTTACTCAATTTTGATCATGTTACATTTTTTACTATAATTAATGTCAATTTAAAAAAATAAACACTTATAGTCATACCGGTCAAACCATGTGTCCAATTGAGGTGTGGCTAATTCTTAGATGTTGAAAACGACTTATGGATTGTTGTCTTAAAGTATCAAAACAATTTGAATGTTTTTTCATATTTTTTAGTATGTGAAGTTTTTTTGTACTAAAATGTAAATTATAAACTAAAACCATATAATTAGAGACATACTAAGCACATTTTATATTATATAGAGGTGCATCTGATTATATATGTGATGTGTGTTTTGCATTCAACTATATGTAACAAGCTATAAAGGGGAGATCATCTTCCAATTGGATGGACAAGGAAACCCCATGATTCCTAAAACTCCCCATACAAAAGCAACACGTTCTCTCCTTTCTAGCTTATTGCAGACAGTTCAAAGAAAAATATAATTTACCAAAAGATCTATGAAAACAAACTGAATAATTATTTGATAAAAATAATAAGAAAATTAACTTAAAAATAGTAGATAAAACGGTGAAAAAATTAACTAAATAAGTAATAGAAATTAACCTTTTCATGATTTCTATTTACATTCTGGACCCATTTCCTTATTTCAATTATCTTAATTTTAGCCTCGATGTCCAATCTTTCTCATGCATGAGCAACTTCAAAAAAAAAACACCCCAACTCAAGAAAAATAATCCACATATATAAGAAAACAATTATTATTTTAGTAATATTATAAAAAAATAAAGTATACATAAATGTCAAAAAATAAATTAACAAAATTTCAAATTTAAAATAATACCACAAAATTTGTGTCATACTGAGTAAACCATGTATCAAATTGAGTTATGGTTGTTTCCACCATGTCTTTTTATCATACAGTTCATTCAAAATTATAGGTTATCATATAATATTACTATTTGATAACCCAGAATATTGAATGAATTAGAGTATTCAAAGAAAATTGTGTCACCATTAGTGAATCTTCCATGTTGAGTGCATGATCCTAGAAATTGAGTGAATCATCCTTGTTAAAGAATTCATTTCTTCATGATATGTAAAAAAATTAAAAAAATAGTATCCATATAAAAACTATATGTAAATTAACTAAAAAATGTAGATACGATGATGACAAAATCAACTAAATAAGTAGTTGTAAACCACAACTTCATGATATATGTGTACATTATTACACCAGGAATACAACCAAGTATTTTTAAACAAATATATTTCAACTTAGGAATACTTAGAATTTATAAATTCATGTAAGTAATGTAAAAATATAAATACACAAAGGATTGATAAATATTTAAAATGAAATAATAAGAATGATTGAAAATACCTCTTTGGGGATGCTATTTTGTTGATGGTTTATGATATCTCTCAATAATTTTCAAACATAATAAACAAAATATTTTCTATTGGTTTGGTTCAGATTCTAAAACAACATTCATAAAAATAAATCATTTGTTTTGATATGTTTTTAAATAGTGAAATCTTATTTTATATACCCAAATATAGATCCACTTGTAGAATTTTATGGTTTACTTGTATGCATGGACTGTCCTCATTCCATGATTTCGATGATATTGAAACATCTCCCTATCATAATAAAATTATCATTATAACATAATATAAAATATATAACATGATGTTTAGTTCTAAAAAACTCAATGTAGTGTATTAAAAATTGAAAAACATCACCACATGTTGTCAGGTTTTTTGGTATCCATGCAGTGAATCTATAAAATAAATCTACAGAGTATCAAAATTGATCACAATGAGAAATCGATGTTTCCTAAAAAACAAAAAAAAATGAATATGTAAATAATGTAAGAAAAAAATTTGATTTTATTATGTTATAGAGTTCTACCCATGCATCATTGGTAACATGAAGAGTTTGTCCTCTGTATGTTTTCTTTCAAACACTATGGTCATTTTTTACACTATTACCTCAATTTGATCTAAATCTAATGAGCTTAGTTTTGTAGAAGTGACGTGAAGAATAATGAGTCCATATTTATGTTTATATTGGTTTCCATTCAAATAGTATTGATATATATTTGTGAAAAAATATGAATTTTATTTAGTTATAATTAACGTAGTAGACCATTTATTGGAAAAACAGATCATGAAAAGAAACCTAATGTATACATTTAAAAGTAAGACTCCTAGCCAGTCATACTTGACAATTTCATTTACATTCTCAATATTAACATAGTCTATAATGTCCTCTTCATAAATTTGTTCTTAAAAATCAACAATGAAATTACTACCACTCGGTAACCTTGTATCCACAAGAACCTTCAGTGTTAGTAAATGTGGATATTGAGAAGGTGGGGTAAATGTGCTTTATGAATAAATTTTTGATTGGTATTTTGATCCTTTAGATCAATTTTGATTCGACCATTCATTTCACCACTTCCCTTTGTGAGTCTATAATATCATTCATCGATTCATACATTTTTTCATTAAATTTTAAAGGTGTAGCATGAAAAATAAATTGAAAATGAATACCACCTTGTCGACATGATTTTTTATAATATTTAGAAGACATGATATGAATGTTCCTACACCTTGCTCAACTATATGAATATTTGTGACATCAATTGGAATAGGTAGCTTGGTTTTGGATCATGAGCTATGATAATCCCCACTCTCACATGACCTTTAAATTTTTTTTTGTATAGAGTATATTCTTGGATATTGAACATGATGGATCTCACAACAAGGAAATGGGTCGGTGTTGATAGATATACATCATAATAATTTTCACCCTATAGAATGTCAATGTATTAAAGGTATCTGTGTCCGAAAGATTCACATTTCATAGAAACAATTATGAGAATATTGATTAACTCATCTAGGACATCTCTTTGGGGAGAATAGATCACCTTAAAGATAGTGGGGGGGGGGGGGGGGGAGGTTTTCATGCAGTGGTTGTTCTTGAGTTTTTTCTTATCATTCCTTCCTCCCCATAACATTTTCTATTAACAATGACTTATAATTAAATTTTTATTCCATGGAAGATAATCATGTCTACATATCTTTCATTAGTTTATTTTTACCCCCAATTCATTTCTTTTATCAAAATATGTTTTGGGTGTCACCCCAAGAGTTGAACCTCTAATGTGGCCATATTTGTCTAGTCAATTTAAGGCCACATATAGTAGTTGTTCATCTGGTACATCTAATGGTGATTCTTGTCTCTAAGTTGAATAAAAAATATAGTAAAATAAGTAATCATCGTTATGTAATATATATTTAAAATATTTTTAATTATGTCATACTTACACATGCTTCCCACACTTCTTGTGTGTTTTCATTTATTATTATCCAATAATTATTTATACATACCTCATTACATATAACATGACATGGAATTAATGTGTTTCTGGATTTGGATTCATCAACATGAATATAAATATAGGAACATAATTATGTGTTTTTATGTCACATAAAAGTGTTATGGTAGATTTAAAATACAAACCAATTTTTTTCAAGTAAAGTGTACCCCATTCTTTCTTTGCGATAGGGGTGCATTGGTTTTTCTATTCGTTTCTTATTTTCAACACTCGATTTATATTTAGAAATTAATAATTATTAATCAAATTGATTAATACACATATTTTTGAACAATTTACTACCAACTACAATGTACGTTATAATATGTATCCTCACCATGTCTGGTAAATTCACCTACTATTTCTTATCTTATCAGGTGTGCATACATATATGGTGGGTTCATTTTTAATATCCCTTCGGAATTTTTGAGATGAAACTACATTAAAATTGTGAAAATTTCTCTGTGTTCATTTCCAACAAGAGTTAATACAAATTTCCTTCAATATTCATCTACTATAAATGCGCTTGACAAGGGATAACGAAGAGTTAGTAAATGTTTCATTATTTTGTTTTTTAGAAAAGAAATAAATGATATCATAATATTACACTAATATCTTTCCAAATCATCGTCTTAAGCATGATCAAAACATTTTTCCATGAATCTATATCAATCTAAATGCATTACCGAGTGGTGATCCCAATGAATGTACTAAACATGGCCTTATTGGTTTTAATAGCTTAGCCGTCTGCATTCCATCCACCCTCAATTTTCATTTCACTGTTTCTAACTTTACTAATTTTTTCGAACACCATCACACCATAACACTCTTATTTTTTATGGGACACCAGTATTTCACCATATACTATTTCTTTGGGTTCAACAAAAACATTATGTTATTCCTTTGGATCTGTACCATAAGTATGTGTATAAGATTATTGTTCATCTCTATTGGGAGAAACAAAAGGTTGAGAAACCTGTTGTTCCTCTAGATTGGTAGCATCGTCATGTGTAGAAGGTTTTTGTTCCTATCCATTTGAAGCACCAGTAGGTCGCAAAACCTATTGTTACATAGAATTGGGAACATCATCACACACAGAAGTCATTATCTATAGAAGTGGTTGAATATTTAATTTAGATTACATAAATGTAGTAGTGAACAAATAATAATATTAGGTATTATATTTTATATTAGAAAAAATATAACCTTAATATTGAAATCACTTTTTTAATGATTGAAGGGATTTTAACCCTCTATTGAGTATCCAAATATCTTAATTTTGGTCTCCATTGACATAAAAAACCCCATCTACAATGATAATAATGTGAAAGTTTTGGGACACCACAATGAAAGGGTCATCCTTAGTTGAATTTTCATTTGACCCTTCAGTGGGTTTGGTTGATAATAGAAAATTGGACACATTCGGTTTCCAGGATCTAGGACATAAAATACCAATACTTCCTATGATGCCTTATAAGCAGTTCATCTTTGTACCCTTCTTTACTAAAATCCACTTACATGAAACCAAATTCATACTTTTTAATATCACTCCTTTTATCAACCCACTTTCACTGAAATATATATACTTGGAATGTTGTATAATCCAACTCCTAAATTTGTTTGATGATTCCAAAGAATAAAATATTTCCGTAAATTGGATTTCTGTCCATGGAACCAGATACACGAATCACTTTAGCCACAAGTGTAACTCTACTATTTTTCATAGTACTAAATTCATCTTTTTTGTTTGTATATAATGTATAACCATTTCTGACATAACCATTATAGGTCAATACATACAAACATGGTCCTCTGGCTAGCCATCAAAGTCATTCTGAAATTGTATCTGGTTTTTTATCCTACTCCTTAAACAAATGGTCTCAAGACCATCCTATAAACCATTGATTATGTGTATTTTATATCCATCTTTCATCCCTTGATGGATTCAAATTCATAATAATTTACTTTTACATTTCAACATATGGGGAAACCTCTAATGTATTATTAAAACATATAGGTGGGCCTAATCCCTATCTATAATAGTGATTGTGACAACATCTATTCCCAAAATTACTTCACCCACAACCACCCAATGTGATGAGATTTCAGTAGACTAATGCATTCCATACCAGATAAGTAGTTAGTATAGAATTAAATGGCTTCCTCAATAGTATATCACTTCAAAATACAACATTTTGGATGAATTTTATTTTTGAGATAACCATTCAAAATATTTATATACTATTCAATGGGGTACAACCACATAATACATATAGGACCACATAGTCAAATCTCTCTTTCCATGTGAACCATCATGTGAACCATAATATCAATGAATTCCAGTTTAAAGAAGACTTCCAACTCCCATAATATTATGGTAATTTCATTTTCCATTGTTGTAAATTTTAGTAGGTCAATAACCTTTCTTCATGTATCTTTGAAAAATATATAGATCTTGTTTAATATGAGATGAAAATTATTAGAAAAATGCAATGTAAAGATTCATGCATTAGATCTTCCTTCAAAACATGACAGTCATGTGATTTTAGACCCTTCAACTTTATATCATCCATTGAAAAAAATTTATTAATATTCAATGAATACCCCAATGGAACCTTTACATCATTCAAAATGTTTTAAAAATTACATATCTCTTTCTTGGAAAGAGTATAAGTAGCCAGAATAAGAAAAAACCATTTTTCACCATTCACTGGTGCCAAATCTTAGTGTATTCCCAGGTCAATTATGTCCAAACTGGCCTTAATTACACCATTTATTTTCAAGTGTAATTATTTACTTTCTAATGACACTATCACACACATTTTTTTTCCAACATGAATAGAATCAAGAAGATTCCTGATGTACAGAAAATTGTAGTATGTAATTCAAAAAAACCAATCTCTTTTTCCAACTGGTTTTCATAAGGTTATTTGAAAAACATTTACCAAAATATGTTTCCACATATTTTACTTTCTCAAATAGTTGACCAACTGTTAGTGGAGATAGTGTTGTGTGTTATTCTAATCTCCCTTTTAATAATGTTTTCCAATATTAGTACTTATTTCACTGGGGTAGAAATATATGATGTACATGAAAGATGATCTTTGATGAATATTTAAACCTAATTTACTATACAACTTGTTCATAAATGGGATACCCTTGAGTAAAATTAATGATATATCTTGAAAAACTTTCATAAGACTAAAAGTCATTTATTGTCCCATACAACATTGTTCTCAATGTGAAATATTAATTTTTGTAAGCATCATATAACATAACACCTAAATCCCACAACAATTTCAAATCTTTGATCAATGGAGCCTAATAAACATCAATATGATGACCAAGTTTTTTGGGTACGAATATAAGAATTATAATATAATTTTTTTTTGTTTCATGAATAACCATTTTGGAAAGATATAATTTACCAACATAACTGAACATATACTTTAAGGGATACTTTGAAAACCAAAAGGACTCACTCCATCTGTAGATAGCTCAAATATAAGGTTTCTCAACTAGTTTCCAAATTTAGAATGATCATGATCAATTCTCTTACAATGTGGAGGTTCTACCAGGTGACAATGTTTCCTATCATTATTTATTTCATCTTCATGTCACATCAATTTCCGTGAAATATAATCACATACATATAGGTTCATAATCCTTGGAATGATTGGAAATTAACCTAAAACGTTCATAGGATCTGATTCATATATATTTTATTGTGAATCACTACACATAGGTAATTTATTAAGTTATTTCTAGTTTATATGAAATAGTATACAGTCATTTTGATTGGCATATATTCTTTCATAGATCATACCCATTGAACCTAACATTCTATTAATGTCATATGTTTATCTAGGAATCTCATTATATTATAGGAGCATATCACTTGAGAAATAAAATAGTTTAGTAAAACTAGAATCACTCCATCCATTGCTAAATTTTAAATTATACAGTTTTAGTATGACTTAAAATGATGTGTATTTAGTATAACCAGCATACAATAACATCTTTGAAAAACTCTTTAACATCTCAAACATTTTTGGAAAATAAATAAGTTCATCTTCAACTATAATTATCATTTCCTCAATACAATAATAATCATCATTAACAACTATAATCACATCCTCAAAATGGTATTATTCATTGTCGACACTTTTAATCCTATATGATGATCCAGAAAAGGAACTGTTATCCCAATTACTAGCTACATTCACTTTTCCCCCATGTTTAGTCCATTTAAAACTTAAATATCTTTTGTGAAATATCAAGTGATATTCTAACTCATTGAGGCAAACTAGTCTTGAATAAAAATAGTGTAGACACGGAAAATGAATTTGATAAGGGTCATTGCATTATATTTTTCAAACCTAATAAACTCTTTCACCCCATTTTCATACTCTTTTTTCAAATTATTGGGATCCATCCATTTTTGATTCATATACATCTTATTAAATTTTGTAATATTAATATTTAACAAAATAAATAAATACACAAAATTGGATTTTCAAATAAGGGTAACCCAACATTTGAATGTTTCAAATAATTTTAACATTCTTTGAATAAAATGGGTAATCGAATTAATGAAAATAATTACTCAACTGGTGGTTTGTTTTATCCTATGATTTTATCCATAATGATCATTAATAACTATAATGGGATGAATACTACTCAGGGTAGTTCATGAAACCTAGTTTCATGTCCAAAAGAAATGGGGGATGAGTCACATGCAAAAAAATGAAATAATAACTATTTTGGAGATTATGCTGCTGATGATGAAAGTTATATCCTTAAATCTAAATTTTCTTATGATTGGGAGTTAGAAAATCATTGGAAAAGATTTCTTAGTTAGTTTTCTAATGTTTAACAAAGAAGCGTTAGTATTTTGATCCATACAAGGGGAACCTTGATTGGTGAGACCACGAGAAGGCTTAACTTGATGGCCTTTTGTGAACTCAGGTTGAGACAAATATTACAGTTTCAAAATTCAAATCAAGACTTCAATTACTAAATGAAAAGGAAATTGATTTTGGTGTATGGACTAAATTTGAATAGTTCATAGCTTCCTTTGAGGCCAAGGTTGAGGGATTGGGGTCATGATGGATATCACAGGGGCTGGATAGAGTTAGTGACATGCACTTATCATGGTGTTATTATCAATCCATATTATGTAAGATGTGAGATTATATGTATCTAGGTGGTATTTAAAGGTTAATATGATCATATAAATAAAGATAACACCCCTTTTCCTTACACATATTGGAATTTAGAAATTTAGATACCACTCATACCATTGTATTTATAAATACAGATACCAATTAACATTTTGACACATATTTTAAAGAGTGTTTTAAAAGAAAAAAAAATTAGTAAGTGAGTGGATCAATACTTTAATCAATAACAGTGGTTAATTTCTAAATACTGACTATATAATACTAAGTTTATTATATATTTATCACCCTTCTCAGTAATAAATTACTAATTTCCTTGGATCATCAATGATCTTTAGGTTTGATTGGAGTGGATGGATTTCTTGGACGATACCAAGGTAATACATTGATTCACTTTTCTAGTTTCATACCTCATATAAAAAACCAATACCTAATTTTATGAATTGATTTTGATAAGAGGCTAGTAACCAAAGTGAAAATCTAATTCATGTTGGTGATGTGAGAAATTTATTCAACTTATTTCTTAACATAGGAATCCAATTACGGAATACACAGCTTGTCCATCTTAGCTAAAAAACATGAATGTGATCACATAAGGAGATAATGTTTGGAACCTTCCCATACTAAAAATAGAAAGGAATATGATGTTCTCAACATTCACAAGGGTGAAATTATTAAATCTTTATAGAATAATTTAGAGATACAATATACCCTATAATAGAAGGTGATTTATTTATATAATAATGGGACTATGAGGAAGTATTCAAAAAAATATGAGAAGTATATTATTTCCATTACTAATACATTTAACTGAATTAAATCTATTTTCTTTGTGAGATAAAAATCATAGGATCTAAATATCTTTAAATGTTTGAGGAGAAAAGTGGTAAAGGATTTTAATTTCTTCTTATAGATGATCTGGAAAGATAATGCTATGAAATTTATAAGGGAAAAATGAATGATTATTTTGAGAATCATTCTATTCACCATGAACTTAGTGTACCATATACCATATAATATAATGTTGTTTTTGAATAGAAAAATAAAATTTTAGTTCAGATGGATAAAACAATACCGATAGATCATACTACATTATAAAAAACTGATGAATCTATTTACTCTAATTTCAAATAAAAAACTCCATTTTAATGTCAACGTGAAATTTAAATGATCTTTTGTTGAGATCATCATTGAAATCTAAAATATTATCCTCATTTTGAAACATTATACAAATCCTATTTATTAACTTTAAAACAAATCATTTAGCCTTAAAAAACATTTATATTATAAAAATATTATTAATAATTTCTTAATAAATCATTGGTACACTTTTTATTACTTTTTAAAAATGATTTTCACCACTAAAAACATATGTCCATTTATTTAAAATGCTTTTTAGCAATTGTTTTACCCATTAAATAAATTTTTTTGCAAAATCAAACACCAAATTTATTTTGAAACTTACTTAGAAAACTCAGTCACTATTTTCAAAAACAATCCCTTTACATTTTAAACCATGATCTAAAACTTTTAACAGCAACCAATGTGACTGAGAATCTTATTTCACCTATTATACAATATAATATACAGGTATAAAAATTTACACACACAAACACACATATATTTACAAGGAAATATAAAATATTAAAAGTTATATTATTTGAAAACCATTTTCATAATAGAAAATATAGCTATTGAATTTAATAATGGTTTCAAAAATAAAATAAATAAATTATTATATTATTTTAAAAACATTCAACACTGGAAAAAATATAATGAATAAAATTTGATAAATGGATCCAATAAACTAGAACAACAAAATGATCATGATGAATAAATCATGAAAAGAAATGGTAATGTCACCAATAATTGTTTTTACAAATTATTCAAAATTAGAAAAAATAATAATGAAAATGATTCTTCTAAATAAATAAAAGTATAATATAAAATATAATCAATTGTAAATTTTAAATTTAATATAATCATTCTAACTAAATTTGGGTATAGGTTATTCAATACTAAAACTCAGTTTAAAATATATTGAGTATCAAAATAGGATGTATAGTGACCCTAATTTTTCTTACATTACTATTTCATCATTTTAAAGTTAAAAAATATAATAGTGTTAAAAAACTATGATCCAAAGGTTTTGTGTCTTGGAAAAATTAGGAACATTCATAACTTTTATATAGTAAAACATAAAAATTAATTTAATTCATTCTTCTCTAGCTACATATTGTCCCTCATGTTCTCTTTAGTATATATAGTCATGTGAGGATATACATTAAAGAAATGGGTGAGCCAAAGTTTCATTAAGTGGATAGATAAAAACATGAATCAATATAACATGGGGTTATTATAATCATAATCATCATAAAAAATAATAGGATCATAATCATAATCATGATAGGAAGTATTAGATAAATGGATGGAATGTGGAAATGCATAAAAATAAAACATCATGTATTAGTGGTAAACTACAACACATAGTTTTGAACAAAGATAACATCATGTTCATCCATAAAATATGTGCATAATCATAACATCACCATTTTGAACAAATATAACGTCAATTTCATGCATATTAAATCTAATCTCATTTGATATAACACATTACCCAATGCATTGGAGCGCTACATAATTCCCAGCATACCCATCAGATCATAACATTTATATAATCACGCTTTCCAAAAATAACATATATAAACTATAAAAATAAAATAACCAATGTAATGTAATGGTTTTTTTCATAAATAATAAATTTAGGAACAATATTGGGGTTTCCAAAAAGGTAATAACATACTGGTATAGGAATCATCAATATTGACCTCATGCTCCTCGTAGGAGAGATCATTTTACAATTATACCACCTAGAGATTTAGTACATATGAGGGATCTGGTATATAATTACTCAAGAAAGGTACATGTAATACATCATGCACTTGAGACATGGCAGGTGTAAGTGATCATCGATATTCCATATCTTTGATACGATCAAGAATATCAAAGGGGCTGATGTATATGGTACTCATCTTCTATTTCTTTTGAAATATCATGATCCTCTTCCATGGAGATATGCAGAAGAATACCATGTCTCCAACCTCAAACTCTATGTCCCATCGATGAATGTATGCATAACTCTTCTGTCGAATTTGGGTTGTCTTGATGTAATACTGAATTCTTTTCACATTATCTTTTATTTCAGGTCCTAGAAGATTATGTTCAATAACTTCATCTAAGAATGTTGGCGTTCTTCATATTTTCCCATAAAGGGATTCATATGGATCCATTTGGATGCTTTAGTGGAAACTGTTGTAGTAAGAGAACTCGACCAGAGGTAGATGTTAGTCCAATATTTATTTGAAGTCCATAGAATATGCTCTCAACATGTCCTCCAATGTCTGAATTGTCTATTTAGATTGGACATTAGTTTGAGAATGATAGGCTATAATGAAGCTCAACTTAGTGTTTAGAGAAAGTTAGAGACTTTTCTATAACATGGAGGTGAATCTTAGATTTCAATAGGATACAATAAAGAGTGGTACTAAATAAAACCCTACCAATTATATAATGCATTTCAATAAAAGTTGATCCAGTGAGAAGTCCTCTTGAATTTTAGTAAATTAAGATATATTTATAAGATGATACACAACAACCCATATAGAATTGTTTACTCTGAATGTATTTGGATGTTCGGTGACAATGTCTATAGTGATGTTTTCCTATTTACTAGTTGGTATGGGTAATGATTTCATCACCCCTTTATAATTTTTCTATTGAGAATTCACTTGATGACATGCCAGGCACTTTAATTTACACTCATAGATCTCTTTCTTTATATTGTACCACTAATAGTTCTCTTGGATACCTCGATACATATTTGTGATCCCTAGATGTATAGAGAAGGTTGAGCTGTGTGCATCATTAAAAAAATCTTTCTTTCTCTTTGGATTTGATAGTACACATAGTCATTACCCATATCCCATTATTCCTTTATCATCCACTTGGAACTCTATAGATTTCCCATTTCTAATAGCTTAATAATTTTTTGAATTTCCAAATATTTTATTTGAGCAGACTTAATTTTATCCATAAGGGATAGTTGAAAAATAATTTGAGAAAGGTTTGATGATGTTCCTCCTGTAATGATTTACAAATATATCCTTTTTAGGTCTACTAAGATTATATCCTTATTAATTATCATCATTGATAAAGCTGTATGATCCTTTCTATTTTTCACATCCACCACCTTATTTACTTTACAAAGATGGTAGTGGATTGAGTAGTCATAATCCTTGATGATATCTAACCAACTTCAATGGAACATGTTAACATTCTTATTTGTGAATAAATATTTTAGGATCTTATGATCAGTATATATTTCAAAATTCTCCCCATAGAGATAATGCCGCTAGATTTTCAACATGAAGATCAGATCCACGAACTGAAAATCATGCATATGATAGTTTTACTCATGAATTTTTAACTTTTTTCATTCATAGGCTATCACATTATCATTTTTCATCAATAAATAGCCTAATACATTCTTTAAAACATCTTTGTATACCACATAGAGTTCCCCACTTGTCAGAAGCGTGAGTACTTTCATGGTGATAAGACTATTTTTTAACTCTTTAAATTAGTCTCTAAATTCATTGGTCCAGTAAAACTTTTCTCCCTTTCAAGACATCTTGGTTATTTGATTTTGAAATCATGAAAATTTATTTAAAAATAATTGGTAATACCCATATAGACCAAGGAAACTACAGATCTCCATTACAGATGTTAGCCTGGGTTGCTCTTCAATATAATTTATCTTGGAAGGGTCTATAGATATTCCTTTTCTGATGATAACATGTCCCAAAACTGACACTTCCTCTATCTAGAACTCACATTTACTGTACTCTACATAATGTTTATCCCTTCACAAAGTCCTTAGCACAATATTAAAATTCACCTCACGTCTCCCCTCTCTCTTGTACTATATCAGAATATCATTAATAAATACTACCAAATTGTTTTGGAGGTAATATCTAAAGACTCTATTCATTAATTACATGAATATTTATATAGAATTAATGAGTCCAAAAGGCATCACTATGAACTCATTGTTTCCATACCTCATTCAAAAGGTAGTCTTTGGAATATATTTCTTTTGAACCTTTAATTGGTGATACCCCGAATGAAGATCCACCTTAGAGGAATAATTTTCCCCATGATGTTTATTGAACAAGTAATCTATCCATCGAAGGGGATACTTGTTATTTATCATTATTTTGTTGAGATCATGATACTCAATGTAAAGGTGCATTGATCCATCCTTATTCTTGAAAAGGAGGACACATGCACCCCATTGTGAAGCACTTAAGAGTATAAAACTATTATCAAGATTCTATTTTAACTGCTTATTCAATTCCTCAAACTCAATGGTGGCCATTATCTAAGCATCATTTGATATAGTTAGAAATCTAGGAATAATTTCAATTGAGAACTCAACCTCTCAGCCCATAGGGAGACCAGAAAACTCTTCATTGCAGAAATCACTATAGTCCCTTATAATGGGAATGTATTCAAGCATGATTATCTCCCTTGTATCAATCATTTGAGGTAGATATAATTTCTCATAAGGAAATAATATCCACACTTGAGATGATGATTATGGTAAAGATTCCTCCACCTCACACATGTACAAAATTGGAGGATTCCTCGAGATGTGAAGAGTGATATCCCTTTCCCACTAATTGATGTGGGATTTGTATAAATATAGTCAATCCATGACCAATAAAACATAAAACTCCACCAAAAAAAGTAATGAATGATTTTCTTGTAGGTTTAGTCCACAAACATAAACTAGGGATGAGTTATATACATTAGATGAAATAATTTCCCCATTCTCTATTCTCATAGACAACTCAACCTACATATTTTGAGGTGGTTTTTGAATTGATCTACTTAACTTGAACGACATGAAATAACGAGTATAACTATAATAAAATATAACGTTGTATATTATTGAATGAATATCCAACATACCTTTCACCACATAATTTTTTGGATCCACCTCTAATGTAGTGATGGAATAATCTTTCCCTTTCTACTATGGATTTGGTGGTTGCTGATGTTGACTAACCTCAAGGACTCAAGGTTTAGTGCACTAGATCACATAGTGCCCTTTATCCCTAAAATTGAATTATTCAACCATAAGTGGTATTATAATTTCATCCACCACATTTTCCATCTTCCTCATGTCTCTTCAGAATTTATGAGCTTAGTGGATTTCTATCCCACACTTGAAGCATTTATCCATCTCTTAGAGGCAATTCCCATGATGATTCTTCCCAAATTTTTGACATGTGAGTGGTTGAGATTTCTTTCCACATTTTTCATTATATCACCCACTTGTAAACTCCATATTTCATTTCTTATCTCCATATCCATGCGACCATTCTCCAAATTCTATCTCCACTTTGAGATCACATCGAAAAAATTCTTCATAACTCCCAATGTCTTGAATTGATAGAGCCTTTTGAAGATGTGGTTTTAACCCAATGAATAATATATCTATTTTTATATCATTGTTGATAACAAATTTCATGCCATGTGAAATTTTATTTGCAATCCATGACATATTCACCTTCCTTTTTCTTCTGCTAAAAGAATTCTATCTCCATATTTGTATGAAGAGTTATAGGGAAATACTAATTAATAAATATTTTACAAAAGTATTCCCATTCCATATATTAAATTTAATCCTTCGGAATGGTGTTCTTAATCAACACCCACCATTGATCAGAATTTCTTTCTAAATGATAAACGAACAGAGTCACCTTATCCATATCTGAATTCTGAATCACAAAAAATATCTTTTCCATTTGAGTTGACCTACTATTCTACGACTAGTGGATCAGAAGATCCACTAAATTTAGGTGGTCATTTTTGTATAAAGGACTCGATATCCATTTTATCCCTCTTAGTTGAAGGATGATGTTCCTCATTATTCAAGATATTTTTTTATAGTATAAGACAACTGAGTAAGAATTTCCATGAAATTCTGAACTCCTCCTCCCAAGGTATAGGTTTTGTCATTTGGGAAATCACTGCATTATCCATTACAAGGATTGTTGTCTTGGTTTATCCTAGTTAAAACCATTTGGTAAAATAGAAAATGATTGAATAAACCATAAATTTACAATTCATGAAAAAATTATTTATTCCTTTGTGAAATTAAATCTAAAGGCATGTCTTGTGGGATCTCTATGTTTATCATTTTTCAAAAACAATGATTCTTGGGTGCTTACCTATACTTAGTCTCACACTAATGGTTTTAAATTATTTTATCTAATCCAAATTACTATACTAGGTAAACTCTTATATGATACCAACTATAGAGACCCTGCTTTTTCTTACATTACTATTATGTCATTTTAAAGTTAAAAAACATAATAGTGTTACAAAAACAAGATCCAAACATTTAGTGTCGTGGTAAAAGTAGGTCCATTAATAACTTTTAAAAAATATAAAATAAAAATTAATTTAATTCCTTATTCTCAATCCTTTTATTGGACCTCATTTTATCCTTAGTATAAGTGGTCACATGAGGATATACATCAAAGAAAGGTGTGAGATAAAAGTCCAGTAAGAGGATAGTTAAGAAAATTAATCAATAAAACATGGGGTAATCATAAAGATCATCATAATAAAATAATCATAGTATCATCATCCTAATAATGGGATGAATTATTATATAAAGGCATGGAATGTGTCAATTCATAAAAATGAAACATCTTGTCTTTGTGGTCAACTACCACACATAGTTGTGAACAAAGCTATCATCATTTTCATGCATAAAACATGTGAATAATCATTAAATAATAATTGTGAAAAAATGTAGCATCATTTTCATTCATATTTAACTTTATATCAAGAGATAAATCACATTATACAATGCATTAGAGTGCTGTATAATTTTAGTCTTACCTGTTACAATATAAAATTTACAGAATCATGCTTCCCACATAGAATGTATATAAATATTAGACATAACATAACCCATGTAAAGGAATGGGTTTAGTTTAATAAAGAATAAATTCATGAAAAATCATTGGGTCTCCAAAAGTTAATGACATATTAGTATAGGAGTCATCAATATTGGGTGAAGAAGAAACAATC
This sequence comes from Viscum album, assembly GCA_963277665.1. NCBI lineage: Eukaryota > Viridiplantae > Streptophyta > Magnoliopsida > Santalales > Viscaceae > Viscum > Viscum album. Next base: position 1,226,151,760 of record OY728166.1, on the reverse strand, counting down.
TCATGAGAATTAAAATAGGCATTTTTAGGAAGAAGAGTTATTTTTGAAAATCTTTATATTTTTCATAAAAATAGATTAAAAATAGGTATTTCCTTGAAAATATAAGGTAAGAATAATGAAAATATATTTTATGAGTATTAATTGCACATCCACACTTAAATTTGGCCCTATGGAGGAATCACCCAAAGAAAGGAAATTGGGTTCGAGAATCCCCTTACCTTTTCTCTGAATTCTTTATTAACTTTAATATCATATATAATAAAATTATATTCATTAATTAATAAATATTTAACTTATTATACATGTATTTTATTCATTATAGTTTTATTAAGTATGTTTATAGCCAATTTTATGAGTTACATTGTTCAATTTCATCATTTGGGAGTGTTCATTTTCTTGGTTTCTATGATCGGTTCACTTTTATACATGTATGGAAGTTCATGTAAAATGATGATAGTTTTAAAAACGTTATATAATATGTTATTAGTTATCTTAAATAATATTAAATGATAATATATATTATTTTTATATGGTATGAGTATGAATCATTAGATAAAACATTAATAGAAATCATTTAGATTAATTTGGTGTTTTTTCGATCATTAAAAACTAGTTTTATTTTATTATTTAATACTATGTATATATATTAGTTCCAAAACATAAAAAGGGTTATAAAATAAAATTTTCAATCTATTTCAACCATTATAATGTTTTTGTGACCATCATTAAATGTGTTAATGTAAAATTAAAATGCATCATCCATGATATCGGTAAATCGGCACATCACAGACAATGTTTTCATTTTTAGATTAAAAGGGATAGGAGAAGGGGTTTGAGGATGAATTATTCCATTAGCATTATAAAATAACTATAAATTTAAGATAACATAATTATCATGAAACTTGGATAAGGTTATGTGAGGATATAATAAGAAAATAAAAGAAATTTAAAAGAGATTAACATAAAATGAAAGAGGATTTTACCTCTTTAATTCTTCTCCTTGAGAACCATCTTAAGGAAATTGGTTTTTTTATTTTTTTGAGACCAAAAGGATCCTAGAAGTGGGGGAGGATCCTGGGAAGAGGATTTTTTATAAATTTTACTATCTTCAAGGATTTTAGGTTGTGAGGAGAAGAGGAGGTGATGAGTGGTATTTATAGGGGGTGCGAGGGGTATTGTTTTTGATTATTTTATTCATTTGTTTATTATTTTGGCATAAGAATATGAATATTTTTAACTTTATCAATAAATATATTAAAATAATTTTTTATTATTATATATTTTGGGCTTAAATTATCCATACATCATCTATGACTCAATAATTTATGAATTTATTAAATACCACAAATTACCATATTTCACCATTCCAAAAAAATCATCTATTTTATAAAAATCCCAAAAATTCAGCATAACCATTTTTTGAAATGTATAATTATTAAATGAACTCCATTTTATGAATATAATTTTCTAAATATTATAATTATAATTTTTAATTAAGATCACCATTTACTTGGAAAATACCAATTTTAAAATTATAACTCATTTTATAATACTTTTAAAAACTAATTAAGGTCTCATAAAATTATATTATAATCATAAAATATATATATATATATATATTAATTTATCAATTTCTTATCTGGAAATAAACTTTCTTTTAAATTTTTATATTAATTATAACATTGAAAATAAACATTTATGTTTTATAAAAATACCAACATTTAATTAATAATTTTTAAAACATTTATTTACTTATAATATGATATAATTATATCATTTTATAATTTTTAATATACCAAAACTTTATTTATACTTTCATAGATAAGGTTACTATTTTATTGGCTATATTAGTATTCATAATTGTCACATTACTATTCAAAAGTTTATGTTTCTATTCCATAGGAATAGGTTCCTTAACTTATATATGTACCTATTATTTTATTCGTTCAAAATTTATAAAGTTTTTATTGTGTTCTCTAAGTCATTTTATGTGATTTATAATATATGAAATAATTATAATTTGGGAGTTTCCATTGTGAAAATTATGGGTTTATACAGGAATCTTGAGGGAGTTCGATTCATCCAAATAGAAGGCCGTATGTTGGAGATACTTGAAACAACATAAAAAACACCCATGGATTGAGTGATCATGTTAAAAAAGGTCTTTATTATGATGATGAAATTCTACACTAGGTGTGGTGGATTTTGTGGTGGTGATGATATTCAAATCAAAACAATAATTAAGAGTATATAACATCAATCAAGGTATACATGTAACATTTATCCAATGGTGGAAAACTTATATATTAATGGAACATATATAATGTCCCTTATAAAAACTTAATTACACAAAGAAGATTCATTGAAAATTTTTTCATAACCAAAAATCATTCTAAATACAGATGAAGCAGTGAGTATTTAAAAATCTAAATTGATAAATTGTTTTATTCAATTATTTTTCCCCAATGTATATTTCCCTAAATTGTATACTCTAAATCAATAATTTCTAATTACCTAAAAAATCCTAATTCATACAAATTATTCAATTTATGGAATGATTTAAGGTAAAATATTTAACACCATACCTTTACAAGAGGGAAAGGATTTTATGTGTTAGGTTGTACTTAATATTTTTCAAATACTTATAATGGATAAATCAATTAATGATAAAGTAACATTATAAAAGAAATATTGATGGAAGTTTCTGAGTGGGGAGAGAGAGGGAACCATCAAATTTAAAATTCATAGCCACCAAAACAAGGAGATAATATTTTGTTATAGATAATTATAATGTTCTCCGAAGATGGGTTTGTCATTGTAAAAGAAAGATAATAGTGAATAAACACATGAATCAAGAAAATAAAGAAATTTAAGGAGGAGGAATAAGAAATAGGATCATATAATTGAATTCATCCCCATAAAAAATTTCCATAGAATGCTCAAGTATGAGTCTAATGAACTCAGTAGTTCCCATAGGTAGGTTCAATTGTAATAATAAACTCAAGAATAATCATGATCCACTTTATCAAAAAAAGTAAGACGAATTATGAATTCCCTACAAAAAAAAACAAGGAATACCAAATCAAGACTTTGATCTTGAATAACACGTGAAGATGAGGCGAAACATACCATAGATTTAAAGAAGGTCGATATGGTACCAGTAGTAGGGTTCAATCGTAGTGGTGAAAATAGTTGGGTTAACTGAGAGATTTAAGGTGTGAGAAGGGAGACTCTATTAGGGTTAATTTTATAAGATTGGGTATGAATTTTATCAACACTTGCAAAAAATCGCAGATAAAGAGTAGGTTTATTAGTACTAAAATAGAAAGCACTGATAAAGATACTCTTTATCAATGCTAGAAAAACGCTGATAAAGATCTAATATTAAAAATATATTTATATGTTTATAATAATAATTATAAAAAAATTATTTAAAAATATTTCTATATATTTATTAATATTTGTATATATTTATAAATATTTTCATATATTTAAATATACATATTTATATAATTATATATAATTATATAATTATATATATTTATTAAATTATAAATATAATGAATATATGAATTTATTTAAATATATGTTTTATAATTAGATAATTATTTGTATATATATATATATATATATTTATAATTATAATTACAAATAAATATATTTATGACAAACCATGTAAATTGAAGAATGTGAGAAGCTATCACCGACACTCCTAGATAAATGTGGTGCCCTAGTTCATCAGCATAGTTTGAATCTCTTCTCATACATTCAAAATTATTTTTGATCGACATAGATCGTTTACTTCTAAGGACACAGAAAGCATAGTGGAATCATTGAAGGGATTCTCATCCTTCTCCAGTTTCTCAGGTGGATCCTTCACTTTCCTTAATGACCGAGTCTCACGATGAATAGTTAGAAAGGGTAATACTTCCCATGTCTCTACTCCATATGGTTCCATCAAAGAATGGATTTATATTTGTAGGAGATACTTTATTTACCTCATCCCACTATTAAATGGTATCAAACCTTAGAAGGTTGTCGATCTAGTAGCTCAATTATTTTCTATTTGGGTTTTTTCTGATTTCAAATGAATCTATCTTGGCCATAAGGTTTTCATATCTTATTCCCTTCTACAGAATTGAGGGGTCAAGCATGGAGTTTGGGATCGATCAATCTTAGTCTAGGAACCCTAATATTTCATTATTGGAACATAAAATTTAATATTTATGATTTTTAGGATACATACGGATATATTTGGATCACAATTCATTTTTTAAATTGGGTTTTATGTCACCTGAAGATTTTATTTGATATTTCTTCAACAACTATAATTCCAATAAATCTAGATACTATGTATGAGATGTTTAACTATGGTCACTTAGAGAGGGTTTTGGTAAAAATTGACTTAAGTTATACATTGATCGATAAGGTTGTCCTTTCCACTCCTCAGGATGAAATTAATCTCAGAATTGAGTATGAAAGAAGACAGTTGTTCTATGATGCTTGTCAAATTATTTGAAATTCCACGTCTAATTATAGTATAGATCCTATTTGTTCCAACTATAAATTAAAATGGAATTATCTTCAGCACTATTAAAGAAAAGATATCAATGATCTCATTAACCATTTGATAACCTGACTAAATTTATTACTATAGATGATTCTTTTCAAGCCTCTGTTTCTAGGATTCTGGATTCCTCATGTGGAAAACCCCAAGTGAATATGGATATCCCTCATAACGGAACCAAAATTATTATCTCTAATGATCCCCCTAAGAGAAGAAGATTCATAGTCAGTCCTTAGATAATGAAAATTACTTCTCATGGAAATGACATGGGATTTTCTTCTCCTATCCAAATTATTGATCAGCCCATTAAGTCATGGTCTTACATTGCTGATGGGAATACCTTGAGTGTTGTTGGTTTTTCTTTAAAGGATGTAATAATTAGGGACTTAAGGGATGAGAATGATGGTGCAGATTCTGATGATAGTCAAGCTACAAGGGAGGACTCTGCCCAGACTGATGTGGACAACATATTATGGCAGGATCAGAAAATAGATTCCTATAAACATCACAAAGGGAAATCCAAATATGATGTAGCCACTTAAAACCTAAAAAATACCCAAACATGGGTGCAAGGTTACACTACTATAGTGAAAGTTAACCAATCCTCTTGGGGCCTTAATACGTTGTTCAATAATTTGTCCCTTAATGTTTTATATGTTTCCTCATCCTCTCTTCTTACTGGTCTTCCAGTGGATTTTTGATATGTTTGGAAATACACCTTCCATTAATGGTTATTGAAATGGTATGAATAGAGTTATACAAAATTCCATTATTGGATGTTGTATTCTAGTGGTTCTTCGGGTACCTAGATCAATTTTAGAACCATCTCATGACAAGAAAGGTTCATTTGTTGCTGTTGATGAACTATTGATCTCAGGGAAAGGTGCAATTGAAAAGGTAGAAGGTGATTTGGCTCTTGGAAGGCTTCTGGTTGAACTGATCCTTGGTGAATTGAAGTCTCTTAGTGCCTAGGATTTTCAGCTGAGGATTGGTATGGCTTCTGAATCTACAAAGGGTAAGGGTGTCCATGTTGCTGCTACTGATTCTCCTTCAGTTGCATGTACAGAAGGATTAACCAATGGTGCAGTTTATACTAGGAAGTGTGTGGGAACTATTTCAGCAAACACATTTTTTTTTTCAACCTATAAAAAAATTTCATTCAAAGGTAAGTACTTATAACAGTTTTGATTTTCTTTCTTCTAGAAGCAGCGAGGAAGATGGACATCTCAGTGATCGTGTGAATAATGAAAAAAAGACTATGACTACCAGTGATGATGGACACTCAGAATATAGAGGTGGGCCATGGATATAGGTCAAAACATAGAGGAGGAGGCGACATCTTCCTGGTTTGGGAGGACATGTCACTCACTATAGCATGAGTACCAGATCTCAAGCTCCATGACTTCTACTAGCCTTTGTTTCGGTATTTTTCTTATTGGTATTTGATGCTCTGTATGTTCCTTCAATGTTTTTCTTGTATTTATTTAATAAAGGGCGCCTTGAGCTCCATCCTTTTTTAACAAATAAATAAATATATTTATAAATATGTGTATAAAATTATAAATATATTTATATATTTATACGTATATTTATTATTATATAAATATATATCCATAATATTATAATAAATATATTTATTATTCAAATATATTTATGGAAATTTTATTGTTAGTTAAATAAATATATTTAGTTATTTCTAACTATAATTATAAATTAATATATTTAAAAATATTTCTATATAATTATATATATTTATTTATAAAATTATATATATTTATATCTATATATAAATATATATAATTATAAATATAATAAATATAATAAATATAATAAATATAATAAATATAATAAATATAATTAATATAATTAATATAATAAATATAATAAATATAATAAATATAATAAATATAATAAATATAATAAATATAATTAAAATAATAAATATAATAAATATAATTATTATTTAAATATATTTATTATAATTTTAAAATTATTAAATAAATATATATATATATATATATTTAAAATTATAATTATAAATAAATATATTTGAAAATTGATCATATATAATTAAAAATATATAATTATAAATACAATAATTATAATTATTATTTAAATATATATATTATAATTTTATAATTATTAACATATGTATGTATTTATTCATAATTATAATTAATATATATATATATATATATATATTAATATATAAATATAAATATATTCTAGGAACGACGCAAGCCATGGATTAAAATCCATTCTCAGAAAAATTTATTATAATAAATATAATTATTACATAAACATATTTAATATAATTTTATAATTACTTATATATATATATATTTATAATTTTGGAAATAGTTTTAAAAAAGATATTTATAATATTAAAATTACATATTTAAATTAAAAAATTAAAAAAATAATTTAAATAAATTAATTATATAAATTTCAAACATATTTTAAGTGTTAAAACTTAATAAATAAAAAAATAAATATTATTCATTTAAATGAAAAAATATAGGAAATATTACATGTATAATAAATAAATATAAGTATAAATAAATATTTCAAAATTATTTAATATATTTTTAACAGTATTAATGAATATATAATAGTAAATGAATAAATGAAATTAAATAAATTAGAAAAAAATATAAAAAATTGAATTTGTAAAATTTACATGAATTACGAACATACATATGTACAAATACACATATACACACACATATACATACACACATACATATGCACACATGAAATTATACATGTACATATATTTTAAATTATTTAATATCAATATAAATTTATATCTAAATAATAAATCCATTTATATATTATATAATTATTTAAATAATATATTAATATATAATATATTTATTTTAAATATGTAAAAATTTTATTATTAATTTATACAAATAAACTATTAAACCTTTTGATTAAAATAAATTTGATAGTTTTTAATGTAAAAATTATGAAGATAAGATTGTTTTTTTAAAAGTTATATAAATCATACTTATGTACTACTTTAAATAAATTTATATACTTATTGTAATATAAATATTATTTATAAATATATAAAATTATATAAATAAATATAAATATATATATATATATATAATTATAATAATAAACAAGTATATTTATATTTATGTCAATCTGGCCTAAAGGCCTTCAATATTTTTTTTATTAATTTTTGATAACCTACCTTTTAACTGAGTTAATAGGGAACCCATACATGAACCATATACCCAATGGCATGAGGGCCAATAAATGACATGAAGGCCCAAAGACCCGACTACACTATAATGGCCCCTCCCGAGCATTTGCTTCAATGATTCCAAGCTCCCCACCTCGCATGACTAATCAGCTAGAATTTCTCTATATAGAGTTGCATGGTGCCTGGTACTGATGAAAGATGTCATATCCTCCCATCCATTCCATCCATTTATCTCTACTATGGTGGTATCTATTTTTCTAATCCTCTTTTAGGTCCTTCTCCTTGTGTGGTATGATATGATTTACTTCATGGCATGAAATCCCATTTCCTAGAGGCCAGATGTGGAATGAAGGCCCTAAGACCTATAGGCCCAAATCAGTGGTTTCAAGCCTCGAATCAAATGAATATTTTAGGCTGTTACCTTTCTACGTCGTACCCACTCCAATAACTGCTACAATATTTCTATAGTACCCCTAAAATTCACCTCCACCCAGATTTGATCCTGGGACTTCTAGATGCCAAGCATCAACCTCAACCACTCGGGTACATGATTGTTGGCAATAAATATATTTTGAAATATTTGTATATAATTATAAATATATTTATATAAATATATATTTATATAATTATATATATAAGTATGTATATTTTATAATATATAAGTATATATAATTGTAAATGTAATAAATATATATATTATTTAAATATATATATTATATCTTTATAATTATTTAAATATATATATATATATTTCATTATAATTATAATTATAAATAAATATTTTTATAAATATTTTTATATTAAAATAAATATTTTTATATAATTAAATATATATTTATTAATATATAATTATATATAACTAGAAATATAATAAAAATTTTTATTATTTAAATATATTTATTATAATTTTATAATTATTTAATTAGATATATATTTATTTAAATATATTTATCATTTAAATATATTTATTATAATTTTACAATTATTTAAATATATAATTATCAATTTATAATTTTATAAATACAATTTTTAAAACATTATAAATATATTTGAATTGTCAAAAAACAGATATTAATATATCATATTTAGATTAATTATATACATGAATTTTTTAGTTAATGTATATAAATGATGCACGAAGGTCTTGGGGAGTATAAATTTTCTTTATTATCTTGTATAGTATACCAGTTAACCTAGGTAGTCTCTCATAGAGGAGTGCACACAAAAATGGGATTGTCATTTTTTATTAATTTTCTGAAAATTGGTTTTTGATTAGTTTGAAAAATTGAAGACATAGAGATGTTTAAATTGATATATTTAGATGATATAAGTGGTGATCGAAGTAGGTATGGATGGACCTTAATCAATGTTATCATGTTTTAAAATTCATTCCATATGTTCCCTCACCTAAACAGGTAATATGGAGAGTCCTCTTTTGATTCCCACCCTCTCCCTCGACAGGTTGGGATAGTGGGGGTATCCCAAATCATGTCTCAACCAATATACCCTCCTTCCTATGTGGGTGTAATTATAATGAGTCATTTTGATAAGTCAAGGCAATTCGAAATTGGGAATTGTTTTTCCCTAATCAATAATTGTCCATGTCACAATTCCTCACATGTGTTTGCGATCACCATACACTCACCCCTAACGCTAATATGTTATGTATATAATAGATAAGAATTGGGTGGAGGGAGATCTTGGATCATTGGTAAATGAAAATTAAAATAAAAAATCTAACCCTAATGCAGTTTCATTCAGTGTTAAAAACTCACTTCAAAATTTGTACCAGAACGAAAATAAAAGAAAGGATTTATTTCATTTAAGGAACAAAACTCCAACAAAGATTAAGGGTACATCCTCCCCCTTTCCTAATCACTCAGAGTAATTAACCCTCCAATTATTAGGAATAAAATTTTATTTGGGAGAGGGAAGACATCATAAAATAACGAAAATAAATGAAAAAGAAAGTAGGGAAATATAATGTAGCATGCTATAATCTAGAGCTTCCTTCATTGATAAATTCTCTTCAATCCACCCATAGACTCTTATTTATAGGCATGGAAGGGGATTTATGGCATCATAATGGTCCATTAATGGTTTTAAGGATATTATGGGTTTTCAACAGGTGTTGAATGGTTTTTTCGCCGAAGACTCATGACAAATTAGCATTTCTGCTATCTGTCTAAGAATTAAATGTCGTGTAATTTGTTTACATGATTTGTAATGTGTGAGACTATGAGTTGTATTATTATTGTTAAATTATTTACATCCTATTAATCTCTACAATTACACATTTTTTTAATTATTTACATTACAAGTAATCTTGATTTCAGGCAGGTTTCTCCCAGTTTTAGTCTGGTTCCTCATTTCTGAGCTTCGGGTTTGGTTGTTTACAATGCTTCATCTTCAATATCTCTTCATAATTACACTTTAGGGAAAATATTTATCATTATAAAGAAATAATTGATTGAATAAAAGTAGGAAGTGGTGTTCTTCCATATTCTGATGGGGGAAGCTGGTGCAATGTTTTTTGAACTGCTCCCAGAACTCATAAAATATATCTCTGGTTGATTGGTGAATATTAGAAATCTCCTTTCCGAAATCTATTATCCTATATGTTTGAAAAAACCATTACATGAAACATATTTTGAGATATTTACAGTCCATAACCACTCCTAGTTGTATACTATAAAACTATTCCTTTACCGCTCCCTCAAGTAAGAAAGGGAATTCCCTCTACTTTACATGTTCATCCACAATTCCTCTGGGTCTGCAACTGGAGAACACATTTTAGAATTAATAAATGTGTATATTTGGGTCTTCTCCTAAAATAATATGAAATTTAGGTAGAATTTGAATCATGTTAATTCACAATTCAAAATCATTCACTAAGGATAGGATAGCTAGTTGGTTTTTCTTGTTAGCGGATTGTGGTTTGAAAAGATCACACAAAGTATGGTTTGAATTAATTTCATTTTTTACAATTTTAGAGTATCACTAAAAGTGTCACTTTAATATCTGAGGTGTATTTCCTAAAAATATATTTTCAATTTTTTCTCAATTGGGATAGTGTTCTTTAAATTTCTAGATTAAATTCAATTAAATAGTAAATTTGACTATGGGTTATTTAAATATTGTTTTTTGATTTTTGGTGTTCTGAGTCATTTCATCCCAAACTATGACACCAAGTTTGATGCACACTATACATGGGGCATGGAAAAACAAAAATTTATTATTACATAGTATATTATAGTCGTTAACCTAGGTAGTCTCCCAAAGAGGACTGCACACAAAAACTAGTTTTTAAATTTTTATTAATTTTTAGAAAATTTATTTTTGATTGGTTTGAAAATAGAATATAGAATTAATTTTAAATTGATTAATTTAGATGATGTAATAGGTTATTGGAGTCAGTTAGTCTGTACATTTACCAATTTTTTAATGGTGTAAAATTAATTCCCTATTTTTCCTCTACTAAAATGGTAAGAGGGAGAGTCCTCTTTCGATTCATCTCTCCCTTGAAAAATGGGTATGGTGATGGTATCCCAAATCAAGTCTCAATTACTCTTCCCTCCATTCTTTTTGTGCGGAATTATAATGAGTAATTTTGAAAAATCTAGTAAATTCTAAATTTGGAATTATTATTCCATAATTAACAATAGTCTTCATCACAATTCGTCACATGTATAGGAAATCACTCAACACTCACATCCCAAACCTAATCTTTTATGTAGAAAAAAATAATAATTAGGTGGAGGTAGATTTTGGATCATTAACCAAGTAAAATCAAAATAATGTTTCCAACCCTAACAAAGTTTCATTAAATGTTAAAACCTAAATTAAAAATTAATACCGGAAAGAAAAGATAAGAAAGTATTTAATCTATTTAAGGAACAAAACTCAAACAAAGCCCAAAGATACATCCTTCCCCTTTCATAGTAACTCAAAGGAACTAACCCTCCATAGATGGGGAATTTGAGTTGATTCAAGAGAGTGAATACACTAGAGAATAATGAAAATAAATGAAAAGAAAAGCAGAGAAATAAATTTGCATCCGGCCATCATCTAGAGCATCCCTCAACGATTGATTATATTCAACAAACCAATAGCCTATTATTTATATTCATGGAAGGGGATTTTGGGAATCATAATGGTCTATTGATGTATTTTAGGAGATAATGGGTCATCAATAGGTGTTTAATGGTGTTTCCACCATAGACTCATCTTAAATTAGCATTTCTGATGACTTTTTGAGATTTTACATGTTGTGTAATTGGTGAACACAACTTGTAATGTGAGGGGAAATTAATTTTATTCATGTTGTGTACATATTCATTTACTTTTAATATATATAGTTACACATCATGTAAATGACTTATATGATGTGTAATCTTGATTTCCAGTAGGTTTTCCCCAGTTTTAGCATGGCTCATCATGTCTAAGCCTTGAGTTTGGTCCTTGACCATGTTGCATCTTGAATATATCTTCACAAATCTAATGTCATGAAAAATGGGATCATTATCAAGAATTACATGATAGAGGAAAATAAAGAATTGGTGTTCCTCCATATTCTATTGTGGGAAGTTGGTGCATAGATTTTGGAACCACTCCCAGTACTCATTAAGTATTTCTACGATTGATTGAAAAATAGAATAGATCTTCTTTTGTATAGTTGTGATCCTAGATGTAGGAAAAACATTTGAATAAATAATATTTATATATCTTTCTAGTCTTGATGCTCTCCTGGTTGAAGACTGTACAACCATTCCTTTGCCGCTCCTTCAAGTGAGAAGGGGAATTCCCTCCACTTTACTTGTTCCTCTACAGCTCCTCGAGGTCTAAAACTAGAGGAAACATTCAGGAAATCCAGAATGTGTCTGTTTTGGTCTTATACTGTTAGACCATTTAATTTAAGTAAAATTTGAATCATGGAAATGTGAAATTAAAAATAATTCTCTAAGGCAGGGACAACTAGTGATTTTACTGGTTAGCAAATTGCGGTGCACAGAGATCGCATGAAGTCTGGTTGGGATTTCCAGTATTTTAGGTGATCACTAAATGTGTCACTTGAATTTTTAAGGTGTATTTACTCAAGATATGTTTTCAAATTCAGTTTTATCAATTTTTATAGTTTTTATTAAATTTATATATTAAATTAAATTAATATATCAATTAAATTACGAGACATTTAAATTTTAAAAATTTGTGGTTTTTGGTGTTCTGAGGAACTACCTCCTTGTAAATAGTTCCATGTTTGATGCATGATTTTCATGGGGTTTGGAAAAACAAATATTTATTATTACCTAGTATATTATAGTAGTTAACTTATGTAGTCTCCCAATGAGGAGTACACAAAAAAATGGGTTTGTCACTTTTTATTGATTTTTAGAAAATTGATTTTTGATTGACTTGAAAAATTAAAGAAAGAAATCAGTTTGAATTGATTGATTCAGATAATATAAGAAGTGATCAAAGTGGGTTTCTATAGACCATAATAAATGTAATCATGGATTAAAATTCATCCCCGATTTTCCATCTACTAAATTAGTAAGAGGGATAGACCTATTTAGATTCCTCTCTCTCACTTAGAAGATGGGAATGGCGAGGGTACCCAATTCAAGTCCTAATAAGTATAACCTCTTTCCTATGTTTATGGAATTATAATGAATCCTTTTGATAAATTATGAAAATTCTCAATTGGAAATTGTTATTCCACATTTAACAATAGTCTTACTGATTATTCTTCACTTGTGTTGGTGATCACCGAACTCTCACCACCCAGGACAAATATATTATAAATAAAATATATAATAATTGAGTGGAGGTAGATTTTGAATCATAAACCAACAAAAATAAAAATAAACAATCTAAACCTAACATAGTTTCATTCGATATCAAAAAAAGAATTATGAATTGATACTAGATGGAATATAAAAGAAAGGAATAAATTTATTTAAGGAACCAAACTAAAAAACGATTAATGGTCTAGCCTCTCCCTTTCCTGATTACTAAAAGGAACTAACCCTCCAGGGATGGAGAAGTAAATTTAATTTGGGATAGGAGAGATATCATAGAATAAATAAAATAAAGTAAAATGAAAGGAGGGAAATAAGTTTGTAGTAGGCTATCATTCAGAGCTTCCCTCACCGATTGATTCTCATAAATCCACCGTAGCATCTTATATATATGAATGTAAGTGTATTTGGGGTTTCATAATGGTCCATTAATGGGTTTTAGGATGGAATGGGTCATCTAGGGTTTTTAAAGTTTTTCCGCTGAAGACCCATTATAAATAATCATTTCTGATGTATTTTCAAGAGAATTTACACATCATGTAATTAGTGTATATGAAGTGTAATATGTGGGGCCATGAGTTTTTTTATTACTAATTAATTCCTCTCATCCTATTAATATATCCAGTTACAGATCATATTAATTATTTTAAGATGTGTAAACTTGATTTCAAGTAGGTTTCACACAGTTTAATCTAGTTCCTCATTTTTTAGCTCTGGGGTTCAACCTTTACTATGTTTCATCTTCAATACATCTTTTGGAATGTGGTGTTAAGAAATTTTTGATCATTATAAAGAGGTAATTGGTAGAATAAATCAAGGAATTGGTGTTCCTACATATTATGATGTGGGTATATGGTGTAAATCTTCTTGAACCTCACCCAGTACTCATAAACTTTCTCTCTAGTTGATTAGAAAATAACATAGACCACTTTGTTGATAGTTGGGATCCTAGATGTGAGAAAAATTCTTGCATAAAGAATCTATGGGGATCTTCCACATATTTAAACTCTTATGGTTATAGTTTTTACAACCATTCCATTACCGATCACTCAAATGGGAAGGGAAATTTTCTCAACTTTACCTGTTCTTCCCCATCTCCTCAGATTCAGAAATTAGAGCACACATTTTTGAGTTCATGAATGTGTTTGTTTGGGTATTATCCTACAAGAACATGGAATTTATGAATAATTTTAATCATGTTAATTCCCAATTCAATTTTTTTTTTGTTAGGCATGGATAACTTTTTGATTTTTCTGGTTAGAAAATTACGATGTGAAGAGATCACACGAAGTCTGGTTGTGATTGTCATCCATTTTTATAGTTTCAAAGTGATCAGTAAATGTGTCACCTAAATATATGAGGTGTATTTCCTACAAATTTTTTTAAAAATTACTTCCCAATTGGGTTAATGATATTTCAATTTCTTGATTAAATTCAATTAAATGGTCAATTTAACTACGAGTCATTTAAATTTTAAAAATTTGTGGTTTTTAGTGATCTGAGGCACTGAATCCCTAGGAACGGAGCCAAGTTTGATAAAAACCTACTATTAAGAACATAAAAACAAAAATTTATTACTAAATAGTATATTATAACACTAAACCTAGGTAGTGTCCCAAATATTAGTGCACACAAATATAGGTTTGTAACTATTCATTGATTTTCAGAAAAAATATTTTTGATTTGATTGAAAAATTGAAGACAAAAAAAGTTTAGATTTATTGATTTAGATGATGTAAGTGTTGACCAGAGAAGGTTTCTCGGGACCTTAAGCAATGATGTCATAGTTTAAATTTTATTCCATATTTTCCATCTACAAAACTGGTAAGTGGGAGAGTCCTATTAAAATTTCTCTTTCTCCCTCAATGGATAGGGATGGTGAGGTTATCCAAAATAAAGTCTCAATTATTCTACGCTTCATCCCATGTATGTGGAATTATAATGAGTCGTTATAATAAATCAATATAATTCCTAATGGGGAATTGTAATTCCTCAATTAAAAACAGTCTACGTTACAATTCCTCACTTGTGTTGGTGATCACTGAGCACTCACCACCCAAGCATAATATGTTCACTAGAAAACAAATAATAATTGGGTGGAGGGATATTTTAAATCATTGACTAAGGAAAATAAAAATAAAGAATATAACTATAAAAAATATTCATTTGTTGTTAAAAAATGAATTTAGAATTGGTACCAAAAATAAAATAAAAGAAAGGATTTGATTCATTTAAGGCACATAACTCAAAGGTTGAGACTACACCTTTATCTATCACTTGAAGGAACTAACCATCCTTTTATGTATAAGTTTAGTTGATTTGGTATATGGGATAAATTATTAAATAAATAAAACAAAATAAAATGAAATAATAGAAATAAATCTGTAATAGGACGTCGTCCAGTGCTTCCCTCTCTAATCGATTTTCTTAAATCCACCCATAGAATATTTTTATAGTCATGGAATGGGTTTTAATTCATAAAAATAGTCCATTAATTAGTTTATTCAAATATTGGTCCATAAATGGGTGTTTAATGGTGTTTCCACTAAATACCCCTTATAAATCAACGTTTCTACTTTTTATCCAATAATTTATATGTCCAGTAATTGGTCTACATTAAGTGTAATGGGAGAGGATGTGATTTGTCTTCATATTGTGTAATTATTAATTTCCTATAAATCTGTCTAGTTACACATCATTTAAATGACTTACATGACATATAATCTTGATTTCTAGCTAGTTTCTCCAAATTTTAGTCTGTTTGCTCATTTCCAAGCTTCGAGTTTGGTCCTTAACTATATTGAATCTTCAATATATCTTCAAAAATATAGTGTCACGAAAAATGTGAAAATTATCATGTAGTCCTTGATAGAATAAAATAAGAATTTTTTTCTCAATATTTTGATGTGGGTAACTGGAACATAGCTTCTAGAACTACTCCCAGTATTCATAAAGTCTCCCTATAGTTGATTGGTGAATAACATAGATCTTTTTTGGATAGATGTGCACCATTATATGGGAAAACCCATCTGAATGAAGAGTTTTTGGAGAACTTCTAAGACTTTAACCTCCCATGGTTTTATATTATACATCCATTCCTTTTACACTCCCTCAAGTGATTAGGAGAATGCCATCCACCTAACATCATCCCCAAAACTCCTCACGGTTTGAAACTGTAGAACACATTTGTGAATACATGAGTGTGTCAGTTTGAGTCTTTTCCTACAAGATCGTGGAATTTAGGTAGTATTTGAATCATGTTCATACAAAATAAAAAATAAATCAATAAGATATGGATAACTTGTTGATTTTACTGGTTAGGGAATTACGGTGTGTGGAGATCGATGAAAGTTTGGTTGGTATTGCAAGCCATTTTTTCAGATTCAAAGTGATCACTATAAGTGTCACATGAATCTATGAGGTGTATTTTCTCAAAATATATTTTCATTTTTTTAAAAATTGGGCTAGTGTTCGTTCAATGTTTGGATTAAATTCAATTAAATGATCAATCAAATGTTTATCCATTTAACTTATAAGAATGTATGGTTTTCTGTGTTCTGAGGCATTGATTCTAAAAAAAATATTACCATTTTCGACCCATGCATATCATGGGACATGAAAAAAGAAAAAATTCTTATTACCTTGTATAATATAGCAGTTAACCTAGGTAGTCTTCCATAGACGAGTGCACAAAAAAATTGGTTTTGTCAGTTGTTATTGATATTTAGAAAACTGATTTTTTATTAGATTAAAAATTTAAAGATATATAGTAGTTTAAATTAATTGATTCAGATAATGGAAGTGGTGATCATAGCAGGTTTGGATAGACCTTAAGTAATGTTATCATGGTTTAAAATTCATTCCATATTTTCCCTCTGCTAAACTGGTAAGAGGGATACTGCTCTTTCGATTCCTACCTCTCCCTTAGTAGATGTGGATGGTGAGGGTATCCCCAATCAAGTCTCAATTATTATAAACTTCTTTCTATGTTTATGTAATCATAAAGAGTTATTTTGATAAATTAGGGAAATTCCCAATTGGTAATTTTTATTCCCTAATTAACAATAGTCTCTCTCAAAATTCATCACATGTGTTGGTGATCTCCAAATGGTCACCACCCAACCCTATTATATTTTTTAGAAAACAGATAGGAATTTTGTAGAGGGAGATTTCACATCATTGATCAAGGAAAATAAAAATAATGAATCTAACCTTAACACAATTTCATTTGGTGTTAGAAATTAAATTAAGAATTGATACTAGAAAGTGAAGAAAAAATGATTTAATTCATTTAAGGGAAAAAACTCAAACAAAGATCAAAGGTCCAACCCCCCCTTTCCCAATAAACCAAAGGAACTACACCTCTATTTATGGGTAATTTGAGTTGATTCGAGAGATGGGATACATTGAAGAATAAATAAAATAAAAGAAAATGAAAGTAGAAAAATAATTATAGAGCATGCCATAATTAAGAGCTTCCCTTGATAATCGATTCTATTTAATTAACCGCAACCTCTCATTTATAGGAATGTAATGGGATTTGGGAAGTGATACTGGTCCATTAACGGGTTCCAAGATAGAATTGGTCGTCAAAGGGCATTTAATGGTGTTTTTGTTGAAGACCCATTATAAATCAGTGTTTCTATTGTCTAATTGAGAATTTACATGTCTTGTAACTAGGGTACACGATGTTTAATGTGTAGGGACTTGAGTTTTCTTCATGCAATGTAATTATTCATGTCCTATTAATATCTTTATTTACACATCATTTAAATGTATTACACGATATGTAACCTTGATTTCTAGTAGGTTTCTCCTAGTTTTAGTATAGTTCCTCATTTCTGAGCTCCAGGTTTGGTCCTTGATGATGTTTCATATTCAATATATATTCACAAATCCAATGTTGAGAAAATTATGATCATTATCAAATATTCCATGATAGAATAAATCAAGTAAGTGGTGATCCACCGAATTTTGATGTGGTCATACGGTGTATAGATTCTTGAATCACTTCCGATACTTATAAAGTTTCTCTTTGGTTGATTGGAGAATAAGATAGATCTCCTTATAGATAGTTGTTCATCTAGATGTAGAAAAAACATTTGCAGGAAGCATCCTTGGAGATATTCCTAGTCTTAAAACTCTCCTGGTCAGAGACTATACAACCATTCCTATGCCACTCCCTCATGCGAGAAGGGGAATTCCCTCCACTTTACCTATTCCTCCACAACTCCTTAGGGTCTACAACTGGAGAAAACATTTTTGAATTACTGAATGTGTCTATTTGGGTATTTTCCTACAAGGCCATGTTATTTATGTATAATTTTAGTCATGCTAATGCACAATTCAAAATCATTCTCTAAGGTAGGGATAGATAGTTTATTTTTCTAGTTAGCGAATTGCAGTGCGTAGTGATCAAACAATGCCTAGTTGGGATTTTCAGCCATTTTTTCAGTTTCAGAGTGATCACTAAGAGTGTCAATTTAATATATAAGGTATATTTATGAAAAATATGTATTCATTTTTTTCCTCAATTGGGCCAGTGTTTTTTATATTTTTGGATTAAATCTTGTAAAATGTTTAATTGAACTATGAGTTATTTAAATTTTAAGAATTTTATTTTTTGGTGTTCAAAGGGACACCGTCCTTGGAAATGGCTCTATGTTTGACGCATCCTAATCTTGTAGCCTAGAAAAACAAAATTTTTATTACCTAGTATATTATATCAGTTAATCTAGGTAGTCTTATAAATAAGAGTGCACCAAAAAGCAGGTTTTTCACTTTTTATTGATTTTTAGAAAATTGGTTTTTGATAGGATTGAAAAAGTGAACACAAAAAGTAGTTTAAATCGATTGATTTAGATTATTGAAGTGGTGATCATATAGGGTCCAGCTAGACCTTATGCAATGTTATCATGGTTTAAAATTCATTCCTTAATTTTACTCTACTAAAATGGTAAGTGGGAGAGTCCTCTTTTGATTCCTCTCTCTCCCTCAGAATATGAGGATGGATACGGTATCCCAAATCAAGTATCAATTAGTATACCCTCCTTCATGCGTGTGAAATTATAATGAGTCCTTTTGATAAATCAAAGAAATTACCCATTGGGAATTTTTATTCCCTATTTAACAATACCCCCTATAACAATTCCTTACTGATGTTGGAGATCACCGAACACTCACCACCCAACCCTAATATATTATCTATCAAATAGATTTGAATTGGGTGGAGGTAGATTTTGAATCAATGACCAAGCAAAATAAAAATAAAGAATCTAAACCTAACATAGTTTCTTTTGGTGTTAAAAAATTAATTACGAATTGATACTAGAAAGAAAAGAAAAGAAATAATTTAACTCATTTAGGGATAAAAACTCAAACAAAGGTCAAAGATCCAGCCCCCCTTTAGCGGTCACTTAAAGGAACTACCCCTATATGGATGGGGAAGTCGAGTTGATTTGGTAGAGGGGAGACATCACTAAATATTGAAAATAAATAAAAAGGAAAGCATAGAATGAAATCCATAGAAGGCCATCGTCCAGAGCTTCCCTTACTAATCGATTCTCTATAATCCACAAATAGCTACTTATTTATAGGCAGATAAAAGGATTCAGTGAATAATAATGGCCAATTAATCTGTTTTGGGATATAATGGGTCATCAATGGGTGTTTAATGGGGTTTCTTCTAAAGACATATTATAAATCATCATTTTCGCAGTCTTTTCTTGAATTTACACATCGTGTAATTAGTGTACATGACATGTAATGTGCAAGGTTGTGAGTTTTCTTCACACTGTGTAATTATTCACATCCTATTATTATCTCCAGTTAAAAACTATGTTTATTAATTATTCAATTTTAAATCTTGAATTTTAGTTGGTTTTCCCTATTTTTAGTCTGGTTCGTTATTTCTGATCTCCGACCTTGTTCCTCGACTATATTTCATCTTCAATATATCTTCACAAAACTAGTTTCAATAAAACAATGATCATTATCAAGAATTCATTGATCTATGAAAACAATGTGGTGATGTTACTTCATATCTTGATGTGGGAACCTAGTTTATATATTTTTAAACCCCACCCATTACTCATAAAGTATCTATCTGGTTGATTAGAGAACAACATAGATATTCTTTCGGTAATAGTTCTTCTAGATACAGGGAAACAAATTTCATTAATAATATTTATAGGTCTTCCCAGTCTTGAACTTATCCTATTTTTAGATTGACCAACCATTCCTTTCCCGATCACTCATGTGAGAAGGGGAATTATATCCACTTTACCTATTCCTTCACAACTCCTTGGGCTCAGGAACTAGATCAGACATTTGTGAATTCTAGAATGTGACTATTTGTGTATTCTCCAAGAAAACTGTTGAATTTTAGGTAAATTTTGAATAATGTTAATGTGAAAGTAAATATCATTCTCTAAGGTAGGGATATATAGTTTATTTTTTCCAGCTATAGAATTGCAGTCCACAAAGATCACAAAAAGTCTTGTAGTGATTGTCAGCCACTTTTATATAGTGATCATTGAAAGTGTTACCTGAATCTCTCACATGTATTTCCTAAAATTATGTTTTCAAATATTCTTTTCTCAATTATTCTAATATTAATTAAATTTTCGGAGTAAATTCAATTAAATGGTCAATTGATCTACGATTCATTTAAATTTTAAGAATTTTTGGTTTTTCATGTTTTGAGGCACTATCACCCTGGTAGCGGAGCCAAGTTTTACCCACGGCTATCATGGGGTATAGAAAAATAAAAATTTATTATTTACTAGTATATTATATTAGTTAACCTAGGTATTATCTTAAATATTATTTCACACAAAAAAATGTTTATCTTTCTTTTTTTTATTTTTAGAAAATTTATTTTTGATTTGTTTGAAAAATTGATGACAGAGAGTAGTTTAGATTAATTGATTCAGATGATGGAAGAAGTGATTGGAGAATGTTTTAATGGACCATAAGTAATGTTATCATGGTTTAAAATTCGTTCCATATCTTCCCTCTATTAAATTGGTAAGAGGAAGAGTCCTCTTTTGATTCATCTCTCTCCCTCGATCGATGGGGATGGTAGGGGTATCCCAAATGAAGTCTCAACTAGTGTACCCTCCTTCTTGTGTGTGTGGAATTATAATGTTTCCTTTTGTAAATGAAGAAAATTCCCAATAGGAAATTTTTATTCTCTAATTAATAATAGTCTCCATCACAATACCTCATTTGTGTCGGCAATTTCCGAACACTCACCAACCAAAAACAATATATATTTTTTGAAAACATATAGTAATCGAGTAGAGGGAGATTTTGAATCATCAGACAATAAAAATAAAAAAATCTAACCCTAACATAGTTTCATTTGGTGTTAAAAACTAAATTAATAATTGGTACTAGTAAGAAAAGAAAAGAAAGTATTTAATTCATTTAAGTCACAAAACACAAAAAAATGATCAAAGGTCCAACCTAGACATTTTTCAATCACTGAAACGAAATACCCATCCATGTATGGGGAAGTTGGGTTGATTAGGGAGAGGGGGTACATCACAGAATAAATAAAATAAAAGAGTAGGAAAGTAGGCAAATTAATCTATAACAATCCATCATCCAGATCTTCTCTAATTGATTGATTCTCTTAAATCCACCACTAGCCTCTTATTTATATGCATGGATGTGGTTTTGGAGAGTCATAATGGTCCATTAATGGGGTTTAGGAAATAATGGGCCATCAATAGGTTTTTAGTGTTGTTTCCACTGAAGTCTAATCATAAATTAGCATTTCTATTATCTTTCTGAGAATTTACATGTTCTGTAATTGGTGTACATGATGTGTAATGTGCGGGGTGGTTAGCTTTCTTAACATTGTGTAATTATTAACTTTCTATGAATATCTCTAGATACAATTCCTATAAATGACTTACACAACATGTTTTCTTTATTTTGAGCTAGTTTCACCCATTTTTATTTAGGTTACCCATTTTAGAGCTTTGTGTTAGGTCCATGACTATGTCAAATCTTCAATATATTATCAGAAATCTTGGGTCAAGAAAATTTAAATCATTATCATGTTTTCATTGATAGAATATAACAAGGAAATTTGGTTACTCCATATTCTGATGTGGGTAATTGGAATGATGATTTATAAATGGATCTCAATACTCCTAAAGTGACTCTTCATTTGATTAGTGAATAACATAAATCTCATTTCAAATAGTTGATCTCCAAGAAGTGGGAAATAATATTTTCACGAAGTAGGTTTGGGGATATTCTTTGTCTTGAAACTCTCCTGATTTTAGAATATAAAACCACTCATTTTCTTCTCCCTAAATTAATAAGGGTAACACCCTCTAATTTACTTATTCCTTTGCAACTCGTAGGGGTTTGAAACTAGATCATAAATTTTTGAATTCCTAAAAGAGTCTGTTTGGATAATTCTTTGGAAGAATGTGGAATTTATTTAAAATTTGAATCATGTTAATTCCAAATTACAAATAATTCTTTATGGATGTATAACTTGTTGATTTTACTGGTTAGTAAATTACAGTGCTCATATATTACACAATGTCAGGTTGGGATTTACAACCATTTTTTAAGTTTCAGAGTGATCACTGAAAGTGTCACTTGAATATGTGAGGTGTATTTACTCATAATTAATTTTTAATTTTTTTCTCAATTGGGATAGTTTTTGTTCAATATCTATATTAAATTCAATTAAATGTTCAATTAAACTATGGGTCATAAAAATTTTAAAATTTTATGGTTTTTAGTATTTTTAGGAACTTCCTCCTCAGAAACAGTGACAAGTTTGACATACACCTATCATGGGGAATGGAAAAATAAAAAATTATTAATACATGGTATTCTATAGCTGTTAACTAGGGTATAATCCTCAAGAAGAGTGCACAAAAAATGGGTTTATCACATTTTATTGATTTTCAGAAAATTGAATTTTGATTGGTTTGAAAAATTGAAGAGAGAAACAAGTTTAAATCAATTGATTTAGATGATGGAAGTGGTTATTGGAGTGGGTTTGGATGGACCTTAAGCAATGTTATCATGGTTTAAAATTCATTCCCTATTTTCCCTCTGTTAAACAAGTTAGATCGAGATTCCTCTTTCAATTCATATGTCTCTCTCGATAGATGGGGATGGTGAAGGTATCCTAAATCAAGTCTCAATAATTCTACCCTCATTTCTACGTGTGTGTAATTATAATGATTACTTTTGATAAATCAAGGCAAGTCCCAATTTGGAATTGTTGTTCTCTAATTAACAATAGTCTCTGTCCCAATTTCTCACATGTGCTAGCGGTCGCCAAATACACTCCGCCCAACCCTAATAAGTTCTTTAGTAAAAATATAGGAATTGGGTGGAGGGGGATTTTTAATTATTAACAAAGGTAAATCAAAATAAATAATCATACCCTAAAGTAGTTTCATTCGCTGTAAAAAAATTAATTAATAATTGATACCAGAAATAAAAGAAAAAAGTTTTTTATTCATTTAAGGAAATAAACTCAAACAAAGCTCATAGGTCTAGACTCCCCCTTTCCTGATCAGCCAAAGGAACCACCCCTCCATGGGTGGGTAATTCAAGTTGATTCGGGAGATGGGAGACATTTAATAATAAAGAAAATAAAAGAAAAGGAAAGTGGGGAAATAAATTTGTAGCAGGTGTCATCCAGAACGTCCCTCACTGATGAATCCTCTTCAGTCCTCCCTTAGCCTTTTATTTGTCATCATGGAATGGGATTTAGGGCATCATACTAGACCATTAATGGGTATTATGATATAATGGGTAATCAATGAGTGTTTAATGGTGTTTCTTCTAAATATCCATCACAAATTAGTGTTTCTGATGTATTTTAGAGAATTTAAACATTGTGTAATTAGTGTACATGATGTGTAATTTGTGGGAACATGAGTTTTATTAATTCTTTTTAATTCATCACGTCTTATGAATAAATATTTTTACACATCATGTAAATTAATTACAAAATGTTTAATCTTGATTACTTGTAGGTTTCACCCAGTTTTTGTACCGTTATACATTTCGAAGCTCCGGGTTTGGTCCTGGACTATGTTGCATCTTCAATATATCTTAAAAAAATTGGCATTGAGAAAATTATGTTCATTATTAATCAGTCCTTGATAGAATAAAATAAGGAAGATGAGTTCCTCTATATTTGAAAGTGGTCATATGATGCAAATCTTCTTGAACCACTCTCAGTACTCATAAAGTGTCTCCATAGTCGATTGGAGAAAAACATAGATATACTTTCAGATAACTATAATCCCAAATGTAGGAAAAAAACAATTAAATGAAGCATATTTTATGATATTCCTAGTCTTTAAACTCTATTTGTTATATAATTTACAACCATTACTTTGTCTCTCCCTCAAGTGAGAAGGGGAATTCCCTCCACTTTGCCTATTACTCTACAACTCTTTGTGGTATGCAACTAGAGCACACATTTAAGAATTCGTTAACGTTCCTATTCAGATCATCTCATAGAAGACCATGGAATTTAGGTATAATTTGAATCATTTTAATGTGTAATTAAAAATTATTCTCTATTGAAGGGATAACTAATTTATTTTCTAGTTAGAGAATTGCGGTACATAGAGATCGGACAAAATCATGTTGTGATTGCCATCCATTTTAGCAGTTTAAAAGTGACCACTAAAAGATGCACATAAATATGTGAGGTGTATTTCCTCAAAATTTATTTCCTATTTTTTTCTCATTTTGGATAGTGTTTGTTCAGTTTCTGGAATAAATATAATAAAGTTCTTAACCGAACTACGGGTCATTTAAATTTTAA
The DNA here is from genome assembly GCA_963277665.1 of Viscum album. Lineage (NCBI taxonomy): Eukaryota > Viridiplantae > Streptophyta > Magnoliopsida > Santalales > Viscaceae > Viscum > Viscum album. The sequence goes on along the minus strand of OY728166.1, from coordinate 1,226,126,351 downwards.
ACATTTGTGGGTTTTGGTATTCTATGGAACTGCCTCCTCGACAACAGTGATATGTTTTATGCACACCTATCATGGGGTTTGGATTTTTTTATTACCTAGTATAATATAAATGTTAACCTAAGTAGTCTCCTGAAGATGAGTGGACACAAAAATGGGTTTTTCACTTTTTTCGGATTTTTAGAAAACTAATTTTTGATTATTTTAAAATATTGAAAAAGGAAAGAAGTTTAAATTGACTGATTTAGATGATGGAAGTGGCGATCATAGTGGGTTTGGATGGACCTTAAGTAATATTATCAGGATTTACATTTCATTCCTTATTTTTTCTCTACTAAATTGGTAATAGGAAGAGTCCCCTTTTGATTCCTCTCTCCCCCATGATAGATGGAGATGGTGAGGGTATCCCAAATGAAGTCTAAATCAGTTTACTCTCTTTCCTGTGTGTGTGGAATTACAAGGAGTGATTTTGATAAACCAAAACAATTCGTAATTTTGAATTTCTATTCCCCAATTAACAATAGTATTTTTCATAATACCTCACATGTGTTGGCAATCACCTAACACTCACCACCAAACCCTAATATATTTTGTAGAAAACATTTAGCAATTGGATAAAGGGATATTTTGAATCATCGATGAAGGAGAATAAAAATAAATAATCTAACCCTTATAGAGTTTCATTTGGTGTTAATATCTGTATTTTGTATTGATACTAGAAAAAAAATAAAATAAATGATTTAATTAATTTAAGACACAAAACTCAAACAAATCTCAAGGGTATAGTATACCCCTTTATTGATCACTCAGTGGAACTACCCCTCCATGGATTAAGAAGTCTATTTGATTTGAGAGAGGGGGATATCACAAAATAAAGAAAATAAAAGAAAAGGATAGAATGGAAAGGAATATGCAGCAGACCATAATCCAGAGATTCTGTCACCAATAGATTCTTTTCAATCCACCCATAGACTCTTATTTATATGAAGAAAAGGGGATTTGGGGTGTCGTAAAGGTATATTAATATGTTTCAAGACATAATAGGTTTCCAATAGGGTTTTAATTGTGTTTTCACTAAAGTCCCATCATAAATCAGCATTTCTGTTTTCTATATGAGAATGCACCTAACGTGTAATTAGTTTACATGATGTGTAATGTGTGGGGCCATGAGTTTTTTCAACATTGTGTAATTATTCATGTACTATTAATCTATCTTGTCACACATCGTTTAAACAACTTAAAAAATATTTAATATTGATTTCCATCTAGTTTCACCCAATTTTAGTTTGGTTCCTCATTTCTGATCTTCACTTTCCGTCTTGGACTATGTTACATCTTCAATATATCATCAAAAATCTAGTGTTGAGAAAATTGAAATCACAATCAAGAATTAATTCTTTGAATAAAACAAGTAAGTGATGTTCCTCTATATTTTAATACGGGTAGCTAGAACAAAGCTTCTTGAACTGCTCCCAGTACTCATAAAGTTTTTATCTTATAGATTTAAGAATAATACAGATCTCATTTTGGATAGTTGTGCTTATAAATGCCGGAAAAAAATATTTGCATAAAGAAAATTTGGAGATCTTCCCTGTCTTGAATCTCTCATGGTTAATAACTGTGCAACCATTCCTTTTTGTACCCTCAAGTGACAAGGGGGATGTCATCCACATTACTTTTTATTCCACAACTCATTTGGGTATCCAATTGGAGCACACAATTTTGAATTCCTGAATCATTATGTTTTGGGATTCTTCTGCAAGACCAGGAAATTTAGGTAGAATTTGAACCATGTTAATGAACAATTCAAAATCATTCTCTAAGGTGGGGATATATTGTTGTTTTTTCTAGTTACAAATTTCAGTGTACATTGATCGTGCAATGTGTGGATGAAATTGCCCATCATTTTTAAAGTTTCAGATTGATCAATGAATGTGTCACAAATATCTTTGAGGTGTTTTTATTCAATTTTCTTATTCAATTTTTTTCTCAATTCTGATATTGTTTGGTCAATTTATGGTTTAAATATAATTTAATGTTCAATTGAACTATGGTTCATTGAAATTTTAAAAAATTATGGTTTTTTTGTTATGAGGAACTGCCTCCCCAACAACAGTTCTAAATTTAATGTATTCCTATCATTGGGCATGGAAAAATAAGTATTTATTATTACTTTGTATAGAATATCCATTAACCTAGGTTGTATCATGAAGAGGGATGCACACAAAAATGGGATTGTCACTTTTTATTGATTTATAGAATAATAATTTTTATTATTTTGAAAAAATGAATGTAGAAACCATATTAAACTGATTGATTTAGATGATTAAATCGGTGTTCGGAGTGGATATGTCTTCAACTTAAGAAATGTTTTCAATGTTTAAAATTAAATACACATCTTCCCTCAACTAAATTGGTATGAGGGAGAGTCCTATTTAAATTACTCTATCTCCCTCAGTATGTGGGGATTGTGGGGGTATGCAAAATCAGGTATCAATTACTCTACCCTTTATCTTATCTGTGTGCAATTATAACGACTATTTTTAAAAAATCAAGGAAATTCCCAATTGGGAATTTATATTCCCTATTTAATAGTTGTCTCCGTCACAATTTCTCACATGTGCTGACGATCACCAAACACTCACCACCCATCTATAATCTATTCTATAGTAAATATATAAGAATTGGTTTGATGGGGATTTTGAATCATCAACCTAGGAAAATAAAAATAAAGATTCTAACCTTAATGTAGTTTCATTTAGTTTTAAAACTGAATTAAGAACTGATACTATAAAGAAATGAAAAGAAAGGATTTAATTCATTTATGACACAAAACTCAAACAAATATCCTAGGTCACATATCTCCCTTTGTCGATCACTTGAAGGAACTAGCCCTACATGGATTGGGATGTCTAGTTGATTTGGGAGATGAGAGACATATCTGAATAAAGAAAATAAAAAAAGGAAATCATGGAGATAAATCTGTATCAGGCCATTATCCAGAGCTTCCCTCACAGATAGATTCTCTTCAATCCTCCCATAGGAACTTATTTCAAGTAATGAAATGAAATTAATGGAATAATAATGGTCTTCAAGATTGAATGGTTCTTCAACGGGTTCTTAATAGTGGTTTCACTGAAGACCTATCATAAATTAGCATTTCTGCTATATATCTAAGAATTTATACACTGTGTAATTGATGTACACGTTTTTTAATATGAGAGGATGTGTGTTTTTCTCGTGTTTTTTAATTCATCATGTCTTGTTAATCACTCTAGTTAAACTTCATGTAAATTACTTACACAACATGTAATCTTGATTTCCAGTAGTTTTCACTCAGTTTTAATTTAGTTCCTAATTTACAAGCTCTAGGTTTAGTCTTTGACTATGTTCTGTCTTAAATATATATTCAGAAATATGGTGTGGATAAAATTGTGATAATTATAAATCATTCCTTGGTTGGAGAAAAATGGGAAGTAGAGTTCCTCTATATTTTGATGTGGGAAGATGGCACAAAGTTTCTTAAACCACTCAAAGCACTCATAAAGTGCCTCCACAGTTGATTGGAAAATAATATAGATTTTCTTTTAAATATATTCCTTATAAATGTAGAAAAAACATTTCAAGAAGCACATTGGGATATCTTACCATTCGTGAACTTCTTTTGGTTGTATAATATAAAATCATTCCTTTGTTCCTCCCTCGATTTTGAAGGGGAATTCCCTTCACTATACCTATTACTCTACAAATCCTATGGTTTTCAACTAGAAAACACATTTGTGAATTCTTTAATGTGAATTTTTGGGTCCTTTCCAAGAATACCATGGAACATATGTATATTTTGAATCATGTTAATGCATAATTAATAATAATTATCTATGGAAGGAATAACTAGTTGATTTTTATAGTTAGTGAATTTCTGTGCGTAGAGATCATGAAAACTATGGTTGGGATTGTCGGCCATTTTTGTAGTTTCATAGTGATATATAAAAGTGTCACTTGAATATATGAGGTTTGTTTCCCCAAAATATGTTCTTAAGCAATGTTATCATGGTTTAAAATTCATTCATATTTTCCCTCTTATAAACTGGTAAAAGGGAGACTCTTATTTTGATTCCTCTCTATCCCTCGGGATATGGGGATGGTGAGGGTATCCAAAATCAAATCCCAATCAGTCTAGCCTCATTTATATGTGTGTGGAAGTATAACGAATCCTTTTAATAAATTAGGAAAATTAAAATTGGGAAATTTTATTCCCAAATTAATAATAGTCACTATCACAATTCCCTACACATGTTGGCGATCACCGAACATTCACCACCCAACCCTTATCTGTTCTATAGAATTCTGATAAGAATTAGGTGGAGGAGTGATTTGAATCATTATCCAAGGAAAAAAATAATATAATTCTATTGTAGTTTCATTCGGTGTTAAAAACTGAACTAAGAATTGATAAAAGAAGGAAAAGAAAAGAAAGTATTTAATTCATTTAAGGTACAAAAATTAAAAAAAGATAAAAAATCTATCCCCCCTCTCCTAATTACTCAAAGGAACTACCCCTCCATAGATGGGGAAGTCAAGTTGATTTGGGAGAGGTGAGAAATCACTAAATAAATAAAATCAAAGAAAAGGAATGAAGGGAAATAAATATATAGTAGGCCAAAGTCCAGAGCTTCCCTTAGTGACCGATTCAATTCCATCCACCTATAGCCAATAATTTATAGTAATATAAGGGGATTTAGGTTTTTATAATGGTTCATTAATGCGGTTTAGGGAATAATTGGCTGTCAAAGGGTGTTTAATGTTGTTTCCACTAAACACACATCATAAATCAGTGTTTAGGCTGTCTCTCCGAGAAGTTACACGTCATGTAATTAGTGTACACGATGTGTAATGTGTGGGGCCATGAGTTTTCATCGTACTCTAAAATTCTGTATATCCTATGAAGATCTAAAGTTACACATCATGGAAATGAACTACAAGATATGTAATATTGATTTATAGTAGGTTTCGTCGAGTTTTAATTTAGTTACTCATTTCTGTGCTTCATGTTTTGTCCTTTACTATGTTTCATCTTTAATATATCTTCATAATTATATTATCTAGAAAATTGTGATCAATATAAATAATTCCTTGATAGAATAAAATAATTAAGTGTTGTTTCTCCATATTATGATGTGGGCATCTGGCGCTGAGCTTCTTAAACCGCTCCAAATACCCAAAAAGTGCTTTTCTGGTTGATTGGGGGATACCATAGAGCTCATTTCAAATAGATGTACTTCCTAACGTGGGAAAAAATATTTTTGTGACACATATTTTGATATTTTCCTAGTCTTGAACCTCCCTTTCTTATATACTATACAACAATTCATTTGATGCTCCCTCAAATGAGAAGGGGAATGCTCTGCACAATACATGTTCCTCCAAAACTCCTTGGGGTCTACAACTATAGCACACATTTGTTAATTCATGAATGTTTCTATTTGGGTCTTCTCTTACTAGAACATGTAATTTAGGTAGAATTTTAATGAATTTAATTTTAAATTAAAAAACATTTTATAAGGTATGGATAACAAGTTGATTTTGCTGGTTATAGAATTGCGGTGCACATGGATTATGCAATGTCTGGTTGGTATTTCTATACATTTTTTCAATTTCACAGTAATCACTGAAGGTGTCACTTTAATCTATGAGGTATATTTATTTAAAGTCTATTTTCATGTTTTTCTTCTTAATTTGAATAATTTTCATTCACTTTTTGGATAAAATTCAATTAAATTCTCGAATGAACTATGGGTCATCTGGATTTTAAAAATTTATGGGTTTGTGTTGGTTTGAGGCACTGCCTTCCCAACAATGATGCCATGTTTGATTCATTCCTATCGTGGGGTGTGTCAAAAAAATTTATTATCACCTAGTATAGTATAGAAGTTAACCTATGTTGTATCCTGACGAGGAGTGTACATAAAAATGTGTTTGTCACATTTTATTGTTTTTTAGAAAAATGATTTGTGATTTGTTTGAAAAGTTGGAGATAGAAAATAGTTTAAATTGATTGATTTAGATGATGTAGGTAGTAATCAAAGTGGGTTTGGATAGACCTTATGCAGTGTTATTAGTGTTTAAAATTCCTTCCCAATTTTTCTTATGCTAAACTGATAAAAGGGAGAGTCCTTTTTTGATTCCACTCTCTCCCTTGATATATGGGGATGGTGAGGGTATCCCAAATCAAGTCTTAATTAGTCTAACCTCCTTCCTATGTGTGAGGAATTATAATGAGTCTATTTGATAAATCCAATAAAATCCCAATTAAAAATTGCTATCATCTAATTAACAATAGTCTCCATCAAAATTATTCAAACATGTTGGTGATCACCAAACATTCACCACCCAACCCTAATATATTCTATAGAAAATAGATATGAATTGCGTGTAAGGAGATTTTGAAAGATCAACAAAGGAAAATCAAAATAAATAATCTAACCCTAGCATAGTTTCATTCACTATTAAATACTGAATTAATAATTGATACTATAAAGAAAAGAAAAGAACGGATTGAATTCAATTAAGGCACAAAACTCAATCCAAGATCAAAGGTGTAACCTACCCCTTTATCAATCAATCAAAATAACTAACACTATTTGAATTGGGAAGTAGATTTTATTTGGGAGAAGGGTTACATATCTGAATAAAGAAAACAAAATCCAAGGAAAGATGGGAAATAAATCTATAACATGTCATTGTCCAGTGCACCCCTTAGTGATTGATTCTATTTAATCCACCAATGAAATATTTTTTATATTCATAGAAGGGTATTTATGTTGTCATAATGGGCCATTAATGGGTTTTTGGATAGAATGGGTCATTAATTGGTGTTTAATGGTGTTTCTAGTAAAGACCCATCATAAATTAGTGTTTTTTCTATTTTTTTTTGAGAATTTACATGCCGGTTAATCGGTGTACATGAGGTTTAATGTGTCGGGAAGTGAATTTTCTTCACAAAGTGTAATTCTCCATGCCTTATGAATCTCTCTTTTAACACATCATTTAAATTAATTACAAAAAAAATGTAATCTTGATTCCCAGTAGGTTTCTCAAACATTTACTTTGGTTCCTCACTTATGAGCTCTGGGTTTGGTCCTTGACTATGTTACATCATCAACATATATTAAAAAATATAGTGTTGAGAAAATTATGATCATTATCAAGAAATACTTGATGTAAGAAAACAACAAAGTGGTGTTCCTATATATTATGATGTGGGAATCTTGCCCAACGTTTTATGAATATCTCCCAGTACTCATAATGTGTCACTCCAGTTGATTAGAAAATATTGTAGATTTTCTTTTGGATAGCTTTTCTCCTAGATGATGGAAAAATAAGTTGGATGAAGCATCTTTGGATATCTTCTTAGTATTTAACCTCTCTCAGTTTGATACTATAAAAACATTCATTTGCCACTCCCTCAAGTGATATGGGGAATTCCCTCCACTATACATGTTCCTCTACAACTCCTCAGGGTGTGAATCTAGAGAACACATTTTTTCATTCCGAAATGTGTCTATTTGGGTATTAATTTACAAGAATATGGGATTTAGTTATAATTCGAATCATGTTAATGGGAAATAAAAATTAATTATCTAAGGAAGGGAAAGTTAATTGTTTTTTATGGTTAGCGGATTGCGGTGTGCAGAGATCGCATGATGTTTGGTTGGGATTGCCAAGATTTTTTTTTAGTTTTAGAGTGATCCCTGAAAGTGTCACTTGAATCTATGAGTTTTATTTGATCAAAATTTATTTTGAAATTTTTTTATCAATTGGGATGATGTTCATTAAATTTCTAGATTAAATTTAATGAAATGCTTAATTGAACTACAATTTTGAACATTTATGGGTTTTGGTGTTTGGAGGAACTGCCTCCCTAGAATAGTGCTAAGTCTGATGCATGCCTATTGTGGTGCATGAAAAAAAAATTATTATTACTTAGTATATTATAATAATTAACCTAGGTAGTCCCCCAAAAAAGTGTTCACAAAAAAATAGGTTTGTAATTTTTTTTGTATTTCAGAAAAATTGATATTTTATTGGTTTGAAAAATTGAAGACAAAAAGCCGTTTAAATTCATTAATTTAGATGATGGTAATGATGAAAATGAGTGGGTTTGTATGGGAAATAATAAATTCTATCATGGTTTATAATTCATTTACAATTTCCCATACTAAACAAGTAAAAGGGAGAGTCCACTTTAGATTTCTCTCTCTCCCATAGTAGATGGTGATAGTGAGGGTATCCCAATTAAAATCTCAATCAGTATAACCTCATTCTTGTGTGTTCGGAATTATAATGTGTCCTTTTGATAAATCAAGGAAATTCCCAATTGGAAATTGTTATTATCTAATTAATAGTAGCATCTTTCATAATTCCTCACACATGTTGGTGATCAATGTCACCACCCAAACCTAATGTGTTTTGTAGAAAATAGATAAGACTTGGGTGGAGAGAGATTTTGAATTATTGACCAAGGAAATTCAAAATAAAGAATCTAACACTTATGTAGTTTCATCAATGTTAAAAACTAAATTAAGAATTGATACCAGAAATAAAAGGAAAGAAAATATTTAATTCATTTATGGCACAAAAATCAAAGATCAAAGGTCCAACATCCTCCTTTCCCGATCAATAAAAATAAAAATCCCCCCATTTATGGAGATTTTTATTTGATTCGTTAGTGGGGAGACATCACTGAATAAATAAAATAAAAGAAATAGAAAGTAGGGAAATAAACCTGTAGCATGCCATTGTTTAGATATTCCCTCACTGATCAATTCCCTTCAATATACCCCTATCCTATTATTTATAGGCATAAAAGGGGATTTAGGGAATCATAATGGTATATTAATGGGTTTCTAGACAGAATGGGCTTTCAATGGGTGTTTTATGGTGTTTTCTTTGAATAACCATCATAAATCATCATTTTTGTGGTCTGTCCAAGAATTTACATGGCGTGAAATTGATGTACATTTTGGGTAATTTTTGGGGCCATGATTTTTCTTCAAGATGTGTAATTATTAATAAAATATTAATATCTACAACTACATGTCATCTAAATGACTTACATGATCTGTAATATGAATTTACAATATCTTTCACACAGTTTTAGTCTAGTTCCTCATTTCTGACCTGCATGTTTAGTCCTCAACTATGTTACATATTCAATATATTGTGAAAACTCTAGTGTCGAGAAAATTGTGATCACTATCTAGCAGTCCATGATTGAATAAAACAAGGAAGTGGTCTTCCTCCATATTCTAATGTGGGAAGCAGGAATAACAATTCTTGATCCACTCATATTACTCATAAAGTGTCTCTTCGATTGACTGGAAAATATCATAGATTTTTTTTGGATAATCATGCTCCTAGATACGAGAAAAAAACATTGCATGAAGCGTATTTTGGGATATTCCAAGTCTAAACCTCTCATGGTTTTAGATTGTACATCCATTCATTTTCCTCTCCCTCAACTGAGAAGGGGAATGACCTCCACCTAACATGTTCCTCTATAAATACTCAGCATCTACAACTAGAACACACATTTTTAATTACTGACTATGTATATTCGGGTATTCTCTTATAAGAACATGGAATTTAGTTACAATTAGAATCATGTTAATGTGATATTAAAAATCATTCTCTAATGCAGGGATAACTAGTTTATTTTTACGGTTATCTAAATACAATGTGAAGAGATCGCAAAATTCTAGTTGGGATTTCCAGCTATTTTTTTTGTTTCAGAGTGATCAATTACAGTCTAACTTGAATTTATATGGGGTATTTACTGAAAAAAATATATTTTTCAATTGGGATAGTTTTCATTCAATTTATGTATTAAATTTAATTAAATTCTCAATTGAACTATGGGTCATTCAAATTTTAATTTTTTATGTTTTTTGGTGTTTTCAGACACTGCCTCCTCGTAAACTATTCAATGTTTTTTCAAGTTTCTATTATGGGATGTGAAAAACAAAAATATATCATTAACTAGTATATCATATTATTTAATCTACGTAGTCTTTTGAAGAGAAGTGCAAAAAAATATATTTTCTCACTTTTTATTGATTTTAAGAAAATTTATTTTTGATTGGTTTGAAAAATTGAAGATAAAAAGTAGCTTAATTTAACTGATTTTGTTTATGTATGTGGTGATTTGAGTGGGTTTTGATGAAACTTAATCAATTTTATCATGGTTTATATTCATTCTCTATTTTCCCTCTACTAAACTGTAAGGGGGGGGGGGGGGTGTGTCCTCTTTAGATTCCTCTCTCTCCCTTGGTAGATGGGAATTTTATTGGTATCTCAAATCAAGTCTCAATTAGTGTACCCTCCTTAATATGTGAATTAAATTATAATGAATCCTTTTGAGAAATTAATTATATTACCAATTGAGATTTTTTATTCCATAATTAACTATACTCTCTATCACAATTCCTCATATGTGTTGGAAATCACTAAACACTCACAACCCAACAATTATATATTCTATATAAAAAATACATGAATTGGGAGGAGGGAGATTATAAATAATCAAACAAGGAAAATAAAAATAAATAATTTAACCCTAAAAAAATTCTATTTGGTGTAAAAAACTAAATTAATAATTGATACTAGAAATAAAATAAGGGGAAGGATTTAATTAATTTAAGACACAAAACTAAAAAAAATCTCAATAGTCCAACCACACCCTTTCCCAATCACTCAAAGGAACTAACACTTCATGGATTGAGAAGTTTATTTGATTAGAGAGAGGGGAGACATTTTATAATGAATACAATATATTAATGTAGAATGGGGAAATAAATCTGTAGAAGGTCGTTTTCCAGAGCATCCCTTGCTGATATATTCACGTCCATCCATCATTAGCCTCTTATTTATAGGCATGGAAAGGGATCTATAGTGTCATAATGATTCATTAATTATTTTTTAGATATAATGGTTTGTAAATGTGTGGTTAATGGGGTTTCTTCAAAAGACACGCCATAAATCAATGTTTATGCTGTTGATCTGAGAATTTACATGTCGTTTAATTGGTGTACATGACATGTAATGTGTGGGGCCATGAGATTTCTTCACATGGTTTAATTCTTCACTTCCTATTAATATATAGTTAAAAAAATTTTAAATGACATACATGACATATAATCATGATTTCTATGAGTTTTCACTCATTTTATGTCTGGTTTCTCATTTCTGAGCTCTGAGTTTGGTCCTCAACTATGTTGCGTCTTTAATATATCCTCAAAAATTTAGTGTTGAGTAAATTGAGATCATTATAAATTATTCCTTGATATAAGAAAAAAATGAAATAGTGTTACTCTATATTCTGATGTGGGTAGTTTCTACAGAGATTCTTAAACCACTCCCAGTACTCATAAAGTGCCTATCTGGTTTATTGGAGAATAACATAGATCTCCTTTAGAATATATGTGATCCTATATGTGGGATTTTTTTTAATGAAACATCATTGGATATCTTCCTAATCTTGATTGTATTTTTGTCTTAGACTGCACAACCATTTTTTTGCTAGCCCCTCAAGTGAGAAGTGGAATTCCCTCCAGTTTACCTGTTCCTCCACAACTCCTCAGGACCTGCAAATAAAGCACACCTTTATGAATTATTGAATGTGTTTGATTGGGTCTTCTCATATAAGACCATGTAATTTATGTTTAATTTTAATCATTTAATGTGAAATTAAAAATCATTCTCTAAGTCATGGATAACTAGTTTATTTTGCTGGTTAGTGAATTGAGGTGCATAGAGATCGTGTAATGTTTGGTTGGGATTGCTAGAAATTTTTGTAGTTTTGGAGTGATCATAAAAGTGTCACTTGAATATGTGAAGATTATTTAATAAAAATACATTTTTTTCTCAATTAGGATAGTTCTTGTTAAATTTATGGATTAAATATAATAAAATTCTCAATTGAACTATCAATTATTTAAATTTTCCAAATTTGTGGTTTTTGGTGTTCTGAGGCACTGCCTTACCGATAAAGTTACCATGTTTGATGCATTTCTATCGCAGGGAGTGAAAAAAAATTATTGTTACTCAGTATAGTATAATGGTTAACTAGTGTAGTCTCCAGAAGTAAAGTGCACACAAAAATGGGATTTTCCCTTTTTTATTGACATTTAGAAAATTTAATTTTGATTGGTTTCAAAAATTGAATCGAGAAAAAATTCTAAATTTATTGATGTAACTGATGGAATCAGTGATCGATGCGGGTTTGTATGGACCTTAAGAAATGTTGTCATGGTTTAAAATTCATTCCCTATTTTCCTTATGCTAAACTGGTATGAGGGAGAGTCCTATTAAGATTCCTCTCTCTCCCTTAGTTGATGAGGATGGTGAGGGCATCCCAAATCAAGTATAAATCAGTATACCCTCATTTTTTATGTGTTGAATTATACTGAATCCTTTTGATAAATCAAGGCAATTCCCAATTGAAAATTTTTATACCCTAATAAACAATAGTCTCCATCACAATTTCTCACACGTGTTGGCCATCGCTAAACACTCACCCCTCAACCGTAATGTATTTAGTAGAAAAAAATATTGTAATTGGGTGGTGGGATATTTTGAATCATCAACCGGGGAACATAAAAATAAAAAATCTAACCCAAAAATAGTTTCATTTAGTGTTAAAAATAAAATTATGAATTGATAATAGAAAGACAAGACAAAATTATTTAATTCATTCAATGAAAAAAACTCAAAAAATATCAAATTTCATGCCTCCCCCTATCCCGATCAATCAAAGGAAAAACCCCTCCATGGATGGTGGAGTCAATTTTATTTGGTAGAGGGTAGACAACATAGAATAAATAAAATAAAATAAAAGGAATGTTGGAAAATAAATCTATAGTAGGCTATCATTAAAATATTCCATCACCGATTTATTCTCGTCAATCCACCCTAAGCCTTTAATTTACAGGCATGTAAGGGGATTTGAGGCATCATTCTAGTTTATTATTGGGTTTTGGGATAGAATATTCCGTCAACGGGTGTTTAATGGTGTTTCATCTAAGGAACCATCATAAATAAGTGTTTCGACTCTCTATTCAATAATGTACACATTTTGTAATTGGTGTACATGATGTGTAATGTGTCGGGCCATTAGTTTTATTATTGCTATGTAATTATTTACATCATGTGAAGATATCTATTTACACATTGTGTAAATGAATTACATGATGTGTAATATTTATTTCTAGTAGGTTTTGATGAGTCTTTTTTTATGGTTCCTCATTTCTGAGATTTGGGTTTTGTAATTAACTAATGTACATATTCAATATATCTTCAAACAATTGGTGTCAATAAAATTATGGTAATTATCATTATGTTCTTGATAGAAGGAATCAATGAAGTGTTTTTCCTCCATATTATGACATGGGAAGTTGGCGTAGATCTTCGTGAAGCGCTCCCTATACTCATAAAGTTTCTATCTAGTTGATTGGTGAATAGAAAAATATCCTTTTGGATAGTAGTGCTAGTATATGTGGGAAAAACCATTTCATGAAGAATCTTTGGAAATCATCCCATTCATGAACCACTCCTAGTTATAGACTATACAAAAATTACTTCACCACTCCCTCAAGTGAGAAGGGGAATGTCCTCTACTTTACCTATTCCTCTACAACTCCTTAGGGTATACAATTGGTGCACACATTTTTGTATTTATAAATGTGTCTTTTTGGGTCTTATCCTGAAAGACCATGGAATCTACTTATAATTTGAATCATGTTAATAAATAATTACAAATGAATCTATAATGCACAAATAACTATTTGATTTTGATGGATAGAGAATAGTAGTGAACCAAGATGATGTGAAGTCTATTTTGGATTGCTAGAAATTTTGGTAGTTTTGAAGTGATCATTGAATGTGTAACTTGAATATTTGTGGTGTATTTCCAAAAAAACATTTTTCAATTTTTTCTTCTGAATTGTGAAAGTTTTCATTCTATTTTTCGATCATATTTAATTAAATTCTCAATTGAACTATGAGTAATTTTAATTTTAAGAATTTGTGGTTTTTGGTGTTCTGAGTCACTGAATCCCTGAAAAAAAGTGCTATTTTTGATGCATTATAATCATGGGATGTGTAAAAACAAAAATTATTATTACCTAGTGTAGTATATCATTTAAAATAAGTATTCTCTTGAAGAGGAGTGCACAAAAAAACAAGTTTTTCATTTTTTTTATTTTAAAAAAATTGATTTTTGATTGGTTTGAAAAATTTAAGACCAAAATAAGATTAAATTGATTGATTTAGATGATGAAAGCAGTGATCAGATTTGCTTTGGATAGACCTTAAGCAATGTTATCATAGTTTATAATTCATTCCCTATTTGTACTCTACTAAATTGGTAAGAGGGAGAGTCCTCTTTAGATTCCTGTAACACCCCTAAATTTTATGAGAAATATTTTTTTTTAATTTTTTTGATGTCTTGTGTTGTACGCTACACCAATATTAGCTTGCGCTATACGCAACACCATATTAGCTTGCAGTATACGCAACACTATTATTGGCCTATTTTATGCGCAATTTCAAGTTATTTTGATAGAATTAAACACTGAATATAGATTTTGTTCAATGAAATAAGATTAGATTATGTTATATGCAACACCAAAAGAATCTTTCATGCAACAATGACTTGGCTTATGTTACATGCAAAAGCGACCTTTCTCGATAGCTTGCATGATATGCAATACCGCGTTTCACTAAACAAAAAAATATTATTATTATGAACTAGCCATTGTGAATAGTATTAACTGAATTTTGAATTTTATAACATTATAATTCATCTTACACATTTTATAGAACATGGTATGAGAACAAAATCATTTTTTTATATAAAAGAAGTATTTTTTAAAAAATACAGTTTTGTCGCCATCTAACGACACACCAATTTTAAATCTAGTTTTTGAAAATTTTATAAGTTCAATTTGACTAAATAAACTAATTATTTTGAATCAGTATTTAAAAATTTGCTTTTGATAAATTTTTCATATTTTTATGATGACTTCTATATTTTGACGAATTGTAAAAATACGCTAAATTTTACATAAAAGAAATTTTTTCATCGAGGTAATTTATATGGTAAAATTATAATATTGAATGGTATTAAAGTGTAAATAGAATATATTTTTACCATTTAATATTATTTATTTAATTATCATTAATTTTAAATTGAATTCATAGGTAAAAACTTTTCAACCTTTTGCAAATTTTTAAACAAAAAACCCGTTTTTTTACAACAAGATTAAAATTAAATTAATTACTGCAACATCTGTGTTTTGAATTTGAAAAAATGGATTCCATATTTTTAATTAGTAGGTCCAAAGTATTTTAATTGGCTACTTTTATTTTTGGGCATTATGAATAGTAACTACGGTAAATTTTATTTACCATAGTTAAAGGTAAATTAGGTAATTAAGGGTAACAATAATATTATAAAATTACCCTAACACTTGTCTTAATATAATTAGATGATTATATTTCATCCTAAAATATAATTGGGTCGAAATTGTATCTATTGGAACCAACTTTTATGTGATTAAGACATTTATTTTATTTTATTTAAGGAAAAGTTAAATATGTCTCACTCAAACTTTAATAATTAAATTATTTTTAATATAAGGATTTACTGAATATAAATTCTATTATAAATAATTAATTGAAAGATAAAATGTTTTTATTTATCATGTTAATTTATTTGTAATTTTTAAGAAATATATAATTACCTTAATATCATATGCATTAATGATGCAGAAATTATTTATTTAGTGGAAAATCAATTATATAGTTTTTCTTATAATAATAATAATCCTCAAAAGACCCAAAAACTTGACAAAAACTTATTATTAGAGTATATATACACCTTAATCATCCATGTGTATACTTGTGGACCATTTGGATCTTTATAAAACAGATTATGACATTTATATTATTTTATTTTAAATGATGCCAAATTTGTCACCTTCATAATTTAATATAGATAACATTTTAAACGTCAGTTGTTTTATTAGATAAATTCACCTAAAAGTATAATTATTAAATATTATAGATTTATATTTATCATAGTATTTTATGTTTAATTTTTATGCAACAAATAAGTATACTAAATAATTATACAACAATGTTGTAGTAATTTCTTTATTAAGAGAAATATCAAATAAATGGTTTTAAGAATATTAAACTAAATATTATAGGAACTAATTAATGTGATAAACGATTTTTTTATTTTATTATGACATGTTATGAATATATTAAATATATTTTTTCAAATATATCTTCTATGTGTATTTTATTTAAATTCAAATAAATGAGTTGTGTCAAAATTGACACTATTGATATTTTATAAAAATAACATATTATAAAATGGTTTAAAAAATCAATAAAATATTTGAAATTACAAATTAAAATTTATGTGGTATAAAATTTCATAAAGTATCCAATTATGGACAACTCACAACACATAAGTAAGTATTTATAACCATTTAAAATTTAGAATAATATTACCACAAATAAAATTAAATTGATTAAATAAGAATAAATCAAAATGATAATGTTTAAAATAAAATCAAAACATGTCTAAATTTTATTGGTTGATTATATTAAAACCCTATATTATCTCATATTCGAATTTGAGTCACTTTGGAAGTTTTTATGTGGGGTTTGGGTATATTATAAATTAATATTTTGGAGGTTTCCAAAAGTGCCCCTCTACTCTCTTAAAAAAGGGAACCTCCTCCATCTTATATTCAATCCATTTTGGGCCATCAATCTCGGTAAAAACCTGAAAATTACTATTATAAACCTCTATAGTTACATTATAGAGGTTCTAGTCTTCTCAAAAGATCAATTCTAGTTGCCTAAGAGGATGTTTAAAGGAGTCACTTCGAGGAAGAGGTAATATCTTCTACCGGTTCTTTCAAATTTATTTCTTCTTCTACTTCCTGTTATTTAGATGTTTCTTTATAAATTAATAACACAAGTATCAAGGATACGATGATATGTTATTATAAATATGAAACAAACCTATTTCACCTTCAACCCATCCTACGAAAAACGAAATCACCGCGCGTGGGTACGTACAGAATACCGTCTCTACGCAGTGGTGTAATCTTATATTTTCAGCACCAACATACTTGTATGGGTATAATGAAGGAATAAATTACTATATATGATTATTTTAAAGTTATTTTTATTCTGAAATATTATACACCATACACTTCAATACAATTCCATAATCATGGGAATGATATCATCGCTCGTGCGTACGTAGAGCTTACCGTATCAACGATGTGATGTGATTCGTTCTACGTGATATTTTTTGAAGAAGGATTATATAAATGAATTGAATGAATTAATATGATATATATTATACTAATAAAATTATTTAAATTATATAACTTTAACCTAAAAAGAGGAATAATAATTTATTCATGAAAACACGCATAATAACATAAAATAGTTAACACCCGAATAACAAGAAACATTGAAATGTTAATAATAAACCGATAATAATATGACCATATATGATATCATAAAAGTAAATATGATTCTAGAATAGTTCAATGACATTATTTAAATCATTATACAGGAGGTTCAGATACGTCCAAAGCTATCAGACCTAAGGTAAGGGGTAACTTAGCCAATCTCATTTCTATCTGAGATTGTTAATTCGTAAGTATTTACTAGGGTTATATTTATCATCCATGTTCATGAATTTTAAAACTATTTTCGTAAAATGTTTACTATTCTTCCATGTATTATTAAAGTCATTTTTAACCTTTTTTGACTTTTACCACATGGTATGGAAGGAATCTTTCTTTTGATTACCAAACGAGTTACTTTTTGACTTTTCTGGTAAAAAGTACACGGAGAATGTTTTTTTAACTTAGACGGTGAGTACGGATTTTTATAGTTTAATAACACCTTATTTCTAGGAATCTTATTCTACAAGATTTCATGATTATTTTCAACAAAATTATTATTTTTAAATTGCATGTCATTTGGAGAAAAGAAAATGATTTTGAAGAAGAACATATATTTTCCTCAAGAATTCATTTCAAGTGTTTATTTAAAACTATTTTGCATCTATTATTATGTTCTTTAAAATGGTTATGTTTCATGTATAATGTTTCTATTATTTACATGGTTTGATTTTGTTTATGATGAAATGATAACCATTGTTTTATATGGATTATGTTTTGATAGGATGATGTTTATGAAACCCCTTTTATTCGTTGGGTTATGATGAATGAATTATGTTTATTTTGTGGCACACATAAGAATGATTTCCTTATAAGATGGGTGGGACCTATATCTCCCTCCAACGCATTAGGTAAAGATTTATATCTCATGAGATAAACATGGCTAGAACGGAATGTAAACCCAGTTCAGTAATGGACTTTGTCCACTATGATGGTCTTGACAGCAATGCCTTGAATAATATGGAAATCATATCATGTGTTTAATGGTTTTCCCCAATTACATGTTTTATTCCCATGCTATTTTATCATGATTTATGTTCCTTTATGATCTATTCCTTACATACTTCCATGATTTATTTCATAACTCAAGATTTGGATTTTTAAACATTATGTTCATGTTTTTAAGTTCAAATGTATATGGTTTATTTTATTTTATCCATGCTTACCCTTACTGAGAATTTGAGCTCAATATTTATATGTTTTCTCTTCCCCAGTATATAAAGAAAGGTTTTAGGTAAGAAAACAAAATGGGAATATCTTTATGGGAGATGTTGAAGATCTTTCACCATGATTAGAAGATTATGTTCTGAGTTTCCAAAGAAACTAAACTATTATGGTCCTTGAGTGTCTATTGTTGTTATGTATTAAGTATTCCACAAAAGTAAAGTAATTTCCATGTATGTCAAGCTTGGGTATCTTCAGTTGGTATCATAGGATATTTTTATTTAACCTTTGGAAACTAGGATGGGAAAATTTCGGTGAGATCCCTAGAGATGTTTCTAAGGTATGCCTAGGGATGTCCATAAGGTTAAGTATAATGTATAGGTTACAATCCGAGAATTATGATAACAATCATGAATAACCTAGTATTAAACCTAAGATGTTAGAGATTGAACGTACCCCCTGATTATGTTGTTTTCCTAGTATGATATTTTCCTCTCACACTATTGTTTTGGGGTTTTAGATAATGGATAGAACCTGAAGGAAACGTGTTAATGATCAATGCACTAGGCAATACAATGTTTTCCTCCTGAACAACCAAATGTTATGTTAAATGGAGTGAAATATCTAATTTCTATACTTCCACAAGCTATGAATCATTCTGGACTTCCACATGAGCAGAGAAGGGAACAATATTCTATTGAGTCCTTCACGAGGCAACACCCACCTTCTTTCAGTGGGTCTTCTGATCCACTTGTTGCTGAAAAATGGATTAGTACCACTGAAAAGATATTTTCCATACTTCGCTATTCAAAACATGAAAAATTCATTTTGGATGTTCACCATTTAGAAGGTGAAGCTGACCAGTGGTGGACTCTAATTAAGAATACATGGTTTTTTCTTCTGTAATTAGGGATTACCTCATTGGTTTAAGGTTCAAACATTACAAGCGGTTTCTAACAGGGTTGTTCGTAGAACCGGAAACATCCAATGACTCTATATCCATTTTGACCTACTTTCCAAAAGTAGGTGCTCATTAGTTATGAACTGATAAGGCTTAAGAATTTGCATTGGTCGAGTGGATGGGAGGTCGGACTCATCACACCTTTTTGAGTGGAATTATTGTCTACTTCGGGACTCTCTTTATAGATTCAAGTTATGTTCATGAATCCTTATTAAATTACCAAGTGTAACAATGAGAATTCCTTTATATCTGACAATCAATGATTGATATGTAGGAAATTTAGAGAATCTTTTAATATGTATTCGAGGTTCTTCATCGACAGAGAATCATCTATATTTGTACGAGATTCTTAGTCAATGATATCCTTTAATACATTATATCAAAGTCTCTTGGTCATTATGATGACCATAATGGTTTCAAAGCCAATTAGTGGGGCACTTGAAGTTTATTTCCATTTAGAAGGACATGGATTATTTCAGAGTTGGGATCGTACCCGCAGATGGGCTACCTATGTATCCTTTATTTAGAAAAGGAATCAGAACCCACGTAGTTCGAGTAAGGGAGTATGATGTTTATGCATGATTGATGGCTGAAAGAAAGATGTCAGGATTAGTTTTACACTCTACGCTCACATGAGTCATGCCCAGTGTGAGAAACAATAGGTATTGGTGAAACCAGAAAATTTTTCTATGAAAGATGCAATCATAAGATATGATGTGGGGCTTATGTATGGATGACTTACCCAAAAATAGATGAAGATTGGGTTTTAATTCAGGGAAGAAACCCAGGAACAAGGTCCATAAAGGTATATGTGCTTTATGGAGATTTGGATACTTAACTTAGGACGTAATCTTGATAAGGATACCCAAATTAGAGAGGACTTATGATTAGGTTTTATTCCTGAGAAGGAAGCCCAAAATCAAAAGTAAATTAAGACTGGTTAAGGGGAATTATGACTGGGGCTTAGTCCTAAGGAGGAGGCCCAGGTTAAGGGAATTTTAAAATTAAGGGACTTGGGGCTTACTCCTAAGGAAGATGCCCATATTTTTAGACTTTGAGACTGGGGATTACTTCTGAAAAGGAATCCCAGGTTAAGGGAATTATGACTGGGGCTTACTCCTAAAGAGGATGCCCAAATTAGGAGAATTTGGACTAGGGCTTACTCCTGAAAAAGACGCCCAGGTTAAGGATTCTCTCATCTTAATGGATGAGGTTGAATGAATGAAATCTCTAACCTTAGTGACATAAAGATATGTAAATCACTAAGTTTTGAGAGATTTTCCACAGAATTCATTTCAGATAAGGAAGGCAACAAGGGAACCATGCCGAAGAAAATGGATTTAAAGAGGGTTTTGAAGGCTGAATCTTGAATAGAAGAGGTGGATAGGCATAAGAGAGGTGAAATGGGCAAGAAGGGCACCTAAAAAGAGAGGGGCGCGCAAGTCCTGCGTGGGTGCACAAGTCCTGGTCGCATAGGTATACCTGCACAAAACATGGGTACTTGCGCGACGGTCAATCCTTAAGGTAATACTTGGGAGAGACTTGGCTCAAGCGCTTAGTATTATCCCTAGGGGCTTCCAGAAGGGTGGTGTGAAAGTTCTATTGAATGGGTAAGGTGGCACGCAAGTGTGGCCATTTCCCTTAAGGGCTGGCCACTTAGGCACTCAAGTGTTGATGAGTTTCAACATTTAGGCCTTACTCCCCCTCTTTAGATCTTCCGTTATAGGTAAGAAATTACCTTAGAAGTGTTCGGAAGCTTTGATAAGAGACTAGGGTGATGGGAAATCAAATATGAGTTTTTGGAATATTTCCTCCTTGAAATGGGGGTCCAACAGGGTGTATTTATAGGTTGTTGAAGACCCTGGGTAAAATTCAGATAGGGCACACAAGTCACCTGCGCGACCACTGGGCGGCGTGCAAGTATACTTGCATGACCTTGGGGGAACTTGCGTGACCCAAGTGAAAATGAATCTTTGTTCATTCCTTTGTCAAATTTTGATGTTTTTTCAAAGGATGAATCACTTTAGGGTTTAAGGTATTTCTCTTTTAATTCGTTTAGACTCTGTGATAGAAAGGAGCGTCAACAAAAGTCCCCCCCTCAGAGTTGGATCTGAAAGAAAATGAGGATGTGACTCTGAGGAAAAGAATAAAACCAAGGAATATGTGGCACACAAGTGTTGAGTGCGCAGATTCCGGTGCGCAAGTGTTGAGCGCACAGATTGAGGCCCACAAGGGTTGAGCGCGATGGATTTTAGGCGCGCAGGGTTGAGGCCTTGCCTATATATATGCGTCCATTCTCACGTAAAGCACCAAGATTTCAAACTTTTGAGCTCTCTCCACGCAAGTTTCCTGCGCCTCACATGTTGCTCTATTTTTTGCTGTTTCTTTGCTGTTACGCTACTATAGAGGTATTTGGACTTGCATGGTAATCCCTGCACGCCAAAACTTGCGCGACACCCTGATACTTGCACGCCAATATAGGGACTTGCGCGCCATAATTATTTAGCCATTTTTTTCACTTTTATTCACAAAATGTTATGAAAAATCAACTCACCTAAGAGTTAATTATTCGACATTTGTGCAGATTAAATGGCTCCCAGAAGAATCAGAATGGCTGATGAACTAGCTAGCATGCGAGTTGATGGTATGATGAACATCATTCGCCATGATTATTATACTTTCTGCGATAGAACTATTCAAGATTTGGTAAAGTATCTGAAGAAGTATGATCGTGACTTTCCACAGAGCATTTATCTACCTCTGTACAGTTATGGTCATCTGTGAGAAGTTACCATTATAGAGGCAAATAACTATCTCCCAAAGTCTTGGTTTCAGAATTACACCAATTTTTCTTCAGAAAACATCTCAAATGGAGGAGAATTTATAAATTCTAGAACAGTGGAGAAGGCCTACGTAATGCATCATAGCACATTTACCTCAGATATGAAACCTCACAAGGCTGAGCTGCAACCACATTGTTATCCCTCAATCTTCCGAAACTCCAATATGGATTAATCCAAAGGCTGGAAGAAGAGTTGGGACTTTCGTCCTAGAGGAGGTGTGAAGACAACTTGGATATGGGCATACTGGGTGCAAAAAACCTGCGCAGAGTTTGTTGAGGATTTAAAAGGAGCTACAATATATGAAGCCATCTGGGCTGGGCAAACATATGTTTACAGGGATGATGACTTTGTGCCAGATATACTCAGCCATTAGAGCCCATAAACCAATTCTTTCCCTCTGACTCATGGAGAAGTAGGCATCAGTCTATGGGATGTCCACAAGATCTCAGGGGCTCCAATTTTGGGTGATATGTAAGATTAATTCACCCCCAAGGTGACTGGGAATGATTCGGAGAAGAACCTGACTTTGGATCCGGAATTATTGAAAATCTTTCACAAGCTCAAGAGTTCAGAGACCTCCTTAAATAATTCTAGAATGGATATTCATCCAGAGGAGTGGAGGAATATGTTTCTTACCAAAAAGCAGGAGAAGTAGCCGAAGGAGAAGGGATCGAAGGGGAAGGGGCCCAAGGAGAAGGGGCCCACTCGTCCTACCACCTGGCCCAAAATAGAGAAGAGGGGTGCTCTAGGAATATTCTGGCTGACCTTGGAAGAAGGAGAATTTGATAAGGGGGGATACGAAGTGAATCAAAGAATCCCAAAGAAGACTCATCTGGCGGGCTTCTTGGCCTTGTGGCTCAGTGTTTAGCTTTTTCCAGTTAGGGACTTGAAGGGAGGCGTCAGGCTAGGGACCTTCATTTTTTCAGCCAAGTTAGATGAGGGGAAAATGGTTGGGTTGGCAACCCCCATTTTAGAAAAGATTCACATGAGCTTACTCCACGTCTTAATGGGTAAGTATCCTTTGATAATAGTGGGAACATTCCACGTTTTGTGGGGATGGATCACCACTCACTTTAAGACGTATAATGTACATAATGGAGTACAGGTTCATGTAGGTTATTTCAGGCCATCAGTGCAGGAATTATCTGGAATTTCTCTGCTAGCTCTCAATTATTACGACATGAAGTTGAGGCTGAAAATGCATAAGGAATTCAATTTCTTTCCTTATGTAAATATTATAACCGGGTTGTTTGTTGATGATAGAATAGCCAATCTGGAATTAAGGGAAAACATGCTGGCCTATAGAGATGGTGTACTGGTCACTAGGATCGACAGAGAGATTATATGCGAGGCATATGCTCCATATAGATTTTCACGTCAATTTATGTGTTTGCAGCAGACCGCTGTATCTTCCACAGTGCATGTCAGGTTAGAGAAACATCTGATGGTTGCCTGGTAACTATGGTTGATGACATCTAGGGAGAAGACCAGGGAAAAATTTGATCTTCCAGTTGATAAAGCGGCAAATAACTTGACTACATGGTATGCCGAGAACTGGATAGCATCATATCCTGGAGAGGTGCTAAATCACCCGGTTTATCGGGTGGGGAAAAGGAAGAGAACTGCAGAGAAGGAAAACCTTCATCTGGAAAGTGATTCTTCTGCAACACTCAATGTTGATTCGTCGGATTCTCATGATGCGGATGATGAGGCACAACATGCGGCAAAGCAGCCTCATGCAAGATATAATCCTCCTGTCAGAATCAAGAGACCGACTCCATCAACTCCTAGAGAGTAACTTCATTGTGGAAATTTAATCACCATTACTTTATAGAGAAACAAGTCTTATTTTCATAATCTCTATCTGTCATTTCCGGAGCTGGGAAGAAGCTGATGTTTAAGGTTGAAAGACCTTCCTCGTAGCCTTCTGGTACACATACTGAATATCTATGACCAGAGACTGTCCAGACATGGAAGAGTTTATACTGCGAGGCTGAAACTACCTGGATGGATTTGTGCGATGGGCTACACCTCCCTATAATAGGGAATCTTCTGGCTTCCACCGATATCTGTTACAAGGACAACCCCAATGAAGTGTGGGCTTACATTAGAGAGATGTAAATGATCATATATTCCACTGATGATTCCATTCCTATCACCAAGAAGGTGAAGGAAATGATAGATCGTGGCACCACTGAGGGGACTGGTGGTTCCGGAGATGAAGAGTGGCACAATTGCATGACTCATGAAGATGTAAGTCTCTTTCCTTATTTTATTTGCAACTTGATTTCATTCAAAGCTTTGTTACTCAAAGAAAATTATTTTATTTGTCCTGTATCTTGCAAAGAAAGGAAATGCTGAGGTTCCTTCACCACAATACAGCCCTGGTGGTACTGCCATTGGGGTTAAAGAATCCCCTCGCGAGTCGGGCGAGATATCTCCAGGCCAGTAAGCCATGGATGAGGAGTTGAACATGGATTTCCATTCTCCAATTCATGTACCTGTAGCTGATATTTCCATCACTCCCAAAAGGCCAAAGAAGAAAAGGCATTGAAGGAGGAAGTCCACAACTAAATGCTTCATCAGTAGTGGTAAGTCCTTTGGATAATCATGAGTCTTAACCCATGAAAAGGTTGCTCATACTTCTTGGGATATCATGGGATTATTCAATTTCCCCTCTAAGGTAGAGAAAGGATCCTACTTTGAGGACCACAGAAGGTATTTGTGAACAATCACAAGTTCAGGCTGACTTGGATGCTTTTGGAGAAGAGCCAACATCTGTTCCCAGTATCCCTCCTGCTGCTGTTGCAAGGAGAAAAGAGCCTGCTTCTGGTAAGTTAACAATGCTTCATAAAATGTTGAATGAAATATCTATTGACTTCCATTATTTGATACTTTAGGTTCAACCCCTGCACTAGAGCTATTGGAGGCCATTGCAACTGATGCCGCTATTTTATCTGAAGATGCTCTCTAGGGTCAGAGGCTGTAGGATGAAGTTTGCCAAGAAGATATATAGAATGCTCCCATTGGTGAGATTGACCAGGATTCTGAGATTACGTTGGAGGAAATGATGGAACTTGGCGCATCCTTTGAAGATGTTTAGATCATGTTAAATTACCATGTAATTTAGAAGATTATGGATGTGAGTGGTGTCATTATTTCTATTAAAAATAACTCCTTATTACATCTCTAATATTGATCGGTTGAAATGTGCAGTTTTATCTGAGCAAGCTACTAAACTGCCAACGCCTGAAGGGGGTACAGAAAACCCTACTATTGCAGAGACATTAGCTCAAGTGGAGATGAACCCCGTAGAGCATCCTCAAAATCACCCTGAAAATCCTTTTGAAGCTAGGAATGATGGGGAGGAGCCTTTTCAAGTTACTGATCTACCATTGGGTAAGAGATAACAATTTTTTTTCCACTGTACTTAATTTACAAGACAACCAATCAACTTTTGTTATCCCTTGAAATTAACCAAACATTCAATTGATTTTGCAGGGCCATCAATTTCAGTGGCTAGATCTGGAGGTGAAGCCTCAACCTCTACCCCAACAGGAATAGAGAGTGAAGAAACATGGGTTAGGGGGAAGGAACAGAACATGGCACTTCCCTAAGTGCATTAACCCAGGATTACATTCCCCCATGTGACAGTGATGTTGAGTCAGATCCGGAGGTATAAAAGGCGCTCCAGTTTTCACGATGCAAGGCATGGCAGAACATATGGAAGATCATATCCGAAGTTCCTTTAGAAGAGGTGTCGTCAAAGATCCCGCGACTGTCATCCCTATTTGTCATGCTGGGACTTGGCAGTTTTGGATATCTAGAGATCCATGCCATAGTGAAACAAGTCATCTTAAAGAGGGAGCAAGAGAAAAAGTGCTGTCAGGATTTGACTAGGGTGAGGCTGTCAGTCAACATCAATGAATTTGAGGCTGCGATGTCCCGATCTGAGGCTGATCATGCTTCCAAGTTGAAAGAGATGAAGCATAAGATCAAGGAGAAAGCTATCCAGCAAATGCACCTTCAGCAACAGTTAGATGCTGTTACTAGGGAACTTGACCAGCATAATAATTCATTTGAAGGGGTTCAAATGAATGGCATTAAAGCCATTGAAGATGCTAAGAAAGCACTCCATCAAGCTGAAAACAGTGAAGATGGTCGAGTGCATGAGCTTCAAGTGGCTGCTGATGAAGCTCAGGATGCTATAAATCATATGAAGTGTTATGTTGACTGCCTTTTTTAATTCTTGGAAAAGAGAAGAGACTCTAGTTTTTGGATTTCCTTCTATCTTTTGGGAATCAAATGAAAAACACTTTCATCTTCAATCATTTGTCCATGAATTTTCCTTTGCTACCTGATTTAAATTTTTACCTAAGCCAATGGGCCTAGTAAGCATAGTTTGATTTTTATTAGGATTATTATAAATAACCCTACAAAATTTGAATCTTTTAATTGCTCAATATTACCTAAATCATAAGAAATGTGTGTTTAGTTAGATGGAACTTGACTTCTGTTTAGATTTCCCTTGTCTTTTGTGGTCATTTTATAGTCATGCACATTGGATATAACAAGGATAATGTTTAAGGTAGAAATATCTTTGACCGAATGAACTAAAGTTGACTCAATTCCTCGAAAATTTATTTGAAAACATATTACCACACTCAAGTATGAGGGAAAAAATGTAAAATATGACTTAAGAAATTTTGAATCTGATAGATGATATGAAAAATTACTAAAAGGCATTAGAAGAAGTAGTTCCCATGAATGAAGTTACCACTATTTAATTAACCCGTTAGGGGGTTGAATTATGCAGGGCCGCCTAAGGGCATTGGTTGTATAGTCAAATAATAGGATCTTTTGGCTGACAGGTCTTTTATGTAGACTACTTATGCAAGGCCTCCTAAGGGCATGTGCTGCATAGTCAGGCAAAAGAACTCTCAAAAATTTACTTTTCTAATGCTAAAAAGCCAGTAGAAGTTTATGGAGATTCAAATTTTCCAAAGCAAAGAGTTTGCTATGTGGAGAGAGGTACTTGAATATGGAAGAAATATTTCCAAAAAATATTTTCTAAGAACTAGATGAATGTTACTCCTACGAAGGTCTGACCCAAACATAGGGAAGGGAAATATAAACCATATACTTGAATACTTTCAGATCATGGAAAAAATAGTATGAGACAAATATGTTAAGGGTGGCCATTTTTTCTGGATCCCTACGTATTTTCGTTAAGACACATAAGGAGAAAAGAGATTTTCCTCCCAATAATGAAGTTACAATTATTTAGAAAACCTGTTAGGGGGTTGAATTATGTAGGGCCCCCTAAGGGCATTGGCTGCATAGTCAAATAATAGAATCTTTTGTCTGACAAGTCTGTTATGTAGACTACATATGCAAGGCTTCCTAAGGGCACGTGCTGCATATTCAAGAAAAAGAACTCTTGGGAATCAAACATTTTGTGACTAGAAGTCAAGAAAAGGGTTATGAAGATCGGAAAATATTTAATGTTAGGTGTATGACACATAAAAATGGTCATTATTCAATGCATGTAGAGATACATAGACCAATGGTAACCATAATCATGTTGTGGCTGGGTCCTGAATTGAGATGTTGGACTTCACTACATATCTCATTAGAATGATAATCAATCCAAATATAGTTCTTGAAATACAGTTTAATGTCATGTGGGACGAGAGTATAGGAAATATTAGTTTAAGGTCATAGAGCTCGCACCATTATAAGGAATACACAGTGTGTTTTTTTTTTCACAGGGACTTTTCAGCCAGGGGACTGAAAGTGGAATTTGGGGTTAGGACGAAAAGAATTGGGGCTGGATTTGAGGGACACTCGAACGTTCCTACGTATCCCATAAGGATGGGAATCAAGCCGCACATAGTTCTTGAAATATCCTCTATATAGATTTGGTTCGTACAAGTGAAGGGTGAAAAGGGGACTTTAGTGCAATGATGGTTTGACCCAAGATAAAAGGTTAGGGCATTGCCATGAATGCATGTAGTCTTTAGAATATAACATGATTGGAGGTCAATGTAAATAATGATTCCCTCTCGGGTGAGGGTATCAAATAATGTTGTATTTTATTGTCGTACATGACAAAAGTGCTGTATATTTTAACGTCATATAGCAAGGACAAAGTTGAACCAATGTGAAGAGATTGATTTTGGGATTGAACCTTAAGAGGTTGCCTACATACCTATCCTATAAGGAAAGGATCAAAGTTAGCATAGTTCAATTAAAGCATGAATTAGTGATCAAGTAGTTCTTGAGTACAATGACCTAAAAAATGGTGTTGGGACTTACGTATGGTTAGCAGCTGAGAGAGGGTGTTATAGTTGAAGTTTAATCTAAGATCACATGATTCATACTCGGTGTGAGAAACAAGAGGTAACAACAACCTTAGCGATGCATAGTTTAATGTCGTGCAGGACATATAAAGAGACTATTCAGTTTAAAGTCTTGCAATGAGGAATTTTGGTGCTGCACAGTTTAGTGTCATGTAGCAGGGACAAAATACAGTTTAACATCTTGTAGGACATATTATAGTGACACAGTTTAACGTCATATTAGATGTGAACACAGTTTTGCGTCATGTTGGACAATAAAGGTATTGTACAGTTTTAGCATCCTATAGCTAAGACGATGGGGACAATACCATTTAACATCATGTGGGATGAAAGGGGGACTGTGCAGTTTAAAGTCTTGCAGCAAGGACAACATAGTTTAATGTCATGTTGGACAATAAGGGTGCTAATTGTTTATGTTCATATGCATGGACCATGGATGATGCAGTTTAACGTCTTACTGGACAATGGTGCGAATAGTTTATAGTCATATACATGGACTGTGGATGATGCATTTTGTGTTTATACAAAATACATCTTCAATAATCTGGCATTGGTTGGAGTAGTGAGGAGTTCTCCATCCATTGAGATTAAGGAATAAGCTCCATTGGTGTAGACCTTATGTATTAAATAAGGTCCTTCCCATTTTGGCTCAATCTTGGGAGGTTTCGTTCTTGGTATCATTGGAGTTATGAGAACTAATACCAATTCTCCCTGAACGAATGAACGAAGACAAACTTTTTTGTTGAAAGCTCGTGCTATTCGATTCTGATAGACTTCCAAGTGATGGAGGGTGCACAATATTTTCTCATATAATCATTCCAATTCATCCAATCTCTTTTGATATTGTTCATCTATAGATGACTGATAAAAAATGGCTACTCTGAGCGAGGTTAATTGAACCTCAATGGGAAAGACTGCTTTGGTTCCATATACCAGTGAATATAGAGTTGACCGCATTGTAGTGCGGGTGGTGGTCCGATAATCCCATAAAGCATGAAAGAGTTAATCATGCCATGATTTCTTATCTTTATCCACCATCTTTTGCAGTATATTTGAAAGAGTCTTGTTGAATGTTTCTATCTGACCATTTGCCGCTGCATGATACTGAGATGAATGACTAGATTTGATGTCGTATTCTTGATACAACTTCCTCACCTCGGATGAACAGAAGTTGGTGCCATTGTCAGTCAATATGGTATGAGGGACACCAAATCTGGTAATGATGTTTGACTTGATGAAGCTAACAAAGAATTTAGAACTGACTTCTTTGAGGGGTATTGCCTCTACAAATTTGGAAATGAAGTGAGTAGCAGTAAGAATATACATAAACTGCTTGGCTGTAGCCGAAGGGTAAGGTCCCACCACATCCATTCCCTATGTGGCAAATGGCCACAGGTATTTGGCTGTATGAAGCAACTCTGGAGGTTTATGAATGATGTTGGCATGTACTTGGAAAGAATGACACTTCTCTGTGAAATCCACATAATCTTGTATCATTGAAGGCCAAAAGTATCCAATCCTTCGAATTTGATCAGAAAGTATATGTCCAGACTGGTGGGCACCACAGACTCCTGCATGCACTTCTTTTATGACGGCCATTGTCTCTTCACCATCAATGCATATAAAGAGAACTCCATCAAAACCATGCTTTTAGAGAATTTTCTCTAGGTGATCTGGGCCATCATAAAGAGTAAAATTGACCACACGTCTCCAGACTTGTTCTTTCTCGGCTCTATCAGGTGGAAGTATTCCATTTTGAAGGTATTCCCTGATAAGTGTAATACATCCTGTAGTGTGAACATATGGTTCAGGAATGGGACTAATTTCATCGATCTCCTCTGTTCTAGTTTGAACATAAGGTGAAACTGTACAACATTGGGCAATACTGATGGTTGTCTTGTCCCGATTTGGATCTTCCAGAGCAATGGCTATATTAGCCAGTGCATCAGCCTGGGAATTTTGTGATCTTGGGACATAAGAAAATGTTGGTTCTGAAGGAAATTCTACCATTAAATATCTGACATAATCATACAAAGGGATTAGTTCTTCTTTTTTTATGGCATAATCCCCATTTACTTGTTTGATTACCAGGTCTGAATCACCTTTCACCTTTAAGTGATTCACTAGTGCTTGAAGTGCCAACTCTAATCCTGTGATAAGATCTTGGTATCCTACTTCATTATTTGTCCCGCCTCCCAAAAATGAGAATGAATAGGGTAACACTGCCTTTTCTGGAGAAATGAGCACAATTCCTAACCCAACTTTGTTGAATTTAGGATTTTCCATTTTCTTCCCTGTTGGACTTCTAGAAGCACCATCAATGTACATTTCCCATGTTTGAAGACTATCTTGAATAAAGAATACTTCTTCATCATGAAGTTCAATATTTGGAGATGTATCTTACCCTGAAGGGTGTTTAGCAAGGAAATCATCTAGATCTTGGCCCTTAATTGCCTTTTGAGACACATACTGAATATCAAATTGCTGCAAAATAACTGCCCACCTTGCCAGACGTCCTGCAAGCATTGGACGGCTAAGGATGAATTTGACCGGGTTATTGCGAGATACCAATTGGACCTCGTGATATTGCAGGTAGTGTCTCAACTTCTGAACTGCAATAATTAATTCTAGGCAACGCTTCTCAATATTCGAATATTGGGTTTCTGCTTCAAGAATAGTCTGACTGAGATAGTGAAGGCTGTTTTCATTCCCAGCATCATTCTTCTGAGCAAGAAAGGCACCCAATGATCGTTCTAAAGCTATCACATAGAGGATAAGTGTTCTTACTTCAATAGGTGGAATAAATACCGGTGGACTCAAGAGATACTTCTTGAGAACATCGAATTATTCTTGACATTTTTCAGTCCACAAGTAAGTGACTCCCTTCTTCATCAACTTGGTAAAGGGTAAACTTTTGCCTGCCAAATTAGCGATGAAACGCCGAATATGGGATAAGTGTCCTTGAAGTCCTCTCAATTCATTCAAATTTCTAGGAGGTGACATACCAAGTATTGACTTGGTCTTCTCAAGATCAACTTCGATACCACGATGGCGTACAACAAAGCCGAGAAATTTTCCCGAGGTTACCCCAAAATCACATTTTAAGGGGTTCATCTTCAAATTATGTTGACAAAGTTTGTGGAATATGACTTCTAAGTCAGCCAAGTGATTAGAACATTTCCTGGATTTAACCACTAAATCGTCCACATAACATTCAACAAAATTCCCTAAAATGGGTTTGAAGATACTTTGAATAGCATGCTGTTATGCTGCACCAGCATTATTTAGGCCAAAGGGCATTACTCGATAGCAGAACACACCCTGAGGGGATCTGAAGGATGTAGATTCTTCATCATCTAGATCCATTAATATTTGATTATATCCTGAATATCCATCCACGAAGGAAAGTGCTTCATAACCAGCTGTTTCATCAATTAAGAGTTCCGTAATCAGAACTAGAAAATCATCCTTAGGACAATGCCGATTAAGATCTTTGAAATCAATGAAAACTCTAATTTATCTATTATTCTTTTTCACAAGGAAAACATTAGCCAACCACTTGGGATATTGAAATTCTCTGACGAAGTTATCTTTGATAAGCTTATCCACTTCAGCTTCAATTTTGGAAGCATAAGTTGGGTATGTTCTTCTTGCGGCTTGTTTGAATCCTCGACGTTCTTCTGTAAAACCCAAACGATGAGTAGAAAAATCAGGATCAAGCCGTAGAATCTCTATATAGTTCCATGAA
This sequence comes from Viscum album, assembly GCA_963277665.1. Classification (NCBI taxonomy): domain Eukaryota; kingdom Viridiplantae; phylum Streptophyta; class Magnoliopsida; order Santalales; family Viscaceae; genus Viscum; species Viscum album. Next base: position 1,226,093,721 of record OY728166.1, on the reverse strand, counting down.
AATATATCTCGATTTTGCTTTAAAAAAAAGTATACATCTCTTGCTCTTCAAGAGTCATGGCTGCACTAATTAAAGTGGGACATGGATCTTCTCTTGTACCAAGATTTATTTCTCAGAGTTCATCCACGGTGGTAGAGATACCCTCTTCAAATGCGGGAGGAGAATCCCTGAGATCTTCTTATTCTTCTTCAACATGTGTAATTTCTTTTATTTCTACTTTCATATTAGATGATGATGTAGAATTTTCAAGATCAGAAGAGATGTTAAAATTTAAACATCTTGAAGAAGAAGCTTCCATTTCTGACCCGATTGACGATGAATGGTCATCCATGGGTAATATAGAGGAGATGATGGATTGATAATCGACATCATCATTTTCCTCTAACATTGCTATAACTTCTTCTAGCCTGGTTGGTGATGTATAGACTTGTTGTATTTCAGCAGATGAAATGAAGACATCCCTTTTTGAGTTTTCATCATTGCTTAGTAAATCACCAATTTCTCCCATGTTGTCTGGATTGATTGTCGTAATTGAAATTATGGAAGTTTTCATAAGAGTATTTTGATTTGGGGCTATCATATCAATTTGACTGATAGGCAACCCATAATCTATACTCGCATGTGTAAATGGATTTACTGGAATCTTTTCCAAACCAAATAGGGCATTAACTTTGGTAATATCCCTTGTTGTGGATTCCTCCTTTCCCTTTATGTGATAGAATTCCGCCTCAATGTATTGAGATTCACATGTCTTGAATGGGGCCTTATCACCATAAAATGTCCCAATTTGACCATCAAAACAGTATTTGAGACATTGATGGTATGATGAAGGGATAACCGCATGTTGATGTAGTCAGGGTCTTCCAAGAAAGATGTTTAAGGCTGAGTCTTGATCAACAATCATGAAATCTGAATTGGATACAAGATCTCCAAACTGAGTTCTGAGTGTAATCTCACCCAGTGGTTCTTGTTAATTTTTATCATATCCTTGTAACATCATAGTAGAAGGAGATAAATTAGATTTCGTGAGGCCCAATCACTGAATTGTACGAATGGGGATGAGGTTGACTCCTGAACCATTATCAATGAAAGCTCTTCAGATGTCTACACCATTAAACTTTCCAGATAAGTACAAAGGTCTAATATGTCCATACAAGACATCATCTTCATCTTCATCTGTGAATGATATCTCTGCATGGAATTCTGCAGGATTATTCTCTACATGGTAGGCTTCAGCTACAACAATTTAAGTTTCAAAATCCCAAGGACTTGAAAAAGCCTTGATGAGTGCCTCCCGAAGATCCTTTGATAAATTCAAAGCATCCAGAATTGATAACTTAGATGGTACTTGGGACAAGTGTTTCAATACATCATACTGTTGATCCAAAGGTTTGCATTTTCCAACAGGAACATGTGGTTTCACAGGTACCTTAAAAGTTGATGCTTTTGAAGTAGATGCATCTTGTATCGGGGTAGGAGTTGGAAATACTCCTGGCTTCGGAAAATTAGACCGATTAGGTCTATTTACTTGCTAAGAGGAAGAAGGTGGAACCTCCAAACGATCATCCAGAATAACTGTGCCAGGACTGAAGCTGATATTGGTGGAAGAATTTTCTTGTTCTTGTTGAGCTCGTTGACGGGCTCTGTCATGAGTTTTTGCTGCATACACAAATCTACCAGGGTTAGAATTAGAATAGTGGCCTTTAATAGATCCATGTCTTCCCCTATAACCTGAGCCTCTGGAACTTCCTATGATTCCCTTATTTTATACAGGTAACCCAGGATCATCAAATTCAAAACTACAACTGGCATAAATATCTGTTAAGTGAATCATATTAAAAGAACCTAAGATTAAATCTTCATCTGATGAACACTCTATCTAATTATCCAATTTAGGCTATTCCGTTTAGTGGGACGGTGCTCGTGGCTTCAAAGTAGATGGCATAAAATCTGCCAGAGTCAAAGACAACTTGGGCTTTAACATGATTTTATCTTCTTCTGATTGTTCCTCTTTCTTTGAATTATGCCGTTTCTTTGAGGATTTCCCTCTGATGAAGAGGGTTTTTTCTATGGAATTCATAGCAGAAGACACAATTAGTTTCTTCAATTGAATTCACAAAATTCCATGAGTTCGGTTGATCGTGTTTCTGACCATCCAATCATCATATTTCTGCGCATTTTTTCTTTTGACTTCCTTCCACTCACCTTCTTCCTCTGGATTTGTAGCAGTAACACATGCTACCTGAGCTGAAGAACCTTTCAATTTGACTTGTCCTGAGTGGACCATTTTTTGTAATAGGACCTTGAATACAAAACACTATTGTATTGGATGCCTCAACATCTGATGAAAGGATCAATAATTGGGGTAGACTTTATCTCCTTACCTGTTCGGCCTTTTTGGCCTTGGCAATTGGACCAAATTATTTTCCAGAGCCGAAATGAAGTAGCCAGGAACTTTTTCATTTCAGATAGAGTAAACTTTGCTCTTCAAATCCTCAAATTGTTTCCGTCTTTGATATCTTTGATCATCTTGATGAAATGGCCTCTACTGTTGATGCTCAGGAGGCGGAGCCCATTGAGATGATGAAGGTTTTGAAGTAGAAGCAGGTACAGGTGCTTGTTTAAGCATAACTATAGCAGTCTCTCCTCTACCCATTCTTCTTCCTGGAGATGATGGAATTACATGAGTTTTATCCTTAGTATTCATAAGGAAATCTTCAATCTATTAAGTGATTGAAGTAAGGTCTCGAAATGCTCCTGTTTATTTCACAGGGATCAACAGCGTGCGTAATTCATCACACAAATTTTCCACAAAGATTGGCATCAATTCTTTTTGAGGGAGTATTAAGCTTAGGGAATATGTTAATCCATTCCATCAGGCAATGAAATCTAAGACCCTTTCATTCTCCCTTTGCTTACAATTTGTAAGATAAAAAACAGTTGTCTTTGGCAAAGTTGAGCTGAATTGAAGAAGGAATCATTGACGGAGATCCTCCCACCCGGTAATTGACCGTGATGGCAAGCTTGTGTACCAGACAAAAGAAGGCCCTTGTAATCACTATAAAAACACTTGAGCTTAACTGCTTCTTATTTCTGAGGGGTTCCCATCATAGGATCACAATAAGAAAAAAATGTGTTAGGTGTTTCTCTGGATCTCCCGAACCATTAAAGTTTGGGAATGTGGTACTTGAAAAATTTGACGGGGGAGGAATCACATCAACCCATTCAGGATAAGATCTCTTTTCTGGTTTAATTTGAGAACGATTTCCCTCCATAGCTTCCGACAGAGCTGTTAATGACTCAATAGTAGTTATTAACTTTTGTGAAACATCCGGCTGATCTTGGACCTGAACAGGAGCAATGACTGGATCTTGGACAGATGTGGTGGCTAGTACTGCAACTGATGGTAGCACCACCGATTTTTGTTGCACTTGACACATAGGATTAGACCTATAAGGGTGTACTAATAAAGGAGGATATTCTTGATCCATATCAGTGGCTGCAATAAATTCCCTTGGCTGACTGACTCCAGCACGCTTAGGAGGAAGACTACCCTGAAGTAGTTCTGCATTCACCCTCCTCAATTCCTTTATTCATTCCTCCTCTTGTGCAAATATTTTCTCTAGTGAGAGAGATTTTCCTTCTCCAGAGGAAGGGTATACAACCTTATTCTTTCATTTCCCCTTTTTACTCCCTTTCGGAGAGGGGGAAGTGGATTACTTGAAGGAACACCCAGATTCTGGGTGAGCCTTTGATTTTGTGTAAGCACACCTTCTTCATTTGTGTCTATGCGTAAAAATTCTTGAGCAGGAACCTCTTCATCTGATGCCTCTGAGTGAGATTCATCTGGTAGATCAGCAACAATAGCATTAATGACATTAATTGATGCATAATGCATTTCATCCCTTTTATCGGTATTTCTGTGATAATGCATTTTTTCTATGCCCCTGACGAGACATTGCCTTTTGTCGATTTGATCCCTCATGAACTTCTTAACAAACCGTAATTTGGAGGGGATCTCCTGATAATTTGTCTCTTCATTCCTCTTGTGGCTTCTTTCCTAATCAAGAGAAGACTGACTTTCTCTTAGGGAGATATTGATGATTTGAAAAAGTCCCCAGTCCTGTGGACTGGGGTTGTTCCTACTATTCCTGGTCAACTCCTCAAATCCTATTTGTTAATTCTAAGGGTTGGATTAAAAGAGTCCCTAGTCTAGCAAGATGGGGTAGTTCTTGACATGCTATATATGATACTTTCTTGTAAGCTCTCCTGATCTTGCAGACTTTAATCTAGAAATTAGCTAGATGCATCAAGCTGCATCCACTTTTATCACCCGGCTCAAAAGACCGTTGGATGATTTCTGACACTTCTATCACTTGATGATGTGCTTGCTCTAAATGAGAGGCCTGCTCAATATTCTCGTTTGCTTGATGCAGGAGTAATTCAACAACTTGTTCTCTGTATGCTTGATTTTTAGAAGAACTAGTTGAAGCCTGTTCTTGGGCAACCCTTTGATTACAAACAAAGCCAATTGACCGTGGCCGACCATGGGAAATTACATTTCATGAGACCATTTTTGGCGGACTTTGCTGACTGGAGAGTACAGTTAAATGTAGTTCTCCATGAACAACTCATCCCCTGATATGAATACCAGATGGGGAATTGGAAATTAACTAGAGCAATCCTTTTAGTACACCAAGGCATGAATGCTGAAAGGCTCTCTGCTGCTTTTTAGCCTTCAGATATCGAGAAACTGAGAGAGATGCCAAATCAATTTGGCATTGTAAACCTTCTATCATCTTGACATGATTTTTATATTCATCATAAGATAATATTTTATTTTTTAACTGACAAAGAGTTTTCCATATGTTGAGACGAATATCATGAATTCCATCTTCCATCAAAATCTATAGAATTTCATACTGAGAGTCAGCCGAAGGCCAAAACATGACTGGAACTTCACCTTTCTCTAGTTGTTTTCTCATATTCAGTACTTCCTCTTTATCATTCAATGAAGATTTTTCTACCTTATTAGACCAGATATGGTGCTTTTTTTTGCTTCATCGGATTCAATAAGATTGGTAGAGAATTCAATGATCAAACTAGAAGATGAACAACCCAGGGGTGGTTCGGAGAATGACCTACACCCTGGGATATCTTGTGATTGAGAAATTATTTTAGCTGCAAGTGGTAAAGCATCAGACATGACTTGATTCACATTTTCAAGTGCCTCAAGATAAGAGGGCTTTCTCATCACTACATTATCCATTGGAGCATTTTACTAGCAATGTGCATTATAACCGCGGAGAGGAATTTCGCAGCTAAATTCATTATCTTTGGGAGGACCACCATGGTGGGTTACAGCAAAAGGTGAAATATTTTTCTCCTTGGTCTTCTGACCACACAAAGGGTTCTTGTGGCTTTCATCTGAGATGAAACTTCAAGATCAGCCAAATTTTCATCAAGCAAGACTTCATGAGGAAGTGTATCATGATGAACATCGGAATTAATTTTCCCACTATTGGGAACTAAGAGTGTATAATCTTAAATTCCAATAGACAATTGTCTGAGTGCATCAAGGACTCCAGCATTGAGCAAGGCCTTATTACAAATCATCTTTGATTTCTTGACTACATTGGGTGAGTCTTATTTTTAGACACCAAATTACTCGCTTTAGAAACCACTTGTTGACGAAAGTGGTCATTATGGGCAGGTGTATGTGCCTGATCAGGAGAAATGATTAGGTTAGGCTGATGATCTCCACTCAAATCAGGTGTATGTACCTGACTTGGTTGTCTGTATGATATGGGGGAGTACGCCCCACAACCCTCTTGGACTGGAACAGAGGTTTGTGTCTGTTCTGGAGTGAACTATTGATGTGTCACTCCACTGATAGGGATATATTTACGTGTCTTTCCCTGAGATGCTGCTAGAGCTGTTATAATATCCTGGCAGGCATCCAGAATATGAGCAGGGATTTTCTTCTTCTCTTTCACCATTGACAGAATGTGCTTGGTCCTTCAGCTGACGGAATGGGGATATACCTCTATTCTGTGCTTGGAGTAGGTGTATGTGCCTGCTCCTATCCTCCTTTTCCTATCAGTGACTTCTGACAGTACTAAAGTGTGTGGGCAGAGAGTTTAGTTTTCCTCCTGTTTGTCTCCGAAGCTTTCCGACTGACTTCTCCGAATGCTACCAAACAAGATTTTTGGTAGGCTTGATCAATACTAGTAGGTGTATGTGCCTGCTGATTACACTCTTCTGAACATGGTTGATGATCTTCCTTCAATACTGACAGATGAGGCTGCTAGCAGGATTGATGAGTGTAAGCTGGTGTATGTGCCTATTTACCATTTGTCAACACATTGGGTTGGCGGGATCCATCTTATGTTGTAAGACAAGCCTGATGACTAATTGATGATTTATAAACAGGTGCATGTTCCTGTTTATAGTACTCCACTGGAATTTCCTGGCGGGATTGGCATGCTGCTTCTAGACGAGTCTTCTAGACAGTGGAATTAAAATGGACGGGTGTGTGTGCTCGCTCGTTGCTTGTCACCAAGTTTGGTTGGTGGACTTATCCGGAGATGGAAGAGATGAGAACCTACTCACTGTTGACCGGATTTCGCCTCTGGTGGTTCTTCTTTCTTGATCAGGTTCAAGGAACCTGAGCCGAATGCCTGGAGATGATACCCTCATCATGTTGAGGGCACACTGCCACACGAGTCTGGTGGCGATTGTTGATGGGAGCCCTCAGGAAGGACTCTTATCTTCTTGAAATAAGGCCCTGAGGGACCTACTCATTCACCTCCCCAGAATATTGAAGGGAATGATGATTGCATTCTAGGGATAATGACCCGAAATGGTTGGAAACGGTGGTTGGCACCACCTGCTTCTTGATCGCTGGTCATCGCTGTCTGGATGGCCAGGGTGAATTATTGACTTGGAGGGCTTGTCGAGCGGCCTACAGAGTTGGAATACTACCATTTTGGTGGTACTACTTAACCAACACATTTGATACCCACCGTTAAAGACGCTAAGTAGGTGATGTCATCTTCAGAGCAGACAACGATCCAGCAGGATTTGCAGCAAAGGTATTCATAGTAGAGGCATTCACAGGTGTGAATTTAAGAGAAGCCATTTCTGAAATGAAAAATCTTGGAAAAGAGTGCCTATTTGATATAAAAAACATAATCAAGATAAGTCCAGCCACTACATCTTTTGGATGAGCACATATGTTATTGATTGTTTTGTTGGACCTCTCATTGAGTTTAAATAGGGACCTAACAAATAAGTAAAAAATCATTTTAACTTAGTTAAGGATTCACGTTGGGTTCACCATTTTTTGTTTCCTCTAGAATTAGGGATGACCTCGTCGATTTAAGGTTCAAACATTCCAAGTGATTGCTAATGGGTTTTTTTCATAGAACTGGAAACATCCAATGATTCTATATCCATTTTGACCTACTTTCCAAAGGTAGGTGATCATTATTTATGAACTGATAAGGCTTAATAATTTTCATTGGTCGAGAGGATGGGAGGTTGGACGCATCACACCTTTTTGAGGGGAATTATTGTCTACTCCAGGACTTTATTTATATATTTAAGTTATGTTTGTGAATCCTTATTAAATTACCAAGTATAATAATGAGCTTTCCATTAGATCTGACAATCAATGATTGATATGTAGGAAATTTAGAGAATCTTTTTATATGTATTCGAGGTTCTTCATCGATAGATAATAATCTATATTCGTTAGAGATTTTTAGTCAATGATATCCATTAATTCATTATATCAAAGTATCTTGGTCATTATGATGACCATACAGGTTTCAAATCCACTCTGGGGGTCAGTTGAAATTTATTTTCATTTAGAAGGACATGAATTATTTCAGAGTTGGGATCGGACCCGCAGATGGGCTACCTATGTATCCTTTATTTAGAAAAGGAATCAGAACCCACATATTTCGAGTAAGGGAGTATGATGTTTATGCATGATTGATGGCTCAAAGAAAGATGTCATGATTACTTTTACACTCTAATCTCACGTGAGTCATGCTCGGTGTGAGAAACAAGAGGTATTGGTGAAACCAGACAATTTTGCCACAAAGGATGCAATCATAAGAAATTATGTGGGGCTTATGTATGGATGACTTCCCAAAATATAGATGAATATTGGGTTTTACTTCAAGGAAGAAACCCATGAACAAGGTCTATAATGGTATATGTGGATTATGGAGATTTGGTTACTTAACATAGGACTTAATCCTAAGAAGGATGCCCAAATTAGAAAGGACTTATGATTAGGTTTTATTCCTGAGAAGGAAGCCCAAAATCAAAAGTAAATTAAGACTGGTTAAGGGTAATTATGACTGGGGATTAGTCCTAAGGAGGAGGCTCAGGTTATGGGAATTTTAGAAATAATGGACTTGGGGCTTACTCCTAAAGAAGATGCCCATATTTGTAGACTTTGAGACTGGGGCTTACTCCTGAAAAGGAAGCCCAAGTTAAGGGAATTGTGACTGGGGCTTACTCCTAAGGAGGATTCCAAGCTTAGGGGACTTGGGGATTACTCCTACGGAGGATTCCAAAATTAGGAGAATTTGGACTGGGGCTTACTCTTGAAAAAGAGGCCCAGGTTTAGGATTCTCTCATCTTAAAGGATGAGGTTGAATGGATGAAATTTCTAACCTTAGTGACATAAATATATGTAAATCAATAAGTTTTGAGAGATGTTCCACAAAATTCCTTTCAGATAAAGAAGCCAACAAGGGAACCATGCCGAAGAAAATGGCTTTATAGAGGGTTTTTAAGGATGAATCTTGAATAGAAACGGTGGATAGGAATAAGAGAGGTGAAATGGGTAGGAAGGGCACCCAAAAAGAGAGGGGATTGCAAGTCCTATATGGGCGTAGAAGTCCTGGTCACACAGGTGTACCTGCGCGACACATGGGTACTTGCGCAATGGTCAAACCTTAAGGTAATACTTGGGAGAGACTTGGCTCAAGCCCTTAGTGTTATCCCTAGGGGATTCCAGAAGGGTGGGAAGAAAGTTCCGATGAAGGGGTAAGGTGGCACACAAGTGTGGCAATTTCCATTAAGGGCTGGCCACTTAGGCGCGTAAGTGTTGATGAGTTTCAACACTTAGGCCTTACTCCCCCTCTTTAGATCTTCCGTTCTAGGTAAGAAATTACCTTAGAAGTGTTCAGAATCTTTGAGAAGAGACTAGGGCACTGGGAGCTCAAATCTAAGTTTCTGTAATTTTTCCTCCTTGAAATGGGGGGCCCACAGGGGGTATTTATAGGCTGGCGAAGACCCTAGGAGAAATTTAGATAGGGCGCACAAGTCACATGCGTGACCACTGGGCGTCATGCATGTATACTTGTGCGACCTTGGTGGAACTTGCGCGAACCAAGTGCAAATGAAACGTTGTTCATGCATTTGTCAATTCTTAATGTCTCTTCAAAGGATGAATCACTTTAGGGTTCAAGGAATTTCCCTTTTCATTCGTTTAGACTCTGTGATGGAAAGGAGAATTAACAAAGGCCCCAAGATGAAATTTAATCCATGGAATGATATGAGTTCAAGAAAATCTTTTTCAGTAAGTAATTTCCTTGTATTCCTTGAACGAAGATGGAAAAGGAGTTCCTTGATCATAAGCAAAAGAATGATGAATCTGTTGGTATATACGAATCGAATTTTACAAGGCTTGCAAGGTTTGCATCTAGATTTATCATCCAACCTTAAAGTAAAATTGATCGATTCTTCAGTGGCATAAAACCAAGTATTAAAAAGGAATTAGATATAAGAGACTTCAATAGCTATGAAGATATTGTGAGTTGTGATATAAAGGTAGAACTGGAAGTTGGTGTTACATATCCATCTCATGGTTTTGACAAGAAACGAAAGATGGAGTTGAAGGAAAAATCACAAAACTATGGTGAAAAGAAGAAAAATGTTTCGTTATGCTCAAAGTGTGGAAAGAATCAAGGTAGATATTGTCTTAAAGGGACTAGAAAATATTTTAATTGTGGAAATGAAGGTCATCGAGCAACTGAGTGCTAAAGTAATGGGAAAAAGGTAGCTAATGATGTGAATAGAGAAAAGACAACAGAGAACGCACCACCAACACTTCAATGATACAAGTGTAGGGAAATGGGGTATTATACTAATCAATGCCCTAATCCAAGGGTTAATGATGATAGACATCAACAGCCTCTTATGGAAAAGGACAAAGGGAAATCACATGTGATCACTATTGGCGATGTTTGTTTCCCTCTGGAATTGGGGATGATCTCATTGATTTAAGATTCAAACATTCCAAGCGATTTCTAACAGGTTTGTTTGTAGAACCAGAAACATCCAATGATTCCATATCCATTTGGACCTACTTTCCAAAGGTAAGATCTCATTAGTTTTGGACTGATGAGGCTTACGAATTTGCATTTGTCGAGAGGATGTGAGGTCAGACTCATCACACTTTTTTAGGGGAATTATTGTCTACTCCGGGACTCTCTTTATAGATTTAAGTTATGTTTGTGAATCCTTATTACAATAACAAGTATAAAAGGAGTTTTCCATTAGATCTGACAATCAATGGTTGATATGTAGGAAATTTAGAGAATCTTTTATATGTATTTGAGGTTCTTCATCGATATAGAATCATCTGTATTTGTTTAGAGATTCTTAGCCGATGGTATCCTTCGATACATGAAAGTCTCTTGGTCATTATGATGACCACACTGGTTATAAATACACTCAGTGGGGCACATGATGTTTATTGTCATTCAGAAGGACATTGATTATTTCAGAGTTGGGATCGTACCCGCAGATGGGCTACCTACGTATCCTTTGTTTTTTGGAAAAGTAATTAGAACCCACATAGTTCGAGTAAGGGAGTATAATGTTTATGCATGATTGATGGATCAAAGAAAGATGTCATGATTACTTTTACACTCTAAGCTCACGTGAGTCATGCTCGGTGTGAGAAACAAGAGGTATTGGTGAAACCAAACAATTGTGCCACGAATGATACAATGATGTGGGGCTTACATGGGTATGACTGCCCAAAATATATGAGTATTAAGATTTACTTCAGGGAAGAAATCTAGGAATGTGGTTCATAATGGTATATGTGCTTCATGGAGATTTGGATACTCTAATCTTGGGGATTACTCCAAAGGAAGATGCCCAAGTTAGGAGGGGACATATGATTCGGTTTTACTCTTGAGAAGGAAGCCCAGATCAAAAGGAAATTAAGACTGGGGCTTACTCTTGAAAAGGAGGCCCTGGTTAAAGGGATTTGAAAATTAAAGGGACTTGGGGATTACTCTTAAGGAGGAGGCACATATTTGAGAATGGGGCTTACTCCTGAAAAGGAAGCCCAGGTTAAGAGAATTATGGTCGGGGCTTACTCTTAAGGAGGATGCCCATATTTGGGAATTTTAAGATTGGGTATTACTCTTGAAAAGGATACCCAGACTAGAGGACTTGGGGCTTAGTCCTAAGGAGGATGCCCAAAATTAATGGGAATTATGACTGGGGCTTATTCCTAAGGAGGATTCCCAAAATTAATGGGAATTATGACTGGGGATTATTCCAAAAAAGGAGACCCAAAATTAATGGGAATTATGACTCGGGCTTATTACTGAAAAGGAGGCCCATAATTAAAGGGAATTATGACTAGGGCTTATTCCTGAAAACGAGGCTGAGGTTAAGGGGTTATATAATCTTAAGGGATGATGTTGAATGAATGAAATCTCAATCTTTAGTGACATAAATATGTGTAAATCACAATGTTTTGAGATATGTTCCATGGAGTTCCTTTCAGATTAAAAAGTAATATCAAGAAATCATGCCATAAATGACTTTGAAGAGTGTCTTAAAGACTGAATCTTGAATAGGATAGGTGGAATGACATAAGAGATATGAAATGGGCAGGAAAGACACCCAAAAAGGCAAGGGCGCTCATGTCCTAGCCGGCGTGCAGGTACTGCGTGGGCGTGCAAGTCCAAGTCACGTAGGAATACCTGCGCGGCACATGGGTACTTGCGAAATTGTTAACTAGTAGGGTAACACTTGGGTGATCCTTGACCAAAGCCTTTATAATTATCCTGAGGTACTTCTAGAAGAGGGGCACACCAGTTTTGGTGAAGAAGTAGGGAGGCGCGCAAGTATGTTCATTTCCCTTAAGAGTAAAACACCATAAGCGGGCAAGTGTTAGTGAATTCTAACTCTTATACCTTACTCCTCTTGTTTCGACCTTTCATTCTAGGTAAAGAATTACCTTATAAGTGTTTGGAAGGATTGAAGAAGTGACTTGGGCGTTCAGAGATCTGTATCTGAATTCTGGAAAAATTCCTCCCGAAATGGGGGGCCCATTAGGGCTATTTATAGGCTAGAAAAGACCCCGGGCGGTTATCACCTAGGGCGCGCAAGTTACTTACACGACCAACTTTGGCGCGCAAGTGTACTTGCGCAACCATTGTAGAACTTGCGCGACCCTTGCGAAATGTTCTTCTTATTCCTTCCTTTGTCAATTTTTGATATTTTTCCAAAGGATGAATCACTTTGAGCTAAGATATTCCCCTTTTCCAATCTTTAGACTCTATGAAAAAAGGAGCGTCAAAAAAAGTCCCCCCTCAGAGTTTGATCCAAAAGAAATGAGGATTTGACTCTGAGGAAATCGAGAATCAAAAGGAAATTGCGGCGCACAAGGTCTGGCACGCAAATGAGCTTCGGGTGCGCAGGGTCTGGCGCACAGGGTCTGGCGTGCAGGGGTACGACCTTGTCTATAAATAGAGGGCCTCACTTCGTGCAAAGCACCCGAATCTTTCTTGTTCTTTGATCTCGGCACACAAGTTGACTCCCGGCTCTCGCTTGTCCGTGATTCTTGCTTCTTGCGTCGCGCTTATGTTTCTTGTGGCGTGCTTCTATTAAGGTATTTAGACTTGCACGGTGAAACCTTCGCGCCCAATACTTACGCGACCGAAGGAGTCTTGCGTGCCAATTATGGAACTTGCACGCCTTAACGACTTAGCCAATTTTATCAAATCCTTCACAAATTTTATGAAAAATTAACATAATTTAAGAGTTAATTATTCAGCTTTTGTACAGATAAAATGGCTCCAAAGATAATCGGAATGACTGATGAACTGGCGAGCAAAAGAATTGACGAGATGATGGACATTGTTGTCCATGATTACTATTCCATCTGTGAAAGAACTCTTCCAGACTTGGCTATGTATCTAAAGAAATATCATCGTGACTTCCCACACAACATCTACCTACCTCTGTATGGCCATGGTCATCTGCAAGATGTCAATTTTCCAGAGGCAAATAACTATCTCCTGCCTTCCTGGTTTCAGTCGTATTCCAACTTTTCTTCAGAAAATTTCTCAATCGTAGGAACATTTTCTAATGCTGGAACAGTAAAGAAAGCCTATATAATGCATCATAGCTCTTGTGCACCAGATTTGAAACTTCACAAACCTGAGCTGCAACCACATTTTTATCCTTCGATCTTTTGAAATTCTCAGATGGATCAATCCAAAGGATGAAAGGAAAAATGGGAATTCCATTCTGGAGGATGGGTGAAGCCAACTTGGATGTGGGCTTATTAGGTGTGACAAACTTGTGAAGATTTTGTCAAGGATCTGAAGGGAGATGCAATTTATGAAGACAACTGGGCTGGGAAGATGTATGTTTATAGGAATGATAATTTTGCACCGGAGTTTCTTAGCCGCTGGATCCCAGAAACGAATTATTTCCATCTGACCCATGGAGAAGTCGGAATTAGTTTGTGGGATGTCTACAAGATCTCAGGGGTTCCAATTTTTAGTGATATGTATGAAAAATTCATCCCTCTAAAGGAAACTTCGAATGATCCGGAGAAGACTCCTAATTTGGTTCGAGGATTATTGAAGATTTATCATAAGCTCGAAATCTAAAAGACTTCAATGACTCATTCTAGAAGAGATATTCACCCATAGGAATGAATGGATGTGTTTCTCAAGAAGAAGAGGGAAACGGGGTCCACCTGTACTCGTCCTACTAGCTGCCCTAGAGCAGATAAGAGAGGTGTTCCTGGCACATTCTGGCTGACTCTGGATGTCAGAGAGTTTGAGAAATGGGGGTATTAAGTGAATCATAAAATCCTAGAGAAGACCCATCTGGTAGGATTTTTAGCCTTATGGATTAGTGTCTATCTTTTTCCAATTAGAGATTTGAAGGGAGGCGTCAGGACATGGACCTTCGTTATCGAAGCCAAGTTGGCTGAGAGGAAGATGGTGGGGTTAGCTACCCCAGTTTTGGCAAAGATTCACAGGAGCTTACTCCACGTCTATATGGGCAAGTCTCCTTTGAGATTATTGGGACCATTCCAAGTTTTATGGGGATGGATCGCCACTCACTTCCGGACATATGCTGTTCAAAATGGAATACCGATTCCTGGAAGTTCTTTCAGGCTGTCTGTTCTGGCCTTCTCTGGAGTTTTCCCTTTTTCCCTCAACGCTTATGGTATTAGGCCAGGGCTGGGTATGCATAAGGAATTACACTTCTTTCCCTATGGAAATCCTCCGACAGGGCGATTTGTTGACGATGGATCAACCAGCTTGGAACAAAGGGTTTATATGCTGGACTGGAGAGATGGTGTACTGGCCACCAGAATTGATGAGGAAATTATATGTGAGGCCTATGTTCCATATCGATTTTCACGATAATTCAAGTGTCTGCAGACAAATGTTGTATCTCCTCCAGTGCACGTCAGATCAGAGCAGTATCCAATTGTTGCTCGGCAACTATGGTTTCTAATGCCTATGGAAAGGACTGGGGTAGTCTTTGACTTACCAGACACTGAAGCAGTAAGCAATTTGACCATATGGTATGATGAGAACTAGATAGAGTCATATCCTGAGGCCATATTGAATAAACCTGTTTATCGGGTTGGGAAGAAGAAGAGAACCATTGAGAAAGAAACAATTCAGGTGGCAGGTGATTCCTCCAATCCTGAAGCTGGTTCACTGAGTTCTTCAATCGAGGCTAATTCATCAGATTCTCAAGAGATACAACATGTGTCAAAACGGCCACGTTCCGTATATAATCCTCCTTTCAGAATCAAGAGATCCACTCCATCAACTCCTAGTGAGTTACTTTATTGAGTAAATTTTAATTGAAAGTAACTTTATAGAGTAACAAGTTTTCATTCTCTTTTTATAGTTGCAGGAGATAGAAAGAAATTAAAATACATGGTCGTAAGACCCTCTTTGAAGCCTTCTAGTACACCTATATATCAACGACCAGAGGCCATCCAGGCATGGTGGGATGTATACTGTGATACTGAATCTATCTGGCTGGAGCTATGTAAAGGGTTACGTCTTCCTGGAATAGGGACTCTTCAGGCTCTTGCAAATATTCATTTCAAGGATAACCCTAATGAAGTAAGAGCCTATGTCAAAGAGTTGAAGGCCTACATATATGCCACCAAAGATTCTATCACTATCACCAAGCGGGTGAAGGAAATTATGGATCACGACGCCACTGATGAGGAGTGGTATGAGTATGTGGCTCCTGAAGATGTAAGTTTTCTTTCCTTATTTTCTTTGTCACTTTATTTCAGTAGAAGATTTTTTATTCAGGAAAATTGTTTTCTTTATCTTTCAGCTTTCCAAAACTACTGAGGTTCCTTCGCTACAGTATAGCCCTGGTGGTACTGACATCAGGGCTGCTGCTAAATCTCCTCGCAAACCGGGCGAGATATCTCCAAGACAGCAGGCCATGAATGAGGAGTTGGACATGGATTTCCATTCGCCAATTGAAGTGCCAATAAGGGAGACTGCTGACACTCCCAAAAAACCAAAAGGACAAAGGCGACGAAGGAGGAAGTCCACCGCTAAACACTTTATCAGTAGTGGTAAGTCCTTCGGATAATCATGAATTTTAAACCATGAAAAAGATTGATCATTTTACTTGGGATTGCAGGGGATTATTCAATTTCCCCTCTAAGGTAAAGGACTGATCCTCCTTTGAGGACCACAGAGGGAGCTGTGGAACAAATGCAAATTCAGGCTGACTTGGCTGCTCCTGAAACAGAGACAACATCTATTCCCATTACTGCTCCTGCTGCTGCTATAAGTAGAGAAGAACCTGCACCAGAATCATTGGCGGCTGTGGAAACTGAATCTGCCATCCTTCCTGAAGAAGCTGTCCAGGGTCAGGGGCCGCAGAATGAGGGTCGCCAAGAGGACACATCAAATGCTCCCACTAGTGAGACTAACCCGGATTCTGAAATATCATTGGATTAAATGATGAATCTTGGTATGTCTTTTGATGAATTTTATGATCATGCTAAATTATCATGTGATTTAGAAGACCATGGGCGTGAGTGTTATCCTTTTTCCAGTAAATTTTCTTATAATTTACACTTCTAAACATGATTGAAAATAATATGCAGTTCTATCCATAGAAGCTGCTGAACTGCCAATGCCTGAAGAGGGTGTGGAAATTGATGTCAACCCTACCATTGTAGAAACATTATCTCAAGTGAAGATAAACCCGGTAAAACCTCCTGAGACCCATCTTAAAGATCCTGTTGAAACTGGGAAAGATGGGGAGGAGTATTCTCAAGCTGCTAATCTACTGTTAGGT
The DNA here is from genome assembly GCA_963277665.1 of Viscum album. NCBI lineage: Eukaryota > Viridiplantae > Streptophyta > Magnoliopsida > Santalales > Viscaceae > Viscum > Viscum album. Next base: position 1,226,077,077 of record OY728166.1, on the reverse strand, counting down.
AATGATTGTACAGAGTTTTCAAGATAAAAAACCAACATCCATTAATCTATGAAACTAAACATACTTTTAATTGATCAAAAAGGGTTATCAACTTCAATGGTTAGAACTGGAGGTGAGGTCTCAACTTCCACCCAAACAACAGTAGAAGTTAAAGAAACCAGGTTCAGGGGGGAGGGAGTAGAACATGGCACTTCTTTAAGTGAATTAATCCCAGATTACATGCCCCCAGTGATTATGATGTTGAATCAGACCCAGAGGTGCTTAAGGCACTCATCTTTTCAAGACGCAAGGCATGGAACAATATATGGAAAATCATATATGAGGTTCATTTAGAGGAGATGTCATCAAAGACTTCCCGATTGTCGTCGCTGTTCATCATGCTAGGACTTGGTGGTTTTGGATACCAAGAGATCCATACCGCGGTGAAACAAGTCATCTTCAGGAGGGAGCAGGAGAAAAAGTGTCACAAAGATCTGACCAGGGTGAAACTGTCAGTCAACATCGGGGAATTTGAGGCTACGGTATCCCGAGCTGAGGCTGACTATGCTTCCAAGATGAAGGAGATGAAGCATAAGATCAAAGATAAAGTCGTTCAGAAGATGCACCTTCAGCAACAGTTAGATGCTGTTACTGGGGAACTTGACCAACTCAATAATTCACTGGAGGCAGCTCAAAAAATGGTATGAAAGCCATTGCAGATGCCAAGAAAGCACTCCATCAAGATGAAAAGAGTGAAGTTGGTCGAGTGCATGAGCTTTATGTAGCTGCTGATGAAGCTCAGGATGCGGTTCATCAATTAAAGGATTATGTTTACAGTCTTTTGTAATTTCCTACAAAAGATAAGAGGCTCCAATATGTGGATGTCCCTCTAATTCTTGTGCATCAAATGGAAAGAATGGTTTCATCTTCAATCACTTGTGCACGTATTTTCCTACTACCTGCTTTAAATTTTACCTAAGCCAATGGGCCTAGTAAGCATAGTTTTATTTTTACTAGGATTAATATAAATAACCCTACAAAATTTGAATCTCTTAACTACTCAATATTACCTAAATCATACAAAATGTATGTTTAGTGAGTTGGAACTTGACTTTTATTCATATTTCCTTTGTCTTTTGTGGGCAGTTTATATTTATGCATGTCAGACATAAAAAAGATAATTTTTAAGGTCGAAATAGCTTTGACCAAATGAATTAGAATTGACTCGATTCCTTGACAATTCATCTGAAAACATATTACCGTACTCAAGTATGAGGGAAAAAATGTAAACTACGACTTAAGAATATTTGAATCCGAGGAATGATATGAAAAAGATCTAAAACGCATTAGAAGAATTAGTTCCTAAGAATGAAGTTACCATTATTTAACAAACCCATTAGGGGGTTGAATTATGCAGGTCCACCTAAGGGCATTGGTTGCATAGTCAAATAAATAACATCTTTTGGCTGATAGGTCCGTTATGTAGACTACTTATGCAAGGCCACCTAAGGGCACGTGCTGCATAGTCAGGAAAAAGAACTCTCAGAAATTTACTTTCCAAGTGATAAAAAGATAGTGAAAGATTATAGAGATTCAAATTTTCCAAAGTATAGAGTTTGCTATATGGAAAGAGGTACTTGAATATGGAGAAGATATTTCCAAACAAGATTATCAAAGAACTGGATGGATATCACTCCTTCTAAGGTCTGACCCAAACGTAGGGAAGGAGAATATAAACCATAGACTTGAATACTTTCATATCATGAAAAAGGATATGGGACATGTATGTTAAGGATGACTATTTTTGCGGATCCCTACATATTTTCATTTAAGACATATAAGGACAAAAGATGCTTTCTTCTAAATAATGAAGTTACCAGTATCCAAAAACCCATTAGGGGGTTGAATTATGCAGGGCCACCTAAGGGCATTGGCTGCATAGTAAAATAATAGTATCTTTTGGCTGACAAATCTATTATGGAGACTGTTTATGAAAAGCTTCCTAAGGGCTTGTACTGCATAGTCAGGAAAAATAACTCTTAAAAATTTGACATTTTTGTGACTAGAAGTCAAGAAAAGGGTTATAAAGATTTGAAAATATTTAAGGTTAGGATTATGACACATAAAGATGGGTATTTTACAATGTATGCAGAGATACAGAGATCAATGCTAACCATAATCATGTTGTGACTGGGTCCTAAATGGAAATGTTGGACTTCGCTACGTATCCCATAAGGATGGGAATAAATCCATACATAGTTCTTGAACTACAGTTTAACTTCATGTGGGACAAAAGGATTGGAGATCTTAGTTTAGGGTCTTAGAGCTGGGACCATTATAAGAAATACACAGTGTGTGTTTTCATGGGGAATTTTCAGCCAAGGGACTGAAAGTGGAATTTGGGGTTAGGCCCAAAGACTTGGGGCTGGATTCGAGGGACACTCGAACGTTCCTACATATCCTATAAGGATGAGAATCAAGCCCATGTAGTTCTAGAAATACCCTCTGTACAAATTTGGTTTGTACATATGAAGGGTGAAAGGGGACCTTAGTGCAATGATGGTTTGACCCAAGATAAAAGATTCGGGCATTGCCAGGAGTGAACATAGTCTTTGGAATTTAACATGATTGAAAATCAATGTAAATAATGATTCCCTCTCAGGTGAGGGTATCAAAGAATGTTATAGTTTATTGTCGTACAAGACAAAAGTGTTGTATAGTTTAACGTCGTATATCAAGGACGAAAGTGAACTAATGTAAAGATATTGATTCTAGGGGCGGTTTCGTGAATCAACATCATATGATATGGAGGTGAACCGATGTGAAGAGATTGGTTTTGGGAATGAAACTTGGGAGGTTGCCTATGTACCCAGGCTAGAAGGCAAGGATCAAAGTCTGCATAGTTCAATTAAAGAATGAATTAGTGATCAAGTTGTCCTTGGGGACAACGACCTATAAAATAGTGTTGGGACTTACACATGGTTAGTATCCCAGAGAGAGTGTTATGGTTTAAGTTAGATCTAACCTCACGTGATTCATACTCGGTGTGAGAAACAAGAGGTAGCAACAACCCTAACGATGCACAGACTAATGTCATGTAGGACATATAAAGGGACTATGTAGTTTTAAAGTCTTGCAGTTAGGACTATTGGTGCTGCACAATTTAATGTCATGTAGTAGGGACAAAGTACAGTTTAATGTCATGTAAGACGTATTAAAGGAATTTCTGTACAGTTTAGCGTCATGTAGTTAGGACGATGGGGACAATACAGTTTAATGTCATGTTGGACAAAAAGAGGACTGTGCAGTTTAATGCCATGTAGTGAGGAAAAAAGAGTACATTATTTAACGTCATGTTGGACGTATTGGGGATTTTTTTTCACAGTTTAATGTCATGTTGGACAAAAAAGGGACGATACAGTTTAGCGTCATGTTGGAAGTAAGTGCCAATAGTTTAAGGTCGTATGCCTAGACCGTTAGTTATGAAGTTTAACGTCTTACTGGATGTAAAGGACTTCTATGTAGTTTAATGTCATATAGAAAGGATGATGAAGGGGGACACAGTTTAACATCATGCTGGATGGAGGTGCAAATAGTTTAAGGTCATATGCATTGACTATGGATAGTGAAGTTTAACATCATGTTGGACGTAAGGGATGTGCAAATAGTTTAAGGTCATATGCATGGACCGTGGTTGGTGCAGTTTAACATCATGCTGGATGGTGGTGTAGTTTAAGGTCATACTAGAACGATAATGATATATTTTGTGTCTATACAAAATACTTCTTCAGAAATCTGGCATTGGTTGGAGTAGTGATGAGTTCTCCATCCATCGATATTATTGAATAAGCTCCATTGGAGTAGACCTTATGTATTGAGTAAGGTACTTCCCATTTTGGATCAAGATTGGGAGGCTTATTTCCTGGTATCATTGGAGTTATGAGAACAAATACCAATTATCCCTGAGTGAATGAACGAAGACGAACTTTTTTTGAAAGCTCGTTCTATTAGATTCTGATAGACTTCCAAGTGGTGCAAAGTGAACAATCTTTTCTCATATAACTGTTCCAATTCATTCAATTGCTTTTGATATTGTTCATATGTAGATGACTGATCACAAATGGCTACTCTGAGCGAGGGTAGTTGAACATCAATGGGCAAGACGACTTCCGTTCCATATACCAGTGAATATGGAGTTGACCGCATTGCAGTGCAGGTGGTGGTCCGATAAGCCCATAAAGCATGAAAGATTTTATTAGGACATGATTTCTTATCTTTATCCACCATATTTTGCAGTATATTTGAAAGATTCTTGTTGAATACTTTTATTTAGACATTGGTCGCTTCGTGATACCGAGATGAATGGTTGGATTTGATGCTGTATTCTTGATACAACTTCTTCACCTCGGATGAACAGAATTTGGTGCCATTGTCCGTCAATATGGTATGAGGGACACCAAATCTGGTAATGATGTTAGACTTGATGAATCTAACAATTCGTTTAGAACAGACTTCCTTAAGAGTTATTTCCTCTTCCCATTTGGAAAAGAAATCAGTAGCAGTAAGAATATACTTAAACTGCTTGGCCATAGCTGAAGGGTAAGGTCCCACCACATCCATTCCCCATGTGGCAAATGGCCACGAGTATTTAGCTGTATGAAGCAACTATGGAGGTTTATGAATGAAGTTGGAATGTACCTAGCATGAATGACACTTCTTTGTGAAATCAACACAATCTTGTATCATTAAAGGCCAAAAGTATCCAAGCCTTCGAATCTGATCAGACAATCTATGTCCAGACTGGTGGGCACCACAGACTCCTGCATGCACTTCTTTCATGAAAACCATTGTCTCTTCACCATCAATGCATATGAAGAGAACTCCATCAAAACCATGTTTGTAGATAATTTTTTCTAGGTGATCTAGGATATCATAAAGAGTAAAATTGACCACACGTCACCGGATTTGTTCTTTCTTGGCTCTATCAGGTAGAAGTGTTCCATTTTGAAGGTATTTCCCTGATAGGTGACATCCATCCTGTAGTATGACCATACAGTTCAGGAATGGGACTAATTTCATTAATTTCCTCTGTTCTGATTCGAACATAAGGTGAAATTGCATGACGATGGGAAATACTGATGGTTGTCTCATCCCAATTTGGATCTGCCAGAGATGTGGCTATATTAGCCAGTGCATCAGCTTGAACATTTTGTGATCTTGGGACATAAGAAAATGTCGGTTATGAAGGGAATTCCTCCATTAAATCTCTAACGTAATCATACAAAGGGATTAGTTCTTATTTTTTGATGGAATAACCCCCATTGACTTGTTTGATTACCAGATCTAAATCACCTTTCACCTATAAGTGATTCACTTGTGCTTGAAGCGGCAATTCCAAGCCTACGATGAGAGCTTGGTATTCTTCTTCGTTATTGGTACCAACTACCCACAATAAGAAGGAATAAGGTAACAATGCCTTTTCTGGAGAAATGAGCACAATTCCTAATCCAAAATTGTTGAATTTAGGATTTTCCATTTTCCTCCATGTTGGACTTCTGGAAGAACCATCAAAATACATTTCCCATGCCTGAGGACTTTATTGAATAGAGAAGACTTCCTAATTAGAGAGTTTAATATCTGAAGATGTGTCTTCTAATAAAGGTTGTTCACCTAGTAAATCAGCCAGATCTTGGCCCTTTATTGCCTTTTGAGACACATACTGAATGTCGAATTGCTGAAAAATAACTGCCCACCTTGCCAGATGTCCTGTAAGCATTGGATGACTAAGGATGAATTTGAGTGGGTTATTGAGAGACACCAATTGGACCTAATAATGTTGCAGGTAGTGTCTCAACTTCTGAACTGCAAATATTAATGCCAGGGAGCACATCTCAATACTTGAGTGCCGGGTTTCTGCTTCAGGCATAGTCCGACTGAGGTTGTAGAGGCTGTTTTCATTTCCAGCATCATTCTTCTGAGTAAGAAAGGCACCCAGTGATCGCTCTAAAGCTGTCACTTAGAGGATAAGTGGTCTTCCTTCAACAGGTTGCATGAGTACCGGTGGACTCAAGAGGTGTTTCTTGAGAATATCGAATTCTTCTTAACATTCTTCAGTACACTGGTAAGTGACTCCCTTCTTCATCAATTTGGTGAAGGGTAAAATATTTCCTGCCAAATTGGCGATGAAATGCCGAATATAGGCTAAGTGTCCTTGAATTCCTATTAATTATTTCAAATTTTGAGGAGGTGAGATACCAAGGATTGACTTTGTCTTCTCAGGATCGACTTCAATACCACGATGGCGTACAACAAAGCCGAGAAATTTTCCTGAGGTTACCCCAAAAGCACATTTTAAGGGGTTCATCTTCAAATTATGTTGTCGAAGCTTGCGGAATATGACATCCAAATCATCCAAGTGATTAGAATGTTGTTTGGATTTGACCACCAAATCGTCCACATAGAATTCAACAAACTTCCCTAAAAAAGGTTTGAAGATATGATGCATGGAACACTGATATGTTATTCCTGCATTCTTTAAGCCAAAGGGCATTACCCGGTAGCAAAACACACCCTGAGCGGCTCTGAAGGCTGTGGATTCCTCATCTTTTGGGGCCATTCGGATTTGATTATATCCGGAATATCCATCCTTGAAGGAAAGTGCTTCATAGCCAGCTATTGCATCAATTAAATGTTCTGTAATTGGAACTGGGAAATAATCCTTAGGACAATGCCTATTAAGATCCTTTAAATCGATGCAAACTCTAATTTGTCCGTTCTTATTTCTTACAAGGAAAATATTATCCAACCACTTGAGATATTGAACTTCTCTGACGAAGTTAGCTTTGATAAGATTATCCACTTCAGCTTCAATTTTGGAAGCATAAGTTGGGTGTGTTCTTCTCGCGGCTTGCTTAAATCCTCGATGTTCTTCTGGTAAACCCAAATGATGAGTAGAAATATCAGGATCAATCCCGGCCATATCTGTATAGTTCCAAGAAAATATGTCTTGATTTTTCTTTAAAAAGGAGATATAAATTTCTTGTTCTTCAAGAGTCATGTCCGCACTGATTAAAGTGGGGTGTGGATCTTCTTTTTTACCCAGATTTATTTCTCTGAGTTCATCCACGGTGGTAGAGATACCCTCTTCAAATTATGGAGAAGCATCTCTGAGATCTTTGTATTCTTCTCCAACATGTGTTATTTCTTCCGTTTCTACTTGCATAGTAGATGATGAAGCAAAATTTCCATGATTAGAAGAGATGTTAAAATTTAAAAATCTTGAAGAAGAAGCTTCCATTTCGGACTCGATTGATGATGAAGGGTCTTCCTTGGGTAATAAAGAGGAGATGATGGATTGAGAATTGACATCATTGTTTACCTATGACGTTGCTATTACTTCTTCTGGCCTGGTTGGCGAAGTATAGACTTGCTGGATTTCAGCAGATGAAATGAAGACATCTCCATTTGAGCTTTCATCATTGCCTGGAGGATCACCAATTTCTCCCATGTTGTCTGGATCGATTGCCGTAATTGACATTATGGATCTTTCCATAAAAGTATTTTGATTTGGGTCTATCTTTTCAATTTGACTGATAGGAAACACATAATCTGTACTAACATGTGTAAATGGATTTACTGGAATCTTCTCCAAACCATATGGATCATTAACTTTGGTAATCTACTTTGTTGTGGATTTCTCCCTTCCCTTCATGTGATAGAATTCCACCTCAATGTATTGAGATTCACATGTCTTGAACGGGGCCTTATCACCATACAATGTCCCAACTTGACCATCGAAACAATATTTGAGACATTGATGGTATGATGAAGGGATAGTCGCATGTTGATGTAGCCAGGGTCTTCCAAGCAAGATGTTGAAGGCTGTGTCTTGATCAAAAATCGTGAAATATGAATTGGATACAAGATCTCAAAACCGAGTTCTGAGTGTAACTTCGCCCAGTGGTTCTTGTTCATTTTTATCTTATCCTTGTAACATCATGGTAGAAGGAGATAAATCAGATTCCATGAGGCCCAATCAATGAAGTGTGCGAATGGGCATGAGGTTGACTCCTGAACCATTATCAATGAAATCTCTTCGGACGTCTATGCCATTAACCTTGACAGATAAGTACAAAGGTATAATATGTCCATGCATGACATCATATTCATCTTCATCTGTGATAGATATCACTACATGGCTTTCTGCAGGATTATTCTCTATGTGATAGACTTCAGCTGCAGCAATTTAAGTTTCAAACTCCTGAGGACTTGACAAAGCCTTGATGAGTGCCTCCCGAAGATCTTTTAATAAATTCAAGGCATCCAGAATTGATAACTTGTCCGGTACATGGGCCAGGTGTTTCAATATATCATACTTTTGATCCAAAGTTCTGCATTTACCAATAGAAACATGTGGTTTAGCAGGTGTCTTCGAAGTTTATGATTTGGAGGTTGATGCATCTTGTATCGGGATAGGAGTTGGCAATATTACTGGCCTTGAAAGATCAGAACGATTAGGTCTATTAACTTGTTGAGAGGATGAAGATAGAACCCCTAACCGATCCTCCAAAATAACTATTCCAGGACTGAATTTTCTATTAGTGGAATAATTTGTTTGTTCTTGTTGAGCTCACTGAAGGGCTCTGCCACGAGTTTCTGCTGCATACATAGTTCTAGAAGGGGTAGAATTGGAATAGTGGCTTCTGAAAGATCCACATCTTCCCCTGTATCCTGAGCCTCTAGAACTTCCTCTGATCCCTCTATTTGATATAGGGAATTCGGGCTCATCAAAATTGAAACTGCAACTGACATATGGATATGTTAATTGAATCATATTAACAGAACCAAAAATCAACTCTTCATCTCATGAGGACTCTGCCTGATTAGCCAGTTTAGGCTATGACGTTTGGTGGGACGATGCCCGTAGCTTCGAAGTAGATGGCATGAAATCTTCCAGAGTCAAAGACAGCTTGGGCTTTGAAACATACTCATATTCTTCTAATTTTTCCTCTTTCTTGGAATTATGCCGCCCTTTTGAGGATTTTCCCTATGAAGAGGATTTTGTTGTGGTATTCATGGCAGAAGGCACAATTGGTTTCTTCAATCACGTTCGCAAAATAGCATGAGTTCGTTTAATCGTCTTTCTGACCATCCAATCATCATATTTCTACGCATTTTTCCTTTTAACTTATTGTCATTCGCCTTCCTCCTATGGAACTGTAGCATTAACACATGCTACCTGAGCTGTAGAACCTTTCAGTTTGACTTGTCCCGAGTCTAACATCTTTTTTAGGAGGTATTAAAAGACAAAAAACTCCTGTATGGGATGCCCCAACATCTGATGAAATGGTAAATAATTGGGACGGTCTTCATCTCCTTCCTTGTTTGGCCTCTTGGGCCTCGGTAGCTGAACCAAATTATTCTCCAAGGCCAAAATGAAGTAACCAGGAACTTGTTCATTTCGGAAAGAATAAACTTTACTCTTCAACTCATCAAACTGTTTCCGTCTTTGATCTCTTTGATCATCTTGACGAAACATCCTTTGTTGTTGATGCTCAGGAGGTGGAGCCCTTTGAGAAGATGATGGTTTTGATGTAGAAGAAGGTATAGGTGCTTGTTTAAGCATAACTGTAGCAATCTCTACTTTACCCATTCTCCCTCCTGGAGCTGATGGAATTACACGAGCCTTATCGTTATTATTTATAAGGGAATCTTCAATCTGCTGAGCTATTTAAGTAAGGTCTCAAAACTCTCTTGTGTATTTTAGAGGGATCAACGATGTGAGTAACTCATTACGCAAATTTTCCACACAGATTGGCAACAATTCTTCCCGAGGGAGTTCTAATATTAGAGAATATGTTAATCCTTTCTAGCATGCAATGAAACTTGAGACCCTTTCATTCTCCCTTTTCTTATAGTTTGTAAGATCAAAAACTGTTGTCTTTGGAAACGTTGAGCTGAATTGGAGAAGGAATCTTTGGCGAAGATCCTCCCATCCGGTAATTGACCGGGATTGCAAGCTTATATACCAGAAAAAAGATGGTCCTTGCAAGGTTTGCACGATGCATCTGAGTTTCACTGCTTCCTGCTGCTCCGGAGTTCCCATCATAGGATCTCAACAAGACATTTAATGCGTCAAATGCTGTTCAGGGTCACCTGATCCATTGAAAATAGGGAATACATGGTTCCCAAAACATGATGGGGGAGAGATTGAATGTACCCATTCAGGGTAAGATTTCTTTTCTGATTGAACCTACGTACGCTTCACTTCCATAGTATCTAACCAAGATGTTAATGACTCAATGGTAGTTATTAACTTTTGAGAAACATCCGGTTGAACTTGGAATTGAACAGGTGCACTGACTAGATCTTGGATAGGTATTGCAGTTGGTACTACAACTGATGGGAGCACTACCAATTGTTGTTGCACTTGACCCGTAGGATTATACTTGTGAGGGTGTACTGATAAAGGAGGATATTCTTGATCCATCTCAGTAGCTGCAACAAACTCCCTTTGCTGATTGACTCCAGCACGCTTATGAGGAAGACTACGTTGAAGTAGTTCTCTATTCAACCTCCTCAATTCTTTCATTTCTTCCTCTTGTTGTGCAAATCTTTGCTCTAGTGAGAGCGATTGGCCTTCTCCAGGGGAAGGATATGTAACCTGATTCTTTCCCTTCCCCTTGTTTGACCCCTTTCATAGAGGGGGAAGTGAGTTATTTGAAGGAACACCCAGATTTTAGGTAATCCTTTGATTTCGTGTATGCACACCTTTTTCATTTGTGTCTGTGCGTACAACTTCTTGAATAGTAACCTCTTCATCTGATCCCTCTGAGTGAGCCTCATCTGGTGGATGAGAAACAACGACATTGATGACATTGATTGATGCGTAATTTATCGCATCCATTATATCATCATTTCTGTGATATTTTCTTCTACCATGTCTTTGATTAGACATTGCCTTTTGTTGATTCGATCCCTCATGAACTTCTTGGCGAACCGTAATTTGGAGAGAATCTCCTGATAATTTGGCTCTTCGTTCCTCTTGAGGCTTCTTCCCCAATCGAGAAAAGACCGACTTTCTCTGAGGAGGGGGTTGATGATTTGAAAAAGTCCCCAGTCCGGTGGACTGGGGTTGTTCCTGCTGTCTTTTCTCAACTCCATGAATCCTATTCATTGATTCCGAGGGTTGGGTTAAGAGTCCCCAGTATGGCGAGCTGGGGTGGCTCTTCACATGCTATGTCCGAGACTTTCTTAAAAGCTCTTCTGATCTTGCGGACCTTGGTTCGAAAATTAGTTGTATTCATCAATCGACATCCACTTTGATCACCTGGCTCGAAAGACCGTTGAATGATTTCCGAAACTTCTGTCACTTGATGATGTGCTTGCTCCATACGAGATTCATGTTCAATATTCTCATTTGCTTGATGAAGGAGTAATTCAACAACATGTTCTCTATATTCTTGATTTTGAGATGAACTAATTGAAGCCTATTCTTGGGGAAACTTTTGATTACAAACAAAACCCATTGACTGTGGATGGGCACAAACAATAACATTACATGAAACCATTTTCGGTGGGATTTGCTGACTGAAGAGCACAATGAAATGTAGTGCTCCATTAACACCCCATCCTCTTACATGAATACCAGATGAAGCATTGGAAAATAACTATCGCAATATTCTTAGTGCGCCAAGGCATGAACGCTGAAGGGATCTCTACTGCTTTTCAGCCTTCGGATATCTAGAGACTGATAGAGATGCCAAGTCAATTTGGCGTTGTAACCAATATATTATCTTAACATGATTTTCATATTCATCGTAAGATAATAATTTATTTTTCAACTGACAAAGAGTTTTCCATATGTTGAGATGAATATCATGAATCCCATCTTCCGTCAACATCTCTCAAATGTCATACTGAGAGTCAGCTAAAGGCCAAAACATGATTGGCACTTCTCTTTTCGCCAGTTGTTTTCTCATGTTCATCATTTCCTCTTTATCATTCAATGAATATTCTTCTACCTGTTTTGACGAGAGCTGGTACTTCCTTGTTGCTTCATTGGATTCAATAGGATTGGTAGAGAAATCGCTGATCAAACTAGAAGATGCATGACTTAGGGGTGGTTCGGAGAATGACCTACACCCTGGGATATCTTCTGATTGAGAAAGTATTTCACCTGCTAGCGATGAAGCATCAGACATGACTGGTTTCTCATTCTCAAGTGCCTCAATATAAGAGGGCTTTATCGGCACTACATTGTCCACTGGGGCATTTTTTGGGCAAAGTGCATCACTACTGCGAAGAGGAAATTCGCAGTGAAATTCATCATCATGGAGAGGACCACCATGGCAGGTTACAACAAAAGATAATATCTCTTTCTCCTTGGTCTTCTGACCACATAGAGGGTTCTTGTGGCTCTCATCTGAAGATGAAACTTCGAGATTGACCGAATTGTCTTGAAGTAAGCCTTTATGAGGAAGTGTCTGTTGAAGACATTCGGAATTAATGTTCCCACTATTGGGAAATGAGGGAGTAGAATCTTGAATTCCAACAGATAACTGTCTGAGGGCTTCATGAACTGTAGCATCGAGCAAAGCCTTGTTACAGATTGCATCTTGATCTCTTGACTGTGCTAGGCGGGTCTTCTTCTTAGACGCCTTCTTACTCACCTTGGAAACCACTTGTTGATGAAAGTGGCTTCTCTGAGCAGGTGTATGTGCCTGATCAGGAGAGATGGCTAGGTTAGGCTGATGATCTCTACTAAAATCAGGTGTATGTTCCTAACTTGGTTGCCCGTATGATATGGGGGAGTATGCCCCACAACCCTCTTGGACAAAAACAGATGTGTGTGTCCGTTCCGGAGTGAACTGTTGATGTGTCACTCCACTGGTAGGGATAGAGTTATGTGTCTTTCCCTGAGATGCCGCTAAAGCTCTTATAATATCCTGGAAAGCATCCAGAATATGTGTAGGGATTTTCTTCTACTCTTTCACCATTGATAGAATATTCTTGGTGACTTCAGCTACCAGAATGGGGATATAAGTCCATTCCGTGCTTGGAGTAGGTGTGTGTTCCTGATCTTGTCCTCCTTTTCCTGTCAATGAATCCTGACAATACTCAAGTGTGGGGGAAAATAATTGGGTCTGCCTCCTGTTTGTCGCCGGAGGATTCCGACTGACTTCTCTTGGTGCTACCAAATGAGACTGTTGGTAGGATTGATCAATACTAGTAGGTGTATGTTCCTGCTGATTGTACTTCACTGAACGTGGTTGACGAGCTCCATCATATGTAGTTAGATGAGCCTACTGACTAGCTGATGAAGTATAAACAGGTATATGTTCTTGCCTATATTACTCCGCCAGAATTTCCTGGCGGGATTGGCATGATTCTTCCAGACGAGTCTGCTGGACAACGGAATTAAAACGGGTAGGTGTGTGTGCCCGCTCATTGCTTGCCACCAAGTTAGGTTGGTGTACTTCTCCGAAAATGGCAGAGATAAGAACCTGCTCACTGTTAACCAAATTTCGCCTCTGGCGATTCTTCTTGCCTGCTCGGGTTCGAGGAACCTGAGCCGAATGCCTGGAGTCGGTACCCTCATCATGTTGAGGGTGCACTGCCACATGAGTCTGGCAGAGATTGTTAATGGGAGCCCCCGGGAAGGACTCATTTCTCCTTGAATTAAGGCCCAGAGGGACTTGATCATTCATCTCCTCAGAATATGGGATTTAATGGTGATTGTGTTCTAGGGATAACGACCCGAAATGGTTGGAGATGGTGGTTAGGACTGCCTGCTTCTTGATCACTGGTCGTTGCTGTCCGGACGACCATGGTGAATTATTCACTTGGAGGGCTTGTCGGGAAACCTCTAGAGTTTGAATGGTATCATGTTGACAGTACTCCTTAACCAGAATGTTTGATACCCAGCGTTGAAGACGCTGAGTAGGTGATGTTATCCTCAGAGTAGACGATGATCCAGTAGGAGTAGCAGTAGTGGCATTTGTAGCAGCGGTATTCACATGTTTGAACATGAGAGCAGCCATTTCTTAGAATGCAGAAAATCTTGGAAAAGAGTTCCTGTTTGATATAATAGACGTAATCAAGATAAATTCATCCACTACATCTTTTGTATGAGAACATATGTCAATGATTGTTTTTGTTGTCCCTCTCATTGAGTTTTAAATAGGGGCCTAACAAATAAGTAGAACATTATTTTAACTTGGTTAAGGATTCACGTCGGGTTCACCATTTTTTGTTTCCCTATGGAATTGGGTTGATCTCATTGATTTAAGGTTCAAACATTTCAATAGGTTTCTAACTGTTTTGTTCATAGAACTGGAAACATCCAATGATTCCATATCCATTTGGACCTACTTTCCAAAGGTAGGCTCTCATTAGTTGTGGACTGATGAGGCTTAGGAATTTGCATTGGTCGAGAGGATGGGAGGTCGGACTCATCACACATTTTTTAGGGGAATTATTGTCTACTCCGAGACTCTCTTTATAGATTTAAGTTATGTTCGTGAATCCTTATTACATTACCACGTATCTAAAGAGTTTTCCTTTAGATCTGACAATCAATGATTGATATGCAGGAAATTTAGAGAATCTTTTATATTTATTCGAGGTTCTTCATCGATAGAGAATCATCTGTATTTGTTTAGAGATTATTAGCCTATGGTATCCTTCCATACATGAAAGTCTCTTGGTCATTATGATGGCCATACTGGTTTTAAATCCACTCAGTGGGGCACTTGAAGTTTATTGTCATTCAGAAGGACATTGATTATTTCAGAGTTGGTATCGTACCTGTAGATGGGCTACCTACGTATCCTTTGTTTTTTGGAAAAGGAATTAGAAACCACGTAGTTAGAGTAAGGGAGTATAATGTTTATGCATTATTGATGGCTCAAAGAAAGATGTCATGATTACATTTACACTCTAAGCTCACGTGAGTGATGCTCGGTGTGAGAAACAAGAGCTATTGGTGAAACCAGACAATTGTGCCACGAAAGATGCAATGATTTGGGGCTTACGTGTGTATGACTGCCCAAAATATATGAGGATTAAGATTTACTTTAGGGAAGAAATCCAGGAACAGGGTCCATAAAGGTATATGTGCTTCATGGAGATTTGGATACTCTAATCTCGAGGATTACTCCTAAGGAAGATGCCCAAGTTAAGAGGGGACCTATGATTGGGTTTTACTCCTGAGAAGGAAGCCCATATGAAAAGTAAATTAAGATTGGGGATTACTCCTAAAATGAGGCCCAGGTTAAAGGGATTTTAGAATTAGAGGGACTTGGGGCTTACTCTTAAGGAGGAGGCCCATATTTGAGACTGGGGCTTAATCCTGAAAAGGAATCCCAGGTTAAGAGAATTATGGTTGGGGATTACTCCCAAAGAGGATGCCCATATTTGGGAATTTTATGATTGGGGCTTACTCTTGAAAAGGATACCCAGACTAGAGGACTTGGTGCTTACTCCAAAGGAGGATGCCCAAAATTAATGGGAATTATGACTGGGTCTTATTCATAAGGATGATGCCCAAAATTAATGGGAATTATGACGGGGGTTTATTCTTGAAGAGGAGGCCCAAAATTAATGGGAATTATGACTGGGGATTATTCTTGAAAAGAAGGCCCAAAATTAAATGGAATTATGACTGGGGCTTATTCCTGAAAAGGAGGTACAGGTTAAGGGGTTATCTCATCTTAAAGGATGAGGTTTAATAAATGAAATCTCAATCTTTAGTGACATAAAGATGTGTAAATCACTATGTTTTGAGATATTTTCCACAGAGTTCCTTTCAGATAAGGAAGTCAAATCAAGAAATCATGCCATAAATGACTTTGAAGAGTGTCTTGAAGACTGAATATTGAATAGGAGAGGTGGAATGGAATAAGAGAGATGAAATGGGATGGAAAGGCACCCAAAAAGGCAGGGGCGCGCAAGTCCTGACAGGCACGTAGGTATTGTGTGGGCGCGCAAGTCATGGGCGCGCAGGTATACCTGCGCGGCACATGGTTACTTGCACGATTGTTAACCAGTAGGGTAACACTTGGGTGATCCTTGACCAAAGCCTTTAGAATTGTCCTGAGGTACTTCCAGAAGAGGGGTTCACAAGTATTGTTGAAGAAGTAGGGAGATGCGCAAGTATGTTCATTTCCCTTAAGAGTAAAACACCTTAGGTGCGCAAGTGTTAGTGAATTCTAACACTAATACCTTACTCCTCTTGTTTAGACCTTCCATTCTAGGTAAAGAATTACCTTATAAGTGTTTGGAAGGCTTGAAGAAGAGACTTGGGAGTTCAGAGCTCTGTATCTGAATTCTAGAAAAATTCCTCCCGAAATGGGGGGCCCACTGGGGCTATTTATAGGCTGGAGAAGAACCCGGGCGGTTTTCACCTAGGTCCCACAGGTGACTTGCGCGACCAACTTCGGCACACACGTGTACTTGCGTGACCATTATAGAACTTGAGAAACCCTTGCGCAATGTTATTCTTATTCCTTCCACTGTCAATTTATGATATTTGTCCAAAGGTTTAATCACTTCGAGCTAAGATATCCCCCCTTTCCAATCATTAGACTCTGTGATGAAAGGAGCGTCAACAATGTTGAATATGACAACGAAGTGGTGGAATGATTAAGTGTTTATGTAATGGGATTCCAAAATAGTGTTGTGGAATCTTATTTATAGTATCGTGGAATTTTAGAATATCTTTGTATTGGTTTATTGTGGTTTTCAATAATTATATGGTACTGGTAACCATTAAAAGTGATTGAAATAATTTTGGAAAGCAAATGATATGAGCACAATGAAGGTATAAGTATAAAATAACATGTTGGATATTATTAATGAGTTCATGACTGATACAAGGACAAAGTGATATCATGATTTCAGTATATATAATTTTTGGGATTTTGGTATGTGGATGGAGTTAACTTCTGACATCATTCATGTTTTCACTAAGGATCTATGGTAATTCATGTTTCAAGAATACATGATTAAGGTATTCACATGTTTCTAATGTGACCAACAAGATATATGTTATGATATATGGGGGATACAAGATGGTATTAACTTTCTTGTTATATAACCTTTCAAGTAATAATTTTCTTTATACTGTGAGTTTGGATAAAAGTATTTTGGATAAGCCTAAAGGTTGGAATGTATTAAGTTGGACATCAGATAGTATTGTTTAAGGCTAGAACTTTTTTTTATATTATTTATGGAACGTTATAATGGTATAGTTTTATAAAAAGGACAACCGACAAGACGGGCGACAACCCATCACATCAGACAAGGCTATGGGAATCGAACCCACAACCGAAGTGCGATAGGCCTTTATTGCCTACCACTGGCCTACATGAAATCCCTGGTTAGTATAAATTAGGTTAATTTTATTAAGAGGTATGATAGATGAAGTATAAGTCCATTTTTGGAACCATATATGATTAATATCACCATATATGGACTTATGTATATCTGATAACTTTTGCTAACCTTTTGTTTGAGACAGATGGAATCACCCATCATTCTATCACATGATCTGAAAACACTTCACGAAATGAAAAATTCAACTTCATTTCTTTAAGATATGAATTGGAAATTGTTCAAGGAATGACAAACAACAAGATTGTAAAAAAATCAACTATGTATTTCTTCTAATTCAAAATTTTCAACTTTAGGGAAATGATCTTGAAAACCAAAAACATTGTCCAAGTACCCTCATATCTAATGAATTAGATGGTACCTTAGATCATCACAAATTTATGGATTTATGATTGTTGGTTTTTTCATATCCATGTTCTCTACCACTCTCCATCAGAACATGATGGTTAGATTTCTCTTCCATATCCATATTTTCACCTATGTTATCCTATGTGGAAGCTCAGTGATGAGTTAATTTGTGCAACTGTTACATTTCATACTTTATTTTTTAAAATTAAGTTTTAGTATTCCTTTTTACGATGTGGTTTTCTATGAAATAAACTTTGAAATAGTAAACCGTTTATAAACCCGACGAATTTCGAGGGAGAAATTCATTTTAAGGGGGGTAGAATGTAACACCCCGAAATTTTATGAGAAATATTATTTTTAATTTTATTTATGTCTTGTATTTTATGCTACACCAAGATTATATTGCGCTGTACGCAACACCGTATTTGCTTGTAGTATACACAACACCATTATTGGCTTGTTTTACGCACAATTTCAAGTTATTTTGATATAATTAAACACTGAATATAGATTTTGTTCAATGAAATAATATTATATTATGTTATATGCAACACCAAAAGAAAATTTCATGCAACACTAACTTGGGTTGCGTTACACGCAAAAGTGACCTTCCTCGATAGCTTGCGTGGTACACAATACCGAGTTTCACTAAACAAAAATATATTATTATTATGAACTAGCCATTATGAATAGTATTAATGAAATTTTTAATTTTATAACATCATAATTCATCTTACACATTTTCTAGAACATGGTATGAGAACAAAACCAATTTTGTGTATAAAGGATGTATTTTTAAAAAAATGCAGTTTTGCCACCTTTTGATGACACACCCATTTTAAATATAATTTTTGACAATTTTATAAGTTCAATTTGAAAAAATAAAATAACTATTTTGAATCAGGATATAAAAATTTACTTTGGATAAATTTTTCATATTTTTATGATAACTTTCATATTTTGATGAATAGTAAAAATTTGCTAAATTTTACTTAAAATAAACTTTTTTCATCGGGATATTTTATTTTTATAAATTATAATATTGTATGGTTTTAAAGTATAAATAGAATATATTTTTACCATTTAATATAATGTATTTTATTATCATTAATTTTACATTGAATTCATTGGTAAAAACATTTCAATTTTTTGCAATGTTTTAAACAGAAACCCGTTTTTTCGACAACAAGATTAATTTTAAATTAATTAATACAACTTCTGTGTTTTGAATTTGGAAAAATGGATTCCATATTTGGAATCTGTAGGTCCAAATTATGTTAATAGACTACTTTTATTTTTGGTCATTATGAATAGTAACTACTGTAATTTTTTTTTACCATAGTTAAAGGTAAAGTAGGTAATTAATGGTAAACATAATATTATTAAATTACCCTAAAACTTGTATTAATATAATTGGATGATTATAATTCGTCCTAAAATATACTTGGGTCGAAATGGTACCTATTGGAACCCACTTGTATGTGATTAAGACCTTTTATTTTATTTCTTTTAAAGAAAAGTTAAATATGAATCCCTCAAAATTTAGTAATTAAATTATTTTTAATATAAGGATATACTGAATATAAATTAGAGTATAAATACTAAATTTAAAGATAAAATGTTTTTATTTATCATGGAAATTTATTTGTAATTTTTAAGAAATATATAATTACCTTAATAGCATATACATTATTGATGTAGAAATTATTTATTATTGAAAAATCAATAATATAGTTTTTATTAAAATACAAATACCCATCAAAATACCCAAAAACTTGAAAAAAACTTATTTTTAGAGTACATCTACACAATAATCATCCATGTTTCTACTTTTGGACTATTTGGAGCCTTATAAAACAGATTATGACATTTATATTATATTATTTTAAATGATGTCAATGTTGTCACCTTCATAATTTAATAAATATAACATTTTAAAAGTTTGTTTTTTTAGAAGATAAATTAGACTAAAAGTATTATTATGAAATATGTTATATTTATCTTCGTCATAGTATTTTATTTTTAATTTATATGCTAAAAATAAGTATATTAACTAATTATACAACAATGTTGTAGTAATTATTTTTTTAAGATAAATATCAAATAAATGGTTTTAAAAATATTAAAATAAATATTATCTGAACTAATTAACGTGATACAAAATTTTTTTATATGAATATGACATGTTAAGAATATATTTAATCTTTTGGTTCGAATATATCTGCTGTGTGGATTTTATTTAAATTCAATTAAGTGAATAATGTCAAAATTGACACTATTGATATTTTATAAAAATAACATATTATTAAATTGTTTAAAAAATCACAAAAATATTTAAAAATTACAAAGTTAAATTTATATAGTCTAATATGTCATAAAGTATCATAATATTGACAATTCACAACACATAAGTAAGTATTTATAACCATTTAAGATTTAGAATATTATCACCACAAATAAAATTAAATTGATAAAATAAGGATAAATATAAATGATAAGGTTTAAAATAAAATAAAAACATGTCTAAATTTGATTGGTTGATAATATTAAGACCCTATATTATCTCATATTATAATTTTATTCACTTTGGATGTTTTTAAATGAGGTTTTATTTTATTATAAATTAATATTTTGGAGGTTTCCAAAAGTGCCCCTCTACTCTCTTATAAAAGGGCACCTCATCCATCTTCTCTTCAATCCATTTTGAGACTTCAAGCTACAAAATCCCCTAAATATTCCTCTTTTCAATCTCTCTAGTTACATTATAGAGGATATTGCCTTTTCAGAAGACCAATTCTAGTTCCCTAAGAGGATGTTTAAAGGAAGCACTTTGAGGAAGAGGTAATATCTTATACCGATTCTTTCAAATTTATTTCATCTTATACTTCCTATTATTTAGTTGTTTCATTATAAAGTAATAACATCAGTATCAATCATATTATTATATGTTATTATAAATATGAAACATCCCTATTTCACCTTCTACCCATCCTACGAAAAACGAAATCACCACGCGTGCGTACGTACGGAATACCGTCTCCACGCCGTTGTGTAATATTTTTTTCATCACCATCATACTTGGATGAGTACAATTATGGAAGAAATTACTATATATGATTATTTTAAAGTTATTTTTATTCTGAAATATTACACACCATACACTTCAATACAATTCAACAATCATGAGAATGATATCATCGCTCGTGCGTACGTACGACCTACAGTCCCCACGATATGATGCGATTCATTCTACATGATCTTCATTGAAGAAGGATTATATAAATGAATTTAATGAATTAATATTTTATATATTATACTAATACAATTATTTTAATGATATAACTATAACCTAAAAAAGAGTAATAATAATTTATTCGACAAAACATGCATAATAACATAAAATAGTTAACACCCGAATAACGAGTAAGAATGAAATTTTAAAAATAAACCGATAATAATATGACCATATATGATATCATAAAAATAAATATGATTCTGGAATAAGTCAATGTAATTATTTAAATCATTATGCAAGAGTTTCAGATACATACAAAGCAATCAGACCTAAGGTAAAGGGTAACTTTTCCAATCTCGTTTCTATCTAAGATTGTTTATTTGTAAGTATTTAAGGGGGTTATATTTATCATCCATGTCCATGACTTATAAAACTATTTATTTAAACCGTTATTTCCATGTATTTTTAAGTCATTTTGACCCTTTGTTGACTTTTACCACATGGTATGGAAGTAATTTTTCTTTTGATTACCATACGAGGTAGTTTTTGACTTTTCCTGTAGAAAGTACAAGGAGAATATTTTTTTAACTTATATGGCATGAACAGATTTTTATGCTTTGAAAACACCTTATTTGCATGAATCTTATTCTACAATATTTCATTATTATTTTAAACAAAATTTATTTCTTTTAAAATTGCACGGAATTTGGAGAAAAGAAAATGATTTTGTAGAAGAAAGGATATTTTTTAAAGAATTCATTTCAAGTGTTTATTCAAAACAAATTCTATCTAAGATTACATTACTTAATATGTTTATGCTTCCAGTATAATGTTTCTATTATATACATGGTTTTATTTAGTTTACGATGAAATGATATCCATTGTTTTATATGGATTTTGTTATGATGGGATGATGTTTATGAAACCCATTTTATTCGTTGGGTTATGATGAATGATTTATATTTATTTTGTGGAACACATAAGAATGATTTAATTATGAGATGGGTGGGACCTATATCTCCATATAATGCATTGGGTAAATATTTATATCTCATGAGATAAACATGGATATAATGACAAGTAAATCGGTTTCATTAATACAGGGCTGGAATGGCAAGTAAACCCTGTTCAGTAATGGAATCTGTCCACTATGATGGTCTTGGAAGCATTGCCTTGGATACTATGGAAATAATATCATGTGATTAATGGGTTTCCACAATTACATGTTTCATTCCTATGCTATTTTATCATGATTAATGTTCCATTATGATCTATGCCTTACATACTACCAATATTTATCTCACAACTCAAGATTTTGATTTTTAAACTTTATGTTAATGTTTTTAAGTTCAAATGTATATGGTTTGTTTTATTTTATCTATGATTAGCCTTACTGAGAATTTGAGCTCACACATTATATGTTTTCTTTTCCCCAGGATATAAAGAAGGGTTTTAGGTAAGAAAAGAAAGGGAAAATCATTACGAGAGATGTTCAAGATCTTTCACCATGATTAGAGGATTATGTTCTGAGTTTCCAAAGACACTAAACTATTAAGGTCCTTGGGTGTCTATTTTTGTTATGTATTAATTATTCCGCAAATGTAATTTAATTTCCAAGTACATCAAGCTTGGGTATCTACAATTCCTCACTGTCCCCCTATAGATGGGGATGGTGAGGGTATCCTAGATCATGTATCAATCAGTATAACCACCTTCCTATGTTTGTGGAATCATAAGAAGTCCTTCTGATAAATTAAGGAAAATCCCAATAGGGAATTTTTATTCCATAATTACAAGTAGTATTTATCATAATTCATTACACGGGTTGGAAATAATTGAACACTCACCACCCAACCCAAACATATTCTATAGAAAAAAATAAGAATTGGGTGTAGGGAGATTTTGAGTGACTGAAAACGGAAAATTAAAATAAATAATCTATTAGTAATTCATTTTCATTCGGTGTTAAAAATTGAATTAAGAATTGACACCATAAATATACGAAATGAAAGGATTTAATTCATTTAATGAAAAAAAATCAAATAAATCTCAAGGGACCAGTCTCCACCTTTCCTGATCACTCAAAGGATGTTACCCTTCATGGATGGGGAAGTCGATTTTATTTGGGAGAGGGGAGACATCGTAGAATAATTAAAATAAAATAAATGGAATGTAGGGAATTTAATCTGCAATAGGGCATCATATAGAGATTACCTCATTGATAAACTCCAATAAAACACCACTATAATATCATTTATATGAATGGGAGGTGATTCTGGGAATCATAAAAATCTATTAATGTGTTCCAAGATAGAATGGGTAATCAATTGGTGTTTAATGGTTTTTACAGTGATGACCTGTCATAAATCAGTGTTTATACTATCTGTTCGAGAATTTACACATCATGAAATTGGTGTAAAAGAATTGTAATGTGTGGTGTTGTATGTTTTATTGATGATGTGTAATTATTAACATCCTATGAATCTCACCTATTACATATCATATAAATAACTTACATGACATGTATTATTTATTTTCTAAAGGTTTCAACTAGTTTTAGACTAGTTCCTCATTTTTGAAATCTGGGAGTGGTCCTTGACTGTGTTACATCTTCAATATATCTTCACAAATATAGTGTTGAGAAAATTGAAACCATTATCAACCAGACCCTAATAGAAGAAAAAAGAGAAGTGGTGTTCCTCCATATTCTGATGTGGATAGCTGGTGAAGTTCTCCTTAAACCACTCCCAGTACTCAAAAATCATCTCTCTAGTTGATCTAAGAATAACATAGATCTAATTTTGGATAGCTATGCACCTAGATATCGGAAAAAACCTTTACGTGAAGCATATTTAGATATCTTCCCTGTATTAAACCTCTCATGATAGTAGTCTGCATACCCATTCCCTTTTCACTCTCTCAAGTGAGAATGGGAATTCCCACCACTTTACTTATTCCTCCACAAGTCCTCGAAGTTTTCAATTGGAGAAAGTATTTGTGAATTACTGACTATGTTGATTTGGGTCTTCTCCTACAAGAAAATAGAGTTTAGAAAGAATTTGAATCATGTTAGTGAACAATTCAAAATTATTATCTAAGGTAGGGATAACTAGTTTATTTTTCTTGTAAGTGAATTATAGTTCATAGAGATCATGCAAATTCTGGTTGGGATTGCCGGCTATTTTTGTAGTTTAAGAGTGATTACTAAAAGTGTCACTTGAATATCTGAGTTGCATTTACTCAGAAATATATTTTCAATTTTTTTCTCAACTGGTCTAGTGTTCATTCAATTTCTAAATCAAATTAAATTAAATGTTCAATTTAATTATGGGTTATTTAAATTTTAAAAATTTATGGTTTTTGGTGTTCTGAGGTACTACCACATTGGAAATAGTGCTATGTTTGATGCATTCCGACCGGGGGGAATTAAAACGATTCCTCATGATAAATCAAGGAAATTCCCAATTTGGAATTTTTATTCCCTAATTAACAATAGTCTCTGTCAAAATTCCTCATATATGTTGGAAATCACTAAACACTCACCACCAAACCCAAATTAGTTCTGTGGAAAACAGATAGAAATTATGTGGAGGGATATTTTAAAAAATTGATCAAGTAAAATCAAAATAAAGATTATAAAACAAACGTAGTATCATTCTATAGTAAAAACGAATGAAGAATTGATATTAGAATGAAAATGATAGAAAGGATTTAATTCATTTTAGGAATCAAAATCAAACAAAGGTCAAAGGTTCAGCTTCCCCATTTATTGATCACTCAAAGAAACTACCCCTCTATGGATGGGGTATTAGAGTTGATTTAGGATAAGGGATACCTAAAAAAATGAAAAAAATAAATTAGGGAAATAAATCTGTAGTTGGCCGTCATCTAGAGCTCCCCTCGCTGATCGATTCTCTTCATTAAACCATAACCTATTATTTATAGTAATGAAAGGGGATTTAGGGTGTCATAATGACCCATGCATGGGTTTTGGGATAGAATGGTTCATCAATGGGTGTTTAATGATGTTTTCACTGAAGACCCATCATAAATTAGTGTTTCGACTATCTATACAAGACTTTACACATCATATAATTTGTGTACATGGAATTTAATGTGTGGGGATGTGAGTTATCTCTGACCTATTTAATTCTTCACATAATATGAATATATCAAGTTACAAATTGTGTAAATGACATACATGAAATGTAATCTTTATTTCAACTAGGTTTCACGTAGTTTGAGTCTAATTTCTCATTTCCAACCTCCGTGTTTGATCCTTGACTATGATGAATCTTCAATATATCTTCAAAAATATGGTTTCAAGAATATTGTGATCATTATCAAGAATTTATTGATAAAAGAAAAAAATAAGTGGTGTTCCTCTATATTCTGATGTGGGAAGCTTGTGCAGAGTTTCTTGAATCATTCACAGTAATCATAAATTGTCTCTTCAGTTGATTAGTGAATAACATAGAACTCTATTTGGATATATGTTCTCCTAGATGTCGGAAAAAATTTCAGGAAAAATATTTGGAGATATTCCCAGTCTTGAATTTCTTCTATTGGTAGACTATATAACAATTCCTTTTCCTCTCCCTCAAGTGAGATGTGGAATTCCCTCAACTTTTCTTATTCCTCTACAACTCTGTGGGGTCTGAAACTAAAGCACACATTTGTGAATTAATTAATGTGTCTATTTGGGTATTCTCCTCCAAGACCATGGACTTTTGGTAAAATTTGAATCATGTTAATGCACAATTCAATATAATTCTCTTAGGTAGGGATGACAAGTTTATTTTGTTGTTTAACGAATTGATGTGCCCACAGATCACGTATGGTCTTCTTGGGATTGCTATCCATTTTTATTGTTTCAGAGTGACAACTAAAAGTGTCACTTGAATAAGTGAGGTTGATTTCTTGAAAATCTATTTTCAATTTTTTCCTCAATTAGGCTAGTGTTCATTTAATTTCTAGATTAAATTGAATTAAATTCTTAATGGAACTATAAGTCAATTGAAATTTTGAAATTTGTGGTTTTTTGTGTTATGAGGTAATATATCTTTGAAAACGTTGTTAAGATTAATGCAATCGTATTGTGAATCATAGAAAAATATAAAATTATTATTACGTAGAATAATATAATAGTTAACCTAAGTAATCTCGTAAAGAGGAGTACATACAACAAAATATTGTCACTTTTTATTTATTTTCAGAAAATTGGTTTTTGTTAGGTTTGAAAAATTGATGATAGAAAGCACATTAAAATGATTCGATTCAGCTAATGTAAGTTAGTATTAGATTGGGTTTGTATGGACCATAAGAAATGTTATCTTGGTTTAAAATTCATTCCCCTTTTCCCTCAGCTAAACTGGTAAGAGGGAGAGTCCTCTTTTGATTCCTCCCTCTCCCTTAGTAGATTGGTATGGAGAGGGTATCCCAAATAAATATAAATTAGTCGACACTACTTTTTGTGTTTGTGGAATTATAGTGAGTCCATTTGATAAATTAAGGAAATTTCCAATTGGTAAATGTAATTATCTAATTAATAATAGTCTCCATCATGATTCCTCACACGTGTTTGAGATTTCCTAACACTCACTACCCAACCCTAATATAGTCTATACGAATTGGGTGGAGGGAGATTATGAATCAACGACCAAAGAAAATAAAAATTAAGAATCCAACTCTAATGTAGTTTCATTATGTGTTAAAAACTGAATTTAGAATTGATACCATAAAGTAAAAAAAGAAATGAATTGATTCATTTAAGTAAAAAAACTCAAATAATGCTCAAAATTATAGCCTCCACCTTTACTAATAACTCAATGGAACTACCCCTCCACAAATAGTGAATTCTACTTAATTCAGGACAGGGGACTCATCACAGAATGAAAAAAATAAAAGAAAATGAAAACATGGAAATTAATCTGCAGTAGGCCGTCATCTAGAGCTTACCTTTCAAATCAATTCTCTCTAATCCACATCTAGAATTTTATTTATAGGCATGAAATGAGATTTTGGGTGTTATAATGGTCTATTAATTTGTTTTGGGATAGAATTGATCATCATGGGCATTAAATGGTGTTTCATATAGGTTTCTCCCACTTTTAGCCCGGTTCCTTATTTTTGAGCTATAGGTTTGGTCCTTGACTATGTTACATGTTCAATATATCATCAAAAATCCATTTTAATAGCATGCCACTCCATTGTGGGACAAAAATGTTTTTCCCTTGCATTATTTTTTTTTTCATTTTTATTCAAAATATATTTCCTACCAAAAAATATAGAAATAATCAAAAATCGGAATTTTTAATCAAATAATTTATACAAACATTCCATTTTATATCCAAATATCATGCATTAAATTCTTCTTTAGATAAATTAAAATATATTTTTAATATAAATATTATAATTATATATATATTAATACTTTTTATTTATTATTTTGTCAATGATAAGAATAGAACAGATAAAGATCCACATTTATCAATAGTAAAAAAAGTATTGATAAAGGACACACATTTATTAGAACCATTGTTAGCTCTAATAGAAGTTACCTATATTACAGGTTTTAGCTAGAAGGTAAAAATGTATCCCATTTAGCAATGATTTTTGTTTCACTATAATAAAACCAAGTGTTGTGTAAGACTAGATTTGGGTACGGAGAAAATCCATCACATGACATATATCAAGTATCCATGGATGAATTCAATTAATATCAATGGTGAAATTGATGAATATTTGTGAAGTAACTAGAACTGCTTGGGGTGATGTTGATGAAATTTGTGATTCTCACATGGGGAATTTCAAATCGCACTAAGGACCTCTAAGAATTCTTCTATAAATAAATAATCTATTCACTATGTTGGAGAGATCATATCCTCTCGCTCTTAGAGGATATTTTATGTGATCACTTTATCATTAGATGCATTTTATCATTCTTTTTCATTATTTTTTTTGTAATAACACCTGTGATGGCACACTGGGCCAATGGTAGTTGATCCATGGATAACTCTTCCACCCATGTGATTAATTATAGTTTCAAAAAATAAATTTATTTTAGTTTAATTCTCTATATGATTATATTATTTAGATACTCTCATTTGACATTTCATTTAAAATATTCTTTACCGTTTCACTAGTTCCAAACACAAACTTCTTGGGAACTCTTTTAGTACATATGATAGTTAACGATGGGATGAATTAAGAGTGATCAGTGGAATCCAATCTCTGGGATAAGTGGGGAAAAAGAATATAGTGATTTTTGTATTTTTATGTTTGAACCTTAAATTTCATATAATGTCTAATAATAGAGATTTAATTTGATTAGATATTAAAGGGGAATCCAAATTGATTGATTATTCATGGGTAAGTGGGGGGTGTAATTTGAGTTGAGAAAACTTTTTTACAATTTAATTTAAACCAATCAATTTCATCCACTATTTTTACATTTTGAACCCATTGAACCTGATAAAAAAGCTTTCAAGGAATTATCTTATCTTGAGAAAACCCAAGTTCACACTTACTACATTTTAATTGGGTTAAAAATTCCATTTACTGTTAGACCCACAACAGGCTATGCATCAAAACTGGAACTATAGAGCCCAGTTTGTTTATGAATTGTATTTTTTATCAATGATTTTCATTTGTAGTCAATGTTGGTAAATGAAATAGAAATATTTCATGTATGTCAATACGTTAAATAAGTCAGAAATAAATATGTTTCTGGAAATGAAGTATCTAAGATATCCAAGATTGATATTAATGTGATTATAAATTGAATGATTGGATAAAGAAGAAATCACTCAAGTCTTATTACATTAAGAAATATATTTTGAAGACTTTGAATTTGTAATTATGATGATTTATAAACTAGTCTTAAGTTCAGAATTCATGTGTTACTAAGTTTTTTGACATGACACATTCTTTTCAACAATGAATAAATAATATGATCCATTCAATGGTTTTTCTTGATTGGATGTCACATAAGGAAGTTAAGGGAGATGCATTGAAGGAAGCCAAAAGAATCTCTACTTCATGAGGAGTTTATTTGAAGATGATAAAAATATTAATTTTCATGGAGAGTAATTTAGTGATGACCAAGAAAAATAATATCTTGTATCATGAATAAGAAGTTGGAATTAAAGAGAATTTCTTACAATATCTTTCTATTTAATGTGTTTTATTTTAATGTTTAGGAAGTTGATAGATGTATTTGTATTATTTAGTATAATTAAAATTATTCAATGTAACAATTATAGTCGGTCTTATATTAAAAAATTATCTTACCGTTATCTATCCAACTAGGGAACACCTAGCCCACACATGTGGGACCTATGGGTCAACCACATGGGAGGTATTTGACCTAGCTTTCCGACCGTGGTGGTAGGAGGAAGTGGGATCATAAATCCAACATGGAGTGCACATGTAGGTTTATATGGATCGCACATAATACATGACTAGGTGAGAAAACATAGGTGAGGCATGACCTATGCAGGGCATGTTTGAAGAGTGTATGCATGTTCTAATCCCCTATTGGCTTGGCATGGAATCATAACAATACATGATCTATTATAAAGAAGAACCCAACATATGACACAATCAATATAGTACTAACTGGATGTTTTCATTATAAATCCTTTATTTAAATATATTTACATAACATGGTCCATCATATGAGATTAATCTAAGACATATGGTCGTATCATTGATAATTTTTACCTCCAACCTTGTCGGAGGAGACCCTTACGCTTGAATTTCTACATTCCAGAACAATAGATAAATTAGACCAGGGATTTATCCAATGGTGAATCATGGATTAACAAACTAGTATGAATGAAATTATATCTATATGTCGTTATACCTACATGCATGAAAATTAAATGAAGGATATAATTAAATGAGCTTCAGCTATGTAAAAATGATGTTGTATAAGGTAGAACATGAATTCATCTTCATGGATAAGTTCAATATTATAAAAAGAGGATCATTTGATGCATGTGGGGCTTCTTCAGATAAGAAGAGACACCACCTTTATTAGTGTTCATCTCAATAGGAACCTACGGTTGTATATTTGATTTATCAAGATCTTTGAAACTATTGTGGCTGGGTCTCTACACAACATATTTGAGGGGATTTGAGCCTGTTATTGAATGAGGAATATGTGGTGAACCATTTCTATAAATATCAAACCCTCGAGGCGAATAAATTCACATACCACCTATGTTTCATGTGAAAGATCTCTTTTTTATAAAAATTTAGCCTCACTGGGAATTATTTTACATGATAAGCTAAGGAGTACAATAAGCCTCTTGGATATATGAAGAGGGGTGTTCTACATAATGATTATGAAAAGGATATGAGTACCATGATTTCATGTTGTGAGTATGCCATCATGACTACATGATGATCTAGATGATCCAAAAACTAGTTTTGGTATAAAACCATATAAATATGTTAAATAGATAAAGTAACTGACCTATAAAACCTTACACTAAGAAGGAGTAAGCCTCGATGAATCACACTTCCTTTCCCAAAGCATAAGTCATGCCAGATCTTGTTTGAAGTATAACCAGTGCATATCCCTTCTTAAATAATACATTATCGAATAACACACATGAACAAAGAAACATAAAAATCTAAATATTCATAGTTTTTCATGAATGAAGGTGAAAGAAGATTGAAGTTAGTGTTTCATTCATACATACTTATGCACAAATGAAGTATAACAGAAAACACAAATTCATGTTTGTTAGAGGGAAAATGAGTGCATGATCGGGTGTGCTAACTTTCTTGCATGTGAACCAAGATACACAAACACATAAAAGTACCTATTGAAACTAAAATCCAAAGGAATATTTAACTGAGATACTAAATAGAATTAAAAAGAAACATAAAATAATAATTAATCACGTCTTATATGTGATAGGGTATGCCTGAGAGTTCCATATAAAAATTTCATGAATTCAACATCACATGAAATAATGATTACATGTTAATTAAGTAAAGATGCATTTTTTTATTAAAATAATAAATAAAAACTCTCTCTATCACTTGATTAATAGATAATATGATGATTAATACCACTCCATATTTTTTATCCAAAATATCAGACATAAAATAAGAGTTTCTGAAACAATAATACATTCATTGCTGATATTGTGTCAAAGATGAAGAATTAATTATGAAAATGTTGATATGATATTTCATTATTTCACCAATAAAAATGTATTCTTGTGATTTTAACTTGAAATTATGAGAACTAGTGGAGTCTATTTTTAACTAAATAAAAAAGTGATAAGAGGATAAGAATAGAAAAAATACTGGGATTATATATTAACATAAGAAGAAGAATAATAATAATATAGTGTATCCTTTTATTTTCTATAGTAAAGAAGAAGACTTTATTTTTTGCAACAATGCAATTAAAAACTGAACAATTCATTGGAAGAAAAAAGAAACATCATTACATCAAAAAATATCACCTAGTGGAAACCATTATTGGTGTTACAAAGTACCTTACAATGAAGGTGAATATAATCTTTAAAGGTAGTATAAAGAACCATCCATGAGATGTTAAACAAGAACTATCGATTGACTATAGTGAAACTCAAGTGAAAGGATATTCCCTACATTCAATAACCTTTTTAAAGATTATTTTCTAGTGGTTTCTGGGTATTTGAATATTTCTAAACCATGAAAAGGGCTAGCTACTCTTATTGCGTAGTGAACCTTGTAAAAATGTTGTGTTTCATCTTTACCAACATTCTATACTTTCCTAAGATAAATAAAGTATTATAAGAGAATTAATATCCTAATAGGTAGAGGTGGTAAAAGGAAAAAAAGTAAAAATTAGTGAAAAAATACCAACACCGATTCATCTATCCCCCTCTCAGTGTTGAGTATATCCTAAAGTGGTCCTCTTAATTGGTATCAAATCCAAGGTTCACTTCTATTGGATTCTATACTTTGTAGTTATTCTCTTTTGATTGTTTTAGTTTCTTTCCTATGCTAACAAAAAAGTGTAATTTTGAGGAATATTCATTTATAATTGAGTATAAGTATATATCTACAATGACCATGATAGAAAGGAGAACTAAAGAGAATATAATATTGTAGAATAATTCCATATTTCCTTAAGAATAGAAATTATTAGTTTCTCCAAGAATTTCCAAAAATGAAGAAGTATTAGGATTGGAAATTTAATAGAAGCTGGCTCAAGTTTCCACCAAGAAGAAGGATAAAAATCTCACATCAAGTGATCATGAGGTATGTGAAAATTCCCATTAAAAGTATCCCCTAAAATAATATCCAAGTATATGTGGTGATGTTCATTGATCTAAAAAATATCAAAATATATAAACAAAGAGATTAAGATAAATTCTATATTGTGTTCCCTTAGAAACAATCTCTATTATTTTTGGAATTTTTCATAGTATGCAAGAAGAAATCAACATGTTGGAAGAAGAAGCATATTGTATAGAAAAGTATTTAAAAGGAAAAAATAATAACATTTTTAAATATCTCCAGATATGTTGGATCCTTTGAAGTAAAAAATATAGAGCTTGAAATAAGTTCCCAAAAATGTATCAAAGAAGTTGATGAGAAAAATGGAGTTGAAAAAACATTGGAAGAAATGATCCACAGATTGGAAGAAAATTTGAAAAAAGGAATTGGTGTCAACGACTTGATATTAGAATAAAAATTCATGAATAGCAAAGAACCTGAATATTTGTTACAGAAAAAGTTCATTTTCATGAATATAATGATGAAAAAATGAATGAGGTCATTGAAAAGATGGTTATTATGATTGAAGATCATAAAAAACCCTCAATATGAAATGTATAGAATTTTATATTCAAATTTTCAATCTAGAGAATATACATATTGAGACTTCAAAAAATAAGGAAATAATGTATACTTCTAATCAATGATAACTCAAGGAATCTATGGTTATAATACCTCAAACATGTGAAAATAAGATCAATACGTCATTCAATGGTCTATCTCAAGCAGTTTTGAAGAAAGAGGTACATCGATTCCAACCTATAAAAAAATTTCTAAACCCATTATCATGAATAATTTTGGATGGAAAAAAATATATAAAATTATGGGTGAATAAAGGTGATGAGAATTCTACCACCGTGATTAGGGTGGATGGGAAAAAGAGTGCGGATTTGGTTCCCCATAATGAGCCCAACAAGCTAAGAAGAATACAAAAAACTCCCTATAGAATAAATCTGAAGATCAAGGTTTGAGGGTCAAAGTTGGTGCTGCAACAAATTCAGGAATTGTGCATCAGATTTTTGGTATAATCCTTTAAATTAAAAGGAACAATGGAAGCCCATGCTAAGGGCGAGAAAGCCATAGTAGAGAAACATCATCCATAGTTTAAGGAAAATATGTATACTGTATGTTTTTTTAGAAAACTAGAAAATATATAGGATGTATGAATTATTAGTGGTCACAAGGTTGGTAAATACTCTTATGAACATGTATTCAAAGTTAATATGGAAATAAAACCGTAGAAGTAAGTTAATAAATAAGAGGTATAATTGGGGAGAAAAAAAAATAATGTTTTAAACAGAAATTCTCATAAGAAGGTATCAAATAAGAAAGGTTATAAGACCTTGGATTTCAAATATAAGAACTTGAAGAAAGGTTAAGCATCCAGAATAACTAATATGATTTATTTCACTCATAATATGCCTTGTATAAGATCTAAAATTTCTTTTAATGTTTATAATGGAATGTTTGTTATTTGGATATAAGATTTTGAAATAATGAGGAAAATGAAAGAAGAAAACCATAGTCTAATGAATGTGGTAAATAAATTATTCAACATGAAGATAAATAATCTCTCTATGTAAGGTGTAACATAGATGATCATACTGTGAGAAATTGTTCTAAAAGTTTTCCAGAAAAATAAGAATTATTTAAGAAGATGAAAGTCAAACTAGGTTGTACAAGTGATTTAAAATATATTGAAGAAATAACTTTCACACATAATGAAACTAAAGAAGTTGTAAGATCCACAAAACCACAATCATAATTGAAAATCATATGGGAAATTATAATGATTGAAAGAAATGGAGAAACTTGGTTGAGAAAACCATATCAACCTTGATGATCACTTTGATGAAGAAAAGTAGAACCACATTATTCCCTTAATAATTACTTACTATATTGGTTCTTACAATTAATGTTATTTAATGTGAATAAAATTTTCAAGGGGATAAGCCGAGAATAAGTGAGTACAGTCAATTTATTATATCAAAACTGAAGAATTCACATTTCTTGAATGATTTCTCAATTTGTATTAAAATAAAAATACAATAGAGGATTATATTTGATGAAGTTAAATATTCTGTTGTCATATTCTATACAATGATATTAAAGAAAATAATATATTGGGTTGATCATATATTTAGTGTTGTGAAGAAAAAATATTGGAGAAGATCATCATTGGTGATGTTGTTTAATTTTTCAAGTATAAAAAATAACTAGTTGAAGATCCATTTTGGTGCATTATCCACATTGGAACATCTTAAAATTATTCTTGAATAGAACCACCATTATAAAGATGTTGAGTTGTATTTCCCTTAAGGGGGGTAAAAATAAATAAATATAATGTTTTTTCCAGAATCAATATTTTAATTTTTTTCAAATATGATTATTCTAGATATTACTCAAAGATCGTGTCATTGGAAAAGGTATATTTTTATTAATCTCTCATTATTAGTTATCAAAAATAGTAAACATAATTTAAGGGGGGGTAATAAAATTAGTCAATGAAAAAATAAATTTCAAAGTATGGAATTTCTCTAATGTTACTTATCCTTTTTATTTCACATAAATGGTCATGAACTTTTTATCGATGTGAGTGTATAAATTTGAGATTGATTTTTCTTAAAAAAAATTACATCTCATTTAAGTATCTTCATCCCATAATATAAGAGGAAAAACCTTGAAGAAAAATATATGAGTTCTTAATTCATGGGGTATCATGATTAGTTGGTAATGGAAAGATTTTTCTTCAATATGAAGTCATCATTTTTTGTCTACACTGAGAATCATTCAAATAAACCTACAGTGAACTGATGGATGGTACATTTCATAAGTATGTATTATTTCCCTTTTCCCATTAATATTCGATTTATTTTCATTAAGTGGGATATAAATTAATGTGAATGTTCGTAAAAGTAAATGGTAGAGACTCGCATATTGACACACTCCTTTTTAACGAACATTGAAGGTATTTTCGATAAATTCAAAGGGGGAGATTGTAGATCCCACTTCGTTTATGTGTTTTAATTCCTATTAATTGTTCTTAGTGGTTGTCAATATAGGTCAATGAAATAAAAACAATTCATTTATGTAAATATGTTGAATAATATAGAAATAAATATGTTTCTAGAATTAAAGTATCTAAGATATAAAAGATTGATATCAATATGATTGTAGCTTGGTTGAATGGATGAAGAAGAAAGAACTCAAGTATTATTATATTATGGAAGATCATTTAAGGACTTTAATATTTTAATTTTAATGATTTTTGAACTAGTTTTATGTTCCAAAGACATGTTTTGATATGTTTTTTGACATGACACATAGTTTGCAACAGTAAAGTAGTAAGAAGATCCATCCAATGGTGTTTCTTGATTGGTTGATGGTTAAGGAAGTTAAGGGAGATGCATTGAAGTAATACATGAAAATATTTATTTCTTGAGGATCTTATTTTAGGAATATGAAAATATTTATTTTCATATGGATGACTTTAGTTAAGACCATGAAAAATAATATCTTGCATGATAAAGAAGAAAATAGTTTTAAAGACAAGGCCTTAAAATATATTTTTTATTTCAAGTGTTTTATTTTGAAGTTGAGGAATTGGCTAGATGGATTTTCAATATTTGGTTTTCATAAAATTATTATATTAATATTTTTTGGGGGAATCACATTAAAAAAAATTCCATCCATATTTCAATTAACTAAGGACCACCTCAACAAAATATGTGGGAACCGTGGGTTTACCATTTGGGTCAATCACGAGGTAACTAATTGACATGGCTTTCCAGATATACTGGTAGGAGGAAGTGAGCCATAACTTCCACATGGATTGAACAAGAATATGTGTATTGGCCATGAATAATTCATTCCCATGTAGGAGAGCGCATTTGAGGTTTGTCCCACGCATGGTGTGTGTGAAGAGTGTATGTGGGTGTCAATCACCCAATTCCTTGGAATGAACTCATAGGAGAACAAGATCCATTACCAAGAAGCACCGAAACTAAGCTGCAGTTAATGTGGTACAAACCATATACAGACAATGTAGCTTCTTTATTTAAATATAAAGACATAACAAGGGCCATTTTACAGAATTAATCCAATCCATCCGATCATATTAGCGATCATCTTATACATCCATCCCTATCAAAGGATACATGTATGTCAGATTTTCGGCTTTTCAAAATGATGGATAAATTGGATTGAGGTTTTCTCAAATTCTGATTATCAGATTAACACAATGGTATGAAAAAATATTGAATTCTTGTAATTAAACTTTCGTGAATGAAAATAGAATGAGTGATAAAATTAAATGACATTCAGATGAGTGAAAAATAAGTTACAAGATGTCAGACATGAATTAATTTTCATAGATACCTTGGAGATTATAAAAAGTGGAGAATTTGATTCACATGGGGAACATCTAAATAAGAAGAGATTCCACATTTATCAGTGTACATCGTAAGAGTAACCTGCAGTCATATATTTGATTTATCAACATCTTTGAACTATTATTATCACATATCTACACAGAATATTTTACAAGGATTTGAGTCAATGATCGCACAAGGCAGATGTTGTGACCCTTGACTATAAATATCAAACCCCCTGAGTACGAGCAATGTGTTTCCACTCACATTTCATATGATATCACTCATTTTTAAAAAGAAAAATCATATCAAAAAAATAAATCACATGAATTGGAAAGGATAACCATGATACTCTTGGATATACAAAGGGGGTAGTTCAATGCACTGCTTACACAATGGAGAATATTTCCATGATTTTGCGCTACATGTCTACCTTCACAACTGCGGGATGCTTTAGATGATCTGTGAACTAGGGTTGGTATAGAACAAAATCACTGTGTTGCATGAAGAAAGTGACCCACATATAAAACCTTATGCAATGAATGAATAAAATTCCATGAAGAACACTTTCTTTC
This sequence comes from Viscum album, assembly GCA_963277665.1. NCBI lineage: Eukaryota > Viridiplantae > Streptophyta > Magnoliopsida > Santalales > Viscaceae > Viscum > Viscum album. The sequence continues at coordinate 1,226,039,887 of OY728166.1, read as the reverse complement.
CCAATGTATGAGCCATGTCAGAACTTGCATGAAGTATAACTGGTACACAAACCTTCTTGAAGAACACAAGATCAAATGAAACACATGTGAAAATAATCTTATTCATTTATATATTCATAATTATTTGTGAAAAAGAAATTTAAAGAATAAGGAATTGGACGATTCATACATACATACTACCACAAAAACGAAGTATAACATAGAACACTAATTAAGGTTCTTAAGAGGAACAGTGAGTGCATGATTGGGAGTGAAAACTTTCATGCACATGAACCATGATACTCAAACATCTACAAGTTATGATTGAAACAAAATTATAAAGGAATCCTCAACTGAGATAATAAATATAATTAAAAAGGGTATATAAAATAATAAAGAATCATATCTAACATATTATAGGGTTTACATAATAGTTCCATGAAAAAAATTCCTGAATTCAACGTCACATGAAATAATTATTTCATTTAATTTAAGTGAGATATAGTATTTTTATTATTAGAAGAAATAAACAATTTCTCAATCACTTAATTGACTAAGAAACTAGTACTGAATACTAATCCATATTTCTTTTGAAAAAATAAAATACATAAGAAGTGTTTTTAAACCAATACTATAGTCACTACTAATATAGTGTCTAAGAAGATGAATTAACTGTGAGGCTGATGAGATGAGATTACATTGTTTCAAAAATCATGAAGTAAGTTTTTGATTCTATATACAATGAAAAAGAACCACTATAGTCTATTTTAAAATGAATAATAATGTGAGAAGAGGGGAAGAAGAGAATAAAATACAATTCCTATCTATTTTTTAGGTAGAACAAGAAGATAGTTTAGCTTTTTTTGTTTCCTACTATAATGTTAGAATTATTAAAAGAGTTCACAACATTGATTCACCCACCTCTTAGGGTTGAGTTTATCCCAAAGTGGTACTATACGGAACCATATCCAGGGAGACATTTTTTTAAATAATTTTTTAAATAATATAAATGAAAAATGCGTCATAGTTCTTACAACGTCATTGATTTTGATCCTAATTTTGAAAGAACTATGCTTGTATGACTATGAACACTAAATATCACTAAACCAGAATAAATAGAGCCTATCACCATTTCATTGGAAAACTATCTTTCCTTCACTTAATCTACCACAAAAGTGACATTAGTTAGTGAAAACATGGAATACAATCGTGTTCATGTGAATAGGTGTTCTAGAGAAATGTATGTACTAAATTTGATCATCGATGACAAAAAATTGTTATTAAATGATCAACATTATTGTGATTTAAAAACAAGAATGATTATAATTCTACCTGAATTTCATGAACTATTTCGTGAATAGGATAATATGATTTGACAGTGTTTAAGTAAGACTAAAATGGATTTTTAATTAGAGGATTCACTAATGCTCAAATCATCTAGACGAGTTTCCCTTTCTCTCGTAAAGGGGAATCAAAGGAGTGTCTCTACATCTGCAACTAGGAGAAGTCACCTCATGGTAATAGCTAGAGAGGTCCTTCATATTCTTCCCTAGTTCAAGAGTGATCAATTAATGAAGGTGTTATATGGAATCAAACAAGAGGCTATATAAACTCTCTAATAATTTTGGGAAAGGATCAAGAAACCGATTACATCATTCCCACACTAGCCCTATAAAGAACATCATTTCACTCTATTAAAATATTAAGGATTGATAGATAATCACTGGAAAATACATGATTCCTCTTCATGAAACACACTAATAATTTATGATATATTTATTTTCAAATAAATTAAATCATTTTGGTAGCTTGTGATGCTTGTAACACTTGGATTAAATGAAATGTGACACACTGTTAAAATATTATTATTTAATCGGGGCCATTATAACATAACCGTTAAACTGATGGGTACGAATAAGACTAAATAATTATGTAAAATTATTTGGTTTACATATTTATAAAAAAAAATTGAATGGTTATATACTAATTATAAATTAAATAGTAACCATTTTAAGGAATAAAGAAATGTTTTCTAAAAAAATATTTTACTAAAAGGTTGTTTAGTCGCCCATTGACCACAAAATTTAAAATATTTTTTTACTAATTTTAGATAAAATATTTTAAAAAATTAACTTCATCTTTATGATTATCATATCATAATTATCTTAGGTCTAATTTTCATGATTTTTCTACAAATATTTATTTTTGGATGAATAATGAAAAATTCTATTTTTTATTTGAAAAAAAAATATTTTAAAGTATTTAAAAAGAAATTTTTTAGATTAATGTATATTTAATAATAAAATTAATAAAATTATATATTAATTAATCCAAATTAGTTCATTTGAATGAATTTGGTAATGAATTTTGATATAAAAGATTTTTAATCTTTTGAATGTTTTTCTTTTGGAAAATCATTTATTCAACACTCCTCTGAGTTTAATTTTATATTAAATTATGAAAAATATGTGAGTTAAATTTGGAAATATTTATACCATATTTATTATCATATTAATTTATATTAACTAAAATGGTCGGCATAATTTTTTCCCATAATAGATAGTGAAAATAGTAAAAATTATTTACCACAGTTATGGAAAAAATTGGTTTATCGAGGGGGGGGGGGTATACTAAAAAGATAAGGGTTAAAATGAACAAAAAAGAACAATTACAATTCAATGGTCATATTTAATCTTTATCTAATATAATGTTTGAAAATTATCAATTTTTTATCATTGTGGGATGAGAAAAACTTGGGTGGAATTTGTTTTTCAAAACTTTCTAGTGAGTCCTATCCCCAACTTATAAAAGGACACTCATATCCTTCCATTAAAACACTTTAAAAAACCATAATTTTGGTTAATAACTACCAAAATTACTTCCTTAATTACATAAACTTATTTTATAATTCTTTTTTTTCATAAATCTAACATAGGAATGCTTTTGGTGTAAACCAAAAGAAGTTGTCTGAAGAATACGCAATGTCCTTAACCAAGAATTTTATTTTATTTCCTCCTCCACCTATTTAAAATTTTATTAAAAGATTATGATATAATAATATATGTTTATTACATATATTGATAGGTTTTTTTGTTAATTACATGACCTATAACCATATCCTCACCTCTTCAATGAAAAACGAATCTGATGATCATGTGTATGACAGAGCACCGCCTCACAAACCTACATAATTAGTTTTCCTTAACGAATATAATATATGGATACAATGATGTATATAATATTTATTTATTATATTAATTATATAATTATTAATTTTTAAATATATAATCATATATACCTTCTTAATTTCCATTTTGTAGAGAGTATGTTAATATCGTTGGTGTGTGCGGCAGACTACCGACTGAAAATTAACTTTTTTATTATCAAAAAACTTTTGAGGATAACGTGGGACACCACATGATCCAACATTACAATCAAATAAAACCATAAATAAGGATAAAACAGATCAAGACTATATGATCTGCCCCTCCCCAGCGATTACATCTTGGTGCCAAGCCTTCACCATCGCATGACCGCTCGGCTAGTTGTCCGGTACAGAAGCACGGGCATGGTACCGATGGCAGAGCCATACCCTCTCAAACTTCCAAGTCCAAATGGAATACGCAGGTGAAAGCTTCTTGCTCTGAACCTCATCCGGAGCAGAATCATATAGAAAGCCGGTGCGAACACCTGAAAACTTCGCAGAAAAATCAAATAGAAACATCCACAAAGAGAGTCTCTAAACCGACAGTCAAACAACACAACAATTCTCCACAAGCTCTCAAATTAAACCAAAACACTGCAGAAGCACAATTACGGATATACGGCATCACCCAGGTGATAAGCCAATCACTTGGTGTGCACAACAAACTAACATCAAATCTGAATCAAAGGGAGAAATCAAATCCCCAAAATCATCCAAAAAATCACATTCACCTCGATTGATCCAAATTCAGTTCAGAAAAGAATAGACTCAAAAAGGATGAGATTCAATTAGTATCATTCAACACCAATCGACCCCAACCAATACCTCATTCACCGATAAGCCATAACTGGTCGCTGGTGCCAAAGACGGAACCAAACATAGTAATGAAAATTCAACCAAAAAGTGTGAAGACTGACACACTCAAATATAAGATCCATTCAAATCCAAAGAAGGAAAAAATCAAAGAACAAGAAACCATAACCTCGTCGAAGTCCATCAAGATTCCATGGATTGCCGAAACCTACAATAATCCAACTCCCAAATCTCGTCGTCGCCATCCACAGTGGATCAAAGACCACCAGACCACCCAACGCACTCACAAGAGATGAGGTAGCAACCCTCCGACATGCTAACTGGGTTTCGGCCGCTAGACGATCATCGCAACGCCTTTGGAAGCCCTATCCATCAGAGGCGGAGTGAGGTGCGAAGAAGGCCATCAGCGGTGAGAAACAATGAGACGGTCGCTTCCACGAGGTCGCACGACGTCACCACCGAAGGAGGACTCCACCACGAGATCACCGAACAAGCACCGAGGAGGGCCAAGCCAACCCGAGGCGGAAGGGAGAATAGAGGGGATGGGGAAAAGATGTGATTCAATTTCACTAATGATTTACATAAAGTAAACATGGATTAATTTTATATTTTATATATTTTATTCATAAAATATTAACCATTATTTAAAAAAAATATCATATAACTTCTCACCTTATCATTCATTGAATAAATGATAATGTCATTGATGTGTACAAAAGACTACCATCCCGCGAAGAGATGCGATTCATATTTATTATCGCATCACATGAATGGGATGTGTAATGGTATTTAAATAAGTAATATGAAATTTATGATGTAATTATTATCATTTAAAGATAAAAAACACTTACCTTATTTATATCATGATGTTCAAAAAAAAATTAGACATTTCTCATGCATGCATACAACCTAATATCTTCATAATTGTAAAATAGTTTATTTTTCATAACCATAATTAATATATATTTTTAAAAGTTTAATTTATTTATAAAATTGATAAGTATGTAGTTATTACTATTTTTTATATTATTAAACAATAATATCATTGACCTTAGTCAACCTATCAATGTGATTTTGAACATTTGAGCCGTTAATCATTAAAATGCCCGATGTGAAATCATTTTTTAGTAATTTAATATGAAATGGTATAAATTAATAAATAGGAATAATAAAATTGAAAATGTTTATTAATTAAGTAAATAATTAACTTATTTTTATTATTCATGGTGAGAGATAATGCACATAACAAATCAGGTTTGTGGTAAGAGATCTTTTTAGCCCACCCTTTTATTCAGGTTATGCTATTCTCTCTCAATCACAATTTCACTCTCTTTAAAGATATAGAATGATTCTTAATTTTATATAAATTTTTCTCACATGTATACCCTTCTTATTATCCCTTCCCTTTATGGGTTAATACATGGCTTATGACCATTTCTCAAATTCATTATTTAAGGAATCTCATTTGATTATGTTACGAGACAAGATTATGCAACCCATTTCTTTACATAATAAATTTTTTTGTTTATGATTTATAATTGATATAATTATGTGGGAAACATATGAATTTAAATTAAATTAATGTGTTTTGTGTGCCCATAATTATATTATCCAAATTATTAGGTAATGGTTTAGTCCTATGAGATGTCATGTATGGGATTAGGGAGTAATCCTAACCCATTATGAGACTCCATTTGTCATGTGATATTTTATTTGAAGATAGCCTTAGAATATGATTATGTAATGTTTTATATCATTTCCACTTTACTATGTTTCAATGATCTTATGATACCATCCTATTTATGTTATGTTTCCACTTGATTTCCCATGTACATTCTCTTTTATAATATCATGTTATAACTTTTACGCACATGTTATGCTTCCTAATCTTGTTTATTCCCCTACTAGGATTTTAGCTCACACATTTCATTCATTTATTCCCTAGGTTATCCCTTTATGTTTTTGGAGATGTAATGGATTTAGGATATTATAATGGAAAACAAAATAAGGATTCCATGTTTTAGCTTCTTTATTTGTATTATGAACCTGGTCTTCCAAAGACACTAGGAATTTATGATCCTTGTGTTGTAAATATTGTTTATTTTTTAAAAAAATCATGTAAAAATATGCATAAATGTCTTGGGTCACTATACTTTTAGAGGATCATTGATTGATAAGTCACTTTTTAAAGTTACATAAATTATTGAGGGAATGTACCAAAATTCAAAAAAAGTTGACACAATAACTAATACTAGAGTTGTAAATGAGGTAAAAATTATCAAGTCACCTTTAGTATAAAGTAAAATTAATGAACTACCCTATCTTAGGAGAAAGGTAACTATGTAAAAGTAAAAGAAAAATCATATCCTGAACCTCCAGTGGTCTTACATATTTCTTATTCTCACGAAAATTTCCCTAATGGATGGCCCCAATATTAGGGGACTGATAGTTTTGATTCTAAATACTAGAGGTAGTTCCAAGATCAACCAAATTCAAATAAAGGATTTAGAGAACTTACCACCAATAAATTTAGAGTTGGGAATCAACAATCACAAATTCATCCAATCCCACAATAATTACCAAAAGATTATCAATAACCTTTCAAACCCCATATATTTAAAATATAAACTCTCCAAATTTCTTCACGCTACCAGAATTTAAAATCTCTAGATAATTCTAAGATTGAAATGATAAGATAGGTAATAGAATATAAAAATAGATAACTGGACACTCTCACAACACATGGATTAGAGGTGATGGAATTAAAATTATAGTTTTTAAAGCTCATTATCACCCCCAATAATTTGGTAAATCAAGGATCTGATAATATTCTTGGTAAACCCATTCAAAACCCCAAAGAAAATTTTAGTTATATTACATTAATAAGTGGAAAATAACAGGAAATCTGTGAAGGATTATCCATAGAGACAAAATTTATAAGTGAGCTACAACATGTACTTGGTTAATCATTCTAGGACAGAGAAAATAAGGAGGAATCTATGAAGGCACCATGAAAAAAATATAAAGAAATAAAATGTGGAAGATCCAAATCAAAAGTTGCCTCTATTTCCTGAAAGAATTAATGAACCCAAACACACAAATAGAGGATCACTACAACAAGATATCAGGGAGGTGTTTCAAAAAGTAGAGATCAAAACCACTTTATTGGAGTCCACCATCAAAATTCCACGGCATGAAAAATTCATTAAACACATGTGCAACAGGATAATAAGATTATGATTCAATGAAGAGGTAAGATTATTTAAGCATGTTTCTACCCTTGTTACCATACAAATGTCATTGAGATTCCATGATCTCGGCACATTCACTATCCCCTTCACTATTGGTAAGATTAATTTTTCCAATGAATCGTGTGATTTATAGGGATAAATTAATGTAATTCCTATTCTATTTATTTTTCTTTGTATATGGGCGAACTAAAAAAACCTGAGTTGTTGTACGGCTCTCCAATTAAGCAAATACCTTCCCATTAATTGTTCTTGAATATTTATTGTTAAGTTTACAAGATTATCCAATCCGCATTGGCTTCTACATTATCAGATTGGAAGAAAGAAAATGTAAATATCAATCTTTCATAATTCTAGGCATTCCATTACTTAGGACCACTAAAATAATTATAAATATCAATGAAGGAACCATTTATATGAATTTTTGTGAAGAAATATTATATTTTAAAATCCTTGACTCAATGAAATGCCCTCATGAAGAGAAATACTTTGTTACAATTTTTTTGAATTGTATTATTTTTATGGGGAGGAAGTTGAAATGTTTTATAACATTATTATATTAGAAGAATCTTTAGAAACACCCAATATGGTGGAAAAATATTTTTTTTGAATATTATATTAGTTTTGATGCAGTTTTGTGTGTTAAACAATTTGAATAAATTTATGAAAGTAATTTTTATGAGTTTCAAAAATATATTGCTAATATTTCTACAGTGTATTTAAAGGTTTCCAATATGGGGAACTCTAAAGTAAAATCATCTTTGGAAACCCACCCTAAACAGAAACATAAGTTGCTTCCATCAACCGTAAAATATACTTTTTTAATGTAATATATGAAACTACCCATCCTAATATCATATAATTTATACCCATTCCAAGAATGTTAACTGTTTCCAATTCTAAAACATAATTCTAGGGTCATTAGTCGGAAATTAGTGGACATCCTTTGGGTTAACCCGACCACTAGCATGTAAAGTATTTTTCTGAATGTTGAATGAAAACCATTAAGACAAAAATAAAGGAGGATAAAACCTTTTAAAGGTAGTAAATAAAGTAGTATTAATAATTTTAAGAGCTTCAATAATATGCTCTATCTCACACTTTAAATAGGTGAGTCCTACCCAAATTTTTCTAAAAAATAGGTTACATAATTATGAAAAATGAGAAAAATGAGTCAGTTCCCAAAAGAACTCATAATATCTAGAGAGGCTTCTTATATTATAAGAGGTTAAAACATGTGACTTTAAAAGAAAATTTTCCCATACCAGTTATGATCCAATTGCTGGAGAGACTAGCTGGGAAGGGTCACTATTTCTTTATAGTTTCTATGGGTATTTTCAGGTAACAATTACTCTAGAGGACTAAGAAAAGATCAATTTAACCTATGTATTTTTATATTTCCTTTTTAAGGATTCATTTTGATATTTTTAATGCTATATGTACGTTTAAACATTTTATGATATTTATTTTCTTAGAACTGATTGAGAAGTTCTTGGATGTATTTCTTGATGACTAAAATTTCTATATAAATTATTTTCACTGAGGTCTGGAATTTTTTAATAATGTTTTAACTATTGAGAAAATATTGTTTTTAAATTTTGAAAATATCAATTTTATGGTTGAGAAATAAATTTCTTTGGGTCACATAATTTCTAAATATGGAATTGAATTAGATATGGCCAAATTTGTTGTTATTTCCACCATACCTTACCCCAATACTATGAGAAAAATTAGTTTAATACCTGGATATGTTAGGTTTTATAAAATTATTATTAGGAACTTTAGAAAAAAATTATTTTCCCCAAACATACTCATAAAGGAACCTAATTTTTATGGGTAATGTAGGAAAAATTTTGATAGATTAAAATATTTCTTGATCAATGAACCCATAATCTATCTAAAAAATTAGAATTACCCATTTTAGATATTGTATGCTGCTTCTAATTGAGATATAGGGGCTGTGTATTCCCAAAGGTTTTATGAAAACTCACATGTGACAACCTATATTTCAGATACCCTAGATACTACCCTTATTAACTACATGACAATAGAAAATGATTTTTTTCTATTACTGTAGCTTTATAAAAAAAATTTTAGTGAGTATAATAATTATTTATTCTAATCATGAATCAATGAGATATATGATCAAGAAATGTGATGAAAATCCAAGATTAGTGATATGGATACTTCCATTAAAAGATTTTGACCTTGATATTAAGGAAACGAAAGGCTATGAGAACATGGTGGAACACCACATGAGTTGTTTTACTCACACCATAGAGGTATAAATAATTTATTAGGCCAATATGTATTACTCATTCCACAGTGAAAAACATTAAAACCTCTCCCATGTGCCCTAGCACATTAAAATAGTAAATTTTATGGCCAAAAAAGGTACTGACCTTTTTTCTGAACATAAAACTAAAAAATTAAAATATGAATAAAAATACTATATATGAGATTATCCATATTTATTGAAAATTTGTAATGTATATGTAATTTGAAGGTGTATCCCTAAATATAAAATGAACCATGTTATTTGTTTTTTCCGTACACTTATATGTGCAAACCATTTTCGACATCAAAAGAATTGTTAGAAAAAATTTTGAAGATATATTTTTTTAGCTATCAATATTTGAAGATTCACATGATTTGTTAAAATCCCCAACTACTAGTTTAAAAGTGGAATTTCTAAAATACATGAGATTCCTAAAAAAACGTTGACTTAATTGAGATATGTATTTCATGGGAAATTGAGTTCATAGGCCTATTTACCATGTTATTTTAATTTTAATAATTTTTTTGTGGTGGAATATGTTTATAAGTGAAATGAAGTGAATCAACTTGATTTTTGAAAAATTGTTATTTAATTTATTAAATAAAACATTTTCTTTTTAGTTTCAGAATACTTTGAGATATAATAAGTGGCCAAAAAAACTAATTCCACAATAATAATATGGAAGGCAACATAATGAAATATGGAGTACAATAGAAAAATTACACTAGCGACCTCCCACTAAAAAATAGAATGGAGGAGGTGTCCAAGATAGGATGCAAAATAATCTTGGATGAAATAGTAGAACTCAACCATAAATACTAGAGTAATGAATTAGAGGATTCATTGTGGGTATACATAATTTCCTAAAAAACCCCATTAGTTGTATCTCCCTATAGATGTTTTTATGATAGAAACTATCATTTTCATATTAATCTATATCAAAAATCCTATTAGGCTATCAAATGAGTGAACTGACGATTTTTCAAGGCTTGAGAGTATATGAAACTATAGATGGTAGAGATTGACAAGCTAAGAAGGTAAGCATATGGGAAATCACTACTATTTAAGGAGAACGATAAATATTCTCAGGATAAATTGATCTTGAAAAGATAATTCTAAGTTAGAGACAACATGTTTTTATTTTATTCAAGGATAAATATCTTCCTTGGTGTTCTTTTTTCCATGTATATTGTTCCATTAAATGTAGTTAATATGTTTCCTTTTGGTGTAGTTGAGATTCAAGGGGAATGATCAATGTAACCATTTAAGGTGAATGTAAAAAAATTGAATAAGTACCATGAGGAATTTTTGAAAGAACCTATAAAGGCATATAAAATAATTCCTAATTCCATTAAATAAAGAACTATCTAGTTTCCGCTTTCCTTCCCATCACTCTAGCAACTTTATTTCAAAATAATTTTCTCGAACAAATTTATGATGGAATTCAATTGGAAGTATGCCTGAGATAAGTGTGGGGGAGTGATCAAATAGTTTTATATCATATATTATCACACTTATACCTACGTATTACATTGTTTATGGATTTTATTATCCCATTAGTAAAGCCTTAAAGACTATATCTAAGCATAAGAGGCCCAAAGGAGGCCCACAATATGACAAAACTTATCTTTTTTTTTTCACAGTTAAACATGATTTATTACATAAAATTTGCTTGATACAACATAAAAGATCGAGAGGTATAGTGTCTTTGGGGATTAGGATTATTACATAACCACTTAAAACATGAAATACATCATCTTTATTGAAAACATCCTTTACATGACCACTACATTTCCTCATACTTAGCATTGCATAGGATAACCCGAGGACATGCATGAGAAAAGGGTGAGCTATAAATCCCATTAAGGGAATAAACAAGGAATAACATGAGTAATAAAATACATGTTAGACAATATGCATATCAATGGATCATAAGAGAAAAATTAACATAAAGGCATGATAAATCATGATAATCATAACATGAAAATGTGGAAACAACATTTAACATGATTTTAGCATGATCCAAGGATCATTGCACATGGATCATGAGTAAACCCTCATTGAACATTAATTAGCATGAGTAAACCCCCATTTCACTTGACGCATAATGATACTAATCTTTACCTAATGCATTGGAGTTCTATCAGGGTGCACCCTTCTTAAACATTTCATTTCATGCATAAATGTTCCACCTGGATCATATAACATGTATTCATTAAAACTCATAATTTATTCCATGATAAAGGAGATATGGAATTAATACATGAAAAACTATAATCAATAATTAAATGTGCATAAAGGAAAATACCCTTGATAGGGAAATGGTCATGGTATTCACTACAAAATTACATTGCATTGGAAATTCGTGGTGCAATTTTGGCATCGTAACGGCGTGACATAGGAATTTGTAAAAATGATTGATGAGAGTGAAATGTTTGTATGATCATATGTACATGAAATTGAATGTATTGGGGTCATATATATACATGTTCCAACATAAGTAATGGAATTTATATTCATAATACAAAATAATTTCTTGAATGTAAATGAGGAGAGAGAGATTCCTTACGGAATTTTGGCATGGTAACAGGTGTACATGAGGGGAATTAAATGAGAGAGAAAGGGGTATCTCATCATTCAAACATATATAGGGCAGTATGGGTGATGTGAGAAATCATCCCCCAACATTTTTAATTGAAAAAAAAGGTCATAACAAATTAAAGAAAATTGGACAAAAATGAGAAAGGATGAAATCCCTTACTTGGTAGTGTGATCCCAAAGGCTTGGGAGAGGATTGAGAGAGGATTCTTGGGAGATTGGGCCACCTTGGGAGGATTCTACAGAGTTGTGTGAAGAGGATGTTCTAACTCTAAAGGCTTTGAGTGAATAGGAAGTGGGAGCTTGGGTGGATTTATATAGGAAAGGAGAGAGAATTCATTATTATTTAGGTTTGGGTCACCACATATTAAACTAATCAATACCACAAACCAGACCATGGTTTTTTCCCATGGTTTTTTCCAAATGGTAGTGTCAAAAAATATTTTATAAGGCCAATGGACGAACTTCTTAAAATATTGACGGTTCTTATGTGGAGGTGAGTTACACTCTCAAGGAAATAAATTTAAAAAGTGAAAATGTTTTATAACTCTTGGAGGGTCCAATAATGTTTTGTAAAATAAATAAAACAAACCTAAAATCACATTATTGTAATGGTAAAAAATATATTGTCCAAACATATCATTTATATTATTTTATTACATCACTATTGGGTCATTATGATGTCATAAAACACATTATATATTTAAACGGTATTTAATTTTTACCCAAAAATGCGACTGTCTCAGAAATTTAGGAAAAATTCACCGTTGGATAATTTCGAGATCCTAATTCCAAAAAATAATATTATTTTTTTCTAGATAATTTTATAAATATGTGATTTTTTACTTTTAAAATAACAACTGACATTTATCTAAAAATCACAAGTTTTGATAAAAATAGCTTTCAAACATTAATAAAAATTAAAATTGCATTCATCAAATTATACGATCATTTATATTTAATAAAAATTAATTTAATAAAAATAATATTATTTTATTAAAATATTATTTATTTCAAAAATCCATTAATTCATCAAAATATATTTCTTAGTTGAGTATTAACTAAAATTACTATTTGTGCTTTAAAAACTATTTAAAAAGTAACAATAATAAAATGAATGCACATTCATTATAAAAAAATAATGTACATATTCATAGTGATAGGGTCTTGTTACATAACCACTTATAACACTCGCATAAGACTGAAGGGTAAGATATGCGATGGTGACAGACTCTTGGGGTGTCTTAGATAACATAGCTCGGGTGGTAATCTCTATTAACTATCATTTCTCCCGTAGTTGGTTCCCCTCAAGCTTAATGTGTTCAAGCTTGACTTGGGATTGGTCTACAGAAAATCACAATGACGCCACCTACTTTTTGTGCTCTAAAAAATGGGATTCATATGGGGAAAGATTACTGGATGTGGCCATCACTTCCTTTGTAAAGACCCGTAAAATTCAAGGGATTTTTTTTTATAAATTTTCTTTGGGATTTTACAAGAAGACAGTTTCTGACGGAACCTGATTCTAAGGCCTGGTGTGCCCATAATTAATTTACGAAGTTTAGCTCGGGTATGTTCAGTGAACGAACGAGCGGGTTTTTCTAACTTTTGAACCAATGCTCGGAATCGAATTCCGAGGGCACTGATGGAATCGCAACGCTGGTATTTTCTTAGAAACGACTTTTCCGGAGTTTCATTTTCTCGGGTGTTGTTTTTAATTTTTGGGGTTAAGTTAAGAAATAAAATAAAGTGGTGTAACAACTTTATTTTATTTCACTTAAAGCCACTTAAAAGCCACTTAAGCTAAGTTAAGCGGATAGGGTGGAACCAAAAATATCCTACCCACTTCGTAGGATATTTGTGAGGTGGGGCCCGCACGAGCCCCACCGTTTCGTTTCCTCTATGTAACGCACTTGCAACCCCCCTATTTAATGAAAGTCAACCGTGCGTTTTTCTGGTTAAGAAACGCCTCATTAATTGGGCAGTTAAATCGTTACAATTAATTCATTAAATTAATTGTTCGTTTCTTTTCTTTTGAAATTCAAACGTGTCATGTGCGTTAATAAAATAAGATAACTCTTATTTTATTTATGTTGGAACATGTGGCGTGGAGAGGATTTGGAGGAAAGCGTTCTTCTTCGACAAAGAATGCGAAGAATGCGAAGAACGCGAAAAACGCTCCGACCTCCGACGAAGAACGCCAAACCCTCGGAGGTTGAAGACATGACGCCGTGCACCACGACGTCAATGATGCTTCTTCCGCGGTGCTCCATCCGCGACGTTTCTTCCGCGATGATCCTTCTCTTCCGCGACGATCCTCTTTTTCCACGACGGTTAATTCCGCGAAGAACACGCGTTCGACGACAACGCTTGAGCTAGGGAATTATGTATTAAGAATGATTTTTTTCGCTTGATTTTTTTCTTCCTAAAGAAAACAAAGAACACAGATCAACTTATTACCTAGTTGATCTGCGAACATTTCCCTTGTGGGTTGGGAATAATCTGTTACGGGGAAAAACTGTTTGGGTTGTTTCTCTTTTGTTCGTGAAATTTCCTTGTTGTTCTTCGTCTTTTGGGACGCTTGTTACCAACTTAACAGGAGGAGGTCAGACCACATGAACACGGACGACTCTCCTCCCTATTTGTTGTTTGATTCGTTGTGGCACGAACAATGGTGGCACAGTGCAATGGAACCGTGTGGACACGAGAAAGAATGCAGCGAAGAAGTGCAGCACCGTCACGCCGCGCCGTTGAGGCCGAACGAAACCGCGGGCGGAGTCGGGGCCGTAGAGGCGATTTGAAGACCCCACGGTTTGCTGTAGAAGTGCAGATCGACGATCGATGGTGAGGCAGGCCGCGAAGGAATTTTGAAGGCTTTGCAGTGAAGTTCAGGTCCCGGGATGATCTCTGGCAAAGACCGCAGGCGAATCGGACCACCGGAGCGCGTCCGGTGCTCCGCGGAAGCCCCCACCGGCGCGCCACGCCGGCGCGGCGGCGCCGGCAGTCGGGGGCGGCGGCGCCCGGAGCACCACCGGAAGAATCCGCCACGGCTTCAGCCGGGGTGGCGAGCAGGGTTCCGCGGCCGCGTGGAACCGGGGAATGAGGGACGCGGCCTTGCGCCGCGTCCGGTGACACGGAGCGGCGCCCGCGCGGGGGGGTGCGGCTCCTTTGGCGCGGCCGCTCGGCCAGTGCCGAGCCTCCCGGCCGGACCACCAGGCCGGGTCGCACCCAAACCGGGCTGGGTCGCGCCCAACCGGGTCGGTCCCGGACCCGGGTCGGGTCGACCCGGTTCGGGCCGGCCCAGGGGGGTTGGGCCGGGTCGGTCCGGGCCCTGACCCCCCGTTTTCGGACCCCTCATGGTTTTTCGCTAATATCTTGAGCTGTAGACCTCCGATCGACGCACCGTCAGCGACGATGCGACCCTTGGATCAAGACGGTTGTTTCAGTATATTAAACTCAAGGTTTAGGATACTTTGGGTTCGGCCGGGTTGGATCGGATACGAAACCAACCGAGCCCTCAGAGCGAAAATGCTTATATCTTGAGCTCCGGACGTCCGATTGACGTGCCGTCGACTTTGATGGATTTCTCTACGTGAGACAGATCTTTTGGCTTACTCTTCTCTAGGTTTGGATGCCGTCGGAGTGCGGTCGGGTTGGTTCCCTCATGAAACCAACCGGGCCCCCGGAACGAAAACGCCAATAACCCACAGATCGGGCGTCCGATTGACGCGCCGTCTATTGTGTTGAGACCCTTATGACGAGGCGGTCCTTTGAGATACATCTTTGTGAAACATTGTGATACTTGGAGTATTGACCAGTGGCTCGTGGAGCGGTCCCTCCCGGAGACGAGCATACGGAGTACGGAGACCGTGTAGACGACTGAGACCTGACGACTGCTTGACCGACTCGACTTAGAGTGAGTCAACTAGCCCAGTGGATGGAGCGCCTGGTATTTGGCGGCAGACCCCCAGCGGACGGAGCGCCTGGTAGTTTCCAGCAGACCCGCGGTACTCGACCAGAGGAGTACCTATATAAGGCCTCATCCTTAAACCTTACTTAATCTTGAGTTATTACAAGATTACACATTGATGATCTTTTCGGGTTTAGAGTTTTAGAGAATTAGATCATAAAACATGCATTACATTCCACATATAAACAAAGTGGTTACATAAAGATAGTATTCTTCATTCCCATCAATGGAAACATATTTAAAATAAACATGGATTCTTTCTTGACACTTCCTTGACACTATCATCATATCATGTACCTTTCCCTTGACCTGTGAAAAACATTTCAAAAAAAACTTGGGATGAGCATAAAAAGCACAGTATGGGTTATAAAAACATGGAAAGGAAACATGGGTACATATATACATAAGAGTGAAATCATACTTTACCCATAAAACATAAGAACATTAACATACCTCATCAAATTATGAGTAAATCATTGAAATCATAAGACATAAAGGTAACTTGAGGCATTCATAACATTCTTACGTACGGAGTAACCCTCTTGGTTACGTTTGGAATACCCATCACAGTATATTCCCTAAAATCTCTTCGGAGAAACCTTAACGTTTCACTCCTTCACGTTACCCAATGCATTGGAGAGCTATATCGGGCTCACCCGCCCTTAGTTTGTCACGGAACCACCCGTCTTCATAATAATTCCCAAGAACCTCAACATAATCGTATCCCATAAAACATGCATAAAGGAAACATAACATTCCCACCTTTCAATCACATGATATCAATACAACACATTGATATAAAAACATTATGAAAACTATTTTCAATACCAAAATAAAATAAAAGTAAAACATGGTATTTATTTTTCTTTTAAAAAGAAGGTATGGCTTGTAGAGGAAGCCGAAACTCAAATAATGGTCATGACGGTGGAGAAGTCATTGTCGCCGCATACGTACGACAAAAACATTCCTTTTTTTCGTTTAGTAAACGCTTCGTATAAAAAAGATTCCTTTTGGATAAACGTAAAATTCAAAGGGGTTTATACAACGTATAAAAGAAAGTTGTGTATAAAATAAAATATGCCTCAATGAAAGGAGATTGAGACGAAGTCCCATACAAAGATCATTTTTAAAATAAAATAGATCTATTATGTGTATTCAGTATATGTACACATAAAGAGAGTAAAAATACAATATAGGACATAATAATATCATGACATAATTTGAAAGTAGGAGAGTAACCCAAAGAATGGAAATTGGGTTAAGAAGTTCCCTTACCTTGGGTCTGACTTGACTCGATCGTTCTTTAATGTCCTGGATAATAAACTTCAGTTAGTTTCTACTTTCTTAAGAACCTTTTCCAAGTTCATAATTTCTTTTATACCATGTTATTAACATCATGTAATCATTTAAGTTAATAATGTTCATTTTGTCGGTATTTGGTTCTTAAGTCAAAAATAGACTTCTTACTCTTACGTGTTGTTAATTTAGTCAAAGGTTCGTTATATCCAGAATGATATTAATGATTTGGATAACATATATATCATATATATTCATCACATACATGTATTTATAATATTACATCACATTTAGAGGTAAGAAATGAAATGCACCGTTCATGGAGACGGTAAGCCGTACGTACGCATGAACGCTACTTCCATTTCTATTTCATATTTTTGGAATGGAATCATAATGATATAAGAGTATATTATAATTCCAGTATAATAACATATATAATATCATTAACTTTATCTTTTACACATCCCACATATGGTATTAACGAATCAAATCACTTTCCGGGGGCGGTAGTCCGCATTTCTTAAAATGAAGATATCGTGTTTACCCATACTGGAAACAATAATGGTATGCCATAAATGAATAATACAGAAGCTTAAGGAAATAATAAACATATTATATATCATATATAAAAATAGTGACATCATAATGGCCACCTTTGAAGGTGTTAAATGAGTATTGAGCAATCATCGTTTCGGGAGGAAGAATTTCACCATCCACAGAAACCGTATGTTCTTTAACCATTTGATGTAGTTCTGTGAGAGTGTAGCTAGAATAAATCTTATAAAAACATCCTAGTATATTTAAGATACTAGTTTTGTTACAAAAGAAGTAAATAAAAAGATTTTAGGGGGTTGGAGAAGCAAAATAAAACAAATGAACATGAGAGAATAAATTACCTTTAAAAGTGTAACTCCTTTTGATTTGAGCCTAAAGGCTTCCTTTGAAAGGATTATGCCCAAAGGGAATCCTCTAGGATGAGGAGATGGATGTGGAGAGAGTAAACGGGCAGGGGTTGGCCGAGCCAAAGGCTTGAGGAGTGTGTGAAATGAGGTAGAGGTGGGGGCCTTTTATAAGAGGAGAGGAGGGTCACTTTTTGAAATCATGAAACTATTATTTTATTTTCAAAAGTGTTTCGAATTTATAAAGTATCACATTGATATATTTCAAAGATAAGATGATAAGGCTTCGATATCTACCCAACCAATAGGTTTTGGACATGTTTAGGTTTTAGATATTACATTATCTTTCCATTTTATTTATATCGTTAAATAATGTGGTCATCGCTGCATCATAATGATGTCATAAATAATTTAATTTATTTAAAGTCAAAAAATTATAAAAAAATACTATGATTTAGGAAATATTTTTAGCTTTCCAATGTCTATTTATAATCAAAATTCTGATATTTATAATCCCATGTAAAATGTTTTTCGTAAAACATATTATGTTTATGTCATTTTTACTTTTACATTAAATAAAAAGTTATTTATGTCATTTCCCAACCAAAGTGGCTCCATGGGGTCCCCAAGTTGACCCATGGCTTGTCTTGGTCGTCCATGACACAAAGCATGAGGGTAGAACATGTGTCAAGCTCATATCATTTTATTAAAGCATTATTTTTACCTTAAACTACACTAATTACCACTAATCGCGATTAAAAACTTAATAAGTTACTATTCACCAAAAAATTATTTTAATCTCATTGAACCACATTTTACTTATTAATGACAACCATGTATGTCGGATTTTTGAAAATAAAAACACAATGATGGAAAAATTTCATTTAAACGGAAAATCAGTTTTTATAAGTACCACTTAGTGGTTTTACTATTCATCAAAAATTGGAGCTTTTCAGAAAAATACCAAAAATTCACCCTATGCTATATTTGTTATTCCGAATTAAAAAATGAAGTCCATATTACAAAATTCAAAGCATATAAGTCACATTAATTAATTTAATAATTAATTCCCGCTCTCAGAGCAAATAGCGTGTTTTTATGAAACAATAAGTATCAAAAGATTGACACCAGTTTAAGTCCAATTTCAAAGTGAAATTGATTCCAATGACCAACATTGGATTAAATGGTAAAAATATATTCTAATTTAACTTCAAAACCAATTCAAAACATAATCTAATCATATAAATAAATTAGATTCAAAATCCGTTTTGATGTAAAATGCAGTATTTTTCACTATTCATTAAAAATGAACATTGTCAGAAAAATACCAAAAATTCACACAAAGTAAATTCTGATGTCCCAATCAAAAAGAATAAGTTTATTTTGACAAAAATAGTTTATAAAATTGTCAAAATATAGATTTAAAAAGGGGTTTCCATCAAAAGGCAGTAAAACAATCTTTTATGAATATTAGTGTATTCCATGCATAAGATTGTATTTATTTTCATTTTAAGCCTCTAAAACACTATCTAATTCATTAATAGACATTGATAAAAATATCTATTATTAATTACTTACTTGGGATGTTACATCCTTCCCCCCTTCAGAAAATTGCGTCCCCGCAATTTATTTACTTATCAAATAAATGGGGGTACTTATCCCTCATTGAATTTTCAGATTCCCATGTTGCCTCTTCCATCATGTGGTTTTTCCACAAAACCTTTACCTGCTTAATCACCTTATTCCGTAACACTTGCTACCTGTGGTCAAGAATCTGGACCGGTTGTTCCTCATAAGATAGGTTCTCTTCCAGCTGAACTACCTCTGGACTCAAAACGTGAGATGGATCTGGCATATACTTTCTCAACATCGAAACATGAAAAACATTGTGTACCTGAGATAAACTCAGAGGTAAAGCCACCCGGTATGCAACTGATCCAACTCTCTCCAGAATTTCATATGGTCCAATAAACCTTGGAATCAGCTTTCCTTTCTTACCAAATCTCATCACACTTTTCCATGGAGAAACCTTGAGAAAAACATGATCACCTACCTCAAAAGAGAGATCCTTCCTCCTGTTGTCTGCATAACTCTTCTGCCTGCTCTGAGCTGTTCTCATGTGCTTCTGAATTAGCTGAACTTTTTCTGCCATCTCTTCTACCAATTCTGGTCCAATAAACTTCCTTTCACCCACTTCATCCCAGAAAGCTGGAGTTTGACACCGCTTCCCATATAATTCCTGAAATGGTTCCATCTGTATACTGGAATGAAAACTGTTATTATATGAAAATTCAACCAAAGAAAGATGCTGGTCCCAACTTCCCTGATAATCCATAGAACAAGCTCGTAACATATCCTCTAATGTCTGAATTGTTTGTTCTGACTGCCCATCTGATTGAGGATGAAAAGCTGTACTAAAATTTAATTCAGTACCCAACGACTTCTGAAGGCCTTTCCAAAAGTTAGAAGTGAACCTGAGATCACAGTCAGATACAATGGAGAGAGGAACTCCATGTAACCTGACTACCTCTTTAAGATACAAACGGGAAAGTTAATCTAGGGAAAAAGTATCTCGTATAGTAAGGAAATGAGCAGATTTAGTAAAGCGATCAACAATAACCCAGATTGCATTATTACCTCGAGATGTCTTCGGTAATCCCACAACAATGTCCATGGATATATTCTCCCATTTACACTCTGGCACTAGTAAAGGCTGAAGCATCCCTTTCGGTAACTGCCTCTCTGCTTTAACCTGCTAACAAGTCAAACACTTCACAGTAAAATCAGCAATATCTCTTTTCATTCCATCCCACCAGTAATACTCCCGCAGATCTCTATATATCTTAGTACTGCCCGGATGAACTGAAAACGGAGAACTATGAGCTTCACTTAACAACTCTCTCTTCAAATGTGAATCACAAGGCACACACAATATCTTCCCAAAACTCAAAACACAATCACTATCAATGTTGAATTCAGGAAACTTACCTTTCTGAAACAGCTCTACCTTTTTCTTCAACTCACTGTCTTGCTTCTGTGCTTTCTTGATTCTATCTGATAGAGATGATCTCAATGATACCTGAAACAAAACAGAAAAACTTCCTGAACCAACAAATTCTATGCCAAATTTCATCAAATCCTTAACTATCGCATTCCAAACACAACATTGTTAATGAAACATTACTTTTTCGACTCAAAGCATCAGCCACTTTATTTTCTTTTCCCGGATGGCAATGAATTGTACAATCATAATCCTTGATTAATTCAAGCCATCTCCTCTGTCTCATCTTTAACTCTTTCTGAGTGAATATATACTTTAAACTTTTTTGATCAGTATATATTTCACACTTTACTCCATACAAATGATGCCTCCAAATTTTTAAAGCAAAAACAATAGCAGCTAATTCCAAATCATGTGTAGGGTAATTTACCTCATGAGTTTTCAACTGTCGCGAAGCATAAGCAATTACCTGATCATTCTGCATTAGAACGCAACCAAGTCCTTTCAATGAAGCATCACTGTAGATAACAAACTCACCATTCCTGGAAGGTAGTGCCAAAACTGGAGCATTCACCAATCTTATTTTCAATTCCTGAAAACAATCATCACATTCTTTTGTCCAGATAAACTTAACACCCTTCCGAGTTAGCTTAGTCATTGGACTAGATAACCGTGAAAAATTTCTAACAAACCATCGGTAATAGCCTGCCAAACCAAGGAAGCTACGACTCTCATCTAAATTTCTGGGTCTTGGCCAGTCTTCCACAACTTTTGTTTTTGCAGGATCAACAGTTATTCCATCTTTAGAAACAACATGACCAAGGAAAGAAATTTGTTGCAACCAAAACTCACACTTGCTGAATTTTCCATACAGTTTCTTTTCTTTTAAGGTTTGCAAGATAACCCTTAAATATCTTTCATTCTCCTCTTTACTTTTTAAAAACACCAAAATATCATCAATGAAAACCACCACAAACTTATCCAATAACTCATGGAAAATTCTATTCATTAAGTCCATGAATACAGCAGGTGCATTGGTTATCCCAAAAGGCATTACTACAAATCCATAATGGCCATATCTTGTACGGAACACGGTCTTCGGAACATCTTCTTCCTTTACCTTCAGCTGATGGTACCCCGATCTCAAGTCAATCTTTGAAAAATACTGAGCTCCCTGGAGCTGATAGAACTTCATTTGATGGCCTGACGTCTGCCTAAGTAGTTGCAAAAGATTTCACCACCCCTTTCAGCTTGTAGTCTAACTGATTCCCATCACTCAAGCTCTTTGTCAGACACTCGTTTGCATAGTGACCCATCTCATTGCCCTTATAACATTTCACTAACTATAAATCAAATTTGGTCTTACCTTCACCTTGATCCTTTTCAGTGCAATCACGAGCCTTATGTCCCATATCACCACATCGGTAGCACTTTCCAGAATTCAGAAGACATTCCCCAGCATGCCTTTTTCCACATTTATCACAAGCTGGAAACGTAATTTTCTTACCATCAGACTTTTTTGAAGAATTATTACCTTTCTCCTGCCACCTCGGTCTCTTCTTCTGTTGGTTGTTATAGAACACTTGATCATCGACAAACTCAATTTCCACCTTCTCAGCACATCGAACAAGCTTTTCATAACTTTTAAACTCATGATAAGCTAATTCCCTTCGATATTTTGGCTTTAATCCTGAGTAAAAACGATTGATTTTACTATCAAGGCCTCAGATAAAATTTGGAGCATACCTTGCCAATCGAGTGACCCTTTCTTCATAGGTAGCCACCGAGTCTTCCTCTTGCCTCAATTCCAAGAATTGTTTTTCCATCCTAAGTTGAACAGACTTAGGAAAATACTTCTCAAGAAACATACCTTTGAATTCATCCCAGTCAAGAGCATCAATCTCATCAGCATCCCTGATATTTTTAACCATCGACCACCACTGATCTGCTTCACCCTCCAAACGTTAAATAACAAGACTAACCTTTTGATTGTCTGAACACCCCATGACATCAAAAATCTTCTCCAGTGCTTTAATCCACCCTTCAGCTAGCACAGGGTCAGATGATCCTCTGAATGATGGGGGATGTTGCCTCATGAAATGTTCCACCACTGACATGTTCCTCTACGGTTGATCTGGCTGATCTCGTGCATGGATACCACCACCATTTATAGCCTGAGTCAACTGTACCATTACTGCAACAAACTGTTCAGTTCCAATTCCAACCATCTCAGGATGCTGATTTGGAAGGTTATTTGCTTCTGTATGCCTTCCTAGCACTGCTTCCCTGTGTCCTCTGCGGAAAACCATTCTGAACAAACATGTCTTAGATAAAACAACATAGTAATCTTCAAATGCTATATCACATCGATTTGACCATAAAAAAATATTTTTGGATAATCATTTAATAGAATTATAACTCCTAAAGTTATCTAAACCGACCTCTGATACCAACTATAAGGCCCCAGCCTTAAACCTTACTTAATCTTGAGTTATTACAAGATTACACATTGAGGATCTTTTCGTGTTTAGAGTTTTAGAGAATTAGATCATAAAACTTGCATTACATTCCACATATAAACAAAGTGGTTACATAAAGATAGTATTCTTCATTCCCATCAATGGAAACATATTTAAAATAAACATGGATTCTTTCTTGACACTTCCTTGAAACTATCATCATATCATGTACCTTTCCCTTGACCTATGAAAAACATTTCAAAAAAAACTTGGGATGAACATAAAAAGCTCAGTATGGGTTATAAAAACATGGAAAGGAAACATGGGTACATATATACATAAGAGTGAAATCATACTTTACCCATAAAACATAAGCACATTAACATACCTCATCAAATCATGAGTAAATCATTGAAATCATAAGACATAAAGGTAACTTGAGGCATTCATAACATTCTTACGTAGGGAGTAACCCTCTTGGTTACGTTTGGAATACCCATCATAGTATATTCCCTAAAATCTCTTTGGAGAAACCTTAACGTTTCACTCCTTCACGTTACCCAATGCATTGGAGAGCTATATCGGGATCACCCGCCCTTAGTTTATCACGGAACCACCAGTCTTCATAATAATGCCCAAGAACCTCAACATAATCGTATCACATAAACATGCATAAAGGAAACATAACATTCCCACCTTTCAATCACAAGATATCAATATAACACATTGATATAAAAACATTATGAAAAACCATTTTCAATACCAAAACAAAAGAAAAGTAAAACATGGTATTTATTTTTCTTTTAAAAGAAGGTATGGCTCGTAGAGGAAGCCGAAACTCAAATAATGGACACGACGGTGGAGAAGTCGTTGTCGCCGCATACGTACGACAAAAAAATTCTTTTTTTTTTCGTTTAGTAAATGCTTCGTATAAAAAAGATTCCTTTTGGATAAACGTAAAAGTCAAAGGGGTTTATACACCGTATAAAAGAAAGTTGTGTATAAAATAAAATATGCCTCAATGAATGGAGATTGAGACGAAGTCCCATACAAAGATCATTTTTAAAATAAAATAGATCTATTATGTGTATTCATTATATGTACACATAAAGAAAGTAAAAATACAATATAGGACATAATAATATCATGACATAATTTGAAACTAGGAGATTAACCAAAAGAATGGAAATTTGGTTAAGAAGTTCCCTTACCTCATGTCCGACTTGACTCGATCGTTCTTTAATGTCCTGAATAATAAAATTGAGATAATTTCTACTTTCTTATGAACCTTTTTCAAGTTCATTATTCCTTTTATACCATGTTATGAACATCATGTAATCATTTAAGTTAATAATGTTCATTTTATCGGTATTTGGTTCTTAAGTCAAAAATAGACTTCTTACACTTACATGTTGTTAATTTGGTCAAAGGTTCGTTATATCCAGAATGATATTAATGATTTGGATAACATATATATCATATATATTCAGCACATACATGTATTTATAATATTACATCACATTTAGAGGTAAGAAATGAAATGCACCGTTCATGGAGACGGTAAGCCGTACGTACGCATGAACGCTACTTCCATTTCTATTTCATATTTCTGGAATGGAATCATAATGATATAAGAGTATATTATAATTCCAGTATAATAACATATATAATATCATTAAATTTATTCTTTACACATCCCACATATGGTATTAACGAATCAAATCACTTTCAGGGGGCGGTAGTCCGCACTTCCTAAAATGAAGATATCGTGTTTACCCATAATGGAAACAATAACGGTATGTCATAAATGAAAAATACAGAAGCTTAAAGAAATAATAAACATATTATATATCATATATAAAAATAGTGACATCATAATGGCCACCATTGAAGGTGTTAAATGAGTATTGAACAATCATCGTTTCGGGAGGCAGAATTTCACCATCCACGGAAACCGTCTGTTCTTTAACCATTTGATGTAGTTGTGTGAGAGTGTAGCTCGAATAAATCTTATAATAACATCCTAGTATATTTAATATACAGGTGTTGTTACAAAATAAGTAAATAAAAAGAGTTTAGGGGGTTGGAGAAGCAAAATAAAACAAATGAACATTAGAGAATAAATTACCTTTAAAAGTGTAACTCCTTTTGATTTGAGCCTAAAGGCTTCCTTTGAAAGGATTCTACCCAAAGGGAATCCTCTAGGATGAGGATATGGATGTGGAGAGAGTAAATGGGCAGGGGTTGGCCGAGCCAAAGGCTTGAGGAGTGTGTGAAATGAGGTAGAGGTGGGGGCCTTTTATAAGAGGAGAGGAGGGGCACTTTTGGAAATCATGAAACAATTATTTTATTTTCAAAAGTGTTTCGAATTTTTAAGGTCCCACATTGATATATTTAGAAGATAAGATGATAAGGCTTAGAAATCTACCCAACCAATAGGTTTTGGACATGTGTAGGTTTTAGATATTACATTATCTTTCCATTTTATTTAAATCGTTAAATAATGAGATCATCGCTGCATCATCATGATGTCATAAATAATTTAATTTATTTAAAGTCTAAAAATTATAAAAAAATACTATGATGTAGGAAATATTTATAGATTTCCAATTACTATTTATAATAAAAAATCTGATCTTTATAACCCCATGTAAAAATTGTTTTCGTAAAACATATTATGTTTGTGTCATTTTTACTTTTACATTAAATAAAAAGTTATTTATGTCATTTCCCAACCAAAGTGGCTCCATGGGGTCCCCAAGTTGACCCATGGCTTGTCGCGGTCGGCCATGACACAACCAATGAGGGTAGGACATGATTCAAGATCATCTCATTTTATTAAAGCATTATTTTTACCTTAAACTACACTAATTACCACTAATCGTGATTAAAAACTTAATAAGTTACTATTCACCAAAAAATTATTTTAATCTCATTGAACCACATTTTACTTCTTAATGACAACCATGTATGTCCGATTTTTGAAAATCAAAACACAATGATGGAAAATTTCATTTAAACGGAAAATCAGTTTTTATAAGTACCACTTAGTGGTTTCACTATTCATCAAAAATTGGAGTTTTTCAGAAAAATACCAAAAATTCACCCTAAGATATATTTGATATTCTGAATTCAAAAATGAAGTCCATTTTACAAAATTCAAAGAATATAAGTCACATTAATTAATTTAATAATTAATTCCCGCTGTCAGAGCAAATAGCGTGTTTTTATGAAACAATAAGTATCAAAAGATTGACACCAGTTTAAGTCCAATTTCAAAGTGAAATTGATTCCAATGACCACCATTGGATTAAATGGTAAAAATATATTCTAATTTCACTTCAAAACTAATTCAAAACATAATCTAATCATATAAATAAATTAGATTAAAAAGCAGTTTTGATGTAAAATGCAGTATTTTTCACTATTCATTAAAAAATGAACATTTTCAGAAAAATACCAAAAAATCACACAAAGTAAATTTTGATGTCCCAATCATAAATAATAAGTTTATTTTGATAAACATAGTTTATAAAATTGTCAAAATATAGATTTAAAAAGGGTTTTCCATCAAAAGGCAGTAAAAAATTCTTTTAAGAATATTAGTGTATTCCATGCATAAGATTGTATTTATTTTCATTTTAAGCCTCTAAAACACTATATAATTCATTAATAGAAATAGATAAAAATATCTATTATTCATTACTTACTTGGGATGTTACAACCTATGTAGGCTATTAGGGGGAGCGCCCAGTATTTGGCGGCAGACCCACAACGGACGGAGCGCCCAACATTTGGCAGCAGACCCGCGGTACTCGATAGGAGGAGTACCTCAGAGACTTGGATTAGTGAGCAGTACCTAAGAGTTGTGACAGGACCACTGTACACTCCAGAGATAGGGCTCTTCAGCAGTTACAGTTTTGATAATGAAAATCCTGGTTTGAGCTGAGACTTTTGACCTTTGTGTTTACCTCATGATTGATATGGGTCACTTGATAACATAGGTATATGTATGGGAATATACCTGGGTAGTGGTTTTCCGTTGATTTCATGTCCTTGTGTTTCCTCATGATTGAGATGGGTTACTCGATAACTTAGGTATTTGTATGGGCATATAACTAAGTATAGGTTATCTGTTGATATCTTCTTTGTGTTTATCATTGTTGATTTTAGTGATACCTTGAGGGTCTCGGGGTCCCTACTGAGTATCATTATACTCACCCCTGCACGGGATATGCCCGCAACTCGCTGTGTTGGTTGGAGACAACGGGCAGTGCTGACGGATGCCGAGTGTTCGAGGACTGGATGGTACTCGTAGGTGGACTACACGACGAGTCAGTATCCGGAGGTGGACTTCACGACGTGACGACACTCGGAGGAGGTTGACAGAAGAGAGCGTTGTGGTGGCTATCTGTACCTACCATTCAGGAAGGGTCCATGGTGGACGATCCAGGAGCTGCGCCATCTGTACCTACCCATCAGGTAGGATCCGAGGAGGACGACCCAGGAGCCGCTTCCGTTCTTCCAGTTGTTGTCTTTTTCTGTTGTACTTTGTTCTGTTGTAGTTTTACTTTCATTTGGGTTTGTATTCTGGCCCATTTACCTTTCAGCACTTCTCTTTGTACTTATTGTTTTACTTCCGCTTTTACTCTATGGCGTTTTGTTTACTTTTATAAAGGCAATGCCTTCCCAGTTATCGGGATTTACGCCTTTGGTGCTAGTCACCAGACCCTGGCCTATGGAAGGCGGGCATGGGGTAGTCACGGCACGGACCCTGAGGATGGGTCATGACATCCCTGTTCTGAGTAAATCGGATTTGTGAAAGCCATATATTTATACTAATCATGTGATCACTGTTCAACACCCATATTAGGAATGGTCACATTACAGAATGATATTTTAAAAATCCAAATCATAAAACCAAATCTGTTCACAAAACATTTTCCATAATGAGACATTTAATTAGATCAAGAGGGATTTCCATTAATGAATGTTTGGGTCGTTACAATCTTCCCCCCTTAAGAAATTTTTCCCTCGAAATTTCTTTTTCCCACACTAAAACAGATTTGGGTAACTCTACTTCATTACTTCCTCCAATTCCCATGTCACTTCTTCAAAATTTTGGTTCTCCGCAACACCTTGATGAGGAGAATTGTATTATTTCATAGAACTTTCTCTCTACGATCTAAGATCTTCAATGGTTTCTCCTTGTAAGATAGATCATCCTCCAACTGTACCGCCTCTAAAGAGAGTACATGTGAAGGGTCTGGTATGTACTTCCTTAAGAGGGATACATGAAAGACATCATGTATGTGGTCCATGGTAGGTGGAAGTGCTAGTCAATAGGCCAAAACCCCGAAACAATCAAGAATCTCGAACAGGCCGATGTACATAGGATGTAAATTCCCTTTATTTCCAATCCTCAGGACCATTTTCCTGGGAGATATGCATAGAAATACTATATCTCCAACTTTAAACTCAAGGTCTCGTCGATGATTATTTGAATAAATATTTTGTTGACTCTAGGGTGTATTGATATACTGCTGAATGGTTTTCAATTTCTCCACCATCTCTTCGACCATTTCTGGTCCTAGCGGCTTACGCACACTGACTTCATCCCAACACGTTGGTGTTCTACACCTTTTCCCATAAATGGCTTCATCTGGCACCAATTGGATGCTTGAGTGGAAACTGTTATTATAAGAGAATTCAACCAGTGGATGATGTTGGTCCCTTCTTCCTTTGAAGTCCATCAAGAAAGTTCTCAACATGTTCTCAAGTGTTTGGATAGTCTGCTCAGATTGGCCATCAGTTTGAGGATGATCGGCCATATTGAATTTTAGTTCTACATCCAGTGTACGTTGGAGGCTCTTCCAAAACGTAGAGGTGAATCTTGGATCTCGATTGGATACAATAGATTGTGGTACTCCATGCAGCTTTACCACTTTCCTGATATATATCTGTGCCAGTTGATCTAGTGAGAAATCCTCCTGAATAGCAATAAAGTGTGCAGACTTGGTAAGAAGATCCACAACAACCCAGATTGCATTGTTGCCCTTGGATGTCTTCATAAGTCCGGTGACAAAGTCCTTGGTGATTTTCTCCATTTCCATGCTGGTATGGGTAATGGTTGCACCATCCCCTTAGACTTCAACCTCTCTGCCTTCACTTACTAACACACTAGGCACTTTGATGTAAAGTCTGCAATCTCACTTTTCATATTGTCCAACCAAATGTTTTCTCGAAGATCTCGATACATCTTTGTGATCCCTGAGTAAATAGAGAATGTTGAGCTATGTGAGTAATCCAAAATCTCCTTATTTATATCTGGATCAGATGGTATAGATAATCGTGACCCAAATCTCACAATTCCATCATTTTCAACCACGAAATCTAAGGATTTTTTTTATTTCTGATAGCTTCCACCCTTTTCAAAATTTCCACATCCTTTCATTGAGCATTCTTTATTTTCTCCAAAAGAGACAGTTGAGAAATAATTTGTGAAAGGATTGATGATGTTCCCTGATTTATGATTCCCATGTCCATCTTCATCAAATTTAAGCAGATTATATCCTTCTCAATTATCATCAATGATAGAATTTTTGGGTCCTTACTACTTAGAGCATCTTACACCTTGTTCTCTTTCCCAGGGTGGTAATAGATTTCAAAATCATAGTCTTTGATCAGCTCTAACCATCTTCGTTGGCGCATGTTCAAATCTTTCTGTGTGAATATATACTTGAGGATTTTGTGGTCCGTATATATTTCACACCTCTCCCCAAAGAGATAATGCTGCCAAATTTTTAAAGATAAGATCACCGCAACTAACTCAAGATCTTGTGTTGGATAATTCTACTCATTAACTTTCAATTTCATTGAAGCATAGGAAATGAATTTTTCATTTTACATCAACACACATCCCATGAACTTATTCGAAGCATCACTAAATACCACAAAAATTTCTCCACTTGTGGGTAAAGTGAGCACGGGCGTAGTGATAAGCCTTTTTTTCATCTCCGTGAATATTTCTTCACATTCATCAATCCAAGAAAAATTTACTCCCTTCCAATTCAGCTTGGTAAGAGGGTCGGACAATCCTGAGAAATTTCTCACAAATTGTCAATAATTTCCAGCTAACCCCAAAAAGCTATGGATATCTATTACCGATGTTGGCCTCATCCATCCCTCTATTGAATATTTCTTGGAGGGATCCATAGATATCCCATTACTTGTGATGATATGCCCTAAGAATGAGACATCCTTTAACCAGAACTCACACTTTCTGTACTTTTCATAGAGCTTCTCCTTCCGTAAGGTCTCTAGTACAGTTCATAGATGCTCCTCATGATCCTCCTTGGTTTTGGGGTATATTGGAATATCATCTATGAAGACTACCACAAATTTGTCATGGTAATCTCTAAAGAATCTATTCATCAAGTCCTTAAATATTTCTGGAGCATTAGTGGGTTTGAAAGGCATTTCTATGAATTCATAGAGCCCATATCATGTACGAAAAGCAGTCCTGGGGATATATTCTTTCTACACCCTTACTTGATAACATACCAACCAAAAATCCACCTTAGAGAAGTATTATGCTCTATGTAACTGATCAAACAATTCATCAATTCATGGGAGAGGATACTTATTATTTATCGTGGTTTTCTTAAGCTCGCGATAATCGATTCAAAGGCGCATTGATCCATCCTTCTTTTTGAGGAAGAGGACTGGTGCACCCCATGGTGAAGCACTTGGGAACATAAACCCTTTATCCAGACTCTCCTGAAGTTATTTCTTCAACTCCTCAAGCTCCACAATATCCATTCTATAAAGAGTCTTGGATATTGGCAATTCCCCAGGTATAAGATCAATTGAAAATACAAAATCTCTTCTAGGAGGAAGACTAGGAAATTCCTTGGGAAACACTTCAGTGAATTCCCTCATAATAGGCATGTATTCAAGGATGGTTAATTCCTTGGACTCAATCATCTGACCCAGATACACATTCTCATAGGGCAGTAATATCCATGCTTGGGATGATGGAGCTAAATAAGATTCATCTTCCTCCTTGCACTTGTATATAATCTGGGATCGATTCTCCTTATAGAGAGTGATTTCCCTCTCATGGAAATTTATGTTAGATCTATATAAGGAAAGATAATCCATGCCAAGAATTGCATCAAATTCCACTATAGGGAGTATTATGAGGTTCACCGGAAAGTTAAATCCACAAATTATGTCAGGGGAGGAGTTATATTCATGGGATGCAATGATTTCCCCATTCGCCGTACTCACCGACATCCTTACTTCCATGATTTGTGGTGGTGTTGGGATTGTTCTACTATTCTTCCGGGATATAAAATTATGTGTAGAACTAGATTCAAAAAGTAAGTTTTCTATTATTGAATGAATAAGTAGCATACCTATCACCACTTAATTGTCGGGGTTCACTTCGGTTGTAGGGATGGAAAAAGATCTCCCTTGCTTCCTTGGAGGTTGTGGGTTGCCTTCGAAAACCCTTGTCTTAGGGCACTAATTTGAAAAGTGCCCCAGTTCTTTGTATTTGAAACAATGAACAATTCATTGAGGGTCGAGCAGAGTGTACCTATCCTCTGTCGTAACCAAGATATTTTCTTACAGACAGTTAACAGCTAGGTGCCCTTCTCTTCCACACCTAAAGAATTTCTTCGTCCCCTTCAGGCAATTTCTGGGGTGCTTCTTTATGCCCCTTTGGAAAGTGGGGTGCTGGATCTTCTTAGCACTGTTGGATTTATCCATTGGACCGCCAACATTGAAGTCCAACTTACGCTTCGTATCCCCATGTTACCCCTAAGATTATTCGATCTACATTTCAACGTTGAGGGCACATTAGACAATTTCATCATAGTTGTCGAAGTCATGGATCACCAGCACTATCTGTATGCTAGGTTTCATCCCACAAAAGATGCGGTCAACCTTTCATTCGAGGGTAACAATAAACTTGGAGGCATATCATGAAATCCTTGTAAAGTTTTCCTCGTACTCTCCGACGGATTCATCATCTTTTTTTTCTTTCGGTCAAGAAATTCCCTTTCCATCTTAAGTTGGAGGGTGCGCGGAAAATATTCATCGAAAAACATCTTATGGAAATCCTTCCATTCCAATGCCTCGATATCCTCTTCATGATTCATATTTTTGATAAATTTATACCATTGATCAGATTCACCCTCCATACGATTAGCAGCCAAGAGAACCTTCTCTTGTTCAGAAAATTGAAGGATGGGGAAGATCTTTTCGATGGAGTTGATCCATTTTTCGGCAATTGAGGGATCAAATGATCCATTAAAAGTAGGACGCCTTTGTCTCATGAATATCTCGATAGCGACATGATATTTCTTGGGGGGGGGGGGGGTTGAACCTTCCTCTTGACTGATGTTTCTATTCAAAGCTTGAGTTAACTGAGAGAGATAAATGAAAAATTTCATGATTCTCGCTCCCATCGGATTGTGGATCTCATTAGAACAATCATCACATTGATCATCACATCAGTTGTTAGCCTGAGTCCTCCTATTACTAGACATTAGCTAGAATAAAAGGAAAGTCAGGGGTAACACATTAAGGGAATTCCAAATACAAAATAGATGACATATACATTACTTTTATTTCCTTAATTTATGAATCTATATGCTTCAATCTATGTTATCCATGATCTACATTCCAACATATATTCTTAGGGGAATTTATTCCATTAATAATGGTTCAAACTAAGCTTGTTATTTTACCAAATCATATCCCCCGGGAGTGTCGTAACCAAGAGTGGAGCAACGCCCGTTGTTGTTTACTAGTTCCTATTTGAGTGTACCTCAAAGCGGTATTTTTGGGTTTTACCCCTAGGATACATCTGTGCCAGAGCCACCTCTACCTACTCGTATCCAGACAGGGATGTGCTTTCTTGAGGAACCACTTACTCAATACTCACCAATATGTAGGTATGTTTTTATTGTACTAATTATCATCTCTAAGTCTTCACTAGGGTTTTCTAATCCTAATCCTAAAAATAACTAAACCTATCCCCTGATACCAACTATGACAACCCTCCTCTTTTATTTCACACTTAAACATGATTTATTATAAAAACATTACTTGATACAACATAGGATATCGATAAATCTAGTGTCTTTGGGGCTTTGGATAATTACATAACAACTTAAAAAATGAAATAAAACATCTTTATTGAAAACATCCTTTACATGACAACTACATTCCCTCATACTTAGCATTGTATAGGATAACCTGAGGACATGCATGAGAAAAGTGTGAGATATAAAGCCCATTAAGGGAATAAACATGGAATTAAATAAGGAATACAGTACATGTTAGACAATAGACATATCAATGGATTACATGGGAAACACTAATATAAATTCATGATAATGCATGATAATCATAACATGGAAATGTGGAAATGTAACAACCCAAAATTTTGAATAAATCTTGTTTCTTAATTTTGTGTGTTATTTTGTTTTTGATACTCAACAAAACTGTTTCATTTGATAACATGAGTATAATTAAAATGAGACTGTTGGGTTTTGACTGTTATATGACCATTGGTTAATATGACCACTGGGAACTAAACGTTTTGATTATTGTCTCTAAATACAAGTAATATTGGTTAATTAATATAGAATGAAGATTCGATGGCCTCACCCAGTAGTCTTGGACCGATCGAAGCCCATCTAACAGAACTTGGGAAGGAGGTAGCACCATTGGGCTTTGCTCTGGACCAAACCCAAGACGAACTTCATCGTGTGAAGCTAGAATGGAACCACCTTTGCGAGAAGTTCAAACTGATAGAAATTACTACTCGTGCGATGTTGGCTGAGCCTCCCTCAGATTCTCTCACCTTAGCACACCTTACACTTAGGTCCTATGCTGGTGTGATAAGGGGCTATGTAAGGAGACCGTAACTGCCTTGTGTAACCCTTTGTTTTAAATAAAATTTTTATTTCTTCTTATGATGAAGTTTATGAATTTTCAAATGTCCAGATAAATATAGTATGCATATTTTTGATGAATTTTAGAGAAAGGATCTTTTAAAAATGTTTATGTAAACCTTAAATAAATAAAAATGTGTAATGATTTTCAAAAAATGGTCTTCTACAATTATGTTCAGTACGAAATTTAGAGTCTAATAAGATCAGAATTATTTTTCATGAATAATAAATTATGAATAGTGATTTTATGATTAGGATTAGTAATGTGTCCAAATGAATTAGTAATCACACTTAAATAAAGTTTTAATATAATTTAGACACCTTGATTAAGTAATGAGATTCAATAAAATGGGTAAATAACGGTTTCATAAATTATTAGTCAAGTATTAGTTTTTTCAGGTGAATAGTGTTTTTTAAATAAAATTTAATTAAAAATAAATATAAAATTATTTTTATAAAATGGACTTTATATTTGAACTCAGAGCATCGATATTATGTTATGGTAATTTTTGGGGATTTTTCTGAAAAAAATGAATTCTCGATGAATAGTGTTTTTATTTAAAAATTTAATTAAATATATTTAGAAAATTATTTTTATAAAATGGAGTTCATAAATGTAATTAGAGAATCGATATTTGGTTAAGGTGAAATTTTGGGATTTTTCTGAGAAAGATGAATTTTTCAGTGAATAGTAAAAATGCATTTTTAGGGTTTCGGTATGTTTAATGACATCATAACTATGTCATGATGATGTCATGAGATATTATAAGGGTTGGCCGACCAAAGGTGATGAAGTATTGTATTGGGGGCCCCATGTGGCCTAACTCCATGGTAAATTCCATGGGGGAGCACATGGTTTTGAGAAAAGCACTTGTGAGGTGTCCCTTGGCCATTAATGCCTTGTCCCCTCACTTTCCCTATAAATACCCAGCCTTTCCTCCTTTATTTTTCACTCCCAACTCTCCCCAAACGATTTTATGGTCTCCTTACCTCCCAATGAGTCCTCCCAAGGTTCCCCCAAGCCCTTATGGTCCAAACCATTGAGTTTTAAGAGTTACGTTTTAAGGTAAGGGATCCGACCTCTCTCTTTCTTTTCAAGAAATCTCTTTTATGTAATTTCTTTTATGCTCCATGTTATTATGGTAAAGGATGTTCTTTTATACTCATATTACTGACCATTTCATGTTAATATAATTAGAGATCCCCTCTTACTCTCATTATTTCGTTTTATGATGTTTTAAGTGGCGTCGTTAGGCTGCCAAATGTTTTAGTGGTTCTTTCACCCTTATCGTTTTCAAGTTCTACGTTCATGTCAAGTCTTTCAAGTTTCTTTTTATTATTTTGGGGGTATGGTCTCTATATCTATCATACTGATATTTTATGATCATACGATGATATAACCCATTTTATCTCTTCAATTAAGTATTTTGAAGTTTTAAGTGACGCCGTTAGGCTGCCGATTTTTTAAGTGGTTCTTTCACCTTTCTCCCTTTTCAAAGTTCTAATTCCATGTCAAGTCTTGAAAGTTACTTTTTGTTATGTTGGGGAATGATCTCTAAATCTATAATACTGA
This sequence comes from Viscum album, assembly GCA_963277665.1. Classification (NCBI taxonomy): domain Eukaryota; kingdom Viridiplantae; phylum Streptophyta; class Magnoliopsida; order Santalales; family Viscaceae; genus Viscum; species Viscum album. Next base: position 1,226,003,598 of record OY728166.1, on the reverse strand, counting down.
TCATTTATGTTCATATGATGAGAGACCCTATTTGATCGCATCAATTCATTTTTGTTGAAATTTAAGTGGCGCCGTTAGGATGCCGAATTTCTAAGGGGTTCTTTTACCATTCTCGTTTTCAAGATCTACTTTCATGTCAAGTATTTCAAGTTCCTTTTTATTATGTTGGGGTATGATATCTATATCTATCATACTGATCTTTTATGTTCATATGATGAGAGACCCTATTTGATCTCGTCAATTCATTTTTTTTGAAGTTTAAGTGACGTTGTTAGGCTGCCGAATTCTCATAAGAGAAATCTTATTTGTGTCTTCCTTTCATGTTCTTCATTTCATATGGTACATATTTCAAATATCATTACCATGTTCATATATCCTTCATATTCTGTCCCTCTACTGTTTTATGGATCATTTATGAGTTGGTGACCCATGTCCCCTCTCTTTTCAATGTTTTCTAAAACCTTGTAACAAAGCCGTTATGCTGCAGAATTTTCATCTCAAAAGGCCTCTCTCTTTTTCTCAAAATTATTTTATGTTATTATGTGAATACTCAAAGCTATTATTTATATAGGGATATTCACATATATATCAAAATTTTCTATTTTAAATTCTGGGATTTACATACATGAAACCCGCTTTCCCTTTCCGTGGGTTTAAAGTGACATAATGATCATGTCATTAAAGCAGTTTTTAGAATGTTATGTTTATGAAATGAAACCCATTTATTTTATGCTATATGGGTTGTTTATGAAATGATTGATGATGATATATGTGGATCACATGATAATAATGACATGTCAAGGGTGCGCCCAGATAGCGCTCCAATGCATTGGGTAAAGACTTAATCTCTAGAGATGACTTTTTAGACTGATACCTTGGTGAATAACCTTGGTAATTTTTAATGACACCTTGGGGATGGACCTTGGTGAAAATAAATGATTGTCAATATTAAATGTTGCAGCCACATCTTAAATTTATGAAAAATGTTATTTTTATTATGATATGCCTCATGATTTCTTTCTCATGCCTTAAAGTTCTTTTCATGACCTTATTGAAGTATCTCATGTTCACATGTAAAATGTTTCTCTTGTTTCCCTTACTGGGCCTTCTGCTCACCCTTTCTTTTGATGTATGTCCCCAGGTTATGAGATTTAGTAATGAACCTAGGATGAACATGAGGAGAATCATTTCAAGTGTTTAAAAATAATGTTTTATGTTTTCATGTTTTAAGTTCCTGGTTTCCAAGACACTAAACCTTAACGATCCTCGGTTTTGTAAAATGTAATGAAAGTTTATGTGATAAAAAGGCGGGATGCTATAGTTGGTATCAAAGGATGGTTTAGTTATTTTTGGAAATTAGGATATGAAAACTTTAGGAAGAAGCCTATAGAAGAGTTTATATATAGGGAATCTTCCTGGTATTTTGGTGAGTATTGAGTAATGGGTTTCCAAGCAAATACATCCCTGTCTAGATACGAGCAGGTAGAGGTGGCTCTGGAATAGATGTACATAGGGGTAAAACCCGAAAACACCACTTTGAGCTAGACTCAAACGGGAACTGGTAAACGACAACGGTCCTTGCAGCACTCTTGGTTACAACACTCCCAGGGGATATGCTTTGGCAAATTCATAAGCTTAGTATGAACCATTGTTAAAGGAACAAAGATAAAATAAAATAAAGATTCACATAAGAATATATGATCATGGATAACCTAGATGGGGACCTAGGGGATCAAAATTTAGAGTATAATTTTCTTCTACAAGTAATCCTTATATTCTTTAAGTTCCTTTTAATGATTATTGGCTAAGTATTTAAGCCCGTAATTATACTTTCTCTTCTTAGTTAATGGTGAGAAATGGAAGAACATGTCTCAACAACCAATGTGATAGGAAATGCGACGATTGTCGTATTAATATGATAGAGATGATTAGGGTATTAAAAGATGATTATTATTTTGGAAGAGGTTCACTATTTTGGGGACCCTATATGATCGAGGTAAATAGATTACTACGGTATTTTCATTGAGGAGTAAGGTTGACTTATATTTTGAAGAATCGATGAATTTAAGGTGGACTTATAATAATTTAGGTTACTTATGGTAATGATTAACCTATCTTGGGTAAAATATGTTTAGGTTAGCTACTTTTGTTATAAGATGTTATGAGTGGTTGATGTTGTTTGGAGATGAACAATGAAGTTTATTTTGGAAGACTATGTTATCAAGTCCTTCTTGTATTTGGGTTTCAATATTAGTTTAGTTTATTTTGAAGAATTTTAAGGACCGTTATTTATGGAATGGTCTATGATGAACTTTTGGTAGTACCATGGAACTTTGAAGATTTAAAAGTAGTTTCCATTCCTAAGAGATTCTTTCTTTTTGAAGAGTTGTTTTATATTACCCTTTCTGTTTTTGGGAGTAATGTTTAAAGATAGATAGTTTTTCTTTTGTTGAATGCGTGATTTTCTAGAAGATCATTCTTGTGTTTTGATGAGACCAAGTGTTTTTGAATTATCATCATTTGTAGAAAAGATTAGTTTGGTAGAGACTTATTAAAGAATGAAACTCTAATTGAATGTAGGTATATTTTCTTATGTTTTTTTTCTATGTAGTAAATGAATTCGTCAAAATTATGAAAAGGAACGTAAAACAAAAACGTTGTTGGTTTAAGTTTCCTACTAGGTAATCAAAGACCATTTACACACATCATAAGTTTGGGATTTTCTTATGGTTAACTTTCTCCTAATCATGTTTTCTATGAATCTCCCCCAGAACTTGACCCTTTGTTTTTTCTTCCATAACCATGTTTTCCTCCATGGAATCCTAGTATGGGTTAACTCGGGTGACCTTTGTAGTTACCTTTCTTTCTTTTAAAGTAATAGTTTTTCTGACTCCTTTTCCGATGTGGGACTTTCAATGAAATTTAAAAACCCAATTTTTAAAAAATTGGGAGGACGCAATTTCTTAAGGGGGGAAGATTATAACGACCCAAAATTTTGAATAAATCTTGTTTCCTAATTTTGTGTGTTATTTTATTTTTGATACTCAACAAAATTGTTTCATATGATAACATGAGTATAATTAAAACGAGACTGTTGGGTTTTGACTGTCATATGGCCATTGGTCAATATGACCACTGGGAACTAAACGTTTTGATTATTGTCTCTAAATAAAACTAATCTTGGTTAACTAATATAGAAAGAAGATTCGATGGCCTCACCCAGTAGTCTTGGACTGATCGAAGCCCATCTAACAGAACATGGGAAGGAGGTAGCACCATTGGGCTTTGCTCTGGACCAAACCCAAGCCGAACTTCATCGTGTAAAGCTATAACGGAATCGCCTTTGCGAGAAGTTCAAACTGATAGAAATTACTACTCGTGCGATGTTGGCCGAGCCTCCCTCCGATTCTCTCACCTTAGCACACCTTACACTTAGGTCCTACGCTGGTGTGATAAGGGGATATGTAAGGAGACCGTAACTGCCTTGTGTAACCCTTTGTTTTAAATAAAAATTTTGATTTCTTCTTATGATGAAGTTTTTGAATTTTCAAATGTCTGGATAAATATAGTATGCATATTTTTGATGAATTTTAGAGAAAGGATATTTTAAAAATATTTATGTAAACCTTAAATAAATAAAATTGTGTAATGATTTTCAAAAAAATGGTCTTCTACAATTATGATCAGTACGAAATTTAGAGTCTAATAAGATCAACATAATTTTTGATGAATAGTAAATTATGAATAGTGATTTTATGATTAGGATTAGTATTGTGTCAAAATTAATTAGTAATCTCACTTAAATAAAGTTTTAATATAATTTAGACACCATGATTAAGTAATGAGATTCAATAAAATGGGTAAATAACGGTTTCATAAATTATTAGTCAAGTACTAGTTTTTTCGGGTGAATAGTGTTTTTTAATTAAAAATTTAATTAAAAATAATTAGAAAATTATTTTTATAAAATGGACTTTATTTTTGAACTCAGAGCATCAATATTATGTTATGGTAATTTTTGGGGATTGTTTTGAAAAAAATGAATTCTTGATGAATAGTGTTTTTATTTAAAAATTAAATTAAAAATATTTAGAAAATTGTTTTTATAAAATGGAGTTCATAAATGTAATTAGAGCATCGATATTTGGTTAAGGTGAAATTTTGGGATTTTTCTGAGAAAGATGAATTTTTCAGTGAATAGTAAAAATGCAGTTTTAGGGTTTCGGTATGTTTAATGACATCATAACTATGTCATGATGATTTCATGAGATATTTTAAGGGTTTTCCAGCCAAAGGTGATGAATTATTGTATTGGGGGCCCCATGTGGCCTAACTCCATGGTAAATTTCATGGGAGAGCACATGGTTTTGAGAAAAGCACTTGTGAGGTGTCCCTTGGCCATTAATGCCTTGTCCCCTCACTTTCCCTATAAATACCCACCCTTTCCTCCTTTAGTTTTTACTCCCAAATCTCCCCCAACGAAGTTCTAGTCTCCTTACCTCCAAGGAGTCCTCCCAAGGTTCCCCCAAGCCCTCAAGTTCCAAACCGTTGAGTTTTAAGAGTTACGTTTTAAGGTAAGGGATCCGACCACTCTCTTTCTTTTCAAGAAATCTCTTTTATGTAATTTCTTTTATTCTCCATGTTCTTATGTAAAAGGATGTTCTTTTACACTCCTCTTACTTCCCTTTTCATGTTCATATAATGATAGATCCCCTCTTACTCTCATTATTTCATTTTATGATGTTTTAAGTTGCACCGTTAGGCTGCCGAATTGTTAAGTGGTTCTTTCACCCTTCTCGTTTCCAAGTTCTACTTTCATGTAAAGTCTTTCAAGTTACTTTTTATTATGTTGGGGTATGATATCTATATCTATCATACTGATATTTTATGATCATATGATGAGAGACCCCATTTGATCTCTTCAAATCAGTATTTTGAAGTTTTAAGTGGCGCCGTTAGGCTGCCGAATTTTTAAGCAGTTCTTTAACCTTTCTCCCTTTTCAAAGTTCTAATTCAATGTCAAGTCTTGAAAGTTACTTTTTATTATGTTGGGGTATGATATATAAATCTATCATACTGATATTTTATGTTCATATGATGAGAGACCCTATTTTATCTCATCAATTCATTTTTGTTGAAGTTTAAGTGGCGTCGTTAGGCTGCCGAATTTCTAAGGGGTTCTTTCACCCTTCTTGTTTTCAAGATCTACTTTCATGTAAAGTATTTCAAGTTCCTTTTTATTATGTTGGGGTATGATCTCTATATATATCATACTGATCTTTTATGTTCATATGATGAGAGACCCTATTTGATCTCATCAATTCATTTTTTTGAAGTTTAAGTGACGCCGTTACGCTGCCTAATTCTCATAAGAGAAATCTTATTTTTGTCTTCCTTTCATGTTGTTAATTTCATATGATACATCTTTAAAATTTCATTACCATGTTCATATATCCTTCATATTCTGTCCCTCTACTATTTTATGGATCATTTATGAGTTGGTGACCCATGTCCCCTCTCTTTTCAATGTTAACTAAAACCTTGTAACAAAGCCGTTATGCTGCAGAATTTTCTTCTCAAAAGGCCTCTCTCTTTTTCTCAAAATTATTTTATGTTATTATGTGAATACTCAAAGATCTTATTTATATAAGGGTATTCACATATATATCAAAATTTTCTATTTTAAATTCTAGGATTTACATACATGAAACCCTCTTTCCCTTTCTATGGGTTTAAAGTGACATAATGATCATGTCGTTAAAGCAGTTTTTAAAACGTTATGATTATGAAATGAAACACATTTATTTTTTTCTATATGGGTTGTTTATAAAATGATTGATGATGATATATGTGGATCACTTGATAATAAATACATGTCAAGGGTGCACCCAGATAGCGCTCCAATGCATTGGGTAAAGACTTAATCTCTAGAGATGACTTTTTAGACTGATACCTTGGTGAATAACCTTGGTAATTTTTAATGACACCTTGGGGATGGAACTTGGTGAAATGAAATGATTGTCAATATTAAATGTTGCAGCCAAATCTTAAAGTTATGAAAAATTTTATTTTTATTATGATATGCATCATGATTTCTTTCTCATGCCTTAAAGTTCTTTTCATGACCTTATTGACGTATCTCAAGTTCACATGTAAAATGTTTCTCTTATTTCCCTTACTGGGCCTTCAGCTCACCCTTTATTTGGATGTATGTCCCCAGGTTATGAGATGTAGTAATGAACCTAGGATGAACATGAGGAGAAGCCTTTTAAGTGTTTAAGAAGAATGTTTTATGTTTTCATGTTTTAAGTTCCTGGTTTCCAAGACACTAAACCTTAACGATCCTCAGTTTTGTAAAATGTAATGAAAGTTTATGTGATAAAAATGCGGGATTCTATAGTTGGTATCAAAGGATGGTTTAGTTATTTGTGGAAATTAGGATATGAAAACATTAGGAAGAATCCTATAGAAAAGTTTATATATAGGGAATCTTCCTGGTATTTTGGTGAGTATTGAGTAATGGGTTGCCAAGCAAATACATCCCTGTCTGGATACGAGTTGGTAGAGGTGGCTTTGGCCTAGATGTACATAGGGGTAAAACCCGAAAACACCGCTTTGAGCTAGACTCAAACGGGAACTGGTACACAACAATGGGCCTTGCTGCACTCTTGGTTACGACACTCCTGGGGGATATGCTTTGGTAAATTCATAAGCTTAGTATGAACCATTGTTAAAGGAACAAAGATAAATTAAAATAAAGATTGACATAAGAATATATGATCATGGATAACCTAGATGGGGACCTAGGGGATCAAAATTTAGAGTATAATTTTCTTCTACAAGTTATCCTTATATGCTTTAAGTTCATTTTCATGATTATTGGAAAAGTATTTAAGCCCCTAATTATACTTTCTCTTCTTAGTTAGTGGTGAGAAATGGAAGAACATGTCCCAACAACCAATGTGATAGGAAATGCGACGATTGTCGTATTAATATGACAGAGATGATTAGGGTATTACAAGATGATTATTATTTTGGAAGACGTTCACTATTTTGGGGACCCTATATGATCGAGGTAAATAGATTACTACGGTATTTTCATTGAGGAGTAAGGTTGACTTATATTTTGAAGAATTGATGAATTTAAGGTGGACTTATAATAATTTAGGTTACTTATGGGAATGATTAACCTATCCTGGGTAAAATATGTTTAGGTTAGCTAATTTTGTTATAAGATGTTAGGAGTGGTTGATGTTTTTTGGAGATGAACAATGAAGTTTATTTTGGAAGACTATGTTATCAAGTCCTTCTTGTATTTGGGTTTCAATCTTAGTTTGGTTTATTTTGAGGAATTTTAAGGACTGTTATTTATGGAATGGTCTATGATGAACTTTGGGTAGTACCATGGAACATTGAAGATTTAAAAGTAGTTTCCATTCCTATGGGATTCTTTCTTTTTGAAGAGTTGTTTTACCTTACCCTTTCTGTTTTTGGGAGTAATGTTTAAAGATAGATAGTTTTTCTTTTGTGGAATACGTGATTCTCTAGAAGATCATTCTTGTGTTTTGATGAGACCAAGTGTTTTTGAATTATCATCATTTGGAGAAAATATTAGTTTTGGTAGAGACTTATTAAAGGATGAAACTCTACTTGAATGTAGGTATATTTTCTTATGTTTTTGTTCTATGTAGTAAATGAATTCCTCAAAATTATGAAAAGGAACGTAAAACAAAAACATTGTTGGTTTACGTTTCCTACTAGGTAATCAAAGACCGTTTACACACATCATAAGTTTGGGATTTTCTTATGGTTAACTTTATCCTAATCATGTTTTCTATCAATCTCCCCCAGAACTTGACCCTTTGTTTTTTCTTCCATATCCATGTTTTCCTCCATGGAATCCTAGTATGGGTTAACTCGGGTGACCTTTGTACTTACCTTTCTTTCTTTTAAAGTAATAGTTTTTCTGACTCCTTTTCCGATGTGGGACATTCAATGAAATTTCAAAACCCAGTTTTAAAAAAATTGTGAGGATGCAATTTATTAAGGGGGGAAGATTGTAACAACCCAAAATTTTGAATAAATCTTGTTTCCTAATTTTGTGTGTTATTTTATTTTTGATACTCAACAAAACTGATTCATTTGATAACATGAGTATAATTAAAATTATACTCTTGGGTTTTGACTATTATTTGACCATTGTTCAATACGACCACTGGGAACTAAATGTTTTGATTATTGTCTCTAAATACCAGTAATCTTGGTTAATTAATATAGAAAGAAGATTCGATTGCCTCACTCAGTAGTCTTGGACTGATCAAAGCCCATCAAACAGAACATGGGAAGGAGGTAGCACCATTGGGCTTTGCTCTGGACCAAACCCAAGCCCAACTTCATCGTGTGAAGCTAGAGCGGAATCGCCTTTGCGAGAATTTCAAACTGATAGAAATTACTACTCGTGCGATGTTGGCCGAGCCTCCCTATGATTCTCTCACCTTAGCACACCTTACACTTAGGTCCTATGCTGGTGTGATAAGGGTCTATGTAAGGAGACCGTAAATGCCTTGTGTAACCCTTTGTTTTAAATAAAAATTTTGATTTCTTCTTATGATGAATTTTGTGAATTTTCAAATGTCTGGATAAATATAGTATGCATATTTTTGATGAATGTTAGAGAAAGGATATTTTAAAAATGTTTATGTAAACCTTAAATAAATAAAAATGTGTAATGATTTTCAAAAAATGGTCTTTTACAATTATGATCAGTACGAAATTTAGAGTCTAATAAGATCAACATAATTTTTGATGAACAATAAATTATGAATAGTGATTTTATGATTAGGAATAGTAATGTGTCCAAATGAATTAGTAATCTCACTTAAATAAATTTTTAATATAATTTTGACACCTTGATTAAGTAATGAGATTCAATAAAATGGGTAAATAACGGTTTCATAAATTATTAGTCAAGTATTAGTTTTTTCAGGTGAATAGTGTTTTTTAATTTAAAATTTAATTAAAAATAATTCGAAAATTATTTTTATAAAATGGACTTTATTTTTGAACTCAGAGCATCGATATTATGTTATGGTAATTTTTGGGGATTTTTCTGAAAAAATGAATTCTTGATGAATAGTGTTTTTATTTAAAAATTAAATTAAAAATATTTAGGCAATTATTTTTATAAAATGGAGTTCATAAATTTAATCAGAGCATCGATATTTGGTTAAGGTAAAATTTTGGGATTTTTCTGAGAAAGATGAATTTTTCAGTGAATAGTAAAAATGCAGTTTTAGGGTTTAGGTATGTTTAATGACATCATAACTGTGTCATGATGATGTCATGAGATATTTTAAGGGTTGGCCGACCAAAGGTGATTAATTATTGTATTGGGGGCCCCATGTGGCCTAACTCCATGGTAAATTTCATGGGAGAGCACATGGTTTTGAGAAAAGCACTTGTGAGGTGTCCCATGGCCATTAATGCCTTGTCCCCTCACTTTCCCTATAAATACCCACCCTTTTTCCTTTAGTTTTCACTCCAAAGTCTCCCCCAACAAATTTATAGTCTCCTTACCTCCCAAGGAGTCCTCCCAAGGTGCCCCAAGCCCTCAAGGTCCAAACCATTGAGTTTTAAGAGTTACGTTTTAAGGTAAGGGATCTGACCTCTCTCTTTCTTTTCAAGAAATATCTTTTAGGTAATTTCTTTTATTCTCCATGTTCTTATGTTAAAGGATGTTCTTATATACTCCTCTTACTGACCTTTTCATGTTCATATAATGATATATCCCCTCTTACTCTCATTATTTCGTTTTATGATATTTTAAGTGGCGCTGTTAGGCTGCCGAATTTTTAAGTGGTTCTTTCACCCTTCTCGTTTTCAAGTTATACTGTAATGTCAAGTCTTTAAAGTTCATTTTTATTATGTTGGGGTATGATCTCTATATCTATCATACTGATCTTTTATGATCCTATGATGAGATACCCCATTTGATCTCTTCAATTCAGTATTTTGATGTTTTAAGTGGCACCGTTAGGCTGCCGAATTTTTAAGTGGTTCTTTCACCTTTCTCCCTTTTCAAAGTTCTAATTCCATGTCAAGTCCTGAAAGTTACTTTTTATTATGTTGGGGTATGATCTATAAATCTATCATACTGATATTTTATTTTCATATGATGAGAGACCCTATTTTGTCTCATCAATTCATTTTTGTTGAAGTTTAAGTGGCGCTGTTAGGCTGTCGAATTTCTAAGGGGTTCTTTCACCCTTCTCATTTTCAAGATCTACTTTCATGTCAAGTCTTTCAAGTTCCTTTTTATTATGTTGGGGTATTATATCTATATCTATCACACTGATATTTTATGTTCATATTATGAGAGGCCCTATTTGATCTCGTCAATTCATTTTTTTGAAGTTTAAGTGACGCCGTTAGGCTGCCGAATTCTCATAAGAGAAATCTTATTTTTGTCTTCCTTTCATGTTCTTCATTTCATATGGTACATTTTTAAAATTTCATTACCATGTTCATATATCCTTCATATTCTGTCCCTATACTGTTTTACGGATCATTTATGAGTGGGTGACCCATGTCCCCTCTCTTTTCAATGTTTTCTAAAACCTTGTAACATAGCCATTATGCTGCATAATTTTCGTCTCAAAAGGCCTCTCTCTTTTTCTCAAAATTATTTTATATTATTATGTGAATACTCAATTATCTTATTTATATAGGGGTATTCACGTATATTTCAAAATATTCTATTTTAAATTCTGGGATTTACATACATGAAACCCGCTTTCCCTTTTCGTGGGTTTAAAGTGACATAATGATCATGTCATTAAAGCAGTTTTTAAAATGTTATGATTATGAAATGAAACCCATTTAGTTTATGCTATATGGGTTGTTTATGAAATTATTTATGATTATATATGTGGCTCACATGACAATAAATACATTTCAAGGGTGCGCCCAGATAGCGCTCCAATGAATTGGGTAAAGACTTAATCTCTAGAGATGACTTTTTAGACTGATACCTTGGTGAATAACCTTGGTAATTTTTAATGACACCATGGGGATGGACTTTGGTGAAATGAAATTATTGTTAATATTAAATGTTTCAGCCACATCTTAAAGTTATAAAAAATGTTATTTTTATTATGATATGCCTCATGATTTATTTATCATGCCTTAAAGTTCTTTTCATGACCTTATTGAAGTATCTCAAGTTCACATGTAAAATGTTTCTCTTGCTTCCCTTACTGGGCCTTCTGTCCACCCTTTCTTTTGATTTATGTCCCCAGGTTATGATATGCAGTAATGAACCTTGGATGAACATGAGGATAAGCCTTTCAAGTGTTTAAGAAGAATGTTTTATGTTTTCATGTTTTAAGTTCCTGGTTTCCAAGACACTAAACCTTAAAGATCCTTAGTTTTGTAAAATGTAATGAAAGTTTATGTGATAAAAAGGCAGGATGCTATAGGCAACACCATTTAACATGATTTTAGCCTGAGACAAGGCTCATTGCACATGGAGCATGAGTAAACCCTCATTTCACTTGAATTAGCATGAGTAAACCCTCATTGCACTTGACGGATCATGATACTAATCTTTACCCAATGCATTGGAGCAGTATTAGGGCACAACCTTCTTAAACATTTCATTTCATGCATAAATGTGCCACATGGATCATATAACATAGATTCGTTAAACGACATCATTTACTCGATGATAAATAAAATTTTGAATTCATACATGAAACAATATAATATATAAATAAATGTGCATAAGGGTTAATACCCTTGATTGGGAAATGAACATGGTATTCACTACACAATGACATTGGCTTGGAAAATCACATTGTAATTTCGGTAGTGTAACAGCGTGACACAGGAATTTGTAAAAACGGTTTTTGAGATAGAAACGGGTGTCACATAATTTGTACATGAAATGGAAAATAAGTAGGTTATATAGATACATGTCCCAACATAAGTAATGTAATTTATATTCACAATACAAAAAAAATGCTTGAATGTAAATGAGGAGAGAGAGATTCCTTACGGAATTTCGGCATGGTAATGGGTGTACATGAGGGGAATTTAATGAGAAATAAAGGGATATAAAATCATTAAAACATAGAGAGTTAAGTATGGGGGATGTTTGAAATCATACCCTAACATTTTTAATTGAAAAAAGGGCATAACAACTTAATGAAAATTAGATAAAAATGAGAAAGGAAGAAATCCATTACTTGGAAGTGTGATCCCAAAGGCATGGGAAAGGATTGAGAGAGGCTTATTGGGAGCTTGGGGAACCTTGGGAGGATTCTAGAGAGAGGAGGGAAGAGTATGGATGAACTCCAAAGGCTTTGAGTGAAGAGGATGTGGGAGCTTGTGTGGGTTTATATATTAAAGGAGAGGGAATTCTTTATTTTTTAGGTTTGGGTCACCACATATTAAACTAATCAATACCACAACCCAGCCCACGTTTTTTGCCCATGTTTTTTGAAAAAGAGGAGTGGAAAACAATATTTTATATGGCCAATGGCCTAACTTCATGAAATATTGAGGGTGATTTTGTGGAGGTGAGTCACACTCTCAAGGAAATCCATTTAAAAAGTGAAAATGTTTTATAAATCTTGGAGGGTCCACTAATATTTTGTAAAATAAATCAAACAAACCTAAAATGACATTATTTTAATGGTAAAACATATATTGTCCGAAAATATCATTTATATGATTTTATTACATCACCATTGGGTCATTATGATGTCATAAAACACATTACCTATTTAAACGGTATTTAATTTTTACCCAAAACTTCGACTGTATCAGAAAATTATGAAAAATTCACCATTAGATAATTTCGACATAATGATTCAAAAAATAATATTCATTTTATCTAGATAATTTTCTAAATATTCTAATTCTTACTTTTAAAATAAAAATAGACATTTATCAAAAAATTATGGGTTTTGATAAAAATAGCTTTCAAACTTTAATAAAAATTACAATTGCATTCATAAAATTAAATAATCATTTATATTTTAAAAAAGTTAATTTATTAATAATAATAATATATTATTAAAATATTATTTAATTCAAAAATCCATTAATTCATAAAAATAAATTTATTAGTTGAATATTAACTAAAAATACTATTTGTGCTATAAAAACTATTTACAAAGTAACAATAATAAAATGAATGCACATTCTTTATACAAAAATAATGTACATATTCATAGGGATAGGGTCTTGTTACATAACCCTTTATAACACCATAACAATACTGAAGAGTAAGGTGTGCAAGGGTGACAGACTCTTGGGGTGTCTCAGATAACATCACTCAGGTGGTAATCTCTATTAACTTCCATTTCTCCTGTAGTCAGTTCCACTCAAGATTAATGTGTTCAAGCTTGGATTGGGCTTGGGGTTAGTCAAGAGTGAAGCCCAATGACTCCACCTACTTTCCGAGCACTGAAAAATGGGATTTGTATGGGGAAAGTTTACTGAATGAGGCTATCACTTCCTTTGTCTGAGTAAATCGAATTTGTTAAAGCCCTATATTTATACTAATAATGTGATCACTATTCAATGATTATATTAGCAATTGTCACATTTCATAATTATATTTTAAAAATCAAAATCATAAAACCAAAGAAGTTTACAAAACATTTTACATAATGAGACATTTAATTAGATCAATATGGATTTTCATTAATGAATGATTGGGTCATTACACACAATGTGATGAAATTTTGTACGAGAAGTATTTAATTTACCCAATAATATTGAGCAGAAAATCTGTTTTTAGAAATTTAATTGGGTTGATTCTATATACATTAGATAGAGGACTCAAAGAAACACCTATAAAAATAATTCAAAATCAATATTCAATGATTAAGTAAATCAAATAGCCGACTAATATAGTGGGATAAATTCTTCTATGAACAAACCACCTAGTCTCATAGATACTTGACTTATTTGTTGAAAATGTTATGATATTGCCTATAAAATCAATCCTAACCCTAATTATTAGTGTATTAGCTACCGTATAGCGATTTTTGAGTGATTTTTATATGAATCATCATCATCCATTGCTTCATCCCTTTCTGTGGAGTTCTAAAATCTTTATGATCACAGGGGGAGGAACATGATGAAAATCATATGCATCTTGTTTGAAATATTTGAATGATATTTTCAATTACAATTTTGTATGTTTTTTTATTCATCATATATTATTATTTAATTTATTTATGTATTGGTTTTTCATAATGAATATCATATAAATATTTTTGGTGGTACCCATTCATATGGCGTTTCACACACCGTTCACCACTTATTCCTCCCCTTTTCAATTATAATGTTTATGTGGTTCATATTGAGTGATTAAATTAACACAAATCATGTACTTGTAAATTTATTTCATTATTATGACTAAAATAATATAAAAACTCTGAAAAAAAATCGATAAATCCTGTGTTTCCTTATTGAAATTAGGTTTTGAAGTCGAACATAAATCACCCAATTATCAATTGTAGCCGGTGAATCATTTTGTGTTTTGACCAGACACTAGGAGGTATCATAGAATAAAACCATTAAAAATATAGTTCAAGGTGTTAAAAAATTGCGATTTAAATATAAAAAACCTATCTCTTGAAGCGATGAAGGATTTGTATCATGATATTTATCCAGGTTGATCATGCTTAATCAAATCTGTTAATTTATGCTTGTTTTATTACATTCTTATTTATGTTTACCTATTAGATAAAAAAGAAATTTTTAAAAAATACCATTCTACATTTTTTATAATGAAAACCTTTTAAAAAATTAATTATATAATACTAAATTGAGATATGAGATTAGGTTCCCTCTATACCATAGAAATTATAGTAAAAATAAAAACATATAATTTTATGTGGTAGACAACATGATAAAATTTTTGTGCTGTTTCTAGGGATCCACGATCGTTTTCCGTTTAATTTATTTTTTATTTTTATTTATTACTCCTTTCAACCTACCCCTTCCCTATTTGATTTTTTGTATGTTTTTGAATGTTTTCTCTCTCTCCGATTCTATCTTATCTATTGTTTAGAAAATTATTTTTTTCTTCATTATTTTCATTATTTATTTTACTATTCATTATCATGTGTGTTTTAATTATTATTTTTATATCTTTATAAATGAAAAAGATAAAAAACAAACTTGATGTCATTGTTTCATGGAAAGATCAGGAAAATATAAATTATTTGTAGTTGACCAAGAATTTGATAAGATGATCCAAAGACAAATTAGGTCATCTAGAGTAGTATAGTCAAGTAACATGGATAATACACTTTTGTAAACTGTAGTTTTTTTAAAAAAATATAAATGTGAACCAAACAAAATCCTTAAAAACATGGCTATTAATAACAAGACCATAAAAGTACCGATAACCCCTGATGTGGAGTGCCAACCAACATACATCCAATATCCTATCGGAGAAAAAAAACTTTGTTCTAAGATCGGGCCTCATATGCCTCCTTTAATTTCATGGTCATTTAGGTGATAACCCTCACAAAAATCTCAATAATTGTCAAATATTGTGATCCACCATGAAACCTAAAAATGTATCTAAGGACCTCATAATTTTTGTGGAATTCCATTTGAACCACGATGGTGTAGGAAAATATTGGATATAATATATTCCTACCACAATTGGTGGATTAAAAAACCTTAAATGCCTCTTTCATGAGAAGTTCGTTCATGCCTCTGGAACCTCAACCATTAGAAAAGAAATATGTGGAATTAAGAAATCATAAGGAGAGACCCTTCTTGAATATTGGGATAGAGTAAAAAGACTTTTCTCAAGTCTCCGCAACCACAAAATTAGTGAAAAGATAATAATTAAAAACTTCTATGAGGTAATTGTACCCATATATCATGTAATAATATATGATGTAGCTTGTGGTGCCTTATTGGATAAAATACCTACCCCCATTCATGAATTAATAGATAACATGGACTAAAACCAACAAACATTTGGTACATGAATAATTTCACCAACTCAAGGAGTTTACGAGGTAAGGAATTAATGAATATAACAAATTATAGAGAATAAACTTGATGAAATTCATTCTCTTTTAAGATAACCATCCCAGGCTCTAGGTAATTCCCACTATCCACCTATTCTATTACATTGTGGTATTTGTTCTGATAACACTAATTTCTTTGATTATTAACTCCAACATCAACATTTATCTGATTCTTATGTAGTAATATTTTCTAGGTGTCCATTTCCAAAAGCACACCCCTTAAAGTAAGAATAATGTTGGTCAAATCCTATCCTTCGGTGGAAAGAACATCCATAGTACTAATAAAGAGGAAACTGAAGCTACCAGAAGAAGAATTGTTATCATCAAGGCCAAGTTATGCACCCTTCTTATTCTACACTATCTCAAAATAATCCTCCTACCACAATATATAAACCAAGACTCATGGACATAGAGAATAAAATGATTCTACACAACATGTACATTATCAAATTGGAAAATCTATTTCTCTATACTCAAAATATAAAAGTGAAGAAAAAAACAAAATGGGTAAAAGAGTTATCATTGAGGATTACCTAGAACAATCTATTCCTCTTTCCTTCAACCAAGTGATCAATTAATCCATCAAAATTTTTTATAATAAAATTCATGAAGATATCCATAAAATATTTAAAAAGGTATAATTTAACATTCTTATCTTGTATGTAGTTAAATAAATTCATCATTATTCCAAATTTTTAAAAAACAATTACACCCAAAGACAGAGAATAAATTTAAATGGGTGATTCAACCTTTTAAGTAATGTCTTGGAATTGATACGACCAAAGATTCCAACCAAATACAAGGATTCAAAAAAATTTACAATACCTTTCACTATAAGTGATAATTTATTTTTTGAAGTAATGTCTGATTTAGGTGCGTTGAGTAATGTGAGGAATCACTATGGGTATGTTACTCCAAAATTTGGATATCTTTAACCAATGAGAATTATCCTAAAAACATATAATTGGATATCTACACTCCAACATTAATAATAAAGGTAATACTCATAAAAGTAAAGAATATCTTATTCCATGCATAGTTATGAATTCTTGAGATGGAAGACACCAGAACCCATGGAAATTTTATTCAAATAATTGGAACGAATTTTATTAAAAAATAAAATAATCAGGGTTCAAAATGGTACGTTTTCCATATATTTTTGGAGGAAAAGGGTAAGTTTTAATATCCTCGATTCTATGAATCACCTTGTTGAATAACACTCCTATCTTCCTATATATTTGATATAAGTTCTCTAAAATGACACACATAAACAAAACATTATCTCATCGAACCAAGCTATGATTTATTTTTTCACTTCTTCAGTAACTGATGATTTGGATTTTAATTCATGTTTCTAGTATTGTGTGGATTTTGAAAATTTTTAATTTTGTGTATTAACTGATGAGGGTTCTCATTCTGAGGCACTCATGACCTCCAGTGATTCTAAAAATATCAATTCCATTGATGCTATTTAAATAGAGAATAAACATGATCAGATAGAGAGTTACATGGAATTCCCCAGCCCAAATCCATTCCCTCAATCTAAAAACCAATGTTATAGAAATTAAAACCAATTCCATCTAATCTTAAATTTGTATATCATAATGGTATTGACCAATTTCCCATCATTACTGCCAACAATCTCTGTCCAGATCATGTATAAAATCTTATAGTCCTTTTAAGAGAATGCAAAATAGTAATATGATTGAAATTAGATGATATTATTAGGAATATTCCCACTTATTTTCATACAATATATACTTTTAGATGATTAGGAAAATACAATAATTACAACTCAATAAAAGTTGAATCCCACCTTCCATGAATTAGTAAAATTGTACGTTAGTAAATTACTTTCTGATGGGACTATCTATCCCTTATCTAATAGTAAATGGTTTAGCCTAGTGATAATTGTTCCTAAAAAGACTCGAATAATATTAGTTTTAAATTAAAGGAAATAATTTGTTCCAAAACATGGGAAAAATTGTTGGATAATATGTATTGAATACCATCAGCTAAATCAAGCCATGTGAGAGGACTAATTTCTTATACCATTCATTGAAAAAATGATAGAAATACTGACTGGGAGGTCACATTATTTTTCCTTAATGGCTATTTGGGTTATTATCAAATCCATATAGACCCCACGTATTATAAACATACAACCTTTACCTATATATTCAGAACATTTCCATATAAAAGTATTTCATTGGGTCTCTGTAACGCTGTTAGTACTTTTTTAGCATTATATGTTAAGTATATTTTTTAGTGACTTGAAAATAGCATGTATGATTTTATGGTTGATTTTATAGTTTATGGATATTTATTTTATGTTTTTTTTGGAAAAAATTGTTATTTCCTATTCCATTTCATTTGAAATGATCTCATATCAAATTAAGATAAATTCCATTTCATGAAAAAATAAAGGATAGTTCTTGGGAATTATATTTCAAGTAATGAAATTAACGTTTATAAATAAACAATTAAAATAATTTTCTCCATTCTATTTCTAAAATGTGTTTGTGTGGTGTGATATTATTTAGGTCACGTTTGTTTTTACCACTGATTTATTAATGAATTTTGTAAGATCAAACCTCATTTGTCTTGATTTCTACAAAAAGATTTAGAGTTTTTTAATAAAAATTTTGAGGATGCATTTAATTCACTAAAGAGAAGTCTCAAATCACCCCCATCATCCAAACACCAAGATGGGATATCCCCTTATAACATATTTTTGATTCCTCTAACATTTTAGTTGGGGTAATTTTATCATAAAGGGATGAATGGGGTCCTGATGTCATTGTGTATGCCTCACATACACTTGATGCTATGTAGGAAAACTACGTGGTCACTTATAAAGAAATTATTTTTATTGTTTTCCTTGAAAAATTTTCTTTCATATATTCTTGGTTAAAATTTCATTGTATGATCTTATCACACATCCCTTCAGTTTCTTCTTAAGAAACCCGAAACTAAGACCCACCTCATATGGTGTATTCTCGTCCTCCATAAGTTTGACCTAGATATTTGAAATAAAAGATATGTGGAAATTTTGGTAGCTGAACACATTATTTGGACTACCCCAACATTGGAACACCTTGTTGGATCATCCCTCCCCATTATAGATTTTTTCCTAAATAAGTACCATTATGATGTAGTGGACCTTACCCCTTGGTATGCAGACATTGTGATTTTTTTAACAGAAGCTTGTATCCATAGATATTTTGTCACTTCAAAACCCCCAATCCTTAAGAACGAGTCATGATTCTACATTTTAAATGACCCATACTTGTAGAGAATTTTTAGTTACCATGTTGTTCCTTGGTGTGTCTATGTTCAGGATTTTACCCCTTTTTTGAGCTTATATTTTCCATTGGCTTGTGTAAGTCACAATGGATCTCAATGTATAACATGAACGATCCTCAACTCTGGGATTTATTTGAAAACAGTGTAGAGAGAGACCCATATGTTTTTAAGTGATTCACACAATTTCAATTCACAGGGAATATGTCAAATATGAATGAAGTGTCCCAATAACCCACGTTATTTTGTGATATCTTTGATGCATACAGAATTGTATTCACGAGGTTTTTTACAAATTCATTTTTCATTGTATATATGTTATTGGATATTTAATATGTATCTAAATGGATCAAATAAAAGTCTATTAGGATGGCCGAATCTCGAGTTGTTATTGATTTAATTAGATATCTTATTTTTAGTAGGTTTGGTTTTCTAGGTTTCCTCATTAGCAATTAGGGTTCATATTTTATAATCAAAACATGAAAACAATTTCAACTTATATATTGGTATTTTCATAAATTCTCTACTGTATATCACCCCAAAAGTAATGGACAAGAAGAAAATTTAAAATAGGAATTTAATCAAATCTTGGGAAAAACGGTACAACCCAATTGGAAAGATTAGATTTTTTACTTGTATAGTGCACTTTGGCTATAACATATACCTTTTAAAACCCTAATAATAATTTCACCATATAGGATTGTGTTTGGAAAGGATTTTTAACTCCTTTTGGAGGTAGAGAATCATTAATATTGGGATATTAAATAATTTAATATTATTCTATCAGTTGAAGGTGAAAGAGAGGGGTACAACAACGCCATTCTTTTGGAGGTTCACGGTTCGAATCCTGGGAGTCTGATTTTGGGGCGAACCTCTCCCCTGGGATCTAATCTCCTTGCCAGGTCACTTGGTTTTTTACTGGGTGGGAAAAATTAGGCGCAACCCACCCTGTGCTGATGGATTTCTTGACGAACCATCGCCGCCAGGGTTTTCACCCTCCGGGATGCTCTGCCATGTCAGCTAGAAACGACTCCTTCATGACTGGGGCTCTCTCTGGAGTGACCTCTTCGTGGGTAGGGGGGTTCCCTTATGTGGAGGGTTTGAAAATGCCACACATAGGAATTACCTTTTTAAAGAAAAAAAGAAGTTATATATTTTGGAGTTGGAAGAAATTTGGTGTGATGCATATAAGAACTCACATATCTATAAAGAGAATACAATGGATATTCATGATGAGATGATTCACTAGGGGAAATTTTATATTTTTGATAAGGTTTCTATGTACAATTATAATCTAAATATCCACCCATGAAATCTTTGCTGCCGATGGATGGATCCTTATATTATTAAAAATTTTTACCCCTTTGGTAAAATACATGTTTTCATGAGAAGATTATATAGTGGTCTACTATCAATGGGAAGATAATTAAACACTTCTATGATAATTTTAAAAAGAATCTAATAGAGGAAATAGAGTTGTTGGATCCCTTATATGAAACCACTTAGCATGTTGTCCCTTCTCCCTCCCTTTATTTACTCATATATTTATTAAAACTACTTTAATTTAGGATAATGTGATTTTTTAGAATAGGGAGGGTTATATTGGAAATTTATAATTTAAATTCAAAAAATAAATCAATGTGTTTCAATTTTGGTCGTTTTTTTCTTGGTTTTATGTTTTTAGATAAACACTGATCTTAAAGATAATAACCAAACTCATTTCTCATGTTTGAGTTGATTATTTATAATATTCCTTTTAAAAAAAATATTATTTAAAATGGATTTTTATATAGAATATTTTTCTATAAATATTATTTTCAAAATCATTCTTAGGAGTGTAATGGCTTTTTGAAACGCATGCCTCACTAGCAATGACAATTGTTTTTAATCACTTACTTGAGAGAAATTACACGCTCTTTATTACATATTATTTTATTAATCATATTATTGAGAGTTTTAGGCCATATTAAAAAACTATAACATTATTTGGTGATATTTGAATCTATAATATCTGAGTGTGAAATATTCATGATAGAGGCAATGATTAATTAAAAATTACTTTGTATAATTAACCTTCATTTTGGCCATGTTTTCATTTGAACCTTTGTAATACTTAGATACCATGAAATACCCATTAGTAAATCCATAGTACAAATAATTTGATCCCTTAAAACCCATATCTTGTGTATATTCTTGTTTTATTTTCATAAATTTTGGGGGAGAAGTGTTTCTAAGGGAATTCTAAGGGAAGATTAATTAGCATGGATTGAGTTAAGTTGTGCTTACATTTGTTTTTGGTAGTGGTTTCAGATTCCATATTATATCATTGTTTTACAAAAATTTCCCTATTTTTCTGTTAATAAAATTAGAGAAAAAAATAGTTCTATAGATTTAAAAAATTAGAATAACAAAAGAAAAAGAAATAGAGAAAAATGAATTTTACTCCTTAATATTCACTACTTGGTTGTGATCCTGTGAAAAATAATGAATAGCAGAGTGATTAGGAAGTGATATAATCATTAAAGGGTGTAATGAGTATATTAATTTTGAACAATTATAGAATTTTGGAATTATTTTTTACCTTATATATTAAACACTCCTCTTATGCCTTGTATTTTTAAACATAAAATCCTAAAATCCCTTGAACCTCAAAGATACCTCTGTTTGATCATCATTTTAGAATTATTTGTAATATTTGAATTATATTTTAAATTATAGGTTTATATGTATTTTTATACATAATATCTTCTAATTTAAGTGAGTTATGTATTGGTATTTCATAGTAAAACTCATATGATCTTGTGTGGGGGTACCCATTCATGTCATGTTTCACACACCATTCACCACTTCTTCCCACCTCTTTCAATTGTGGTGTTTTGTGGATAATATTGGTAGTTTTAATTCATATAAACTCTCATGGGAATGTATATTTATATCATGGAATCAAATTTAAATAACATAAAATCATGGGTAACACATCGAGATATTTATATGTTGTAATGGTGAGTTTCAGTTATGCATTTAGACACAAATTACCCAATCATTTGCTATAACTAGAGAATCATTATGGGTTTCTGTAAAACCCTTGGAGGTATACTAGTATAAACGTAGAAAATATATAATAATAGGTGTAAAAAAACATTTATTAAATTATCTAAACCTATCCCTTGATGCGATGAAGGATAAACATCATGAGATTTTTATGGGTTGATCATGATTAAACAAATCTGGAAATTTATGCTTTCTTTTATCACTTGATTATTTATTTTTTCATCTTAAATAAAAAGACCAATGTTATCTAAAATAAAATTCCCTTTTATCATAATCTAAATATTATTTTAAAAATAATTATATATTTATCCATTGATAGATAACCTAGGGTTCCTTATATACTTCAGATATCTAATAAAAAATATAAACATCTAATTTGATGTTATCAAAAACATGATCAGGGAGAGGGGGACAATAGTTATTTAATTTAAATACAATTTCTATATTTAACATTGAAAATAATAATAATAATACAATAATATTTAAAAAAACCAAAAAAATCTAAATTTCATTTTAGGAATTTGTACATAGTTTCTTATTTTATATATTTTAGAGTCTAAATAAACAAATAAATAAAAAATTAGAGATATAAAAATTGAACTTCAATGGTTTCATATCTATTTAAAATATCATTATAGTTTTTGAGGATTACATTGATTCGGAATTATTGAATGTGAATGATTATTGAGTGACCATAACCCATTTCTTATGCAAATTATTTTTAAATAATAGGGAGACAGAGTGAAAATAGAAAAGATCATTGTAGAATAAGAATTAATATATGTGGTCACTGGAAGTTCGAACTTAATTTTGAATGACCTGACCATTATGACCAAATAGTACCTTAGGGAGCCTCCCTAAAGGAAATTTATATAAGTCCTCTAAACTTGGAATAAAAAAAATTAATCCCATAATGAATATGTGAGAGAATTGTATTAGGTGTGTGATTTTAATCTACTTTTACATATTAATAAGTTATTTTGAAATTTTCATCACACATACATGGTTGGGAAATTTTGAAAAAAAATTATAGTAAAAAATGAATAAATTTTCCATTTTTCTACAACGAATTCATTTTGGTGAGGGGAATATTGAACCCATGAAAGGGGGAATTGACATATAAAAGTTTCATTTAAGATGTATCAATGAAATGTGAAAAAATAACTTTGGTTTAGGAAGACTTGTAGTGATGGATATATGAATGTGATACTTATAAAAAAATTTAATTCTACATAAATATATCAATTTCAACCATTGAACTAGAATAATATTTTTAATGAAGTAAACAATCATGTGAATTTCACATAGGAGGCATGACTATTTGGTATATGAATAATTTTATTTTTTTCCCATTTTTGGATTTTATAATTGATGTTAGGTAGGAAAATAATCATTTAGTATTTCAATGATAAAATTTTTTGGGAGTGCAATAGTTCGAGTTTGTGTGTGAGTGCGTTTGTTGGGGGGGGGGGTGATGGTAGCCTAGATTTTTGAAAATTTTAATTTATTTCAATTTATAATAACCCTATAATTAATTGAAAAACTATGTAATTTATTCATTTTTGATACTATTTCAAATATTTAAATTTATTGAAATTTGGCTTCAAACATGAGTTTATTGAAATATTAAATTTTCAAGTTAATTAATAATCCATTAATTTATTTTTAGTAAAATTAAAATTTCAATGGATTATAATTTTAAAATATTGAAATAATTTTTTTATTTCAATTTTGAATTAAAATTTTTAAATGGATTTATTTTTGAGTTTTGATTCTTTAATTCATTTTTGAATTAAATTAAATCCATATACTGATTTTGAAATTTAAATTGAAATTGTTCAAAAAAATATTATTTTACTTGAAATGAAAATATTTAATTTTTTTGTATGACTTTTAATTATAGAAATTAATTTTCATTTATAGACCCTAAGGTTGAATTGATCGAGTTAATTGAATTTGAAGTGATTTTTGAAAAAAATGTTTAAATATTGAATTTTTCAGTGGTTTAATAATTTTTTTATAAATTTAATTTTAAAATATTATGCCCCTAAATATAATTTCTTTAATTCACATTGGAAAAATGGTAAATACTTAATGTTTCTATGCTTGAAAAATTTTATTTGAACATGTATAAAAATTAAAGTGAAAACCTTGTTTAATATAAGTTACCACATACTCATAGTCACTTTCAAAAGTGACCTAAAGTTATTTCATGGTAAATTACCAAAGATAAGACATAGAGACACTAAAAACAGAAACACCAATAGACTATGTGGCCATGTTCCCTCCCTCTAACATACCACAAGGATTGTTTTCCAATTCAAGTGACAATGCAATCAGACATTATCAACCTAGTGTCCAAAGCTTCAAGTAACCCCATATTCATCCCATAAAAGGTATATTGACCGTGAGAGTCTCCTTCAACCTACCACACTTCTTGAGATACAACAAGTTCACATTCATTTATGCATGTGACTAAACGATCAACTAAAAAGTACCACACTGCTAAAGTTACCACAGATTCATGGTCACTTCTATAAGGGATAGCGATTTACACTTCTTTTAAACTATATAAAGTATAAAGAAACCAAAATCATCTAGGATTTAGATTTGAATCCATAATTCCAAACTAAGAATACTGAACCTCCACCAAAATGAATCTGCAACAATGTTGAAACTAGAAGAAGCTATTCAAGATCTCTTAGGAAATATGAGGAGAAGTTGAACTTCCACTGCTTTCTATTGTTGATATCGGATGAAGGATATCAGATGTGGATGCCACTCTACATTATCTGATATAAACAATGAACCAGCCATTGAGCTTCCATGATGTTGCATTATGGGGACAACTTGGATGCCCAAGAAGGACCACCATAACCATAGAAGTTGAGTTTATCTGGGACTGCCTACATCAACCTTTTTGAAGCTAATGTACTCTAGCCATAACTAAAGATCTCCAAGGCTGAGCCACCTATTCAAGACTTAAAGATCTCTAGCGAAGAACTCATGCCACTTTGGGAAGCTTTCAAATATCCTTTGATGAATATGACTACCAACCAAGGAAGAATAAGAATGAGCACCACCAATTTATGAAAATTTTGAGTGTCACCTTTTCAATTCAATTATCTTGTTGGTTTTGATAATTAAATCTATAAATTTTTATTTTCAAATAAGTTTGTTTTAGTGATTTTAGATTTAATCTATCACTAGGGTTATTTTATATATAAAGATATCATGATCATATTATTAAACATTTACTCCTTTTAAAATATAAGAATATCATTCGAATTCTATGAAGTTGTTATAAGATTTTCAGTGACATTTTAGTTTCTCAGTTTAAGGTCTCCTCTATATCTTGTTTATGGATCAAGATATAGGGATTAGATATGCACACAAGCTTTCATAATGGATATGATAGAGATATATAGAAATTTCATTCATCTTCAGGGTATGTTTAAAATAATCTATTTGGTGATCTAATAATTTAACGATGTTTCTACAACATTTTAGGTATTTGTTTGTCTACATATTTTGAAGGATACTATTTATCAATTTTTATATGAGCTAAAAATATTTAAATCATTTGAAACATGGTTAAATGTAAATGAAGGAAATTTATATTGATTTATATAATTTACATGGAAGGATAAAAAGGTTGTATTGTGCTCAATAAAATATCTGAGGTTCTGTGATGCTTTTATTGAGCTGTAGTTTTTCTAGATTATTATCGCTTCTATTTTTCAACATTTCCTTGAGATACAGAAGTCATATTGATACGATTATTAATTATTTGGATAAGTATCCTAACTTCTTAAATATAAGTCTTTAGGTTTAGATGATCAATCTACATTCAAAATCGTTTAAAAATCAGTTAAGTTTGCATTGGTATGCTATTATGTTTTTTAGTAGGGTATTCATCCCTACATTTTTATACCTAGGTGGGAGGAACCCTTTGTTTATGATTAAAGTAAGGTTTAAAAACCCTAATTTTAAGTTTAACACATGGTTCATGAATATATCATTTCATGTGTTGAAACCTATATTTCTTCAAATTTGATCCTTATGTTGCTTCTTCAAAGTGGATCTCAACCACTTGTATACTATCACACATTATAAGAGGAAGGTCATCTTACTTCATAATGTTTAAATATACTAGGTTTGTAAGAATGCTCATACATGTTACTTAACACTAAAACTTTATCATAATTTTGTTTATCTTAAGAAGATGACTTGGTTTAGGAACTTGTCTGTTGGAGAACTAACAAACCTAGAAGAGAACAATCACTGTATGTTGGATGCTTTTTGTAAGACAGTTTAACTAGTTTCCCACATAGTCTATTTCTTGATCACACTAAGATGGTGGAACTATAATTGGAGATATAACATTTGAACCAACATACATGTAGATCATGAATAGAATATCGAATTATAATTCCTCAAAAATACATGTAGTAAAGTCAGAGATTCTATACACCATGAGTGTGTCTTGAAAACCCCCGAAGATGATGACTAGTGCTGTGAAACTGGATCTAGAGGAAACTAAAATGTGAAATATTCATACTTAGAATAGAAAAAATACAATATTTAACTTCACCACATGAATGGTTGAATATGAATGCGGCGATGAACATGAACTTAGACATGCATTCAATACGACTTATATGCTGAAGCTTGTAACATGAACACATTCTAGGATGTGAATAATATCTCGATCAACTAGAAATCTAATAGGATTTTCCATTAGGTCCTAATTAATAATACACAACATTCATATGGACCTTTTAATATTTTCATGGTTTTAATTATGAAAAATAAGGTGTATCTTTTGGAGTTCATGATGTATATGACTCACAATATTATCTGTGGGGTTTTATTGGTTCAGACTTGTCACCTTATGATACTCTACATAAACTTGATTTTTATATTTCTATCTACTAAAATTTATTATAAGTTATTCATGATAATTTTTCTTCTGTATTTTCATTTTCATATTCCAATGATACTGATTATAATAGTTATTTTATCAGTTTCATAATTTCTCATCATATACAAGGATTTTGATCAAAGTGATCGTGATTTATTATGATTTTTTTAAAAATAATTTTGGATTATTTTATCATCATTTTATAGATAAGTTGGATGGCACTTGATTACTTAAATTCAAATATTTTTATTTTCATATAGATAATGTTGAAATATTTCAGGAATTATTTATTCTATTTTAAAAGAATATTTGAATGGGTATTTGAATCTATTTTATAGGATCATTCAATGATGATGGTGAAATGTTTTATGATTTTAAATTCATTTTACAGAGTTTATTTTTATGATTATTTTTAGAAATAAAGAGTGTAATAGTGCTATGATATTCTTGTAGATATTTATGAAATATATTTAATAAATTTATTTTGAATATCCAATGGTGGGGGATCTACTTTAATTGTTGGAATATTTTTCTTATATAAATATTTCTCTATATGGTTTGAAGGAATAGGTGTAAATAACTCTTTTTTTGATGAGAAAAAGTTTTGTAAGAAGAAGAAGGCCTAGATGAATTTTTCTATTTTATTGTTGATATTTAATAAAGAAGAAGACTGCACAAAATTGAAAATTTAATTGATTTTATTATTTTATTAAAGAATCCTATGTGACATTTATGAATTTATTTTATGTTGTGATTTATTGAAGATTATCAAAAAATTTCATTTGATGCTACAATTGTTTGATGAAGCTATTTTAAAAATCCACATCTTATTAGTTTATACTGAAGTGTAGTATGTTTTTACTCAGTTATGGTGGAATGTTGGATTCTTGAACTAGTCTATGGATATAAAGGTTCATTTTAAAATAAATTTTAGGCCTTATAAAATCTTATTTGTAAGGAGTTAACTTCGTACACTCAGTTGTTGAGTTCCTTGAAAAAGGACATGCTTAGAAAAAATCACTTAACTCATAGAGAGAACATTGGTGGAGTGGACTAGGGAATTTATATGACTCAAACCATAATAAAATAATGTGTCCTACTCTATCATTATTTTTTTTTCATTTATTTATTCATCGTTATTAGAGAAATATGTGACCACTTTAATTTATGAGGTATGATTTGATTTTATCAAGATCTTTAAAATGATAGAATTAACCCCATATCTTTTGGATTCATCATCATTATTCCGAACCAACAATTAGTATCAATATCATGGATCTTTTATGATATAATAAATATTCATTTTTTCCATTACAATACGAAGTTAAAGATCTATATGAAGAAAAATTTCAATGGATGATCTAAGAGAAGGTATGATGATAATTCATGATCCTTATTTTCATTATATTAAAATTGATTTCTATAAATATTAAATGATTATATTTTTGAATAATATCAATTTTAAGGTTTATATGAAGATTTTTATGCTATATGAAATCCTCACAAGAGATTCTGAAAAATTGGATCCAACAATAGAAGATGAATATGATCTAAATTCAAGAGATATGAATTATCTTATTTGAAAATTAGGGGTGGATGAGTTTAATTGTGTCTCTCAATATGATAATTCCTATGAAATGTGCCAAAAATATTGTTTTTTCATATGAAGGAATCAATAATTTTTAGAAAATGAGGCAGAATGGTACTAAATTAATATTCGAAACATTCAGGCTTCAGAAAGATGAAATCATTAATCAAATGAATAAGATATTGACAGATGTTTTCAATGATAGTACTTCATTGGGAACATAAATTTTATAACCAAATCAAGCATTAATTATACTTAGATTTTTTCCTTCTATATGAAATGAAATATATACCATTATTGGAAAATACACCTCAGTTTAAAATTTTAAATGGAGGAGTTTATTAGAACCTTGATGATGTACCAAACTGAAATGCAACATAAAGATAAAAAATCATATTTTCACTGTAAATAAAAATGTTACACTAAATGTTTTGGTGGCTGAATTTTATGATTCATATTATTCTAATTTAAGTTTAAGTGATAAAAAATTTGATTCTATTTAATAATTTATAAATATATAGAAAAGAAGAAGGATAAATTAGATTAAAACAAAGGGAAGGAATTCATATGGTATGAAAATAAAATGAAAATTCTTTTGAGACCTGACAATCCTTTACTAAAAGCTAAAATTAAAGTTGATTATAAAAGAAAAGGAATGAAAACTACAATGGATACATAGAGTGTATATGAATATTAAAGTAATAAGTCTATTTCAATCTCTATAGGTAAGAAAGAAAAAAAATGTAAATCAATGTCTAATGGCTCATGCTGAAGAGGCATAATCATCATTCTCTCAAAGTTATAAATATGAATATTTTTATTTTGATGTTATTAATGAATATTTAAATATTATTCAAGGTAAATTATAATTAATAAATATAGATAATAGAAAATTCAATATACCATATGATTCTATTTCTATTTAAAAATATGGTTTAATAATGTAAATTATAGATTTATTATCTAATTGTTCCAAAAAATCATGTTCTTTTCATGAAAATAAAATTATGGAATTATTGCATGAAGTTTATTCTTTAAAACAAGTTTCTACTATGATTATATAGGGAGAGAAATATCTAAGTCAAATTCTTTGTAAGAATAAAATTAATAAAGGCATGATTGTTATTAGTAGTAATGGAGAAATAGATACATTATATAATAATAATTTTATTCCTAATTCTAAAAATTTGCATTTAAATTTTTACTAGTTTTAATTATGGTATTAATAAACATTATTATAATTATTGGTTTTTAGAAATCCTTAATTTTTTGGTGTTTGGAATGTTTATTATTCCATATCTTTATCTGAATCTAAATTTTGAATTTATGCTCAAAATGAACCAATTTGGTTACCTAAGTGGTTTATTTATAATAAAACATAACACAAAAGAATATGGATACCTATAAAATATTTTATTAGATATTTTTAGGTTCTCACCACTAGAATTCATTGTTACATATTTATGTGGATGCGTAAAAATTAATTAGATTTATTATATTTATTCTTCTTTTTAAGAAAAGAAAAATTAATTTAAAAATATTGACCTAATCAGAAGTAGTTTTTTATTTTAAAGGAAATATCCTTTGAGTTTAAAATATTAAAGTCCATGAAGTATTTCATTTATATTTTAAATTTTAAATAAACCAAATATTTTATATTAAGGGAGAGTCGGTATTAAATATTATATCCTTTTTTCCTTTACAATCAATTATTCTTATGCTTGAACTATTATTTATTTTCACACTCTATTATTTTATGGCATGAATTAATTTGTTTGATATATATTTTAATTAATTTTATTTTTTATTTGAATACAAATTTATATGTTTTCATGGATCTTTGAGTATAACATTTTATCCTTTTAAAGGAGGCATGTATTAAGGGGTAATTTATATTGATAAATGTATTGAGGATGTATTATATTTTTGATGCCTTTCTCATTAAGGGGAAAAAGGGAAAATTTATTTTCACAAAATTCAAAAGGAGAAAAGAGTTAAGGCTCGGATCAATGTTATCAGCATAAACAAGAAATTTTATACATCTGAAAATGATTTCTCAATGGTAGTGGTTGATTATTTTTATGCTCTCTACATAGATTATGGTATGGAGAACACTTCAATAATGAATAGAAATATCTCTCCCTGTATTGATCAATATAAAAATCATATTCTTATTAGGGAAATAGGAAATGATGAAGTCAATGAGTCCTTATTTTCACTTAACATGTAATGTGTTCTAGGACCAGATGGCTTTAATAACAACTTTTTCACTATCTATTAGGACATTATATAAGATGACCGTGAAAGTGTTATCAATGAATTATTTTCTCATGCTTATCTTCCCTATGGAATTAATTCTAATTTCATCCCTCTAATCCCCAAAAAAATAAAATGTGGTTGATATCAAGAAATTCAGTCATGTTTCCCTATAGCAAACTATCCCAAAAGTAATCAGAAAAATTATAGTATCTGGGATGAGGGAACATCATTCAAGATCTCATCACTCCAAGTCAATATGGGTTCATTTTTAGGAGACATATCCTAAATTATATTTTTATAGTGTTAGAAAGTGTTAATATCACGAGGGAAAAAAAGGAAGGGAACATTTCTATCAAGATTATCCTATCTAAGGCATTTGACACCCTCAAGTGGAGTAATGTGTTCAAAAATCTCAAGAGATATGAATTTTCAGACACTTTTTTGAAAGTAATAAGTTCCATCCCATTATATAAAAAGTTTTCAATTTTAATCAATGGGACTCCAAGAAAATACATCCAATGCTTTAGAGGAGTTAGGGAAGGGGTCCGCTACCAGAGATCTTTTTTGACTTATTGAATATTACCTTAGCAGATGTATTAATGACCATGATCAATTTGGTCTGTATAAGAAAATAAAATAAACGATTAATGAGCTTGTTCCATCATAGATACTATAGGCATATGATATCCTCTTGTTTGGGAAAGCATTAAATAGAACTATCTCATCCATTCAGGACCTCTATATCCATTATGAAAAGATGGTTGGGAAATCCATCAATTGGGAAAATTATTTCATTGTATTTGGATCTAGATTCACTGTGGGAAAAAGGAACATGATCATTGGGTTGGTTTGTTGAGAAAAGGAACACTTCCCTTTAAATACCAAAGATTCCCATTTTTTTCAAGGTGAAAAGAATATTTTTGAGAGGAATCAATTCTATAATTACAAGACACCTTGCTAAATGGGAAGGATAATCCATGTGGAATGTAAGGAGGGTGTTCCGGGTGAACTCAATTATGACTTCTAAATTTGTTTATTCTTTTTCTATCTATAGGTGGTCCCAATATCTCATCAAGGAGATGCATGGAATCATTAGAAACTTCATCTAGAATATATCTATACATAAAATAAATCTTGTTAATATTGCATGGAAGGAGTTCATCAAACCTATTGAGATGGGGTGAACGGTCATCAAAGACCTTAGGATATTCACTGATGGCCTGATTAGAAAGTTTAAATGGAGAGTATTAAGCGTAGATGACCCCCCTATAATTTTATTATTAGCAGGTTCATGAAGAGGATTCTTGATGGCTACTCATACTATACTAGATCATCAATATGGTCATCAATCAATCTTGTATTCCATGGAATCATGTGTAACACTAGGTTGATAGTTATAAACTATATCTTGTTAACTACTAGAGTGATTTTTGGCACGATCGACCTATGAAAGACAAGATGGATGTACCCTTTGACATGCTAGAGATGAAAATTTCTAAATTCATCACACACCAGAGCAGTTTTGATATTCTAGCATAGATTTTACTGGGAATTCAATATAACACATTCATGGATACTGATACACTTTTTTGAAATCCTAATCACCTTGGGCTATTCAATACCAAGGATTTTTATATGGCCAAATGTGATGCTTCAACCCAAATTCCAACATGGATGTCCAAATTTAAAAATAGCTTCATAAGGACCTCAAGATTTATATTACTATGGTGGATCTGAAGGAATATGCTTCCAAAACATGATTAGATGAAAGAGGATATACATATCCTTATTTCGGATTGTCACATTTGTCTCTGGGCTGAGGAAACTATAAAAAATATTTTTATTAATAGTTATTTTGTAGGGGAGTTGTGAGGTTATATATCTAAAATCTTCATTCTTCAATTTCAGGTAGGCTGGAAACTCGGTGACTTGGTGGAGTATATTAGCAATGCTGGCAGCAATGCTCAGATCAAAATCCTCTTATTGGATACTGATGTTTCAGTCTTTTCTTCTATTTGAAAGGCACACAACATAAGTCTGTTTTCAGGGAGGGCACCATCCATACATGCAAGTGTTGTGGAACTTCACAAAGACGTGCATGTAGCTACAAAAATCCAGTTTAGAGATATGAGGAACAACATTAAAGACGTGAATATTATCATGCTCCTTGGGGTTACAGGAAGATCCAGACCACTTCTCGTCCTCAAATCTGTGAGATGGATTCCACCTCATCGAGCATGAATCAATTTCAATGTTAACAGTGTAGACTCTGGCATTCTGGGACTATTTTTATGTCGAGGTATTTTTTGAACAAACCTTTGATTTTTCAAAGGGTGATTTTATCACTATATTGGCATCGAAATTACCAACAAAGCATAGCTATGGTTGATGATCCATGCTGTTAGACATGTTTTATACCTACAATGGAACAAATAATGGACTAAATCAGACTCTGAAGTTGCGGTTAGGGCCTTAAACATGATGACTATAAATTTCCCAAGCAGACTTCTACCATGTGGATTGAGTGTCTCAACCATGTGGCGCATCTTGATCTATTTTACTCTCACGTATATCAAGAAGTAAACCAAGATCCATATATTCTCTCCAAGATGGAAATTTATGTAATATGTATCATGTGGTATTTTTAGGTTCCTAATTTATGCACTACATTTATTTAGGATGAAACTCAAGGGGAGATACACTCTCACCTTTATAAACCCCCATACAATTCCTAAATTTGTTGCTTTACATTTTTATTAATACTATTCAGACTAGCCTCATCTGGATCCCGGATCATCTTGGTATAATATGATTCATCTCCTTTAATCTGAAATAGTAATTTCTATCATGCATGTGAACTCAGAAGAATTACTCAATTTGTGGTGTGAAAAAGAAGTTATTGATTTGGGAGTTCATGCAGTATAAGTTTCACAATATTTTTGTGAGTTTTGGTTATTTTCGACACGTCACCTTGAGATACTATTCTTTAACTCACTTTTTTATTTATATCTACTCTAATTTATTTTGAGCTATTCATGATATATTTTTAGTTGTATTTTTTCACTATATTTAAATGGAATTGATTAAAATAGTTACAATGAGTTTCATGTAGAATTGTAGAAGAGTATGATACAATTTCTGTTCGACTTTATGGGTATTTTAATCTTCAAATGGTTATTTAGATTGTTCTTTGTAGTTTATCAATAGAATGATTTATCATAAAATACATGGATAATTATTGAAGTTATTTTAATTTTTTTGGTGAAAAATTTATATATAAAATATTTGGATTATTTTAACATTATTTTCCATAGAAACCAAAATACCCAGGTTAATTAAAATAAAATATTTAAATTTTAACATGGATACTATTACAAGATTTTAGGAATTATTTCATAAATTTAGATGAAGAATATGAATAGGTATTTGAATATTTTTAGTGGATTTTTCAATAATGAAGATGGAATGTTGGAAGAATTTAAATTCATTTAAATGAGTTTATTTCAAAGAATATTTTTAGAAATAATGAGTGAAACTATGATATGATATTGTTATACATATTTATGAAAGATCATGAATTAATTTATTTTGAATATCTGATGGAGGAGGGTTACTAAATCTAATGGAATATTTTTATATATTCATATTTCTATGTAAGTTTTATAGGATGTGGTATAAAAATATCTTACACCAAAAAAATAAGAAGTCCTACAAGAAGAAGAAGGCCTGCTTGACATATTCTCATTAAATTATTATATTTAAATATGATGAATTTCTTATGAATGTAAGGATTATATTTATACTATTATTTGATTAAATGAGCATATTAAACAGTGAATAATTTATTTTCTACTATGATTTATTGAATATCATTAACATTTATCAGTTTCAACTAAAACTATGCACTAAAGCTATTTAAAAAATCTACATCTCAACTCTTTCTATTGATGTTTCTTCTAATTTTACTCAATATTGGTGGAGTTTAATCCTCTTATACTAAGTTGTGGATATCAAGGTTCCCTATAAATGAACCTGAAGGCCCTATAAAATCCTGGTTATAAGGTTTCAACTTTTATAAATTTGTTATCAAGGTCCCTATAAAAAGGAAATTCTTTGTGAAAACCATCATAATCATGGATACGACATTTGTGGAATGGATTAAGGGTTTTTTGTTCCCCAAACAACTATAAATCACAATTTCATTTTCTTTAATTTATTTATTTCCCACTAATTTAATTAATATTAAGAGAGAATGATATTATATCTTTAATTCAAGAGGGAAGATTTGAATTTATCATGATATTTAAAGAGACACCATTCATACCTTATGTTTTATTCATTATCATTGTGACCCAAAGGAACATTCCTCTAAACTAGGGAATAAGATCAAATTCTAGTGATCTATGAGGGTGAACATTGCTAAGTTACATCTCTAGAATAAAATGATGAGACCATGTTTGAAGAATAATTGTGTAAGGGTAGCATTTTTTGGGTGGAAGAATAATGTTAGGGTGATGAGGACTTCTTATAAGGGTGATGACCAGGTCCATATTGAAGATAAATAAGGTGTAATAATGAGTAATATTTTTATTTCTAGGCTTAAGACAAGCCTTTACACACCAAAGTCCATTGTAAATTCCCATTTAAATACCACTATAAAAGATCCAAATCTAAATCCCAATATGGTCACTATCATCTTCTTCTAAAAAAATCATATGCACACTTTCTTGTGAAGCACTAAATCATTTGGCCTCCAAATTGTACAAAAATCACCCATGTAAGAAACATGAATAATTTATGAAATATCTTGATTCCAAGAAAATCCACCAAATCCATAATGTAATAAACTTATCAAGAATATGAGGAATAATTCAATTAGGACCGGTACTAAAATTGAAGAATATTTCTAAAGGTAATAGAATTACTCGAGAAAAAGATGAATTTTTTACCACTCACATGGGTAATTTAAAATCATTCTAAGTGCATCAAAACATTATTATATAATTATTACACTATTCATAGTGTTGAAGATATGTCTTTAACTTTCCCTCGATAACTGTTTTATTTGACCCTCTCTTTCTCACTGTTATTTCTCCTGCTTTCCATCAATTTCATTTTGTAATAATTCCAGTAATGGAACACCTGGATAATGGTGGAAAAGTTGAGGAGGAATCTCCCAACCCTATGACTATTTATAGATTTTAATAATCAATTCTTCCCTATTAAATTAAATGTAATTTTTTGGAATCATCTATTTTAGGAGATTATCGTTTGACTTCACATTTAAAATGATACTTTATTTTTTAATTATTCTGCACATAGGCCACATGGGAAATACTTAATTATTTATGATAGTTAACAATGGGATCAACCAAGTTTGATTGGTGGTATCCAATCACTAAGATAAGAGAGGAAAAGGAATAAAGTGATTTTTTTTCTATTCCCACTTGAAATTCTCAGAAAATTCTAATAAATAATATTTCCTTGGATTATATAATGATAAAGAGGACAAATTGAATAATGATTCCTTGGTAAGTTAGGATAGTAATATAAATTTAGACTACTATTTTTTAAACATTTAATTATTTATCCAATCAATTTCATCCACATATTTTACATTTAGAACTCATAGACTAATATAAAAACAAATCCCAAGAACTATCTTCTCAGAAGACAACATGAGTCCCACTTTACTACATTTTACTTAGGTGAAAAAATTCATCTCCATGAAGCCCTGTGATAGTCTATACATCAGTTATATTTCATTCTTCACCCTATGATATTATTTTATTATGTGATTTTTTTGGGTCATCATGTTTTTGGTATCAGGAATTTTAGTTTATATCATTAATTTTATATTTTGTGAAACTGATATTTTTTATGGGTTCCTGATGAAAATTGAAATATTTCTGTTTGGATATTTTTTTGAAATCCATTTTATTTCCATTGGTCCTTTAAATTATGTTCTTTAAATGTCACGAATCCCATTATTCTTTATATGGGTTATTTAATGATGAGATTATTTCTTTTCTCAATTGGAACTCATGTGTATTGATTACAAGAGGGGTGGGACCTATATCTCTCTCCTATAAATTGGGTAAACTATTATATCTCATGAGATAGAAATTTTCAGCGAAAAGATTAAAAATTAAATATGACCACAAATAGTGAGTGTGATTTATTTTGGGTAAAACCACTATTTCACAGGTAAACGGGATGACAAGTAGCCTGGTATAGAAAGAAAAAAAATTATATTTTTTATGATTGTTCCACATTATTTCCTA
The DNA here is from genome assembly GCA_963277665.1 of Viscum album. Taxonomy (NCBI): domain Eukaryota; kingdom Viridiplantae; phylum Streptophyta; class Magnoliopsida; order Santalales; family Viscaceae; genus Viscum; species Viscum album. The sequence goes on along the minus strand of OY728166.1, from coordinate 1,225,966,122 downwards.
CACTCCATGGCCCATGATATGTGATTCATGTTTATTTTTCTCATGTAATGATAAAAGTTTTATCATTTAAGATGTTATGTCTATAGTTCATGGTTATGGTTAACTCTTATTATTTTATGTTATTTTATATCATATATTAATCATTATTCATTCTTTCCCATATGTCTAAGATATAACCATTATGTTATTTTATATATTACCCCTTAATGAGCATTTGACCTAACACCTTATTAGGATTCCATTCCCCATTATTTGAAGAGGATTATATCTCATCGAATGTCTAATAATGAAATTAATTTATGTAGAGATGTTCACAGTATGTGAAATATAATTTTTATGTTTTTGGTCCCCAAGAAACAAAACATTTTGGTCCTTGGGTTATGTGTCTATTTATGGGTTTAATAATTAGAGAATATAATAAATGTATTATATATGTATGTTTATCTTGGCTCACTTCATTTGGTATGATAGGTAAGTTTTTTTTATATGGAGACTAGGATGATAAAAAAGTAGTTAGTTCCCTTAAGATAAGACTATGTATAAGAGAACATCATATGTTATGGTAAATAAAGGAGTGGGGTTTTTCCAGCAATACATCCGTGTCTGGATACTATATGTGGACATGGTTTTTGAATAGATTTAACTAAGAGTAATAAACATTGAAATATTTGGTGGAGTATATCTCATCTGTATTTCTAGTGCATGATGAATGGGTCCTTACTACGCAATTGGTTAGACCCTCCCGAGGGACATTATTTTGTTAATTCATGTTTACTTAGTGAATTATTATGGATGACCTGTTTATAATTTTAACTTGAATGGATAAGGAATATATAGTAGGACAATAATCACATATAACCTGGATTTAAACTTAAGCAGTTAATAAGGAACAATATACACATTTGTTTTTTTGATTCATTTCATTAATGATCACAGTTTTTTTCTTTATATGTTTATTAATTTAAGTATCCTCTCCATGAAAATTCTTCAATCAATGATATTGATAAAACAAGATGGGACTAAACCAATGATTGATGGAACTGTTAATGTTTTGATTATAAAAATTAGGTGGGAATGAGTGTTCAAAATTTCAGGTAAATTGTAACTCAACTGTATCATGTTATGAATAATAATATTAATAATGTATAGATACAAAATTTATCATAAAGGGAAAATATTACTGTTGAATATTATATGCATCAATGTACAATATCCTTTAATGGAAAATTAAACCCATTAATTGATGATCAATTGGCTAATGTGATGGAAAATATATTTTATATCCTTCAATGAGAAAATAATGATAAGGTCGTTATGGTTATCTATAATTTGGAAGGTATGGGTAACCAATAGTGGAGTTTTGTTTTTAATAGAATGATAAGGGTTGAAGATGATTCTATGATATGGGAGGATTTCATGGGAATATTATTCACTATATATTTCTCTCAGAATCTTCTCACTAAAAAGAAATGAGAATTCCTTGGATTAAAATAAAAGGAATATGGGTCTATTGGATCTGATGATTAAAACATAATGAGACTCACAAGGTATATCTCAAAGTCTATCACAAGACCTGAAAATATGTTGGAATGATTCTTTAGTGGATTAAAACCTAGTCTCCAAAATTCATTATCCTTTGGAGAGTTTGGAAGTATGATGAAATTGTTTCATGTATGACTAAATATGAAATGGAAGATGAATACCCACATGATTATAGAGTAATAAAATATAAGATAGAGTATTATATAATCCCTAATGAATAGTCTTCTGGGAATAAGAATAATAAATTAATTACATGTAAAATATGTGGGAGGAAAAAGATAGCTAAATTATTTAATTATTTTCAGAAGTGTTACATGTGCGGTAAGGAAATCCACCTTGATCATGATCATATACAAAATGAAGAGAGGTCTCATAACACCATTAAAGAGATAAATGATCCAATTTATTCTACAACTACTCTTCAATGCTTCAAAAGAAAAAATTATTAGAATTATGTGAATCATTTACCTATACCTTGAGTTGTCGAAGGTAATTGGCATCAAAGATATCCTAAACAACGTGAGTAGTGTAGGGAATATAAAATCACTACTACATATGTGGACCACAATAATAAAGTGGTGAAAGGTTCATTCATTCTCCAATTTAGAACCATGAATTAATTATTTGATTCTGGTTCTTCAAAAAAAATCATATCATATATGTTTTTAATGAACATTGATTCACCACTTGAAACTTTGAATATCAAGCTATCCATGAAAATACATACTGGTGTGAAAAATGTGTTTAAGTTGTCCAAATATTCTCCAATTGTGATTTATGGAAATATATTTCTAGAATATATTATTTTTCTCTGTGTAGTTGATTTATACTTAATTTTAGTTATGTACTGAATTTCATTATATAAATCGAATATCAATAACATATAAACTAAAATATCCTTTCATATCACTAATAATTTGGTAATCATGTATAAATGCATGGATGATCATGCACCTTCTTCAAATGTAAATTCTATAATAGTATTATTGATACCCAAGACCAAGTGGTTCCTACCTCATATTATCAGGGTGTAAGTTAATGTTGATAAAATTACTATTATATGAGATTATACTGATGTATTTATTAATAAATTTCATGGTCTTACCCTCAAACATGAGATTGAATTCTCACTCAAATTCATGAATGGATATTTAACTATCTCAAAGAATTATTATATATTTTCTTCCTTTTAATTAGAAGATTTTAAGAATTAATTAAAATATAATCCTTACAGGGTTTTATAAACCCATTTTCCTCACTATGGGGCACACTATTACTCTTTGTAAAGAAGAAGGGTACATGAATGTGTATTTTCACTGATTATCTTGAGCTCAAAAAAATCAAAATAAAAAATAAGTATCATCTACCACAAATTGATGACTAATTTAATCAACTAAGTGGAGATCAATTCTTATCAAATATTTACCTCCCGTCTTGATATGATCAATTTGTAAAAAGGGAGGATTTTTATTGAAAGCATTACATACAATGTATGGACACTATGAGTTTATAGTGTTGTCATTTTGACTTACCAATGCCCCCCTCTATCTTCATTAATCCTATGAATATAGTCTTTATAAATTACCTAGATCAATTTGTGGTATTTTATATAGAAAATATACTTATATATTCCAAAATAGACAAAGAGCATCGAGATCACTCAAGTACTATGTTTAAGACCATGAGGAAGGAGAGAATATATTCCAAACATTGAAAATGTTATTTCTATATATAAAAAAATATCGTTTTGGGTCATGTCTTCATAAGTGAGAGTTTATCTGTGGATCCATGAATGACAGAGGTAATTGAGCAATGACTCAGACTAACCACTATAACTAAAATCTATATTTTTCATGGATTAAATATATATTACTCATGTTTTTTGGGAAATTTAACATTTATATATAACCCACTAATAATTTTATCATAGAAATGAGTCATGTCCCTTTGGATGAAATAATCCGAGGAAAGCTTCAAAGAGATCTAGGAAAGGTTGGTTACAAAACATGTGCTTGTAGTTGTGAAGAATATTTAATTTATAGTTACACATAATTAAAAGACCTAGGATGGACTTCATGAAAAATTAAAAGGTTAATTGTTTATGTAATTTACAAATCAAAAACTAATGATAAAAATTACACAATGCAACATTTAGAATTATTGGTAGTGATATATTCATTAAATATTTAGAGGAATTACCTTTATTGTGGGAAGTATTATATATATAGTAATCACACGATCATGAAATATATAATCACATATGAGGATTTAAACATGAACCAAAGGAGATGGTTATAGTTAATCAATGATTATCAGTGATCGATATATTATCACCTTAGAAATGGAAAAAAGTCTCTAATGCTTTGAGTAGAAAGGGACATGCTCCTATATCCATGAATAGGATACAAATACACCCCATACTCATGGATCTATAGAGGTTGAATATGAAATTCATAATAGGAGAAGATAAATCATAAATTAAAAAAGTTACTACTCAGCCATCCATTCATGTTAATATCAAGGAATCCTAAAAAGATGGTGTAGAGCTATAGAAAATGGTTGTGTGGATTAAATATTTTTCTTTTGATAATGATGCAGTTATAATGTTTGGGACCCAGATATGCATCATACCAATACGAGAACTAAAGAAGGAACTTTTGGATGTTTCACATAGATCATATTTCTATATCTATCCTTCAGTAACAAAGATGTATAAATATTTGAAAAAAATCATATAGTGGGATAATATAAATATGGAAATCATGGATCATATATCTCTATGTTTTATAAGTTAGAAAGTAAAAAAATAAAATCAAATAATAATGGTATGATGCAACCAAGAACCATACCTGTATAAAAAGAGGAAAACCACTAAGGACTTCATCATATGAATCAAAAAATATTCTAAAGGTCAAAATGATATAAGGGTTTTAGTTGATAAATTTATAAGTCATAAAATTTTATTTCCACGTACCAAACTCAGAAGATATATAAATGGAACATGAAGTCTCAAAAAATGAAAAACATGTGGAAAAATGATGGGTGTTTCTATAAGTATCATTTTGTCCTCTTATAAGAGGACACCACTTACACCCATTTAATACTCCAACACTATTTCAAAATTTCCTGAAAAAACTAATTATTTTTTTCTCCATGAATTAATTGAAAAGCCCAAATTCCTATGTTCACCAAAAATTATTCTATGTCCCTCAAATTTACGGTCTGCATTAAGTTGAAGTTCAAGGTCTCAATGTTGGTATCACATCTTTCTTAATGTTTCATTCTTATTAATTATTTTATCAACCAACCATACACATAGTGTTATTATATCATCATAATAATTATTGTGTTGATGTGTTATTATAATAATCGTACATAAATTATTTATTCTCTTCCATCTACCAAGAAAAATAAGAATCACCATTAGTTTATGTAGTTGGATTACCACCTTCATGATGATATGTTTTTAGTTTTTCATCACTAAACCTATTGAATTTCATTCATGATGGTATTTTTGAATAAATATGATTTATAAAATTAATTTTTGATAAAAAACTGATCACTAACTATCCAACTTCACCCCTGCCATTCATTGGGTAACACGAATTATAATCCTGTATTGTACATTCTATCTCCTTCATGAATAAACGTGTTTTATTTTCCTTCACTAAAAAACATGGATGGATTTAGTTTATACTGGATGAGTATATTTGTTAAAATAAATATTATATATCATTAATATGTTATTTTTTGGATAAAATAAAAATAAATAAATTTTATAAGGTAATCCATCAACATCGATAAATAACACAAACCTAGTTCAATACCATTATTGGTTTCAAAAAATATGTATAAAAATAAAATGTAATTATAATATAACTTTATAATTATTTATAAAAGAACAATTATAGTAACTTATATGGTTTTTAAGTGATAATATTTTGGATAAAAATAAGGCTGACATCATTGATACAGACCTAGTTAAAATAATAAAGATTATTAACCACCAATATTGAAAGAAGATTGGGAAAAATATAATACAGGAATATAATTATTATTAATGAAGAGTATAAAAAGAAATATATATATATATATATATAAGGTCATGAAATGGGTAATTATTATTTCTATAATTATTATATAATATGTTAAATAACTTCTATGGAAATAAAGGGTAAAGTTAAGGGACTTAGAAACACAAAAATCATTATTTGTGTTATACATTTTTTTTATTTGACCATTGTTTTTAAAAGACATTCCATTTTAAATGATCTTATCATTTTTAATTCTTGAAAAATTGTTTTTGAGAAAAATTCTATTTCTATGAAATGTTTTATTTTAATTTTTCTTAAAAATAAATGATTTTTTTGAAAAGAGACTCATAACTATGAATTTTACTACGATGACTAAAAAATATTTCTAGAAAGATCATTTTGTGATATGTTATTCATTATATTCAAAAAATATATACTAACACTAGAGTTATTTTTTCATGTTTCACCTTATTCATGTATTTTATTATGTTATTATTTTGGCTGATCATGTTTTTGGTATGAAGTGATTTAATTTATAATTTTATTTGGAAATTTTATGATAGTATTATTATTTCATGGATTCTTTATGAAAATTTATTGATCTCATTTTTAATATTCCATGAAACCCATTTTATTTGTTTAGATTTTTTATATGAAAATTATTAAATGTCTTGAAATCCATTTTTTCTTTCAACGGGTTATTTTATGATTTTATGATTTTTTCTCAAGTGGGACACAAATGTATATATAATGATATGGGTGGTACCTGTATCTCATTCCAATGAATTTAGTAAAGGATTATATCTAATGAGATAGAAATTTTCAGTGAACAGTTTAACAAATAGCTTGGCTCACAATGGTTGTGTGTGATGGTGTTTATCTCTATTGGTATGTTTTCAAGAAAATGGGTTGGTGGGTATCCAACTTCATAAAGATAAGAAATAATGTGTCTATAATTATGCCACTTTCTTTCCTCTATTGCAGGACACAAGTTATATAATATAGGTTTTATTTATATCATGGGATTTTAGAAGTGTAATCATTTGATATGTTATATCCATCATTCAAACATATGATTAAATATATTTCTTTATTCTATTTTTAATTAGATATCATTCCTTATTCATGTTTTTCAATATGTTTAAGATATATCAATTATATTAAATGATATGTAATCAATAACTGATCATGTGTGCTCACCCATTCTTAGGTTTCTAATCCCCATGATTTAAATAGAATTATGACTTGTAGAATTTCTATAAATGGATTCAGATTACAAAGATACATTTAAAACATGTAAAATACATGTGTTTATGTTTCTAGACCCCAATGAAGTAAACCTTTTTGTCCATCAGTTGTGACACTATTTTTGGATGTAATAATTAAACCATGTATTCAATGTATGATTTATTTATGTTTATCTTGGTTCATATTAATGTTTCTTTGATGATTTAATAAATTTATATCAGTGACATTATGTAAAATTAAATTATTTCAAAAAATATTTTAATTTTATATATAATTAATCAATAGTTATAATAAATTTAAAAATAAAAATGTGTAAATGATTAATATACTGACCCTTGAATGTTTGGATTTTATTTACATTCATATTTTGTAATAATTTTTTTATTTTATTTTCTATGATCTGTATATCATATATTTCTCTTATATAAAGGACTAGTGTGTCCATGGTAAATTTAATATATCACAATATCTTAAATCCTCTAACTTAAATGTGGGAAATATTGTAAAAATATTGAGTTTTTCTACTACATATTCGTATTTATTTAGCATTTTCCTTTATGTGCGCTAAAATAATACATTGGTAAAGGAGAGCCTTTTATCAACAATGAAAAACTCATTCGTAATAGATCAACCTTTAACAATGATTTTTTACCAAACCAATCTAGAATGATTTAAAGATTCTGACCATTTATTAAATAATAGAAAAATTACAAGAAAGTGGATTACATGGTCAAACAAAGAGATTTTCCTTCATCTGAAAAAGAGACAAAAAAGTTTAACATCATAAAAAAACATGTTATTTCCATAATCAAAATCATCATCAGTTTCCCACTCAAATTGAAATTTACCTTAATTAAAGATCATAAGGATTTTTGCACTAGACATCTTTAACACCATAAAAGGGGATCTGGTAGACACAGTCCTTGGTAGGTTAGAGTAATCCTTATATGGCCTTCTCTTTGATGTAGCATGAGTGATTCCCTCACTATTGGTCACCTTTTCATTTCCATATAAAATTGTATCTTTAAAAGTGGCATGACCACAAATGCATGATGCCTTCAGGGGGTTCTCTTCACACCATCATCAGTATAGAAGTATACCCACTGCTTAGAAATCATCGAAGAAGAAAATATTTTATAAATTTCCTGATGATAATGAACACGTTATTGAGTTTCACTTTGATTGAGAACATTATCCTTCATGGTTGGAGGATTATACGCCACGAGCTTCATGAATCCATGATCTAAATGAGACTATAAAATGATATCCAATGAAGTATCTAGAGGAGTCTGAACTTTATTAGAAGCTTCCATTACTTGTTTCATACCATCACCACCCAGTTCAGGCACAGTTGCATCAACGTGCACATTCTCACCCCAGATAAGACTAGAATGTTTCTATTCCCCCGACCGACCATGATGAGGGATTCACTTAGGACTAGTATTTTTTTGAGTTCCTGTGCAAACATTAAACTCAAGACCAGGCCCCATCTTCAATCTACCACCACCACCATGATCCACATTATTCTACACCTTCAGTTTTATCCAGCAAGATGCCTAATGATGCTCTTTTAAAGAGCAATAAGAGTTAATTCTCACTAGGAAATGAATCTAGGTGAGCCTACCCCCACTTTGTATGTATATATCTTTATTTAACAATAATAAAAAATATTATATTAATATTCTTTGTATAACTATATTATAATAAAAAAATTATTATTATTTTCAGCATTTTTTAAAAAGAACTGATTTATATTAATTAATAAAAACATTTACGAATATTTTTGAATACCTAAAAATTATGTATTTATAAATATAATATATTGAAATTTTATTTAAAAATTTATATAAAATAATTTATTAAATATATAATTATTTATTTATATTTATAATATATGAAAATAAATATAAACCTAATATTTATATGCATACTTATATTGTCTTAAATGGAATTTATATAAATGAAAATATGTCTACTTTTTTTTGTTATTTTATACTTATTTATAATTATATATATAATTATACTTACACATTTTGATATATGTATCTGTGTGTATGTTAATATTAAAGTATAATGATATGTACTATGTAAAAAAATATACACATACAAAAAATATAGATCATATTTGAATTTATTTATTTTATTTCATATTAAATAATTTAAAATATAAAAATATATTTTTATTTATGTGCATGCATGTGTTTGTGTGTGGATGTTTGTATATATATTTTTATGTCTTTATGTGAAAGAATATATGCGTACATATTCATATGTTTGTGGATATATGTTTATATATTTGTTTGTGTGTGAATGTATGTGTATATGTGGGTATGAATCAGTATGTATGTGTTACATGTGTATGTATGTGTTGTTTATGTGTATTTGTATGTTATGTTCATGTGTTACATATGTGTATGTTTATATATACATGTATGTGCGTGAATATATGTGAGTACATGTATATGAATGTATGTGTATGTACATGTATGTATGTATGTTTATGAGTATGTTGGTATGTGTATGTTTATGTGTATGTGTATATGTTTTTATGTATGTTCATGTGTATGTGTATGTTTATTAGTATATATATGGTTGCATATGTATGTACGTATGATCATGTATGTATGTGTATGTTTATGTAGCACGTGCATGTTTATCTAGTATGTATATGAATGCGTATGTATGTGTGTATGTGTTTGTATGTAATGATTATACATTTTTAATTTGTTTGTAATATATGTTATGAATATTTATTCATATTTATTTTAAAAAATTTATATTGACAACTTTATACAATTATTATTTATTCATTTTAATTAGTAATTTGTTATGAATCATTTTATTTAAATGCAATTTTTAATATTTATTCATTTTTAATATTTTTATAACCTATATAATTAATATTAATTATTTATAATTTTTTTCTTAATTTATTAGATTTTAATTATTAATTTATATTAACTTTTAACATTTATTAATTTTTAATATTTTATTAATTTTTAAAATTTTATGTAATTTATTAATTTATTATGTTTTTAATGTATCCATTTTTATAGTTATTTATAGATTTTAAATATTAATATTGAATACTTTTAATATGCTTTCAAATTATATAATTAATATTTATTAATTTTTATTTTAATATATTTGTGTTTAAATATTTATAAACTTATTATTTATTCAATATTAATTATTAAATTATAGTAAATATCTTATTTTTAAATATAATTTTAGATTTTTTTTTTATTTTAAGATTTATTTATTTTTAAAATTTCATTAAATTATAAAATTACAATTATTCATTCACTTGTTTTGAATTTATTTATTTTTAATTATTAAATTTTATTCATTTTTAATATTCATTCCTTTATTATTATATATTATTTTTAACACTTATTTACTTTTAAAATTTTAAAATTTATTCATCTTTAATATTTATTTGTTTAATATTTCTGAAAATTGTTCATTTTTAATAGTTATATATATATATATATTACTTATTAATATTTAATATTTTTAATATTCTTGTAATGTACACAATTAATATTTATTTTAATCAATATTTTCTAAATATATAAAAGTAATTATTTATTCATTTTTTATTAGCAATTTATTGTAAATATTTTTTATTTTAATATCATCTTTAGTATTTATTCACTTTTATCATAATATTTATTAATATATAATTTTTTTTAAATATTTAATGTTATTTTTTGTTATTTTTTTAAATTATATAATTAATATTATTTATTTATTTTTATTATTTTTATAATTTATATAATTATTATTATTTATTAATTTAATATTACATTTAAAATGTTAATATATCTTAATTTATTAATTTTTAATATTTTTTTTAATTTTTTAATTTTTTTAATTTTTTACTCATAAACAACATTTATTTAAAAGAAAAAATTTACAACAGTCTGAATAAAGTGATTATGCGATAGTCACTTTGAAAGATAGGTGTCAAATCCTTAGGTAATACTATAGAAGCTCTGAGATTTTCATAGCCCACCCCTTTATTTACTAGCCCACCAGCAAGGCAGTTTGCCTCCCAAAAAACATGAGTGATGAAATATTTCATGGTTGAAAGATGATATAGGCATTTAATCCATTGTTCAATCATTCTACAAGATAAATGATAAGTACCAGATTTAAAAGCTTGTACAATTGAAGTAGAATCTCAATCAAACCATAAGTTATTCCATCCTCTTTTGTTTCCATATCTATAGCTATGATATATCAAAGCATTTCAACCTCCATTGAGGAAGCAATACCACATTGGATATAAAGGTAGATGATGACATCACCATTATGATCTCTAAAGACTACACCAAATCTCATAGGACCAGGATCCCCTCTTAAGGTTCCATCAAAGCTGCACTTGATCCACCCAAAACAGGTGATATCCAAACAACCTCTAAGGTACCTTTAGGAGTAAAATAATTACCTGCAATATGAAAACATTTCATAACAGACAAGTCATTTATAGATTTTTTATAATGATCGTTCTGGATTAAATTTCCATCCTAAAAAACCACCATTATTTGAGCCATGGTAAACCGACAGCTGATCATCACTTTCTCATGCCTTCTCCTATTTAAGTTACACTAGATGATGTGTAGTAACATAGTACATTCCATAATGAATAGGTTAATCATTTTACAAGAGAGAGGAAGACAAAATAATTCCCTGATGAGATCCTGGATAGAACATTCTTGTTGTGGAAGCACCTCAAACAAGTCAAAAACCACCTAAAAAAGTGTAGAGGCAGTGTTTCAACAAATACAATTTGATTAATATCCTTCATATACAAGTGACATAAATTTCACATAGAGCATAAAGATATGTACACAGATTACAAGAAAGCATCATCCAAGATCTTTGAGAATGTAATCCTCCACACCAGTGTGAATCTATAAGGTCTCAAATATGTTTTTTCAGCTACCAATCCAATTGTAAACCTTACAATGGTTATCATTTCAATAATAAAGCCTTGAACTAATAATACCATTTATTTTAGGTTCTCATATCCTCTTGTACTCTTGATTTATGAAATTATAATTCACCACTACCTATATAATCACACTATGAAGGATGTCCCATTAGTTCATCCATTATTTGAAAGAAATATTAAAGTCAATATTTGGATCATAAGTGCTAATAAGATCAACAAGAGGCATTCTTATCCAATTCTCAATCTTAATGATCAGAGAGGAATTCATATTAGAAATCTGATTGGAGTTTAAATTAATGTAGGAAAAAATATTTTTAAAGGTTGTCCAGACCGAGGATTCTATATATTTCATGTTCCAAGATCTGAGTTTTCTTAAAATTATAGGTTTGAGATATCCATGAGAGTTTGAATTTTCACTAACCAACCTATAAATAAATTGAGATTTAAGGTATTGATTTATGTTAATAAGGTTCATTATTCCATGGTCGTCATGTGAATATGGTTTACAACATTTCTTCCAAGGCACATTGAAGATACTTATTTCATGTATATTCCCACTCCAAATGAATTTTTTTATGGGGGAATTAATATTCTTGAGTAGAGTGATTGGTCATTTATATACCATAAAAGAGTTAACAAATTTGGAGACAAAAATATGTTTTAAAATTCCACTCCACCCTCCAATGAAAGAGATTTACCTTTCCATGATTCTAAGAGACGTCTAACCTGATCCAAAATATGATCAAAGTAACTAGGTTATAATCGTTTTCAAAATAAGCAAACACTAAGGTAGTTTAAAGGTAATTCTATTTACTTGATTCCTAGTTTGTTAGTAATATTCACCATTCTGTACACTAAAATATTCTTTCCAATGAAGAAGGAAGATTTATTTGAGTTGATCTCTTTACTAAAAACTCTTTCAAAGTAAAAGAGGGAATTTTTAATATTTCTAGTATTTCTTTTTTCACCTTTTGGGAATATGATAATTTAATCCACATAAAAAAAAGTGTGGAGGAGAAAATAAATATCAAACAACCTCAATGGTCTTAATTTTACCATTATCCACCACATTTAAAAAATGTATGCTAAAATAATCCTCTATAATGGAAAAGAAAATGGAATAAAGGGTATCACATTTCCTAACCCCTCTTGATCATTTGAAATATCCCTAAGGATACTAATTAATAAGAAAACAAATGTGTGATGATTTTAGAATAATTTTGATCTGGTGCACAAAACCATCATCATATCCAAAAATGGTCCAGACTTTACAAGTGAATCCCAAATACAACTATCAAATTATTTTTTGATATAAATATTCAAAGAATTTTTTAATTCACTACAATATTTTATTTAGAAATTCATACATTATTAGTCTTTGATAAGGCATTCATGTATGATCCCTTCTTTAAAAAATCCAAACAGATTCTGTGAAAAAACATTTACTTGATATTCTGGACAACCTATTGGAAAAAATCCTAATAATAATTTTATGAATGTTATTAACCATAGAAATTGGCATGAAATAGATAATGTCATTAGAATTCACCAATTTTGGAGTGAGAATAATAAATTGTGAATTAACACAATTTTTTAGGGAACCACCTTTGAAAAAATTAGTTTCCAACTTACAGACATCAAATGGAATGATTTCCAAGATTGTTTAAAAGAAAAAAATCTTAAACAATTAGGATGAGGAGAATGTCCATTATTCAGACCAAAGACAACATATTTAGTTTCAAAGTCAAGTGGCTAAGAATTTAAAATGGAATTATCCTCGGTATTAACAACATTAGGAACGATATCTTCCATCAAATTAGAACTATATATGGACCCATTGATTAGATTCATAATGAAGGATGCTACACGATCAAAAATATATTTCCTATATTTGAAAACTCACTCACAATCCTTGATAAGAGATATAGTCTTGTTAATCATTCTCACTATTTAAAGAGAGTTAAAATATTTTGTGTTTTTATCACCATAAGTTAGCAACCTTTTTTTGAATGTTTATATTTGAATCATCTTCTTGAGATTAAATAGATTAATGGGATTATTTGAGACTTTAACTTCATTTTCCATATTTCTAGAAAAGTCATTACTAGTGCTGCATTATTGAATAAGTTGAATATTAGCTTCATGGGAATAAATCTTCATATATAATCCCTACTGAAACAATATATGATCCACTCTTTCAAGATCCTATTCAATAGTTTATGTTTTAAAATTCAGTAAAAAACATCGTACTTATAATCAAATTAGTTATGAACTTACTTGATAAATTTATTACAATCCATATGAAGTGACCATACATTGTTAAAATTGAAAGGTAAAGGTTGTTTCCCTTCATTATCCTTGAGGCACATGATAATAGGATAATGGTCAGAGTATATATTTTTTATTGTAGTATCTGAAATAGAGCTCCACTCATTTAGATAGGTTTTATTGGAAAGAACACTATCAATATTACTATTCACCGTTTTGTTTAAAACCATTCTATACTAGGTGTTTTTTCACCCACCTTTTTTATCTCAAATATATTATCACTCTCAATAAAATTTCCAAATTCCCTTTATGATATTAGAATTTTAATATCTACTAATTTATCATCAGGATTTAGTATAGAGTTGTAATCACCAATTAAAAACCAATTGTCACTGATAATTATAAAAAGAGAGAAGATTTCTAGCCATAAATTCCTTCAGTCCAGATTGAAGTTAAATTCATTGGCAAAGGAACATAAATTTTTCTTTACATCCTATAGACATTTTCATGTAAAAATCTAATCAACATAACTGAACAAAGTATGTTCCTTAATTCTAGAGTGATTCAAAACCCAAAGTCTTTTGATATCCAAATATAAATCATTCATGCCCAGTGGATGATTTCAACATCTTTAAATAGAATTAATATTCATTAGAAAGGATATTTTATGTTCATCCAATCCATGTTTTGACTATATATAAGAATCTTGAGGTAACTGATTGTGTCAGGGTTGGGTAGACCCTAGAAGTTCCAAAAGTACATTTTCATTTTGTATTACATGAAGGGTTTGAAACACTTATATTTTTACAACTTATATTCATTATCCTTCATGAATTCATAGTGGAATCCTCTTTTTTAAAATCAGTATCATTTATTTCATGCCCCTATTTATCATTAAAACCATATAGATTTTTTTTGTATTTTTGTGATCTTAAAAGGTGTATCCAGGGTATCCCTTGAAATATTGGATTCAAAATCCTCTATCACTTCCTTTATATAATTTTTGAAGAACAAATGATCAAAATCTACAGAACCCTTGATCTGTTATTCCAAATCATAAGTAGTTGATTTAATTGTCTTCCTTGATCCATCCATTTATGGTAAAAACTTATTTTCAGACCAATGTAGTGAAGTCTGCATCTCCATTGAATGTAATGAGGCAACAAAATCCATTACATAATTGAAAATTGCACATCCAATTTAGTGTCACTTTCATATGTGAAATTTCTTCCTGACTTTCTATTTTCAGATTCAGATAATAAGGTCTGCATCTGAACTCCTTGAAATGAGAAAACCAAATCATTTATTTATTTGGAAAATTCCTTATCCAAGCAAGTGTAAAATTCATCTTGGGATTCCATATGTTTATTCTTATTATAAATTAAAATATAAAGGTATCCAATTCCATTAGTGACGTCAAAAATGGTTTTTTTTCTTTTTCTTCTTCTTCAAATAGAGCATCCCATGAACATCTAAAAGTAATGTATTTGGATCAAGTAATTACAAAATTTATTGGAATAATTTTTATTAAAAGTATCTTCTTTTTTCAACATAAAAGATTTATTTTTCCTATTTTTTATAATCACTTTACTGTCATTAGGAACATATTTCAGCCTTAATTTCTTCTTAACCTCTCTACGATAGGTAATGGAATGTCCAACAATTATATATAGGTCACAAGAATGGTTTTTTAAATTCACATTTGACCAGCAACTCAATTTTATGGCCATTTACAATAAGGCTTAAATCTTTTAGTTGCATAGATTCGATGTTAACATAAATAAGAACAGAAAAATACATTCCAATGTTCCTAATAAGAGTGTGATTTAAAGGAATACCATTGAAATAGTATAAGATATTGAGTGTTTTTGGGTTATAGAACACCCAGGTTAGGACATGCTGCTTGAACCATATTTGAGTAGAATAATGAAATTGATTATAATGGTTGAAATTCATATCCCAGTCAAATAGATAGAAATATATAGGTTTTAAATTTGTATTTTCCATCTTCCAAGCATTATCATATCCTCCTTAGTCTCAAAAATGAAATTAAAGTAGCACATTACTTTTAGAATTGACCTCCATTTGAAGACATTCTATCAATATGAGATTAAATTTTTTAAATCATCATTAGACTAAGGATTTTCACCTTCCAAAAAAGTGATGCACATAGTGAGATAAAACCTACATAGATCCAACCCTTTTTGCAAATATTTCATGTTAGCTACCATGACATGATGCCAACTTCTGATTTTATAATTTTAGGAGGCTTGGGTGGATCCTATTATGATGTATTAAATTTTGACAGAACCTATATAAATGACATGACTTTGATTTTCAAAATGTTATTTCTCCATTCAGATACTAGAAAACACAGATTCAGAGATCCCATAGCCATAGCTCGGTTTTCAACTAATTCATGTGCATCCTCATTGAAGGAAATTTCCAAGTTAGGATTATATGAGTTCATTAGATAATTATAGATCTAGTTAACATTTTTGTAAAATTATTTCCATGAAAATTCCAAAACATAACTCCTCTAGTGGTATCCGCACATTCACCATGAATATATACAGGTCACTAATGAAATTCATGGGGCTCGTATAGAGGTATTGATCATTATTATTAAATAATTTTTAAATTTTTATAATTAGTGAATTTATAATTAGTTTTTATTTTAAAATTTTAATTTATTTTTTAATCTTCATAAAATAATATTCATCTGCACTCAATTTAATGCTAATAAAACCATACTTTGTTAGTGATAAACTTTTCACTGATAAAGAAATACACTATTAGTGATATATATAGCACAGATGAAACATAAAATTAGTGATGATAAAAAATAAATTTAAATTTTATAAGTTCTTTATTGGTAGAACTGATAAAACCCTTTTTTGAAAGAGCACTAACTGAAATTGTTGCTTCTGGTTTCATTCAATATCTCCTGGAAGTTGAACCCAGCTTGATCCTTCGAACTCATTGGATAAATTAACCCCTGATTTTATGTATGTTTATTCATAATTACATGTTTTTAATCGATCATCCATAGTTTTTTGGCTATTCCTTCCTTCTGTTCAAAGAACATGCATCTTAGAGATTCATATCCTTTATGACACAGAGTTTCATTATGAAGTTTAATTTGGGTGTAAAGTGAAAAAATTTACAAATTTTCCCTCTATTTATAACTATTACATTTCACCATACCCCATTTTGGTTTTATGGAATGGTTTGTTTGGTGTCTTGGGTCTATGATGGTATAATGTAAGGCAGTTAATCCTTTTCAAATTCCTTAGGCTCTATTTTAGGTTTCATGATTCTTTTTTGGTATATATTGATATAATTTTTTTGACGCTTTCTCCAGGGCGCACGAATCCATCTCGTTCGGGGATGAAGGACTCAGCTTTTGTTACCCTACATTCCCTCTTTCCTAAGGCAGGAAAAATTCGCTCCTTATTCAGGGACGTCTGTTCCTTGATCGAAATGGGATAATGGGATGTCAGTTCTTCCTTCTGTGGATTCCTCCTCAGAACTCATCACCAAGTACGGGTCTCCCTCATAGATTTAATATGTTGTTTGTGAAACTCTTACCGGTGCCATATCTTCATGGACACCAGTTAATTACACTGCTTCTGTCAGGACATTCCAAAGGGTCTTGTCCGGGTAGCAACCTTCAGTTAGGGGAGTAGTCACGTTGGGGCATCATTGGCATGTCTGTACACTGGGGGATTGGCGTGTCTATCTTCTGCCCCTTATTACAGGGCTTCTTGAGGGCGCGGAAGCCCGATGCATCCAAAATCAAACATGAGGAATCATATTCCATAGGGATGTATCTGATGTTTTCCTTATCATCCTGTGTTTAACAAAGGGTATTCCACAAGTTTAACGTCCAGTGGAGATGGATCAGACTAATCAAAACACTGACTAGAGTGGATCAGACAGACGAATCCCCCCTGGAGGGAACACCGATATTGGGGACAACACGTGGGCGACTTCCCGAATACTATGGGGAGGGAATGGGGTGGCATGATCTCACTGAGATGTGGCAGCCCGAGTAAGAATTAGGATGGGTGATGGTTTTGGGATTGATTCTTGAAGAGACCTCCTACGTATCCCCATGGAAGGAAATCAATGTCCACGTAGTACAAATGGCGAATACAGTTTAACTTCAAGCGGGACGGGGTCAAACCGACATGAAGAGGGGTCGGAGTGACCAATGGGTGGTGGGCTTGAACCTCATAAGGAATCCTACATACCATTCCGTGACATGGATCAAATTCCCCGTAGTTCGGGATGGGGTGTGTCGGCGAACTGATGTGAAGATGGACCGAGGGTCTGACGGGTGTTGGGATTGAACCTCGTGAGGCTTCCTACGTACTATGCCTTGACATGGATCAATAACCCCGTAGATCGGGATGGGGTGTCAGAGAACCGACGTGAATAAGTACCTTGGTCTAGGTGGATGGTGGGATTAAACCTCAAGGAGGCTTCCTACGTACCACACCTTGACATGGATCAAAGACCACGTAGTTCAGGATTGATTGGGGATTACACTATATGCTACCCAAGGTGTTTGATGGGGCTTCACGCACCGAAATGGAGATGGTCAGGTCCAATGGTTGTTGGGCTTGAACCTCATGAGGCTTTCTACATACCATGCCTTATCAAAGTCCCCGTAGTTCAGATGTACAGTTTAACGTCATGAGAGACGGAATTAAATTTAATGTCATGTAGGACGGGGGTGAACCGACGTGAAGGGGGTCGGAATGACCAATGGGTGGTGGACTTGAACCTCGTGGAGGCTTCCTACGTACCATGCCTTGACATGGATCAAATTCCCTGAAGTTCGGGTGTAAATTTTAATGTCGTGCAGGACGGGGGTGTTGTCATGGTCGATGCTTACTCTAAGCCCACGTGAGTTATGCTCTGTGTGAGAAACAAGAGGTGGCAGAGACCTAACGATCATGTCACGATGGGTGAGTCCGTGGGAAATGAGGAGGGGCTTACATGTTGAGCTGCCCTTGGTGTCGGGACTTACTCCAGGATGGAGGCCCGTGGAAGACAATGCACATTGAGTGGGGAACTTGGGACCTAAGAAAAGAGGATCCCCATTCCCTATCATACCCTCCACTGGCCCTGGCTCTGCAGAAGTGAGGAGGATCAGGGGTGCTGCCTCCTGCATGAAAATCTAGGGGCTTACACCAAGGTGGATTCCCTTCCCCACAGATAGACACCACTCCAAGAAGGAGGATATCATCCCCTGTGGATACCAAGGGATGTGGAGAATTCGCATGGCGGGAGGTCCCTGTGTGCGAGGCACGGGGCCAGGTCACAGTTTAACGTCATGTGCTGAGGACGATGGTGCTTGGTAGTTTATTGTCCTGCAGCTCAGAAGAGGTGGGTCTTCTCCACACCCTTAAGGGATTACATGACCATTACCCTCTTCTCCTTATAGGAGGGAAGGCACCGAAAATGTCGTACTGAGGGGGTGTCACGGAGAGAACCATCGAGGGGTCCACGTTAGCGTGGATATGCGAAGAAGCAATAGCCATTAGAGTGGCTATGCGAAGAAGAATTAGGTGCAACAACGCTACGGGCTATATCGTCCATGGGACATTGAAGTCACATCATGGAAACTTGGAGGGTCGGACGGGAAAAGTATTTTCCAAACAGAGGGGTCCATAGGAATGGGCCTTGTGGTGCTCTGTTGCTCTGTGTGGCAAAGGGCACTTGCGAAGGGGTGTGCTTTGTGAAGTGGGATGCCGTAGCTTTAGCATGGGGCAGAGGTGAAAATGGGAGGTGTTTTGCAATGTGGAAAGACATTCATGGAGAAATGCCCCACAGAGAAAAGGTGAATCGTGAAAAAGGATTTCGGGAAGCAATGTGGTTCGCGAAGTACAGTGATCCTACCTTAGAAAATGGATCAAATGTACGTGAAGGGAGTTTTGCGAAGCATAAACTCTCCGAGACAAACCGGCTCCCCTTGGGGACCCCCTTCCTTCTCGAAAGCCCTTAGAATTCGTGAAAGGAATCCCTCTTGGAAGAGGGGATCAAGACGAGACAATGGGGAGACACTTCGCAAAGTAGAAGTACCTCGCGCTGCTCATGGTTCACCGAGCGGAAGAGTGCTTGGCGATTCGGGAGATGAGAAGCTGAAAGGTCGGCTTGTACGTCTAGAGAGATCAGGGGGAGCTTGGTATTTGTAGGCAAGAGGCGCCGCGTAACGGAGCTCAAGTGGCCCAAAGAGGGGCATGGTGGCTTCACGTCAAGCTCGTGAACATCAAATGGGTTTTCCAAGCATCCCGCATCCTTCTCTTTGCGGCGGGTTCATGAACGCCAAATTCGTTCGAAGAGCATCCCGCCTCCTTTGCTTCGCGGTGGGCTCGCGAATGTCAAATTTCTTCATGGAGCATCCTGCCTCCTTTGCTGCACTACGGTCTCACGAACTTCAATTGCCTTCATGAAGCCTCCCGCCTTCTTTGCCTCATGGTGGCCATAGTACTGGGGGACTTCGCTAAGGGGCTTCGCGAGGCAGTCTGTGGGGCTGTCTTGGGGTTTTTTCTTCATTCCAAATTTTGGCGACAACAAATTACCTCCCTCAGACTTGTAGCCACAGGGGAATAAAGGGTTGATGTTTGAGTGAAATCCCCAAAATCCATGGCCGTTCGCGGTGCTGACTCGCGAAGAGGGCTCGCAATCCAGACATGGGCCCAGCGGGCCGGGCACACCACGACGATCCGTGCGGACTGGACGCGCAGCGAAGCTCCAAAGGTTGTCGCCTATAAATAGGGGGCCTCCCATCACTTTTTTCCTTTCCGTTCTCCGTGATCTTGTCTTCTTGAAATCTCTATTCACAAAGCTCTGCGTACTCCATGAGTGATCTCTGTGAATCAGGTCTTCACGGCGCACAACGTGTCCTTGACTCCGCGTTTGCGCTCCGCGATCTGGCTTTGAACGCCGAGGCAGCGTCACCATGAACAGTATTTGTGAGCGGCCTTCGTGAAATCACTTCACGAATGATCTTCATGAACTATCCAACCAAATGTCCAAGTTCCAGAACCGAATGGCCCCCCAATAAGCTTCCTAGGGGGTTCTTGTGGATACCGCCTGCAGGGATGAAATGGAAAATAGCCTGGGGCTAGGAGAGCTATTCCGGAGCCACTCGGACCATAGTTCTTTGACGGAGATGCAGCCGGAGATCCAGAAGAAGTACCCACTGTACAATAGGTTGCCTCTATATGGTTTCAAGCTGAGGGATGACATCTTCATCCATGCAGCAGGTAGGGATGATCCAGCTTACTAGTTCCAGAGCATGCCGTGTCAGCACCGATGGTTCAGGGTGCCCGATGGTCATGCCTGGGAGGACTTCACGCCTGTCCTCTCCGACTATTTGCACAATCATCTGAAAAATGTCGACGGGAAGCCATTTTAGCTGGAGATGTCCCCTCCCCTATACCAAACCATGCATAAGGCAGTGTTAGGGAACCTGAAGAAGGGGTGGTCTGAGGAATGGGACCTAGTCCAGGGCGGAAATTTCAAGGACGATTGGGCTTGGGCCTACTAGGTAGGATCCTCATGCGAGGCGTTCAGGGGGGGAGCTGAGAAGAGTGGGCCTGTATGAGGAAGCTTGGGCTTCCCAATTCCATATCTTCCAGCCAAAGTAGTTAATGCCGGAGCTGGTGAGTCGGTGGTCACCGGGGATCAATAACTTCCACTTGCATCATGGGGAGGTCGACATCAGCCTATGGGACGTGCATAAGATCTCAGGGGTCCCGAAACTGGGGGAGATGTACGGAAAATTCCTCTCGGCTATGGGTGCGTGGGAGGATCCGGAGCAGATACCGCGTCTGGAGATGGAATTGATAGTGGTCGTGCTCGAGGAGGATAAAGAGGAGGTGAGGGATGTCCACTTCAAGAACTAGTTCAAGAAGTTCTTGAACTTCCAAGAAAATAGGCAGTTCTGGGCGAGGTCTCGGACTTTCCCGAAGGGTGGCCAGAGTAAGAAAAACTCATACTGGCGGTTGCTGGAGGATAGCCAGTGAAATACCTGGGGGTTCAATGTCAGCACTGAACAATGACCAATAGTCAGGTTGGCGGCATTCATTGCAGCCCTCATCTATGGTTGGATCCTTCCAGTGAGGGATACAAACATGGGAGTGCGGAAAAGTACTTTCGTCATGGCATCCACTTTGGTGACAAGAGGGTGGGTCAAACTGAGGATCCCAATGCTCTCCAAGTTGTACAAAATGATGTGGCACATCAGTGAGGGGAAAAGGACACTGAGGGTATGTGGGCCGTTCCACCTCCTCTACGGGTGGATGAAAACGCACATCAGTGGGATCTTCGAGTATCTGAACCCCATCACACCTCCAGGGTCAAACTTTCTTCCCTGAATCTTGAACGTCGTGGAAATATTTCCGACCATGCTGACCACACCATCGGTTCTATACCAGGTGTGGAGGGTAGAGGAATTCAATTTCTACCCATTCTCATTGCCGAAGGGGCCCTTCACGGATGATGTACAGGGAACGGAAGAGCACCAAGCCTACCTACTGGCCTTTCGAGCTAGATTCCTGCTGGCCAAGGTGGACCTAGAACGTCTCTGTGAGGCGTACACCCCACAAAGGTTCGCTCGACAATTCCAGTTCCTATAGCGGCTGACCCCGCAGGTCTATCTGGGGGTGCTCTACGAGAAGCACCCATGTGTGATGAGGCAGATGTGGCTCATTTTCACACCAGATGACGGGAAGATACAGAATGTATTGGCTCCACTAACTTCCGTCCTTAGGTTGATAAAAGAATACGCCCAGAGTTGGGAGGAAGCCTACCCAGGGGAGATGTTGAAGTAGCCAACTGTCTTGGTCGGCGAGGGTGAGCTGCCTTGATCTCGGGGCCGAGGCCGGAAGGCGACAAAATCATCCCGTAGTGGCAGGGCTGCTGTGGTGGGGCGCCCACACTAGTTAAGGGGGGAGCCGTGGTAGAAGATCCGGTAGACACAGCGGAGCCGGTGGTGCCAGGAGAACAGAGTTATCCAGAGGGGTGGCCACTGAGAGGGTTCCTAAGGATCTCTACTCAGGCCCCAGGGAAATGGCTACGACGCATTCACATGCCGGATAATGCTGTCTTCCCAGAGGCCTAGGACATCTGGGATGTCAACCAGAAATTCCTCATCCCATCCGAGTTATAGAATCACCTCAACCACCTCGGGATGGACTTGCCAGGAAATGGCCCCATTAGGGCCGGTTTTGCAGTATCCAAGGCAGAGGAAAATCAATACATAGATGAGCTGGAAGAATTAAACTATTCCCGGGGTGCCCTGCACCCAATGACGGACTGAGTCAGGGTGCTTCTAGGTTGCACGGTCCCTCCGTAGCTATCATCCGCTAATCTGAGGGAGTGCTTCACTCTACCGGACGAATCAGATTAGTCCTCATGGGGAGACGAGGCTGGTAGAGAAACTCCACCTGAGGAGGGTAAAGTCGGCAACCAGTGGTCAGATCTCAAATATTTCACGGAGGCTCTCGAGGTAAAATCTTAAGTTCCTTCTTTAGAGTCTGCCTTTAGGCTACTCTGGATTCCTTATCAGCGTTTGAACTGTGCAGGAGGACCTTGTGCATAGACCTCATTCTCACCCCTCTACGGGTGCCGATGCAGGACCTTCCGGATCCACTCCTTTGGCTGCATCAACATTCGTGTCTGGCAGGGTTGGGTCTGTTGAGGTGGCTCCCCTAGAGTATTCAGATATGCCAACCTTATATGGGGGACCGTGTCTCGGGGTTCCGAAGACATCTTCCCAAGAGTGAGAGCAGGGATTTGACCTCTATAAGTCTTCTCTACCGAATCCATAACTGCCATCCCCTTAACACGTTAACTGACATTCACATCCCCTTCTTGGCATGTACAGTCCTTCAATTGGCCTGGGCTACTGCGGCAAAGATGGTCAGGGATTTTCGTAGTGCCTTTCCTCAGTGCATGCCAATGGTCGTGGAGGTGGACATCTTGCCTGACCGAACTACAACACTTCTGATCGTTGGCGGGGACGCCAGTGGGACTGTGCCTGAGATTATCGAGGTGGGATCTGATGATGAGGATCAACCAGACAATTTAAGCCCTGCCATGCCTAATCCAACTCCAGATGTGGACCCGACTGAGGAGTTCCTACAGACATTCCCTGCATACGAGCCCACCAATCGCGGTGACTGGGACGAGATGACCTTTGATGAGGAGGAAAAAGAAATAGTCCATCGCCGATTGAGGAAGCTGATCGCGCGCTTCATCAATGACAACCCCCAAGCACTATGGTCAGATGAGATAGAAAGACTCTGCTCATGACTGCGCGAGATGTGTGATGGGGGAGTGGATGCTCAGTTCCCACACATGCTCGTCCGAGATCTTATAGAGGAGAAGATTCGGTAGTATGACTGTGGCCTCGGTGTGGGCTGGCAGCGGAGGAAGGCGGTGAACATCAAGAGGCTCCATAAGGCTGAAGATAAGGTCGAGCAGCTGCAGAATCAGGCGGAAGAGCACATGGCCTCCCTCAATGTGCAATCTGAGCTGATATCACGACTGAAGGCCCAGTTGGCAGAAGTCGAAGAGGGCCTGAGGTGAGGTTCGGGGGAGATGATCGCCATCTGGGACGACATAGAGCGGGCCCAGATTGTGGCCAACGAATTGCGCCCTCTCGCCGCCGAGGAGGAGTGGGAGGTGAACATGCGAAAACATCTCTTGGACACCACCATCCATAGGGTGGTAGAGCTGCAACGCTCCTTCGACGAGGTCAATCCATCCATGGGGGGAGTCGACCCTCAGGTACTGTAATGTTTACAAACCCTTAAACATACTTTCATGATTTGATTGTTTTAATTTCATAGCATGAATTAGTTCTATTGTTTACATTGGTTTATTGCATCTTTATGATGTTCGCGAAGCATCCAGCGACCATTCCCTAAGCTCACGTGGGTCAGGCTCGATGAGAGAAATAAGGGATAGCCACCTCATCGCCCCATCCAAACATAGGAGTGCAAACCAAGCTTCGGGCATTCAGGGTTTAAACAACCGGTCTAGATTTCCTGGAGAAAATGGGAGAGACGTGGCTGGAGCATGAAGTTCTCAAACCAGCCAAATTACCGTTTTTCCAGTGTGCTCTTGTGCACGAATGGTGTAATGCCAGGGGCGCTAGAATCGTTCCGAACATATGGGAATGAGAAGTGTGAATCACGATACCTAGGATTCAGAACATTGTGGGGGTGGCGTGACAATAAAGAATAACTATTGAACGCGTTCGAAACATAGTATTCTTATTGTATTAGCATGGATTGGGGATAAAAAATGAGGGTTGACCGTTGACCTTGTTCGAAACATGGGACCTGTCACAAATGCCATTCGTTAGTCTTCCAGAACGTTAGCCCATTAATGTAGGTGGACCATAGGCCGAGCATCCATACTGTTATGGGGTTCCTCTAGACATGAAAGAGGACGAGTGTCCGAATAAGGGGCACTCAAAGCATGGAATGTGGAGCGAGGGTTTGTTTGAACAGAATCCAACACTCTTGAAATTATGCCACCATGGTGGAAACACACTAGATGGATGCATCGGTCTGATCATGGATCATTCCTTCTTTTAGAAAGAGCCTCTATGGCAAGGGGGACTGTCGCTCCCCAATGCCATCGTGGGGCATCACGAACTTGTTCAGGGAAAAGTTGCAGTTACACGGTTCCCTACAAGGGGTTAGGCCAGGGAGCCTGAAATGGGGAGGAACATGACTTGTGATTCCTAGGGCTGGACCTAAGGAAAAATACTTGGGTGTCTCTACGTATCCCATAAGGATGGAAATCAAGTCGTATGTAGTTCTAGATGCACAGTTTAACGTCATGCGGGGCAATTAGGAGCCTGGTTGCGCCAGTGCACATCCTACCAAAACTACTAAGCCCACATGAGTCATGCTCGATGTGGGAAACAAGAAGTAGTGGTTGGACTTTCCCGACACAGGAAAGGAAATGTTAGGGGGAAGGTACACTCATTGAATACCAGACCAATGATGCTAACCCGTCCATGTAGCACACCTTGACACACAAATAAATAAATCCAAGTATGTCGGAATTCCACATGAACATGAGGAAGTGGAAATGTGTGAATCATGATGCTCGAAATTTGGACCAAAATGATGGAAGTGTAACGATAGAGGATAACTGTTGACCATGGAAGAAACACAGCATCCACATCACATTAGCCTGGAATGAGGAAAGACAAATGAGGGTCGACCGTTGACCATGTTTGAGACATGGGACCTGTCGCAAATGTCATCTGAGATCCTTAGGGGCATTGGCCCAGGATGGTAGGTGAGCCGATGGGCATGGGACCAGGACGTTAGGGGGTCCCTTCGGATGTGGAAGAGGATGAGGATCCAAATAGAGAACTCACAAGGCTTGTTCATGGAACAAGGGGAATGTCCCCATGAAAATTCCAC
Source organism: Viscum album (assembly GCA_963277665.1). Lineage (NCBI taxonomy): Eukaryota > Viridiplantae > Streptophyta > Magnoliopsida > Santalales > Viscaceae > Viscum > Viscum album. Next base: position 1,225,939,603 of record OY728166.1, on the reverse strand, counting down.
ACTTCAGGCTCTTTGTCAAACACATCTAAATACGACAACGAGACGTATTTGATAGAGGGGGTCGAGCCCCTTCCCATAGGAAGATCTTAGTTTAGGGTCATAGAACTTAGACCATGGATGATAGGAAACACGGGAGGCACGTGGTGGGGTAACTACAAATACCCGACGTGAATGGGAACTGGGGGTTCCGACCATCACGTGTTCCTTGGGGAGGTCCTTTTTCAAGGGACTAAAAACCGAGAGTTGAGCTGGGTTAGGGAATAAATGCACAGGCGTTCCTATGTACCCCATGAGGATGGGGATCAAGTTTCACGTAGTTCTTGAGGGGGCACAGTGAGTTACCAGTTCTAGGGAAAAAGGGGTGCGCAGGCGTGGCCCTCGCACCAATATAAGAGGTATTTGATAAATCGTGTTTTTCCTTTAAGGTGAGTGGTTTTTTTATGAAGCGATAGGCCTAGGGTAGCAGGCCCTGGCGTCGCCAGAAGAATCAAGTCGTAGTAGGTGTTGTCAAATGGAATGGAGTGAGCCCAATACCCAACATGGTGTCCTCTGTGATGAGGTCATCACAATGTAGTTCCGTTTTTCGTCGTGCGGCCAGGATGATAGTATCACAATTTTGGGTCATGTGATAGGACCAAACATGAATTTTAATTTCATGCAACACAGACGTAACCGAGATGATGATAGTTGGGGAATGTGTACAGTGCAATAAAACATCCCCGATGTGAATGAGGACATGGTCCCGTATCAAACCATATGCAATTTCAAGATGGTAACCTCAAGCCAAGGGCCTACATAGAGGTAAATAGGGAAACGAGAAGGAGAAACTAGCTCCCAACTGAGATGGACCCAAAAAAAAGTCGTCCGTGTGGTCCTATGTATCCCACACTGATGGGAATCAAGCCACACATAGTTCTACGTGAGATCTTAGTTTATGGTTTTAGAGCTCGGAGCATGGATGGAGTGAAAACCCTTCAAGTAAGTGCAGACCTCTACCCGATCCCTAATCCCACACGAGTTAAACTTGGTGTGGGAAACAAGGGAGGAAGATGTCTTTTTAAATACCTAGAATGCATGCCAAAGGGAAATCGGTGTGGAGCCCTGAATGACGTCCCTATCGTAGCTTTGGTCCCCTAACCTGCAAATGCACACTGAGGAATGGTACCAAGATTTTCGAAGTTCTACTTGGACATGAGAAGGTGGAGAAGGATGTGAATCATGTAACTGACATTCCGAGATTAATGAGGTTGGCATGTCAATGAAGGATAATGGTTGACCATGTTCGAAACACAGTATCCATATCACGTTAGCCTGAAGTGGGACAACAAATGAGCATCCACCACTGACCATATTTGCAGCATAGGATTTGTATCGGCTTGTTGTCCACAACCCTCGGGGGCGTTGGCCTATAATGGTAGGAGAGCCCTTAGGCCTAAAATACATGCCACTCAAGGGTGACTTCGAGTGTGAGAGGTGATGGAAGCCCTAATTACGGGAAACAGAAAGCCTAAAAAGAAGATGGAAGCATGTCCAAGTAGAGTCTGACATTCCAGGTACTAAACCAGAGTACCCTTAGGCACATTGGTGAACCGCTGAAAAGGGTCGACGAGGGAGATCAGGAGGGAGAGTTACATGGCGTGGTTGTTACAAGCCAGATGTGAACGAGGACATAATCCCATTCCACACCATATACTACCCTCTCGGAGGAAGGGTAGGCCAAGGGGCCAAGGTGAAATGGAGATTTCCAAGAGATGGGGCTGGACCTGAAGTCTAGACATTCTGGTGGACCTATGTATCCCATAAGGATGGGAATCAAGCCACACATAGTTATTTAAAGACGTCTGAGGGGTAAGATACCCCAACGAGGGTGTGTACGACACGACGAATAACCCGACGTGATTGAGGAAATAATCCCGCATCACACCGTACATTCCCACAAGAGATAACCTGGGCAGAGGGCCTGAAAAGGCCAAGGGGCCTGAGGCTGGGCCTCGGTCAAGAAGGCCTGACCAACTTGTAGTTTAACTTCTTGCAGTTAGGATGAGGAGAGGACAAGGTGTCTCATCCGGGGATGTATACGACACAGTGAGCAACCCGAAGTGAATCAGGACATAATCCCACACCACACCGCACAATCCCATAGGAGAGAACCTGGGCCGGGGGCCCTAAAAGGCCAAGGGACCTGAGACTGGGCCTTTCTCGGAGGGAGTTCATCGCTTGGAGATACAAAGGGGTAGAATGAACTACTGCACTCGATGTTAGGGACATCTTGGGGTGGCCCCAACGATCTAGGATGGTTGTTGACCATGCTTGAAACACAACTTCCCTATAGTGACCTGAAATGGGAGCAAAAAATGAGCATCGACCGCTGACCATATTTGAAATGCGGGACTCGTATCATCTTGTTTTTTGACATCCTCGAGGGAATTGGCCCGAAGTGGTAAGAGATCCCTTAGGCCTAGCATCCATACCTTTCGGGGGCCCTTCCAGACGGGGAAGGTGATAGAATCCCGGTCAGAGAGTGGGTGAAGCATAGTTGTACCCATCTCTAAAAGAGGTGAACATCTCCAAGGAGCGGGACGTACGGATAGATCAAGATTAGCTCAATGTGAATTGGGGAAAACGTTTGCACCCTTTCCATACATTTTCACCCGGGGGAAGATTCTGGGAATTGGGATGGGCCAACGGATGAAATGCCCGGGTGTTCCTACGTATCCCATGAGGATGGGAATCAAGCCATACATAGTTCTTGAAGGCCATGCAGTTTAACATCATGCATTGAGGACGTGGGAGGATAGAAGAACGGAAGTGGGAACATGATGCAACCATTATAATCCTTGTATGAGTGGGGCTAAGAGAGCCTACACCATATCATGCGAGGATCCTCCGAGAAAGCTATACCCAGGAGGGATAGTCAAAGAGAAGAGTTCGGGATGGGCTAAAGACGATGTGTCTGAATGTTCTTGTGTATCCTATGTGAATGGGAATCAAGCCATATTTAGTTATCAAGATAGAGTTTAAAGTTTTGTTGGATGATGCACCAATTAAAGTCATGTAGGACCGGACAGTTTAAGGTCATGCGGGAACGTCATGTAGTTTAGAGTCATGTGGGACCGTTGTTCCATTTAGGGTCATGCATGACCATCTAGTTTAAGGTCATGTAGGACCATGGGGATCAGGAAAAGTATCTCTTGAGGAATTTGGCATTGGTGGGAGGAGTTATATGCTCACCATCCATGGTCCCCAAGGAGTATGCTCCATTGGGGTAAACCCTGTGGACTATATAAGGCCCTTCTCATTTGGGCTCCAACTTGGTTGGTTTCTTGCCAGGGATCATTGGCGCTCAAAGGGCCAATACCAGGTCTCCCTACAGAAAAGAGCAGAGGAGAACCTTCTTGTTGAAGTCTCTAGCCATCTTATTATGATACCTTTCCAGATTGTGCAGCGCATGGAGCCTATTATCATCAAGTGCTTCCAATTTATCTAGATAGATTTCGGCTACATTATCTAGCATCTGCTGGTCATAGACTGCCTTGCGTAATGAGGGCAGCTGGATCTCTATGGGCAGGATGGCCTTAGCTCTGTACACCAGGGAATACAGGGTCACCAGGGTGGAATTGCGAGTCGTCGTCTGATAAGCCCAGAGGGCGTTTGGGAGCTTTTTCGACCAACTATTCTTGTTCTGACGAACCATTTTTTGCAAAATGTTAGATAGGGTTTTGTTGAACGCCTCAATCTATCCATTTTTTTGTGCGAGATAGCGGGAGGTGTGATTTGAATGGATATTTTACTTGGCATAAAATTTCTTCAGCTCCGCCGCTCGGAAGTTGGTGTCGTTAACGGTGAGGATAGTGTGAGGGACTCCAAACCGGTGGATGATATTAGAGCTCACAAAGTCAATGATGGAATGGGACCTGACTTCCTTGAGTGGAACTGCTTCTTCCCACATGGAAAATATATCCGTGGCGGTCAGGATGAACCTGCACTAGTGAGATGTCGCCGGTGGATATGGTCCCACAACATCGATCCCCCACACCGCAAATGTCCAAGAGTACTTGGTGGAGTAAAGAGGTTCCGGAAGTCGATGCAGGAAGTTATCATGAACTTGGCATGCATGAAATCTCTTGGAGAACACAATACAATCACAGATCATAGAGGGCCAGAAGTACCCCAGTCTCCGAATATGATGGGACTGTTTCGGCCCAGCCTGGGGGACACCATAGGAACCGGTGTGAACCTCTTGCATGACCTGTGGAATCTCAACCCTTTGAATGCAGCGGAGGATTACACCATCGAAACCATGTTTATATAGGATCTACTCAAGACTAGAACCACTCTGGAGGGTAAAATGCAGCGCGTGGCATTAGGTTCTCTTGCATTCGGCCCGATCAGCCAGGATGCAACCATTTTGGAGATACTCGACAAAAGGTTCTCTCTGGTTGGGAGTCACTTAAACCACTACATTTTAAGGGCTTACCGGTCCTGACGTGGAGGATCCGGTGGTAAGGTGGCTTTCTTGCAGGCCGTTGTCATCCACTAGGGTGGCAGGAGAAATGACTCTACGATGTGCCATGTGGATAATCAGATCATCTTGCTCAGGCTCTACAAGTGATGCAACTAAACAGGCTAAAGAATATGCTCGACCATTCTGAGATCGAGGTACACGGGTAACCTTTGGTCGAGAAGGGAACTGGGCCATTATATGGAGGGTGCGCTCCAAAAATGGTGTGAGCATTGGATTTCTGACAACGTAGTCTTCGTTGACTTGTTTGATGGTTAGCTCAGAATCCACTTTCACATGAAAATGGGGCGCATCGATCTCAAGGGCAAGTTTGAGACCAGTAATGAGATCCTGATAACCTACCACGTTGTTGGTGAAACATTCTGACAACATGAATGAGTATGGCAGGATGGATTGCACCGGGGTAATGAGGATGATACCCCTGCCTACTCTGTTGAGCTTGGGATCATTGAGCCTCCTACCGATAGGGCTTCAGGAGGCACCATCAAAGTGCATTTTCCAACATGGGATGGCTTGATCGATCGAGAGGATTGCCTCATCAGGAAAATCCAAGTCCATGGACTGATCCACGGAGGTTGGATGGAAAGCTAGAAAGTCTTACAATTCCTGCCCCTTGATAGCCTTCTAAGGCATGAATCTGATGTCGAACTGCTGGAGAATTACCGCCCACCACGCTAGATGGATAGTCAACATGAGGCGGTTTGGAATATAGTTCAACGGGTCTACCCGAGATACCAGCTGTACCTCAGGGTGCTGCAGGTAATGTCACAGCTTTTGTACAACAAATATGAGCACAAGTTAGCTCTTCTCGATGGGGGTGTATCTGGTCTCCGTATCGAGGATAATGCAGCTAAGGTAGTAGAGGATGTTCTCTATCCCCTCATTGTTCTTCTAGGTGAGAAGGGCGCCGAGAGATCGATCCAGAGTAGTGACATAGAGAATCTGCGGATTTTCGGAGATGAGTGGCATCAAGACTGGAGGCTGGAGAAAGTATTTATTAATCTCCTCAAAAGTGGTCTGGTATTCCTCCTCCCACTGATAAACGAATCCTTTCTTTATGAGCCGAGAAAAGGGTTTACACTTACCAGCCAAATTCGCAATGAATCGGTGTATATAGGCTAATTAGCCTTGAAAACCTCGAAGATCTTCAATATTTCTCGGGGGAGGCATCTGGATGATGGCCCTGATCTTATCTGGGTCGATCTCGATGCCTCCTTACCTAACAAAAAAGACAAGAAACTTACCAGAAGTAACCCTGAAGACACACTTCAACATGTTAATCTTAAAGTTGCGGTAACGAAGGAAGACGAACACTACCTCAAGGTCCTTGAGATAGTCCCAGTGTGGGAGAGATTCTACTACCAGATCGTCCACATAGAATTACACCAGCATCCCAAGGATTGGCTTGAATTTGCGATGCATGGACCGCTGATAGGTGGCACCTGAATTTTTCAGGCCGAAGGGCATAACCTGGTAACAGAAAGTACCTTGGGGCACCCTGAAAGTCTTGGAATCTTCATCCTTGAGGGACATATGGATTCGATTATATCCAAAGTAAACTTCCATGAATGAGAGGGCTTGGAACCCAGTCGTAGCATCGATCAACAATTCTGTCACCAGATGGGGAAAATCATCCTTCAGACAGTGACAGTTGAGGTCTCAGAAGTCGATACAAACTCTGATCTGTCCATTCTTCTTTCTGACTGGCATAATGTTGGCTTGACACTTGGGGTACTGGACCTCCTTGAAGGAGTTGGCTCTGATGAGTTTGTCAACTTCAGCCTCAACCATGGCACCGTGATAAGGGTGCATCTTTCTGGGAGGCTACTTGAACCTGCAATGGTTTGTCGGGAGACCAAGACGGTGGACGGATTCTTGAGGATGTAGTCCTGGAATCTAATCCTAACTCTAAGAAAACACATCATGGGGTTGTTTAAGGAAGTACATGTACCAATGATTCTCCTTGAGGGACATGGAGACATCGATCAATGTGAGTCTCAAATTTTCCTTGCTACCAAGGTTCACTTGTACCAACTCGTCGACCGTGGCAGAGATGCCTTCTTCCATGGTGGGGGGGCATCCTCCAGATCCTCTTCTTTATATGCGGAGGAGGGATTCCCAGTAGGTGAGGCATCCCCTTGGTCGGAGGAACCTGAATGGAGGTTGGTGCCAGCCCAGGTAGGGGTGGACAACGCATCAGGAGATTCACACACCGCTGAGACCATAGCGATGAAGGCTGTTGATCGAATCACTTTTGGACATCAGCCTAAGGGGTTGCGCTTGATGATATCAAAGCAATAGTGGCACATTGGCTTTAGCCGATTAATTCCATCCCAGAGTAATAGAAACGTATGACGTACTTCTGTCGCCATGGGGCAGACATCCTGATACGTTACGTGAGTAGGAGGTTCCGGGATCACTTGAGCGGGGTTTCTGAAGGAGTACAAGGTGATTTTCTGCCGTCTCTTGGACTTGGGAATATGCCTTCTTCTTGTACCAGAGACAACAAATCATTTCCCCATGTCAGGAGTCGTGGCCTCAAATCGATGGATTAGGAAGATGTAGGCATCATCCAGACCTGCCCAGGGGTCACTTGTGACCGGGGTGGGCTCAACCTCACTTGCCAGAATCTGCTTATCCTTGCTCTTGTAATAGTCTGCGTCCATGTAATGAGCTTCACCAGAGGAAAAAAGAGATTCATCACCTTGTAGAACACCTACTCGACCATTAAGGGAGTACTTGATACATTGGTGATACGATGAGGGAACCGCCGCGTGCAGATAGAGCCATAGTCTTCCCATCAATGCATTATACGTGGTGTCCTGGGAGACGACCATAAATTCAGTACTGGAAACTAGGCCACCGAACTGGGTCTTCAAATGGATCTTTCCAACCAGGGACTGTTCTATCCTATAATACCCTAGGATCCTAAAATCGGAGGGAGTAAGGACATCTTCAGATAACCCTAGCTTCCTCAACTTCTGTGTCGGGATAAGGTTGATCCTGGATCCGATGTCAACGAGACAGCGGTGAACCTCAACTCTGTTGAATTGGTCAGTGATGTACAGTGGGAGGATATGCCCCTATATGGGAGATCCTTCATCCTCTTTGGAGAAGAAAATAATGGCCTGGAATTTGACATTCTCAACTCCTTCAGCATGGAAGAATTATGCAGCTGCTACCTCCGTGTCAAACTGGAGGGGGCTTCCTAAAGCCTCAGCGAGGGCCTCGCACATATCTGACGATAGGTGGAGAGATTTAAGGATAGAAATCCTATCTAATATCCTGGAGATATTCTTGAGAACATCATACTTTCATAACAGGCAAGAACTTCTACTTACAGAAGGTCACTCTATGATTGGAGGCATGGCGGGCCCTGTTGGCTGGACTGGCGGCTGGCTGGTGCTGGGCATGTCTTACTGTTCACTATTCTAAGCCTGAAGATTAGCTGCCGGATGAGGTTCGGACGACTGAGGCTGGCCCTTAGCGGGGAGAACCTGGTCCTGGTGCGGCCGAAGTGGCTCTTCCAGATCCAGTAGCAAAAACGGTGGTGGGGTCGGTCCTAACGACACCAGATGAAAAGGCTGTGCATGCTGAGCTCTACGCTGGGCATGCTATCTAGTCTCAGTTTCATGCACAGCCTGGCAAGAGGTGCCAACTGATTCCACTCGACGACGCATATAGCTGCAGCTTCGTAGACGCTGATGTCGGATGTGGACGTTGGGGAGGTTCACCTGGTGTTCCCTCTCATCGGGAGTCATATAGGGATTCACCAACTCTACGATGTTAACTAAAGCGTACCCTTGACTGTCACTCGAAGAATCATCCACCACTAGGAAGATTCTAGGGGGGATCTCCATCTCAGGGGGCATGAAGTCACCAAGAGTGCGAGACAATGATTTCATTGGCGGGGAATGTTACTTCTTCTTGCGCTGCCGATGCTTGCTCTTGTTGGAAAAGGTCAGGTGAGATCATGTCGCATAAGTGGTGACCATAACTTCTGAAGGCTCAAGATGATTCAGGCGTGCGCAGATAATGCCATGGGCACGAGAAACCGTTTTACGAGCCATCCAGTCATCGTACTTCTGGGATCCGCAGCTGGGAACTTGCTGCCACTCATCTTCGCCGCCACTACTGCTATGGGACCTCACAAAGTCACCCGCCACTTGTGCCGAGGCCGGGATGAGCCTGACTATGTTGTTATCAACCTGTTCTTGGATCTAGTCCTTAAACACATAAAACTTATTTAGGTTGTTTTCCATAATCTGATGATAGGGGTAGTAGTTGGGGTGATCGGTGAGATTCGCCTCTACCGACCTTCTACACACAGGCAAGCGTACAATCCCATTCTCTAGGGCACTATAGAAGTATCCGGGGACCTGATTCTAACTGAACGAGTAAGTCTGGTGTCTTCTTTCTGGATAGGGATCCCTTGGAGCCTGGCCTTGATGAGGACCCGGAGGGGCCTGTTGAGGAGGTGGACCCTGATTGTCTCACGTAGGCGGTGGCGGCGCAGTACATAGGAGTGCCTGCTAATTCTTAGGATGTTGTGGAGCCGGAGGATGTGCCAGAGGTGGAGGACCACTACGAGGCTGTCAGGCCAGTTCTACTGGTACCAATTATAGTTTCCTAGCGGCCTCTATCTGGGCCACCGCGGCAGGATTGGCTCTGGAAGCTCTCCTTGCTGGGATTTCAAGGGGCAACTGACGTTCCTTCCTGGCCTGTTTCTGGGATTCTTCAAGTCATTGGGCCTTATCCGAGAAGTCTCGGAACACTCCGGGATAGTTCTAAGTAATTAGGGAGGGAACCAGTTCTATCTTGACATTTCCCATGCACATCGTCAGTAATTTCTCCTGAGTCAGTGGCATGTCAAGGGAGTATGTCAGCCCCTTCCACCGGGCGATAAAGTCCGTGACTCGCTCATCATGCCTTTTACTACACTTAAAGAGGTCCGAGATGTTGGTCTTCTGGGTGGTAGAGCTGAACTGGTAGAGGAACTACCTGCGAAGGTCCTCCTAGCTTGTCATGGATCCAATGGGGAGCTGGCTCTACCAGATGAATGATGGCCCCTCCAGTGTCTGAATGAAATAGTGGAGTTTAACGGCCTCTTGCTGTTCTGGATCCCCAACATAGGCCCGCACCTTGAGTTAAAGTGGTCTAGATGTTGTGGCGGGTCCCCTGTCCTATTAAAGGGGGAGAAGGTGGGATACCCGAAACCCAAAGGCGCTGGCATATCATCCACCCAGGCCAGGTATGGTTTTCCATCTGGTGGGATTGCCACCTACCGCATCTCCAATGCCTCAAGGAAAGCAATGAGTGCCGCCAGAGGATCATCCAGGCGGGGGTCCCTATCTTGACGGTGATCCCTAAGCATGAGTTATTCACACTCAAATTTATACAAGAGAAGAAGTTAGAACGGTTTTTATAGTTTAGCTTGGGTTGTCGAATCCTCAAAGACCTAAAAAGTAACCTATGGACACCTACATTATATGGACTCTTTTTGGCTATTGAGTGGCCAACTTTGGGTTGATTTTAGATGGGTTTAAGTGAACACTAAAAGTATTAAGTGAATTCAAATTATGAGAAGGGTTGATCCTAGGTTATTATAAGGGGTGTATTGGATGCATTCTTTTTCTTGTAAAAATATTTCAATTTCTTATATTTGAGATGGGTTCATTTAAGGGAATCAAAAAAAAATCATCACTTAATGGTTTAATGCCTACACAACCTAATACTAATCACCAATACACTTGAAGGATCAATTTTTTGATCACTCCAAGGTAAATTTTCTTTTTAGCACTTGAAATGTGTGACCTTAAATTCAATAAGGATGAAGATGTTTTAAATAATTCAAATAAAAATATCATTTAAAAGAAGTGATTATCCATTAATGAAGTGAGAAATAACATCCAATACAGCCCCTTTATACTCCCTTGGATAAACCCATAAGTGGGTTATTCCTCCGTTGATCCCACAGTTTTAATGGAAGCGGAAATTAGACTCATGAGGGAGGAATTTGAGAAGTAAAAAAAACAATGAAAAAAAATAATCACTCCACCATTGTGTGATAATATCACAAGGTTTGGTATTAACAAGTTCAAAAAAATGAGGCAACCGTATACAAGTGATAAGAAAAAGAATATAAAAAGAGAATATGAAGTGCTTTTATAAATAAAGTAAGGTAATTCAAGGAACTTACTATTGAAGGAATGCGATTACAACATCAAATTGGCAGCATAACATTAAAACAAAACAATGATCAATAAACCTCAACTCCTCCACCAACACTGCCTTAAATAGGCATTTTGGAAGCCTTGGGTCTAGCCTTCAGTAGTCCAAGTCTCCTCAAATAATTTTGGTAGGCCATAAGTGTGTGGAAAGTTGAGGGAGAGTTGATTTCTCCACCCTCGACCCAAGGTGGCATCCACCTTTCATCCACCGAACAGACACGCTTAAAAGGCCTTCTAGATGGATGAATTATAGTGGGCCATAGAAGAAGAAAATGGATCTCCTGATTTCTCCGAACCTCATGTAAATTTTGGGTCCATTTAGAGATTTTGATTCGGAAATATGATTAGATTAGTGGTTTATTTTTTTTGGGACGTAGAATCTGGCCTAGATTTTTATCTCTAAATTGGGCCGCCTAAATGACCCCAATAAAAGTCGAATTAGCACTGGATCCTAAATAATTATTTTTTCATATATATGTCTTCTAGAATCCCACGAAATTTGGGCTTCATTGGTTTTGTAATGTGGGTACCACATTTTCATCAGTGGGCTGGTGTCCAATCTTCCTTCCCTAGAATTGCTTCCATTCATATCCAAATATCTCCATCATCCTTTATGAATCCTCCACTGATCCCTGAATGAAACATGTTCATATTGAAGTGTATATTAATTTCCCGAAATATCAAATTAAAATATGGATGATTAAATTCCTTAAAATCAGATGAATCATTGGGTACTTTAAATGATGTTAAAAAATGTACCACACAATAGTGCATTTTAAGAAGGAATTACAATCATAATGTGAAATGATGTTAAAAGTGTAAAATGAACTAAAATGGTGTTTATGAATAATAAATCACATTAATATTATATATATTAATAAGGAATATTAGACTCATTTAGTGGTTAATTACACCTCCCAACTTGAGTTTTTCGAGTCCCGAGCAAAATGTATCTCAACAATATGAAATTTGAATTCACTTTTCCAAAATCATTTTAATACAATGTGATCACCAAAGACCCTTATACCAAAAAACAATGATACCCATCAAAATATTTTAAAACAAGATAGTTTCATAATCATATCCCAATCCCAAGCTCATTCCTTTGTTCAAATTCATTGCCATATTTCATCCAATATCAATTAAGTATGAGGATGTGTTGTGTATCACAATAGACATGGGGGTTCATCTTTATTCAAGGGGGAAATGACGAAAGTGCTAGGTGGAATCACATTTCCATATTAATATGGGTATTCAATTTTTTTATATTGTATTTTTCTGTTTTGTTTTTTTTTCAATTTTTCCATGGTAATTGAAATTGCACTCAAAAGAGTCAACCCCTATAGCGAGACTTTGCAGATGACTCTCAGGCTCAAAGAACATAGGGCACCAAATTAATCCCACATACTCGAGCATCATCTTGAGTTAACTCAGTCAAAAAAAAATTCAAATTACCAAAAATAGAGATAAAATTACTAACTCTGGGCCAGACAACTATGGAGTCACGATCCCCAAGTGTCGAAAGCCATGCATTAGGTCATTTCATTGCTCTACAAGCAAATTTATTGTTTTTAATTTTTTTGAATACTCATATTAAAACTAAAATGATCACCAAAACTATGTTATTTATTTAAGGGACCCCATGAACTCAAACTAATACCCCACTATCCAAAGGACGTGCGCTGTGATTTTATTTTATTTGGATGAAAATATAAACCATGAAATACTACATTAGACAACCCACTTTCCTAAATCTATGCTCATGAAATTATACATGGATTAAAATCAAAATCAGGGCATGCTAAATTATTTGATATTCAGTTTCAAAGTGTGTAATGTGTATTTCCATGTTCAAAGTTTAAGGAATTTTTCCTTCCATTTACACATATTTTATTTTTCAAATCATTCATTTTTTTGACACAAAATCATTTTTTAATTTTATCTCCCCCAACATAAAATTACAATGTCCCCAATGTTTGAAGAAATGAAAATTTAGAAGGAGTAGACACAGGTAAGGGAATTTCAAAAAGGAATTTTAAATATGAGGATAATGGAAGGAAGTCACCTGGTAGTTGAAGTTGAAGTTATTGTTGCTCCAATTCAGTCCTTTGATATCCATGTCACTTGCAGAGTTCCGTAGTAGAAAAAGGAAAAAAGAATGAAAAAAAAAATATATATATATATATATATTTATAAAGTAAATAAATTAAAATATAAGTATATATATAATAAATATAGAATAAGGAAGCACAAAAAGCCGTAGGTCAGTGGTAAGAACACACCCCTGTCTCCCCTAGGTCCCGGGTTCGAATCACTGCGGCTTCGCCGGTTATGAAGGGGTTTTCCCCACGACCTATGATGTGTCCTTTTATTATTATTATATTTTTATTTTAACCTAAAAACACATAAAAATAAAATAAAATAAACTGATGATACATTGTCTTCTTTTTAAATTTTTGGGTAAGGTATTACTCAAGGATCACACCACGTTACATGGATGAATATGGAACTCCCCTTTCATACCCATCCATACTCATAATAGAAGAACATGTCAAAAATATATTTTTTTATTAAATATCAAAATGATTCATTAATTCTATTTAAAAAAAAATATTCGCAAATATGAAAACCATGGGTTGCCTCCCATTCTGCGCTTTGGTTTAATGTCGCTAGCTCCACATGAACCCCCTAACTTACCCAATACCAACTTTCAACATTTTAAAGACCACATGTTTCACCACTTTTACAAGAATGAGATTGATTCTATGTTTATAATTTGTTTCATGCACAAACCTCTGTTCTAAAATGACTAGGTAAATACAAGGAATATCAGAAATGATGGATTCAATTTCTCTTGTAGTCATTTCTAAGACATTAAGAATCATTACATCATTATTGGTTTCAAGATAAGAAATGGTGATAAATGGAAGTTTTTGGTTATCCACAATGAATGGAAACTTGAGGGTGGATGAAACGTCCTTTTTTCAAGTTAACTTTCAAACATAGGTTGGGACTTTGAATTGAACTCAGTTTCATTTTTAAAATTTCTCAACAGAATTGGTTCCTTTTGAACCGAAGAATCAACCACAAAATTGGAAATATCGGTGTTAGGAATGGGTATAGAATCATTGTTTTTTATTTCTCTCAATGGTTCAATTATTGGTGTTTTTGAAAAATCATCAATGCAGTTATCCTTAAGAGACTCAATCCATGATGTCAAATTCTCTGCTTTTGAATCCAAAAAATAAATTTCTTCTTGATTTAAACACCAATAAATAATTCCTTGATCTTCTTCATCTTCCCCAAATCCAAAGGTTTTCTCTTCAATAAATTCTTGTGAGATTTGTGGGAAACTAGACACATCACATAAGGTTATGGAAGGGACAGTTTGTGTAGGGATGGATTCCTTACAAGTATTAATGCATTGTAGTTATAATCTCAATGATGAAACCTCAAAATTAATTATTTTTATTTTTTGACATAGTTTTTCAAGTAATGGAAGTGGATCAGGATGGATAGGTGGTTGATACAGATGGTCTATTCCAAGCGGATAACTATGTTATTGGAATTCCACAGAAGGATGTTCCGATTGGACTTATTGGGATTGGAACTCAAAATATGTTGGAATGTTTTGTATATAATAGGAGTTAAAACATTTTGTCTCAATTGGTTGTTGGTTATCCCACAAGTAGAAAATAGGATTTTCATTGTACATTACACTTGGTGTGGGGTGATCAATGTACGGAGAGGTTCCCCATGTTTGGGTTTGTTCAAAAGGGATTTCCATAGGAATGAAATAGGGGATGATAATAGAAAAGTGTTGTGAGAAAAGGATTCTAGTGTCTAAGATAGCTTACATTGGTCCCCGAAAATGGCAGAAAAATTTGATTCATGCTCAAATTTACCCAAGAGAATAAGGTAGAACGGTCTTTGTAATTTAGCCTGGGTTTTCGAATCTTCAGAGACCTAAGAAGTAACCTATGGACACAAAAATTCTATGGACTGTTTTTGGATATTGTGTGGACAAAATTGGGTTGATTTTAGATGGGTTTAAGTTAACATTAAAAGAATTAAGTTAATTCAAATTATGAGAAGGGTTGATCCTAGGTTATTACAAGGGGGGATTGGATGCATTCTTTTTCTTGTAAAAATATTTCAATTTCGTATATTTGAGATGGGATCATTTAAGGAGATCTCAAAAAATCATATCTTACTAGTTTAATGCCTACACACACTAATATTAATAACCTACACACTTTAAGGATCAATGTTTTGGTCACTCCAAGGTAAAGGTTCTTATTAGCACTTGAAATGTGTGACATTAAATTCAATAAGAATGAAGAAGTTTAAAAGTCATCAAATAGAAATATAATTTAAAAGAAGTGATTATACATTAATGGAGTGATAAATAACATCAAATAGATACCCTTGCTACTCCCTTGTATCAACCCATAAGTGGGTTAGCCCTCCATTGATCCCATGGTTTCAATGGAAGAGGAAAGTAGACTCATGAGGGAGAAATTGGAGAAGTAAAAAAACAATGAAAAAAACAATTACTCCACTGTTGTGTGATAATATCACAAGGTTTGGTATGAACAAGTTCGCAACTTGAGGAAACGGTATCAAAGTGATAAGAATAAGAATATAAAAATAGAATATGAATAAATTTTATAAATAAACTAAGGTAATTCAAGGAACTTTCAATTTAAGGAATGCGATTACAACATCAAATTGGTTGTATAACATTAAAACGAATCAAAGATCAAAGATCCTCAACCCCTCCACCAAAACTGCCTCAAATAGGAATTTTTGAAGAATTGGGTAGATCATTCAATAATCCATGTCTCCAAAATTAATTTTGGTAGGGAATTGGTGGGTAGAAAGTTGAGGGAGATTTGATTTCTCCACCCTTGATCCTCAGTGGCATCCAGCTTTCATCCACCGAACAGACACGCTTGGAAGACCTTAAAGATGGCCGAATTAGAGTGGGCCATAGAAGATGAAAATGGATCCATGGATGTATCCTAACCTCCTGTAAAATTTGGTTCCATTTGGAGTTGGGATTCGGAGATATGATTAGATTAGTGGGCTGCTTTTCTAGGCCGCAGAATCAGGCGCAGAATATTATCTATAACTTACACCGCCTAAATGATCACAATGGAGGCCGAATTAGCACTAGATTGTGCATAATTATTTGTTCCTCTATATTTCTTCTAGAATGAAATGAATGTTGGGCTTCATTGGGTTTGTAATGTGGGTCCGACATTCTCATCAGTGGGCTGGTGTCCAATCTTCCTTCTCTAGAATTGCTTCCATTCATATCCAAATATCACCATCATCCTCCATGAATCCTCCATTGATCCCTGAATGAAACATGTTCATATGAAAATGTATATAAATTTACACAAATATAAAATTAAAATATGGATAATTACATTCATTAAAATCAGATGAATCATTGGGTACTTTAAATGATGTTAAAAAATGTGACACATAATAGTTCATTTTAAGAAAGAATTACAATCATAATGTGAGATGATGTTCAAAATGTAAAATGAATTAAAATGGTGTTTATGAATAATAAATAAAATTAATATTTTATATATTAATAATGAATATTTGCCTCATTTAGTGGCTAATCAATGAGTGCGTTGTCGGGCTCTTCGACACGGTAGACGGGTTTAGCGGCTCGTGGAGCGACTGGTGGGACGGCCTGCGGGGCAGTTGGGGGAACCCGGGCCGGATTTCTCGGATTTCCGCGCCGCTCGGGAGGGTTGGGTGACACATACCGTGCCCTCATTCCATGAGTTACAACTTCAACCTTGTCAGTGGGAGTGGTATAATCAGGGTTTCCTGGAGGCATCTCGCTGGGGAGAAGTTGTTCCTGCCCCTGCTTCACATCCTAGGATCGCCATAGTCGGGTCGTCTCTCTATTGCGTGTTCACCCAGAAGTTCATCGACCAAACTATTTTGCTCAGCATGTTGCTGGTGCAGCGCAAACTTTTCTGGGTCCTCCATCTTCTGCACTGAGGCAGATGGGTCGGAGTGCTTGACAGCTCCAACATGCTCTTTTCCCTTATCGACATTCCGACTGAGTACCAACACCTCAGTGAGCGCAGGGAGACCTAGGGGGTTCCTCTACTAACGATTAATCCTCCCTGATGGGTCCAACAGTGGTGGCACACCCAAATGGGGTATGTCTCCATCAAGAAACTATAGATCGTCTTCTTGTCCACGACGACAGCCATGTGGACCACGACCCTTCCCTAAGGCATGTCCTCAATATCGCATAGCGAGTCGGGCTGCCGTCGGATAGGGCTGAAGAGGAGGGCAGCATACTTCCCCCAGCCACTGACTTGCACATGGGGGGTTGCTTCCCTGATAAATTTTTGGAGTACCTTGATACTCTGAACTCACTGCTGCTAGAGATCCTCACGACGAACTGGTGAGTCGGGGCGCTGGGCCACAGGGAGTGCGGCCAGATCGACTAGACGACACTGCTCACTGATGTCTTCAAAATGCGCTTGGCTCATTGGATATACCACACGCTGATGACAGAGACTGAAATGCGTTTCCCAGAGGGTGTAGCGGAGACAATCAAATTCCTCTGGGGTGAGGGAATCAGGTATGCCGAAATCTCATGCCGCTGTAGGCCAGAACTTCTCGGGGGAAGTGGTCCGCTGCAAGAATGATCCAGATGCTCCTTGAATCAAATTTAGGGTCTGGACCTTGAATTCCCCACTCACCAACTAGGGGTTGTTGAGTAACTGACAGCAGTACCGAGGCAGACCATTGGGACGGCGGGTTGGCCGGCAGAGAATACTGTGAGCGAGCTGACTGGATGCCAATTCTCAGGCTGTCCTCTGAAGAGTGGAGCGACCTGGCCACTACGTCGCGATAAGAGGGGATGACGACCATCGTTCTTGGCTCAAGGGCCAGTCCTGCTGGGGGTGGGTTGCAATACTACTTTCCTGCTATTGAAACCAAAAATAGCTCTCAGTGATCTCTTATGGAGGAAAAGAGCACTTCCGGCGATGATGGCAGTGACTGCACGACTGTAACCTGCGAGGTCACCAGATTTTCATTCTTCTGGATAAACCTACAGAGGGAGTTGGGAATCCTATGGACCTCGCATTCTGGGAGTACCGGGCTGATGTGCCTAGTCCCTGCCCCGTCCCTTGACTCAGATGAGTGACGGGAGGATTCCTGAGGTGAGTTGTACTCTGCTTTAGTGTCTGTAAAGAGGACCGATTTGATCTCTATCCGGGCCTTCCCAAGATTCTTCTTATGGCGGAAATGACCCGCCCTCCTGCCCCTGGGTGGCTCCTCATAACAGGGCCAATTTCCTACATGTGGCCCTTCAGCCATAATGATGACAGAGTGGAGAGGGTTTCCACTTGAGACAGTCGAGGTGCGGGGAGCACCAGGACAGATGTCAAAGGGGACATAGGGATGACCTCCATGAACAGCACTAGAGTGTGAAAAACATCCGCTAAAACCTACGGGAGCATGGGGAGGACCTCCATGTTTAGTGCGGGTGGAGCGAGGCTGGACTTCACCCCTCGGGTTGCCTGGGCGAGGAGGACCTTCAACTGCTGCGGAAAAAACATATGGAGGGTCCCCACGTTGGAGAGGGACCAGATGGGTAAAGTATCCACATCAATGGTTTGGGGCAGGAGGAACGACTCCATACCCAGTGTGATGGGAACGAGAGAGGCTTCCGTACCGAACATCACTACCGCGGGGCGAACCTTCATTCGGATTGGGGGTAGCACGGGGCAGACCTCCATTCAGATTGGGGGTAGCACGCTTTAGAACTCCATGCCGATCTTCGAAGTTGGGAGGACCCACTCTCTCGGTGGTAGTGGTATGGGGAGTACCTCCGTACGAGGTGGCATCGTTGTGGGTTGGTTGACGGTGACCCCTGCTCATGCCTGCGACTCAGAGAGTCGACCCAGCCTACCCGTGGGGCGGTTGGGGCCTCAATCCTGGTTGGGCATATAAGCTCCCCTGCTCAGTGTGTGTAGGGACTTGATGATATGCAGTGGTAGTGGCTCGCGCCACATTAGCCGTCGACGTTGACACCCCTTGGCGGGCGTCCTCAGCTCGTGCCCAACGCTGGCGTTGGGTCAGACGAGCTGGTTTTGGTGGTGCAGGAGCATAACCTACCTGCTCCAATGGAATGGCTGAGTGGCGGAACTGACACGATCAGGTGGGGGCCCTTGCTGGGATCCCCTGGACTGAGACTCTGACCGGGCTGGGCCGGACTTTGCCCACCTCATTAGCGTAAGGCAGAGAGTTGTCGAAGCGCTCCAGGGACAGGCTTCTGAAACGATTAAATGTTGGGGTGGGGAGCAGTATCTCCCAGTGCGGCCCTCGGGGGTTGCGTTGACGGTGGGGCCTGGATGCCTCTAGATCCAGGTGGTCCATATCCCGGGTAGGGATTATGCCCTCCTCCTCGTAACGACGTACGAGGTCATTAATCACCCATCGTTGGATTAATTCCGATGGGGATATGGGGCGTGGGATCCCTACGGTCATGGATGTAGACGTTGTTGTGGAAGCGGTGAAGCCACATGGAGCTGCTATTCTAGTGTTGCCACTGCCCCTGCGTAGGTGGATGAGCGGTGATCGCGTTCCCATGACTACAACCTGATTTTTGGAAGCAGGGTGATTAACTCATTAACACTGCCAGGAAAAGAAATCGACAACCAGTTCCCCAGCGCCATTCTGTCTTCCGTGGCCGGTAAGAGGGATCCATGCTGACAATATCGCAGAACGGGATGCCAAACATTCTACTACCCCATATTCTGGTGTGTTTCATGCCTAGCCAACTATTTGCTTGGCGGGACCCGGCACCAGATAGCTGGATCCTGTGACACGCCAATCCATGGATGCCCCGAGCGTTACTAATCTCCATATTTAGGAGAATAAATTCACATCAGGTTCACCATTTTTGTTTCCGACGCTTTCCCTAGGGCACGCACATCCGTCTCATTCGGGGATGAAGGAAGCAAATTTTGTTACCCCACATTCCCACATTCCAAAGGTGGGAGACATTCGCTCCTTATTCAGGGATGTCTTCTCCTTGATCGAAATGGGATGATGGGATGTCAGTTTTTCCTTCCATGGATTCCTCCTCAGAACTCATCACCTAGTCTGGGTCTCCCTCATGGATTTAATACATTGTTTGTGAAACTCTTCCTGGTGCCATATCTTCATGGACACCAGTTAATTATGATGCTTCTGTCAGGACATTCCAAGGGGTATGGTCAGGGAAGCAACCTTCGGTTAGGGGAGTAGTCACATTGGGGCATCACTGGCGTGTCTGGATGCGGGGGGATTGGCGTGTCAGTCTTCTGTCCCTTATTATAGGGCTTCTCAAGGGCGTGGAATCCCGAGGCATCCCACATCGAACGCGGGGAATCATATTCCATAGGCATGTATCCGAGGTTTTCCTTAGCTTCATGTGTTTAACACAAGGTATGCCGCAAGTTTAACGTCCAGTAGAGATGAATCAGACTGATCAGAACACTGAATAGAGTGGATCAGACGGAGGAATCCCCCATGGAGGGAACACCGATATTAGGGCAAGCACGTGGGAGGCATCCCGAATACTGTGGGGAGGGAATGGGGTGGCATGATCACACCGGGATGTGGCGGCCCGGGTAAGAATCAAGATCGGCAATGGTTTTGGGATTGAGTCTCGAAGAGACCTCCTACGTATCCCCGTGTTAGGGAATCAAAGTCCGCGTAGTTCAAATGGTGAATACAGTTTAACATCATGTAGGACGGGGTCGAACCAACCTGAAGAGGGGTCGGAGCAACCAATGGGTGGTGGGCATGAACCTCGTATGGCTTCCTATGTACCTTTATTTTACATGGAACAAAGTCATCATAGTTCAAGATGGAGCGTGTCGGTGAACCGACGTGAAGATGGACCGGGGGTCCGACGGGTGTTGGGCTTGAACCTCGTGAGGGTTCCTATGTACAATTCCTTAACATGGATCAAAGTCCTCATAGTTCGGGATGGGGGTTCGGAGAACTGAAGTGAATAAGGAACTTGGTCTAGGGGGATGGTGGGCTTGAACCTTAGAGAGGCTTCCTACGTACCACGCCTTGACATGGATCAAAGACCACAAAGTTCAGGATGGATTGGGGCTTACACTCTAGGCTACCCAAGGTGTTTGATGGGACTTGGCGCACCGACACAGAGATGGTCGGGGCCAATGGTGGTTGGAATTGAACCTTGTGAGTCTTCTTACGTACCATGCCTTGACATGGATCAATGTCCCCATAGTTCAGATGTACAGTTTAACATCATGTGGGACGGAATACAGTTTAACGTCATGTAGGACGGGGATGAACCGACATGAAGGGGGTCGGAACGACCAATGGGTGGTGGGATTGAACCTCGTGGAGGCTTCCTATGTACCATGCTTTTACATGGATCAAAGTACCCATAGTTCGGGTGTATAGTTTAATGTCATCCAGGATGGGGGTGTTGTCATAGTCGATTATTACTCTAATCCCATGTGAGTCGTGCTCAGTGTGAGAAAAAAGTGGCGGTAGAGACCTGACGATCACGTCGTGAAAGGTGCGTCCTTGGAAAATGAGGATGGGCTTATGCGTTGAGCGGCCCATTGTGCTGGGACTTACTCTAGGATGGAGGCCCGAGGGAGACAAAGCACAGCGGGAGGTGAACTTGGGACCGAAGAAAAGAGGACCCCCATTCCCTATCATGCCCTCCACTGGCCTTGGCACCACAGAAGCGAGGAGGAGTAGGGGTGATGCCTCCTACAAGAAAATCTAGGGGCTTAAAACAAGGTGGCTACCCTTCCCCGTGGAAAAAATCCACTCCAAGAAAGAGGATATCATCCCCTATGGAGACCAGACGACATGGAAAATGCACAAGGGGGGGGGGGGGTCCCTACGTGCGAGGCACGGGGCCAAATCATAGTTTAACGTCATGTGATAAGAATGATGGTGCTTGGTAGTTTAACATCCTACAGCTTGGATGAGTTGGGTCTTCTCTTCACCCCTAGGGCTTACATGACTGGTACCCTCTGCTTCTTGTGGGAGGGAAGGCACCTGAAACGCCGTACTGAGGGGGTGTCATAGAGAGAACCATCGAGGGTCCATGTTAGTGTGGTTATGAAAAGAAGCAATAGCCATTATCATTCCTATGTGAAGAATAATTAGGTGCAGGAAGGCTATGGGCGGTATAGTCCAGGGGACATTGAAGTCACATCGTGCAAACTTGGAGGGTCGCATGGGAAAAGGATTTTCCAAGCAGTGGGGTCCATAGGCAGGGGCCTTGTGGAGCTCTGTTGCTCCGCATGATGGAGGGCACTTGAGAAGGGTTGTGCTTCGTGAATTTGGGTGCCTTAGACTTATCATGGGGCGGAGGGGAAAATGGGAGGTGTTTCACGATGTAGTAAGGCATTTGGGGAGCACAGCCTCGCGCAACAAAGGTGCCTCTTGAAGTGGGATGTCGGGAAGAAATGTGCTTCATGAAATATAGTGATCCTTCCTTATCAAATGGATCAAATGAACATGAAGGGTGTTTCATGAAGCATAAACGCTCTATGACAACCCGGGTCCCCTTGGTGATCCTATTTCTTCGCGAAAGCCCTGAGGATTTAGGAAAGGCATCCCTCTCAGAAGATGGGATCAAAATGAGACAACGGGGTGGCACTTCGCGAAGTATAAGTGCTTCACACAGCTCATGGTTCACCGAGCAGAAGAGTGCTTCACGATTCAGCATATGAGAATTCTAATGGTTGGATTTTCCATCTGGAGAGTTCAGGGGGAGCTCGGTATTTATAGGCAAGAGGCGCCGCAAAGCAAAGATCACGCAGCACAAAGAGGGGCTTGGTGGCTTCGCGGCGAGCATGCGAATGTCAAATGAGCTCATGGAGCATCCCGCCTCCTTCGCTTCACGGCAGGTTCGCGAATGTCAAATTCGTTCACGGAGCCTCCCGCCACCTTCGCTTCATGGTGGGTTCGAAAACTTCAAATTCGTTCGTGGAGCGTCCCACCTCATTTGCTTCGCGGTGGGATCGTGAACATCAAATGCATTTTTGGAGCCTCCCGCCTTCTTTGCTCCATGGCGGCCTCGGTGCTGGGGGACTCTACGAAGGGGCTTCACGAGGTAGTCCGTGGAGCCGTCTTGGGGCTTTTTTTCATTCCAAATTTTGGCACCCACATATAACCCTAAAAATGTACCAATAACTATTTTATTTATCATTTGAAGCACATGAGGTTTTGACTCTGGATCACTATGCATTCAATCCTCATATGGTTTTTGGCTATGTTTCATGGTCCAAATTGTATTCTTGATGATTATAAAATAAAAATTCTCATATGCACATAACCATTAATATAATAATTTACATAATACATGTAATAAAAGAATAAAAAACTCTACTCATGTGAATAAATAAATGAAATAAATCCATGCATACTTTATTACATACCCATATATCACTCTCAATGAATAATCAATTTTACGATTTAAATGTAAAAACCATGTAAAATAGAAATATTTATTTGCACACATGGAATTATAAAAATACTTATACATAGAAGAATAATGAACAAATAAAATTTAATAATAATAATCAATTAAAATATTTTACAAATTTAATTCCCGAACATATTAAAACACATAAAAATAAAAAAAAATAAAAAAATAAAAAAATTTCACCTTATATAATATCATGATAAGAATTAAATAATTCACATATTTTATAAAAGAAATAATTCAAAAAATTAAAGCACATGTAGCGATTTTTTTAAATACATCGTGACCAAGTAGAAAAAACTACCAAACAATATAACCTTTTCTATTATTTCAATACATGAAAAAGGGTTCAATAAAGTCACCAAATTATGAAATGACAAAAAATATAAGACCCTTAAAAAAATATCATGAAAAATTAAAAAAAGTGACGGTAAAGTTGAGAGTGCATGAGAATAAGAAAAATAAACTTCTTCTCTTTTATTAATCAATTAGGAACCTAAAAAATGACCATATCCCATTAATAAATTTATCAAAGAATAAATAAAAAAGGATGTTTGTGTCCACCACTTCTCATGTTCCCTAATCGACCATGATATAACCCATCCTAGTCAAGAATGATGCGTTCTTGGTGGTTTTAGGATTGTTTATATGGAATAAGTTATATACACACATTTTTGGGTCTCTATTTGTTTATGATATGGATAAAAGTAATCCTTTAAAAAATTATTTTTTTAATATTTTATTTCGTTAGGTATAATTTTGTTTAAAATGTAATAAATAAAATCTATTTGATTACTTTGTTTTGAACAATTAAAATCCATTGAGAAAAAATAATTAATTATTTTGATATATATTTTGATATTGATTTCTTATTATTTATACCCTAATACATATACAGCTATAGAAATCTATAGGTTTCTTTTGAACATTGATAGTGATAGGTTGTGAATTATATCCCTTGATGAATCTATTTTTTTTAAATAATGTTTTATTTTATGTGATTTTTTGTAAAACAAATTAATTGTTATTAATCTCGATGTTAATATAATTATTCATCATTATATATTTTAACAAGTTTTTGATTCAATGAAAATTTATATAAAATATGATGACTATATGTGTGTATATATAAAGGATATCCTGTTAAGATTCTCATATCATTACTTATGTGTATCTATTTATTTTTGTTAATTATGAATATTATTGAGTAAAATAGGATGGATACGAATCAAAAATTGATTGATGATTTTTTTGAATAAAGAGTTTGAGGATGGGGTTAAATAGTTCATCATGTTTTGAAATGATCATGTATATGACCATTATAAAATCCATTCTCCATGCTTAAATTTCTATTATTAAGTTAAATTAGACAAGAGGAGTTGTATAACATCTTGATCCATGAAAGAATTGATCAATATTATTTATGTTTCACTTAACACTGGTAATAATTGAATGTAGCTAGTGCCTAAGATTAAACTATGGTGTATTGAATATATGATAATATTATAGGTGTTAATGATGATGAAGATCATATAAAATGTATTATTACAAGTGTAAATGATGATGAAGATAATATTAAGGAAATACAATGATATTTTAGGGTCAACATTTCAGTATTATAAAGCTATTTGAGAAGTTAAAGATATTTGAAAATACATCAGTGTACGCCATTTGTACTAAATGTATAATATTTTCATCCATAATGAATCTATATAGTTTGAAATATGGTAATGGTTGGAGTAAAATTAGATCTATTATGCTATTTACTCTCTTGGATGATATGCTTTCAGAAGATAATGAGCATCCTTGTGGAACATTTGATGCTAAACCAATGAAAAGCTCAATGGGTATGATCTCTATAAGAATTCATGTATGTTCAAATAAATGTATATTGTTTTGAAAGGAAAATCACTCAATTAACAAATTCCATATGTGATGTTCATCATGATACAAGAATTATGAGTCAAGTCATTCAAAATTTATATGGTACATTCAAATAATTACAAGGTCTGGGGGATCATATGTTAGGACTAAGCTGATAAGAAAGATTATTGTATTCAGGTACTGTCTTCTATTGTCAAGGAAATATCAAATAAGGAGAAATCAACTCACTTTGTTTTTGGTGAAAATAAGAATCACAAAATTTATTCACATCATGAGACTCGTGACGCTTATTAAATTACATAAATTGAGAAAAAGAATTTTTCTAGAAGAGAAGGCTCATCAGACTCGCCTTGGGCTCAGAATGAGGTTTTGATCATAATGATGATGAGAATCGGATTCAACATGGATATGTTATATCTTATGATAATTTTTTATTTTTTATTTACCAAAAATCATAAGTATGTTGTAAAACATGAAATTATTTATGGATAAAACAAAGGTGGAGAAGAAGTGCTGACAATTGTATTGAGAATCTAATTGGAAGAAAAGAGGTTATTCCAATCATATTCAGGCCAATCGTATTCAGGTGGTTGGAAATGAACATGTTGATGGTATAATTGGAAGTTACAATACATTACATTATAAGTTAGATGATTCTAAAATATATCTTGAACATAATAAAATTCATGAAGGAAGTCATACTTGTTGGGGTTGGTGGCCTAAAACCAACTACTTTGTAATTTATTCATTAATAAATACCTTATCACATCTTGATTGTTCTTCTACGTGACAATGCATGTGATAATTTCCTGAGGATAACTATTGCATTAAAGGGTCATAGCGGATCCCTGCTATGATGAGAACCCGGAAGTTCCATAACAATGATCTTGAATATATGTTCTATGGCCGAATGATGTTATTTAAGGGACACAAATAATATAGTCCATTAGGGTTGAGGACTCATAAAACATTGAGGAACCATCTCATTGTGTGCACCCATGGTAATATCTAGGAGGATATTATGAGAATGAGACCTGCCAGTAGGAAATCCACATTTCATAGTGTCATTGGATGTTTCTATCTGCAGATGTGTGTATTGGTCATTAGACATTAAGATTATTATTAATTGGCATTACAACTCACACAATTAGATGTATTGACAAAAACTGTGACGACACACTGTTCGCAGTGAAGTAGGATACGTTGGGTGCGTCACAAGTAATAATGCATTAATAGATAATGCGAGAAAGTTTTTGTCCATTCTGTTCAATAATAGAAGTAGATATCTCAAGACCTTTTATGTAATTGATATAGCCTAAATAAATCCATGAACGTGGTAAGGTATGTGCGAGTTCAATTCTGGAAATTCAAAGAAAGAATAATCGAGCACATGGGTTGATGGCACTAGCATGCAACCTGCTTGATTCGAGATATCGTGACAAAGGGATTATATTACATGGTAAACATTCATAGGAGGTGAAACATCATTGCGGATTTAACTTCTTTCTCTATGGGGGCCTTGGCATGTTTCTAGACGCTAAACGTGGAATTTAGGTAGGCTCCGCCTAATGCCACTGAGAAAGGGGCCAAGAGGGTCACACACTAAGTGTGTCCATGTATCTGAGTTAAATATTAATTTAACAAGTTAAATAAATATTATTCCCGACTATGGTTTAATAATTATTTAAGGATGCTTGATTGCATTTATTTCTACACTAGTTATTCGAGAGAATATATTGTAGATGAAATAATATATATTTATTAGCGAGTAATGTAGTTACATTTATTTAAGAAATAAATAGCCATTACTCAAGGACTAATAAATGTGGTAGAGGAAATAATGGAAAATGGAAAATAAAAGTACACGGCTTGTATATTAAATGTACACGTCATGTAGTTTTATGGAAAATGAGTACACGTTGTGTATTAAGGATTACACGGCGTGTAGTTTTTCCAGTCGGGATTTTGAGGAAATAATATCTTTTTATTAAATGATATTTATTATAATCAGCGTGGGCACATGCCAAGGAATTAATCATTCGACATAGGGGTTTTCAATGAGTGTTAATGAAATAAATAAAACACGTAACACGTTTATTTATTATCATAACTATATAACCTCAAACCTGATTATAAATATCCCCACAACCCCAACACTTTTCCCAATCATTATGCACAAAATTTTTGGAGATTTCTCTCAAGGCCGAAAGAACTCCTTCCTCCAAGAACCCTCTCAAGATCGAGAGAGATCCACCACCACCGGATCAAGGCGATCGAAGGTGGACATCGAAAACGAAGGTTCTTCCGCGCTAGCACCCGGAGATCCCTTCGGCGATGTCCAGAGATACGTGGACCACGTGTGGATCACCACTAGAGGAATCCTACACTTGAATTCTATGATGCAATGATGGATCACACCAGATCATGACCGGAGACACCAACAAAGAAAGAATTCCATCATGGTAATTCTTATGAATTAATTAAATTAATTATAACCAACATATGATGATCCTATCACTATGGTTTCGGGACTCCCTCTTTTGTTTTTCATTCTTCATTCTATTCCGAAGATCCGGTGTTTTATATCGTGATGGATCTTGGTTTGAACATTGTTTAATGCTAAAATTAATGTTGGGAAATCCCACCAACGTGCTTCCACTATGCCCGAAACCTACAAGTGGTATCAGAGCGGTCATATCATTGATTATAATTATTTAGTTTTTCATTGGTGATTTAAGCATTTAATAATTTTGTTGTTTCAATTCAAGTTAATTGTTCTTGAAATCTGAATCTCGAGATCTGTTCTTCCTCTATCATTTCTCTTTCACCATACCGAAACGACCTTTTTCTTTTAATTTATTTTTATTAAAATAAAATAGAGGATCTCATCCTAAGGAGTCAAACGTTCCTTTACGTACAACACGAGAATACACGATGTGTATTCGGAAGTACATGCCGTGTAGTCTAGGTTCATGCATCAGACTGGTCTGCCAAATCAGGTCATGTACTAATCTTATCTAAGTCATTTATGACACCGTGTGTTGACTAGGAACAGGATGAACACGGTTTTTGGATTACACCTCGTGTGGTCCAATAGAACATGACATGTAGTCCCTTCGGGTTAGGGTTGGACCGTGTACCCCGTACGCGGATTTCCCGATTGGAAACCGTGTAACGCGGAAACATCACAGCGTGTTTCCCACTAAACATGTCGTGTACTTCAAAAATTTTCAATGTAAATTAACACACCATGTCCCCGGGCGTGTACTTCGGATGGATAGTGAAGAAAAGTACACAACCTGTAGTTGGAACTACATGTCGTGTACTCACCCAAATTACGCAGATTTATTAAAATTTATTATTATATTATACGAACCCTTGAGACGTGTACCATGGTGTAGGTGTAAGGCTTAGGCACAACACGTGATAGGTGTTTTATATATATGTGTTTGATTTAACATCTGCGTAATGAATGATAATTCACCAAGTTTCCTCCAAGGTATAAGTTACATACAAAGATAATTTTAAATAAATTTATTTTTAAAAAATTATGATGGATAAGAATATAACTGAAATTCAAGAAAGGGTTTAAGATAAAAGGATTGATTAATTAAAGATAATTAATTGATTCAAGCATGATTTATATTAAACAATAACAATTAAAAAATTTAATGTAAGTTTTATTTATGCGTAAATATCATTGCATGTATGGATGATCATGAGCTAGACCAAGAGTTTTTTATGTGAATGGATTTCTTTAATTAATTTATTTAAATTAAATTGGTTGGCCCACGAACCTTGTCCTCATTAATATGTAGGGCTTGCGTGCCCATGGAATCTTTTATATAAAAACCCTTTTTACCCCTCACCTGCGTGTGAGATAAATGCGTATGTAATGGATGGAGCTCCAAAGCTAGTGGAGGCAGCTCAAGTCAGGATCCAAGGCAAAACCAATCCAAGGAGATACAAAGGTGGATAGGTGGAAAGCTGTAAACACGAACCCGAAAGGTTCAAGGTGTTTCTCCCCTAGGTCTTGGGTTAGTTTATCAACCGCAAGATAAACTAACGAATAGAACAAATCTTATGATCATACCATTTATTTTATTTCTGTCAGTTACATGGTTTATTTATTGTGGGTGTGTTTTCATGGTCACACAATTAATGAATTAAACAAGCATGCAAGATGGAACTAAAATAATACCAGCTTATATGTAAATATTATCTTAGACATGGTTAATCACATAAGAATATCCCACTTAATATTAAAAAGCATGTAATAAAAGATAAAAAAATGGCAATTTATGTATAAGGATAAAATCACTCAAAAGAAATATTAAGTTGGTATAGCCTTCTAGAATCTTGGTTAGAATCGAACCACAGTTCAAAGTTCTTCACCAACCCTAGTTGGGGTGCTTTCGATTATCAGTGAATTCTAATTCATGTTTTTGGCTTGACTTAACTTGGTTCCCATCAAGGGTTGACTGCCATAGCATGAATTCGTGTGACCAAGTGGAAACGGTTGAGGAAATCCAAAATAAAAGGATTTCAGTATTGGGAAGTCCACTCAGTGGATCAAGGGGATATGATTTAATGTAGTTGGCATTTGGAATTCCCACCTAAAACCCTTCAAGTTGCTTGACCAACCCTAGTTGGGGTAATGAGAAGGGAAATATGGATCCCCGCCAATAGAATATTCGGGAAATAGAATATTCTGAAGTCAATGGTGAGGGCTATTGGATTTTGATAAAATAGTGGGAGACTAATAAGTATTAATTTATTTAATTGTCTCATTTTTTTAATATAGTACTAAACCTTTTCCCATCTTAATTTGTATAAACGACAAGAAAAATTACTTCAAACATATCATTGAAAACCATACTCGAGAAGGAAAAACTTCTCACTGGCACCAATTTCCAAGAGTGGCAGAGGCATTTACGCGTCATCCTTCGCCACGAAAGGAAATTGTATGTGCTTGAAGAACCTATTCCAGTTGCACCTGAAAATGAGGCATGTGATGAAGAACTATATCTATACATGTAACACATGGATGATGCCACAAATTTCCATTGTTTCATGATATCGTCCATGTCTAATGATCTCTTAAAGAAACTTGAAAACATGGACGCGTATAGCATGATGTCTCACCTTAAGGATCTTTACCATGAGAAAGTGAGACAAGAGTGATATGAGATCTCCAACGCTTTGTTTACAACTATGCTTGGAGAGTCTGTGCCTGTTGGGACTCATGTAGTCAAGATCACTGGTTACATTGAACACCTGGACATCATAGGGATTAAGTTCCCGGAGGAGCTGCATACATATCTCATCCTATCATCACTTCCCAAGGCCTTCTCATGTTTTACTGTCAACTACAACATGATCAATAATGAGAGGAGTCTATCAGAACTTCTAAACTTAATTTTCCAAGTAGATAAAGACATGGGGCATGGAAAACCCACAGTCCTTATGGTGAATAAGAAAAGGAAGGACAAGGAAAAGGGGCCAAAGACTTATAAATGGTCTGAAGCCCCCGAGCGTCACCCTTCCAATAAGGGGAAGATCCAGAGGCAGGGCAAGGAACGGGAGGCAGTATGTTTTGCATGTGGCAAGTAAGGCCACTAGAAGAGGAACTACACCCAGAAGCATGGGGATGCTAAAGGTGCATTCATTATCGAGTGTAATCATTATATTTCTACACATTGGGTATTATATACAGCTTGTGGGGATCTCATTTGTATTCAAAATTCCGGAACCAAGTAGATTTAGAAATATTGCCAGAGGAGAGGTGGATGTTAGAGCTGCCAATGGTGCATAGCCGGCTGCGTTGGCTATTGGCGATTACCACCTCTCATTACCGAATGGGATGATTTTGGTTTTTCATAACTGTTATTATGTTCCTAGTGTTACCAAGAACGTAATTTATGTATCTTGTTTGGTTATGGATGGATTTATTTTCATGTTTGGAAATAAGGGTTGTCTCTTTTATAAGAACAACGTATGTTTTGGTAAGGAACATTTAAATATTGGTTTGTATGTATTAAATTATGAAAACCAAGTGTTTGTAACCGATAATGAAACAAACTTACATGACTCATACATCACCCAGTTGTGGCATCATCGTCTTGGTCATGTAAAAGAGAAGCACTTGACAAAGCTCTACCAAGATGGATATTCAGACTCTATTAAGATAAAACCACATGATAGATGTCCCGCTTGTTTGCAAGGTAAAATGACCAAGCCTCCTTTTAGTGTATAGGGTGAAAGGGCCACAGAGCTTCTAGGATTGGTGCACATGGATGTATGGGGACCATTTACAGTAGAATCTAGGGGTGGATATTCTTACATCCTTAATTTTACTGATGATTTAAGTAGATATGGATATGTCTACTTAATGAGGTATAAGTCAGAGTCCTTAGATAAATTTAAGGAATTCAAGAATGAAGTGGAGAATAATCTTGGTAAGACGAAAAGAAAATTCAATTAGATCAAGGTGGATAATATCTTAACCAAGAGTTCATCGATCTTCTATGGAAGTCTAGGATTCTATCTCACCTCACTCCTCCTTATACACCATAGTGGAATGGTGTTAGTTAAAGGAGGAACCACACCTTGTTGGACATGATGAGGTCGATGATGAGTCATGCAAATCTTCCATTATCCTTTTGGGGATATGCATTACAAACTGCAACATATACATTAAACTGAGTACCAACTAAGGTGAAAAATGGAATTCCATCCGAGTTATGTAATGGAAAGAAACCCATTTTGTCAGACACATGTGTATGGGGATTCGAGGAATTTGTGAAGGCCTTCTAAGGAAACAAACTAGCACCCCGGGGTAGGAAGTGTATCTTTATATGATATCCCAAGTAAACGAAAGGATATTACATATATAACCATTCAGACAAGAAATATACTATCGCCAGACAAGCCATCTTTCTCGAGAGGGAGCACATCCACAAAAAATGATAGTGGGAGAAAGGTTGACTTTGACGAAGTTGATGATCAAGATACACAGGAGTTGGTATAGGAAAATATTTCACAGGTCGCCATGGAAGAGGTTCCAGAAACACAAGTACTGCATAGGAGCTCAAGAGAGGTAAGGGAACTAGACAGATTTGGGTTTCTAGTTACCGAGGATGGTGAATCATTATTTTTGGACAATGATGAACCTGTCTCCTACAAGGAAGAAGTAGAAATCACAGAAGCTGCAATATGGCTAGAAGCTATGAATTCGGAGATGGATTCCATGTATTAGAACCAAGTCTGGGTTCTGGTCGACGAGCCAGTTGATGTAAAGCCTATTTGATGCAAATGGGTATTCAAGAGAAAAATAGACATGGAAGGTCAAGTAAGAACCTATAAAGGATAGTGGCCAAAGGATTCAGACAGTGTCAAGGAATTGACTATGGTAAAACCTTATTTTCAGTTTCCATGTTTAAATCCATAATAATCATACCTGCCATAGTAGCTTACCATGACTATGAGATTTGGAAAATGGATGTCAAACCAACATTCCATAATGGGAACCTTCCGGAAGATCTGTATATGACACAACCAGAAGGGTTTGTGATACCAGGTGAAGCCAAAGAGGTTTTCAAGTTACAAAAATCCATTTATGGATTAAAGCAAGCATCCAGGTCATGGAAAATTCGATTTGATGAAGCCATAAAAGAATTTGGGTTCATTAAGAACAAATATGATCCATGTGTTTATAAGAAGTTTAATGGGAATGCGATCGTTATCCTAGTAGTATATGTTGACGACATATTGCTTATTGGAAATGATGTACCAGTCTTACAGTCAGTTAAGGAATGGTTGAACAAGTGTTTCTATATGAAGAACATGGGTGAAGTATCCTACATTCTAAGGATCAATATCATTCATGATAGATCCAAGAGGCTATTTGGGCTAAGTCAGGGTACATACATTATGCAGATACTGAAGAGATTTAGTATGGAACAATCCAAGAGGGGATTAGTTCTAGTGTCACATGGTCTACATATTTCTAAGAAAATGTGTCCATAGGCACAACAGGAGAAAGGTAGAATGAGTAAGATCCCATACACTTTATCTATTGGATCCATCATGTATGCCATGTTATGTACCAGGATTGATGTTTCCTATTCACCGAGCATGGTAGGCAGATATCAAGCAGATCCAAGAGAACAACATTGGAGTACTGTTAATACTATGCTTAAGTATCTGATAATAAATAAGGATATGTTCCTGGTGTATGGAGGAGATGAGGAGAATTTCATCAGAGGGTATGCTGATGTTGGTTTTCAGACAGATCAGAATGATATGATGTCGCAATTTGGATATGTTTTCTGTCTAAATGGAGGAGATGTGAGCTGGAAGAGTTCAAAGCATCCAGTTGTCACTGATTCTACAATGGAGTCTGAATATATAGTGTCTTCTGATGCAGCCAAGGAAGCCGTCCGGATTCGGAACTTTGTTCAAGAGCTTGATGTGGTGCCTAGAAGTAAAGATCATATCATTTCTATCGTGATAATACTGCAGCGGTGGCTCTGGAAAAAGAACCAAGGTCACATCAACGGACAAAGAACATACTCTAGAAGTATCACCTCTTGATGAATGTCTATCAAAGGGGTGATGTTGCAGTGATCAGAGTGTCCACGGAAGAGAACGTGGTAGACCCCATGACGAAAGACCTATCTCAGCAGAAGTATGAATATCATGTGAGGGATAGCGGGTTGAAGGTTGTTAGCAGTTGGCTCTAGTCCAAGTGGGAGTCTTTTGGAGTTGGTGGCCTAGAAACAACTACTTTGTACATTATTCGTTAATAAATACCTTATCACATCTTGATTTTTCTTCTGCGTGACAATTCATGTGATAATGTCCTAAGTTCAGCTGTTTCATTAAAGGGTCATAGTGGATCCCTGCTATGATGAGAACCCAGAAGTGCCATAACACTATTCTTGAATATATATTCTATGACTAGATGATGTTATTTGAGGGACACAAATCATACATGCCATTAGGGGTTAGGACTCATTAAACATGGAGGCACCTTCTCCTGGTGTGCGCCCTTGGTAATATCCAGGAGGATATTATGAGAACGAGACCCGCCAGTAGGAAATCCACATTTCATAGTGTCATTGGATGTTCCTATCTGCGGATGTGTGTATTGGTCCTTAGACATTAAGATTATTATTAATAGGTATTACAACTCGTGCACTTAGATGTATTGACAAAAACTGTGATGGCACACTGTTCGCAGCGAGGTAGGATACGTTGGGTGCATCACGAGTAATACTACATTAATAGATAATGCGATAAAGGATTTGTCCCTTATACTCCATAATAGAAGTAGACATCTCAAGCCCTTTGATGGAATTGATATAGCCTAAATAAATCAATGGCCATGGTAATGTATGGGCGAGTTCAATTCCAGAATGTCAAAGAAAGAATAATCGAGCACATGGGTTGATGGAACTAGCATGCAACCCATTTGATTCGAGATATCATGAAAAATGGATTATATTACATGGTAAACATTTTTAGGAGGTGACACGTCATTGCAGCATTAACTTCTTTCTCTATGGGTTCCTTGGCGTGTTTCTAGATGCTAACCTTGGACTTTAGGCAGGCTCCACCTAATTCCACTGATAAAGGGGCCTAGAGGGTCACACAGTATGTGTGTCTATGGATATCAGTTAAATATTAATCTATCAATTTAAAAAAATATTATTCCCGACTGTGGTTTAATAACTATTTAAGGATGACTGATTGCATTTATTTCGACACAAGTTATTCGAGAGAATACATTGTGGATGAAATAATATATATTTATTAGCGAGTAATGCAGTTACATTTATTTATGAAATAAATATCAATTACTCAAGGACTAGTAAATGTGGTGGAGGAAATAAAGGAAAATAGAAAATAAAAGTACACACCGTGTATATTAAATATATACGCCGTATAGTTTTATGGAAAACACGTACACACCGTGTATTAATGATTACACGGCGAGTAGTTTTTCCAGTCGGGATTCTGAGGAAATAATATTGTTTTATTAAATGATATTTATTATAATTAATGTGGGAACATGTCAAAAATTAATCATTCGACATGGAGGTTTTCAATGAGAGTTAATGAAATAAGTAAAACGCATAACACATTTATTTATTATCATAACTCTATAACCTCAAACCTAATTATAAATATCCTCAAAACCCCAACACATTTCCCAATCATTGTGCACAGCAATTCTGGAGAGTTCTTTCAAGGATGAAAGAACTCCTTCCTCCATGAACGCTCTCAAGATCGAGAGAGATCCACCACCATCAGATCAAGGCGATCGAAGGAAGACATCACAAGCGAAGGTTCTTCCACTCTAGCACCCAAAGATGCCTTCGTCGACGTCTAGAGATACGTGGAGCACATGTGGATCACCGCTAGAGGAATCCTACACTTGGATTCTATGACGCAATGACGAATCACACTGGGTCGTGACCAGAGACATCAATGAAGAAATAATTCCATCAAGGAAATTCTTGTGAATTAATTAAATTAATTATAACCAATATATGATGATCCTATCTATATGGTTCCAGGACTCCCTTGTTTGTTTTTAATTCTTCATTATATTCTGATGATCCGTTGTTTTATATCTTAAAGGATCTCGATTTGAACGTTGTTTAACGGTAAAATTATAGTTGGGAAATCCCACCAATTTTCTTCCGCTGCACTCGGAACCTACAATACATACTGGAAAATGTTTTTGGACAAAGGAAGTTGCTGAAGTAAAAGATTTTTGATCTCATATCATCAGATTCATATTTTTTAAGGATGGGAAGGTCTACTTGATCACAATGAGAGAAACTAATGGTTCTAGTTTTTAGTTATACTAAATGAAAAAATATTGAAATATTCAGAGAATGAGGTTGATAAGTTTCATAATCAAAAAATAGGAAGAAGTTTAGTGTGAAAGATCTTTGGTACCGTATTCAGAAATGTATAAGTAGAAGAATTTGAGGAATTTTGAAAGAATCTACTGTCTCCATCGTACTGATGAAATCAGAATGAGAGTTGGTTATGATAATTATAATGAGAAGACATATGTTTTCCTTTGTATATTTGGTGTTGAGAAACATAATGAAGAAACTATTGTTGACCATATTATTCCATCATTATTAGAAAATCAGAAAGGTAATATAGTATTTTAGGTGGTACAGAGACACATAATTATGTATGTTTAGTTTTGATTTGTTTTCAAGTGGGTCAAGAAAATAGGAGTGACCAAATGCCTTAATCATAATGGAGAAATCATTTTGGGCAATCAAAATAATGAATTTGAATCAGAATAAAGTTTGTTAAGAATTATTCAGTTCCTGATTTACAAATGGGTCAAGAAATTAGGGTGACCATCATAATGGAAAACCATAATGTGAAAATCAGAATGAAAAATAAAAATAAAATTGAGGATTTGTTATAAATAATGAATGGAGTTGAATTTAAGAGATGATCTGAAATTCAGGGAATGTTGAATAAGTCAAAGAAATATCCATATTTCAAGGGGAATTCAATGAGTCCAATAAATATCTGAGATTTAGAGAATAATGAATATTCGAGAGATTGGGTAATGTAGGATAACCTTTTCAGGATCCCACTTAAACCATTCTTTGGAGTCTATAAATATGAGGAGATTAGATTATGTATTTGGTAAATTTCATCACTCATGAATAGGAGAGAAAAATATCACAATTCTAGAAAGAAAATGTTTTTATATTTTATTTTTCTTAATGAGGATTTCAGGATAGAAGAAATAAAGAAGAAGATACAATATCGTAATAAGAGTTTACAGAATCGGACCAAGAAATTGGACTGGGGTTTTTGGACTAATGAAGAAGAAGTTCAAGATTGTTTTAGTGGTATTATGATAGAGTATTATTTCCTTATTGGGAAATTAGACATAGGAATTAGACTGGGAAATTAGACTAAGTATCCTTATGATGTACAAGAAGTTCTTACCTGTTTCTAGGTAAGAAAGTGAAGAACTTTTTGAATGATCATATTTGTGAAAGTTGATCAAGAAACACTATAACATGTTTGTAACAAAAAATTTATTAAATCATTTTCTACTACTTGAAAACCCAACATTATTGTATTGAACATCGTGCTACATGAGTTTAAGGTCATATCCTACCCATTTTATTCCACACATGAGGATTATTTTCTATTGGATTGTGTGGTATTAATATATTTACATACAATACCTAGGACTAGATACATGTTTTTATTAGTGAACCATGTAAATTCTTGTATTCATGTGGTTGTGTGTTTGATTAGTTTTATGTAGAGAAAGAAATATCTAAAAGGAGGTGAAGGTTGTTTATAAAGTAAGGAAATATTTTAGAAAAATATATCCCTGATTCACACTTCCCCCTCTCAGTGATACTTGAATCATAGATGAGTAATCTCAATTGACATCAAAGTTGAATGTTCCCTTTGTTTACTCTTTACTGAAGCTTTGAATAGATGTTTTGATGGAGAATCTAAACTTTGTGAATAGTAATGGGATTATAATAATTTATGTAAAGAAATATCATATTAGGAAATATAAAATTATTCCTTATCTTATTCCTCTATGGTATGATGTTATTGAAGATCCAATAGATGGATTTCCTCCTATTGATTTTAAGGTTACTCTTAAGCCTATTGATAAGAAAAATATTCATAATGATGGATGAGCTAAGAAGGATTTACTCTCATCACTGTCTAAAAGTGAGTTTTATGAGTTAAAGGGGTTTCCAGTACCTAATGTATATTAGATAAGTTGAAAAAAATCTATGAAGTAAATACAAAACATATTAAAGAAATGTTTCAAATATAGTAATTGATGTATGAAGATCTCAATATGGATGAATACAAATCTATTGGTGACTTCTTTATCAAGGTAAATGATATAGTCTGCATTATTAGATGTCATGGTGATAATTTGGAAGATTCTATATTTTTTGAAAATATCCTCTGAATAATTCACAA
Source organism: Viscum album (assembly GCA_963277665.1). NCBI lineage: Eukaryota > Viridiplantae > Streptophyta > Magnoliopsida > Santalales > Viscaceae > Viscum > Viscum album. Next base: position 1,225,901,427 of record OY728166.1, on the reverse strand, counting down.
AAAGTTTGACTCCAATATTTTCTCACTGGAAGATAGAGATTCTGAAACTCTATATCTAGATAATCGTCATAGCAGACTCATTACTTATGAAATGATAAGGGATAAATTTATGAATAAAAAAACAAAATATCACAGAGAAATTTATTTGAAAGATACCATGAAAGAAAAGTCTAAAAAAGTTCTTGAGGAAGTTTATGTTGTTGATTTTAACTCTTAAAATGAGATATGTAAAAATTTTGGTGAATTTTTATCCCTATTTTCTAAAAATGTAAGAAGTGGTATAGATAAATATAAAGGGAAACATACCTTTAAGTTTTTTTATGTGGATCCATTGGGATCTTTGTGGCTAATTATCCTCTAAAAAAGAAATATGTGGAAAACAATAAATAAGAAAGAAGGAAAAAAATCTCATGGAAGAAATATAGTGATAATGATAAATATTTTTCTAGAGGAAAAAATATATTGTTATTCAAATCTAAAAGGAGAATATTTTTCTTTAATGATGATGAAGAAAAAGATAGTGAAGCTGAATCCTAAAGATATTATGATAAATATGGAAAGGATAATTTTATTGAAATAGTGAATAATAAATAATTAATAAGAAACAATTAGGAAAAATAAGAAACCTAATTGGAGTTTAATCTTATATAAGAGTTGAAATAATTCCGGAGTAAGATTAGAAGGATTAAAAAATAAATTAGGAAGCTGAAAAGTAAAAATTACTCATTAAATAAACAAGAAGTTTTTCCTGATGAGAAAGTAAATATTTTTGAAGGGATTTATGATATGAAGAAATATCTTGAAAATAATAATAATAATTAACATCTAGAGGTAAATATGAAGGAAAAAGAAGAAGTGTTGGAACTTTTCCAATAAAAATATTCTAAAGATGAACATACTGATATAAGATTAAAAAATATTTCTTTAAAGTTAGTGAATGTTCACATTAGGAGGAATCTGAGAGATATAAAAAAAATTACATTCAAATGTTTAGAAGATGCTAGATTTTCTTATGAGGAGAAGAACTCCAATAAAGTTATGTATGTGGAAAAGATTTAAAAAGTAGAGAATTTATAAGTTTCTAAAAACTCCGAGTCTAAAAAAAATTCTTGAAATCTAGTGTTAGGAAAAGTTTTTATTAATTCAATTTTCAATAAGGCTAAAAATAAAACCAATATTAAAAAGAATATTCCAATTAAAAACAGGAAGGTTGGTGGTAAAAAATGTTCTATTAATAAGGTTGCTGAGAGACATACCCAGAACAATGGTCAATCCGAAAAATGTAGAGGAAAATACCCTTTCTATGGATATTTTTTATTTTATTGAATATTTGGACATATAGAAAATATGTGTTGGTTTAATCAATAAAATTACAACTATTATATTGGTTATGTATGGAAATGTTTGAGGGGGAGTTAATCCTCTCAAAATAAGAAGTTAAAGAAGGAAGTTCAGAAGAAAACTCATAAGGTTATTGTGAAAGTTGAGAATAAATTCCAACCCCTGAAAACTATATGTAAAATATGTAAAAAACCAAAAAATCTTACTAAGGGTTGTACTATTTTTTACCAGTAGTAAAACGTTTCTTAACAATTATCATAAGCTGAATATGGAGAAAGATAAAACCAAAGAAAAAGTTCTTGTTTTTGAAACCGATTTGAAATCTATAAAAAGGGAATGACCATGGATTCTTAATAGTGGGTGTTCTTATCATAAGAAATGAGACATAATGTTTTTGAAGAATGTTAAATAATTCAAAGATGGAATGATGAATTTTTTAATTGATAAATTTATGAGAATTAAAGGTTATGGATCAACCATAATTGGGAAAGAAAAGAGGAAATCTAAGAAATATTTATATGATAATGGGATGAAACACAACTTTATGAGTATTTCATAAATTTGTGAGTATGGTAACAAAGTTATCTTAAAAAAACATGAATTTTTGTGTGTGAAAAGTGAGGTATATGGGAATATAGGTACAAGAGGCCAACGTATATAAGGAAACATGTTACAAGTTAGTGAAATACAGAACTCTTGTTACTTTGGTATGGTGGAAGAAAATAAATTATGGAATAAAAGGATGGGACAAATGTATAAAAGAAAAATAAAAAATCAATCAAATAGAGGTAGTTTCCTTGAAATTCATAATATTTCCAGAAGAAGAGGTTGGTGTTGCACTATTTTTCAGAAAGGTAAAATTACAAAATCAGTGCACAAGAAAGTTGAGTTTTGTTTAAAACAACCCATGGAACTTATTCATTCTGATATATGCAAGAAAATTAAAAAAAATAAAGTAATAGAGATAATTACTTCATGAATTTCACTTAAGACATTACTTTCACTACTTCTATTATGTATATGAAACAAAATTCAAATGCTATAAAATGTATAAAAGATTTAGGAGGAATGTTGAGAAGGAATGTGAGTATTTAGTGAAGAAGATGATAAATGATAATGGTGGTGAGTAAAAAAATGAATAATTTGAATGTTATATTTAGAATTACAGAATTTGGAATGAGTTCAGTTCACCATAATCCGTAAAAAAATAGAGTTGCTAAAAAGAAGAATTTTTTTTGGTAGAAATGGGGATAACTATATTTCTTGAACATGGTATTTCTCATTACTTTAGGAGGAAAGCCATGACTACTGCTATGTATATCCAAAAACAATGTTTCTACTAAAATAGTTAATATATGATTCCATATGAAATGTTTTATAGAAAAACTCTATGTTTGAGACACTTAAGATTTTTTAGGAGTCCATGCATCATAATAAAGAAAGGCAGAAACCATGGAAAGACTGAGAAGAGAGGTGAAGATGGAATTTTTATTGGTTATGATCTAGAAGAAAGAGAATATAAATATTTAAAAAAGGAGACATGAATAATTATTGTTTATGCTAAAGTGAATGTTTTTTAAAATTTTAAGGAATAAAACAGACTTATGCTGATAAAGAAGTTGAGCAAGATAAATAATGAATTTTTAACAATTTTAATAAGGATATAGACTATGGTAATCTTAATCAAGAAGAATAATCAGAATTAATTATTTCTAGTGTTGAGGATGAAACTCAAATAACTCATCCTAGGATAAGGAATCTAGTGGAGGATCATAACATTATTAGGGATCACCATCAAAAGGTTCAAACAAGATGAACTTCAAAAATTATTACTCACACTTCTTTGTATTCAAAAGTAAAGACGGAAGATGTGAATGAAACTTTTGAGATACTATAATGGTCTTAGGATATGAATAAAGAGCTTGATCATATTGAAAATAATGACACATGGGAACTCTTACCCAAGCCAAATAACAAAAATTTTATTGGAAAAAATGGATTTTTCTGAAACAATATGACTAAAGAAGGTGAAGTGATAGGGGATGAGGGAACAATACTGTGAAAAGGCTACTCCCAAATTGAAGGTGTTGATTTTGATGATAATTTTACTCAGGTGGAAATGTTAGAAACAATCAGAATATTTCTTGATGTTGTTGCATAATGGTGTTATTTTTATCAAATGGACATGAAGACCACATTTCAAAATTGGGAACTTGATTATGAAGTTTACATTAAACAGACATGAGGCTTTGCTGTAGGGAAATATTAAATTTATGTGTGTAAGATAATAAAAACCAAGTATGGGATAAAACAAGTTCCAAGATTATGTTCTTCAAAATTGGATACGTTCTGGAGAAATATGAGTTTAAAAAAAAGGAATATTTGATATCAATATTTAAATTTAACAAATTAATGTGTTTTCCTTCATTTTAATTGTTCTTCATGATGAAATTATCTTTGTTGAGAATGATAAAAGAACTTTGGAAATATGTTCTGAAGAGGTGAAAAAGTTTTTTAAGATGTATATACTATGAGAAATGAAATACATTATTGGATTAGAAATTTTACAAAAGAATAAACATTGTTTTATTTTTCAAAAATAGTATGATAAGGAAAATTTTAATAAGTTAGGAATTGAAAATTTGATACCAGTTGCCACACTAATTTTAGTGGCATACATGTTTTCTAAAGATAGAGAAGGAAATGAAGTTACCCATAAAGTATTTTGAAAGATTATTGGAAGTTTGTTATATTTGATTACCTGAAGACCCAAATTTTTAATTCAATGAACTTATGTGAAATATATTAGTGTACTCATATAGAATCAAAATCTCTTTTTGGAAAAATAATTCTTATATGTATCAATGAAACAAAAAAATTTTGTACCAGTTATGATAGCACATAAAGTAATGACTTGTTTGGGTATTAAGATAATTATTGGAAATGAAATGTTGATAATATAATATATACGTCTAGTGTAGATTTCTTTTTGGAAAAAATTCGTATTTGTAGGTATACAGAGAAGAAAAATTCAATAACTCTTAGAATAACCGAAGATGAGTTTGTTGCTGCTACCCAAGTAGCTTAACAACTTATGGGAATGAAAACTCAGTTGGAAGAATTACTTATTGAATTAAAGTTACCCTTTGACTTGGGATGTCATAATCAAAGTGAAATCAACCTTACAAGGAATCCTGTATAACATTCTTGTTCAAAAAATATTAACATAAATTACCACTTCATCAAAGATCATGCTTTGAAGAATTAATTGAAGTTGGTGTATGTTTCTACATCAGAAAAAAGTTACTGACATATTCAATAAACCATTAATAAATGAACCTTTTTATAGATTTTTTTAACATTGGAATCCATCCACTTTCTCATCAAGTTTGAGGTATGTGTTCTTCACCTCTATCATATTATCTTGGGATAGAGTTATCAAGGGGTATAATTGTTTCATAAATCTATCCATATGAAATCATGCATAAGGGGGGAGATTGGGAAAGCTATGAATCCAACATGTAAGTGTGTGAACTATTGTGACTATTTTTTTGGAGTGGTTGTAGGAATTTTTTTATTCCAGGTATGTTGAAGAATTTGAGAATAGATAAGGAGGAAACTCGAGGAATAATGTAGAGAATGTTTTTCATGAGGTACTACTTTTGGATTTTGGGTTTTTATTTCAATACTTGTTGATTCCAAGAATGAGTAATCTCACATATTCTTATAAATATTGATAGGCAATACATTTATTGCAGTTATAAAGTTGAGTGATTCATGAATCTTGGTCAAAAAGAAAATCAAAATTGGGGGATTTTTAGGAACAAGATTATAAGGAATGTTATCATATTCTTGTTTTTTATTTTTCTGTCAAGTAAATTTCAAATAATGAGAGTTCACCTCACTTTTTTTTGATGAAACTCATATTCAAAAATATTATTTAGATCAATTAACTCACAATGGTAAAGAAATTCCATATCATTTAGAAGGTGAAGTTTTTTGAAGAAACGTCTCATCAGACTCACAATGGGTTTGAAATGAGGTTCTGATCGTAATGATTATGAGAATAAGATTCAGCATGGATTCATTGTAATTTTGATAATGCTTCTCTATTTTTTATTTCATAAAAATCATTTTTTAGTTTTAAAACTCGTGATCTGGCTTGATAAAATAATGGGGGATAAGAAGTGTTGATAATTGTATTGGGAATCTAATTAGAAGAAAAGAGGCGATGAAAATTTTATACCGACCGATAATATTCAGGTGGTTAGAAAGAAATATATTTATAGAAGAATGAGAAGTTACAATACATTATGTTATAAGTTAGATGATCCCAAAATTGATCTTTAATGTAATAAAATCCATGATGGAAAACATGATTACAAGAAAAATTTTGTGTATGAATGAAGTTTTTGAAGTAAATTCTTTTTAGTCTTAGATCATCGGATTTAGATTTGTTTAAAGGCTGAGAAGGTTTGATTGATCATACTAAGAGAAACTGAAGGTGGTGGTTTTTAGTGAGACTAATTGCTAAAAGATTTTAATCTTCATAGAATGAAGTTGATAAGTTTCATAATCATAAAATATAAAAAAGTTGAGTGATCAATGATATTTGGTGTCATATTCAGAAAAGTAGAATTAGAAGTGGTTAATGAAGTTTGAAAGAATATTCTATCTCTATCATAATGTAGAAATTGGAATGAGTGTTGGTTCTGAGAATAATAAAATGAATACATATTTTTTCCTTCATAGATTTGGTGAATAACAACATAATGAAGAAACTTTGGTTGAACATTTTCTTTCATAGTAATGAGGAAATTATAATGGGTATATAATATTTCAGGTGGTGCAGAGAATGATAATAAAATATCTGCAGTTCTAATTTGTTTGGGAGTGCGTAAAAAGAATCGGAGTGACCAAATTATTTTATCATAATGAACAAAGTGTCAAGGGAAATAGGAATAAAGAATCAGAATCAAACTAATGTTTGTTAATAAGTCTACAGATCTATAATTACTAGTGGGTTAAAAAATAAGGACAACAATTGTAATGTAGAATCGTAATGGGAAATTTTGAATAAAAAATTTGAATCACATTGAAGATTTGTTAGAAATATTGAATTGAGGTAAATTAAGGTGAATATTTGAAATTCAAGGAAGGTTTTATGAAGTCAATGAAATATCCAAATTTCAAGGGGAATTTAATTAGTCATAGAGAGATATGAGATTAAAGGAATATTAAAGATTTAAGAGTTTTGGTAAAGTGGGAAAACCTTTTTAGGATCCCACTGAAACCATTATTGGGATCCTATAAATAAAAGGAGAGTAATTCATGTATTCAGTGACTTGAATAAATCATGAGAGAGGAGAGAGAAGCTATAAAATTCTAGAAATACAAAGTTTCAGGATGGTATTTTTCTGGAAGAAGCTTACCAGAACAGAAGAACAGTAGAATAAGCGGCATGATCATAACTAGAGTTTTCAAAATTAAATCGATAAATCAGACATGGATTTTCATAACAAGGAAGAAGAATTTCAAGATTGTTTTATAGGTATTATGATAGATTGTGGTTTTAGTATTAATTAATTAGAATTCGTAATATGATTGGGAAACCAAGATGAATATCATTACAAATCCCAAGATGTTTTTACCAGATTCTAGATAAGAAAGTGAAGAATTATTTTGAAAAATCATATTCGTGAAAGTTGATCAAGAAGAACTATAATGTGTTTGTTTCAAAAATTATATTACATTATTTCATTTTACTGGAATTAGATGAACTATTGTACTGCACACAGTTCTACACAAGTGTAAGGGTTTATCCTACTCCTTGTATTCCACTCAAAAGTATTGTTTTCAAGTGGATTATGTGGTATTGAATTATTTTAGTAGTATACAAATAACTAGATACTCTTGATGGGCATTAAACCTTATAAATTCTTCTGTTCTTATGGTTGGTTTTTTGATTTTATTTCATAAGATAAATAAATCTTTAACAATATGCGAATGATGTTTCTAAATAAGGAAACTTAAAAGAAAATTATATCACTTATTCACCCATCCCCCTCTCAGTGATACTTGAATCCTAGAAGGGTAATCTCATTATATAAAAGTGATGAAACTGTATGAAAATTAACATGGAATGCAGATTCATGAATTTATGATAAGAAACTTTATCACCCAACTGACTCTCCTTAGTGGAATAAAATTACTCACAAGTATCAAAATTTTTGAACAAAGTTAAAAAAATATAGGTCTTGGTCTATTTGCATATGGGATGAATGATTTTTCACTAAAAAGTATAACTCATAGTAAAAGGTCTGTAATGTTGGTAAATTATGAATTTCTAGCATAGTTATATATAAAGTGAAAATACATTATGTTTTCTTAGATTACATCAGGACTAAAACAACATGGTTATGATATTGATGTTTATTTGTCTCCAATGATCGAAGATATAAAATTATTTTTGGATTCAAGCATTAATTTGTATGATTCTTATGAAAATATATATTTCAAATTGAGATCCATGTTTTAGGGGACTATAGATGAATTTATTTTCTATGAAAATTTGACAATATATATAGTATAGGAATTATAAGGAGTTGTATTTTTAAAGATGGTGCACACTCAGTTAGGTTAAATAATTACTTAGAGATCGTATTTCTAGGTTATAATTTTTTTATCTTGATGACATAAATACTAATATAGGATGACATCATTCAATGGGAACCCTGAAGAAGGTACAACATCATCACCACTAACACGTGGCTAATAATTTTTGAAAGGATTGGATACAATTTCCTTTTTTTGTAAAACATTATCATATTTTTATGAAAAACGGTTTGAAATAGATATTGGGATTTTTTTAATTATTTTACTGTAATTGTTTATACATCAAAAAAAACTTGATTTCATGCACATAGAAACAAAATGTATGTGATAGCTTCATTAGAATGTAACCAAATGAACCTAGAAAAAGGGATGACATAATGACTAAGTTGGATATGACCGACATGAGGATAAATGAAAAGTTGGTGTTGGTGAAGGGTGAAAGGTGAAATTTCATTCTACAGTAGCTTACACTATTTCTAGGAATGAGGGAGATTAGTTTCACAATTTAAAAAATAGTGTAAAGGTTCTAGACATGTATTTATCAATTTTCTTGAATATCAAGTGAATTACTGATTAGAAATTAAAGGGAATAAAATCATATGATTGGAATATTATGAGGAAAGATTTAATTCTTATATATTACATTGAATTATACAAAAATACATCTAACAAATGTTATCAATGATTTCATTATTTTTCAAATTTATATGCAACCAAGTTATTAAATCAAAAAATTATAAAACGTTGGAAAATTTAATTCCTATAATATCAAGTGAGTTGGAGATATTATTCTCAACTAAATTCTTTGATATGATGGTTGACTTAATGGTCTTGGTTAGAGATAATTGACTATATAGTCCAATAAATAATAGATAAATATACCCCATTTAATGATATTTTATGACATTGAAAGTTTAGATAAAAAATTAAAGTTATCCAGAAGGCTATATTAAATGGTCATTTATTATTGAGGAATCCATTGGATTCTTTACTTAATATCAGTCCAATTTGGATAATATTCGACTCCTAAAATATTATTACTAAGAGTGTCTTCTGGGTGAAGGAATTTCCCAAAAATGAGTTTTCTCAATTACTTTTACAGAGTGGGAGTAGGCACACCTATATGATTTTCATAATAGTTTATAGGTTCTACTATATATTGAAACCCAAACAATAATTATTAGGTATTCGAATCCATAAAGGGAAGAAATATGAATATAAAATAAACATAATCGATAGTTTATTGGGTTGTTTCAAGGCAATATTTTAAAGACATTTTCTATAATTGTAAATTCAATTTTAGAATGATTTTAAAGGATAGTTTGGGGACACAGTGTGCATCTATTATCTAATTATGGTTATATAATTAAAATTTAAAAATTATATACAAATAAATAGGATGAATGCAATATTATGTAAAATATTGGATTTAATATTTATGTGAAAGTGGTGCATGTATCTGGTACCAAGGAATGAAATAAAATTTACATGAATATATCATACTTTGAAATTATCAAACAAATATGGGTGTTGGATTAAACAATATTTCAAGTGTTTATTTTTTTTAATGAATATATATTCCTACCATTAATGTGGTTAAAGTTGAATAATTGGGATTCATGAAAGTTAATTTTAGTAAAGAAGGAATCAAAGAAACCTTGTTTAAGATGAAATCACCTATAATGAATGTATTTTATTTCCCAGATCCTATAAATAGAAGTTGTTACTTTTTTTGTAGACTAAAACCACTGTAGGGTGAAATAAAAGTTCCATTATGGATGAACCTTTCATTGGGTTATCACAATAATTTCATGGTGGTACAAATATACATGTATTCCTATATATTTTAGGAGACCATAATGACGGGATATAGATACTTTATATAGGGGAGAAATCTCTTCATCCTTTAAAGAAAAAATAAGAGTTCAATAATTTGGTTATAGTTTAATATTATACATTCACTACATCATTTATATAATCTAAATTAAATTTTCAACTACTTATATAGATAATGGCTTATATACATGATTTTGCTTCCAATAAAAAGGAACAAAAGTTTTCTACACAAGATGATACTACCAATCCATATGAACAACGTATTAATAATGTTGAAACTGATTAAATGGTATAAGGTAAAAGAACTTTTTTAGAGAACACATAAGACTGTCATAGCATTATATTCTTAGAAATAATTACTAATGTGAGAATAAAAGTCATATAATTCATGGTTTAATGTAATGAAAATAAATAACCTGTTGACCCAAACATGTCTATTTTCAATAGTTAGATTGGGTTCACTACTCCAATGAACATGTTTATTAATATAGTTTCAAGAAGAAATATTGTAGTTGTGATGAAGGAACTAATTTGGGAATATATTGGGAAAACATGGGCATATAATTTCGACATTTCACAAAAATTTTTAAAAATGAATCATTGATTTACTCTTCATTATCCCTTGTAGACAGACATTATTTTAGATGAAAATAGAATTTAAGTTTTTATAAACAATCACTGGAAATGATCATAAATCCTTTTTAAAATTTATTATGAATAAAAAAATCATTGATTAAAAAGGGAAAGTAAATCCTAACCAACCACATATATATGCATACATGATAAACTAAGAAACATGGAATTCATTCATTGGTCATCACAAGGATGCTTCATTTCAGATATATTGTAATTAGTAATATTTTAATTGGAATTAATTATATTAATCACATTGATTTAGAATTTTTAATTTATAAAATAATAAATGAGTACTGATAATAATAAGAGTATATCAAAACCAACGTACCCCACTTATAAATAAAGTATGTGGTATATGTTACCTGAAAAAATACTAGGTTTTTTGAATCTATAGTTATATTGTGGTTGTGTTATCGTTTGTTTATATACCAAATACAATATATATAGAAGTTCATGATAATTTCACTATTTTTCATAATAATTAATAATTGTTTGTTAATATGAATGCACCAAATATCAATAAATTGAAAGGAAAACTTTGCATAGGAAGTCGTGATGACTCAACATGTGATGAATAACTAATGTATATTTTGAACTTTATTTTGTAATTATTTTAAAATTGGTTTTTTAATATATAGGAATTAAATTTACATTCTTCATTGATGACCTGTGTTTAATTCATCTCTCTAATAAGGAAAGTTATTTCCTGTCTGTGTTAAATTTTTAGGCATCACAAACCCCCTTTATCCCTCAATTTAATGTGGGTAATATTATAAAAAATGATATTTCTAAAGGTTCTAGAACACAACTCAAGTAATTCATCTCATTCCTATGGAAATATTCTGTTTATTTTGTTAGAAAAAATCCTTATAATTAGAATAACGAAACCTTAATTTTTTTAATTGAAGGTATTTTCAAATATAATTTATAATACAAATTCCTATGAAATGATAATTCATTTATCATTGATGATCAATCCAGGTTCCACTCCCAAATCATCACAATGGAGAAGAATCCAAAGTAGTATGCATATGTGCGCCAAAAATCATTGAATTTTACCATAGGAAGTTTGGGTGATACGACAAAGGATCCAAATGTCTTGCATCAATCGCTATTGATCGCAAAAAATAATTCCTTCTAACTTGATGAATTATTTAATTTCTTACATATGTATTGAGTGGGATGAGGAGGGTTATCTCACATTCGTGAGATATATCATGACCCATCCTATAGGGGACTATGCCGTGCGTACCCCAAGCCTGTATTCAATAGGTTGGGTGCTGGTGACTAGGACTGAGTAGGCATATCCCACAAATGGGAGACATTTTCTTATGTACATGTACACATGCACACATCTCCAAGCCCAAAACACTGAAATGTAAAAACACTGAGTAGAAAAGAATTCATACCACTAAGATAACAACAAAAAAAGTATTATAGTAGGAATATAAATTGTAAATTAAAGTAAAAGTTGGATATAATTCAATCCCATCAAAAGAAAGAGTCTGAAAAAGTGAATGCACATGTTCCCGCAACTCATCTACAGAAAACCCTAAGTGAAGCGAAAGGTATTGGTCATATTTATGAAGCCGAAGGAGCACACCTCGACTATATGGTCTATCTATGAAACACATAGTCCTGGTCCACCTAGGAATCCATCAATGTTTTGATCATCTACACAAGACATGAGTCGTGCAGGAAAATACCATGCCGGGGTGAGTAAAACAACACTCAAAAGGACACCCTAAAAACACAAAAGAATATCCCAGGGTAAACACCACAAAGAATATACCTCACAGAAATACCACAAAGGGAAAACAAAACAAAGAAGGTAGATTCAGCTCAACATAGGAAAATATCTATATCACATATAACAAGAACATCTTGGTATACTCATAAAGGATTCCAAGCCTCAATGTCCCATCCACTACCAGCTATGTGGTTCCGCTTGTAGCACGTTCTTCCCAACATATCTCACTCCTCGATCTATTTGATAGAATCACATAGATAAGGTATACCAAAATTATCTATAGAGACATATTTTCTTGATAATTTATGTAATTTCCCTTATAAATTCAGTCTCTCTAAGACATAGAGTTTCGATACATCAGTACCAAACATCGACCACTGAAAACTACCCAAAGCACATTAGATCTACTCACGTAGAAAAGAAACAATTTTATATTGATACAAATATTGGGGGTCCCCCACACCTTGGGCTCATTGGGAGGGACTCTTATCCCTACGGAAAAAATCATCATTGATAGGGGAGTAGTGCCTGTTTAAATATTGGTCACTCTAGCTCCACGAACCCTATCTATGGTATCATGAAGAAAAGTGAGGACTGATTAGGAATCTCGGTATGATACATGTTCTGACCCACTGAGTTAACCTTCAAACCTGGGTTGAGATAACTCACATCACATCACATGTAATTCTCTAATATGGGAATGGAATCCTACATCAAAATCTCATAGTAAAAGACCAAGGGTACGATCTCAACCTCTGCTATCATCCTCTAGGACGGAAACATAATCCTGCATCGAAAGCTTATAGGAATAGAAAATATAATGCTCCCAGCCTCTACTAGACCCACTAAAAATCCATTAATAAATTTAATAAGTATCACCCTGTCACAAGTGTCCCAATTTTGTAGACAACTTATAATAAAACCACTCATTTTTAATGTTATCATTGTTTTACTCAAAAAGGGTCTGACCTAACCCATTGGATGAACCGACCTGACCCAGTCTAGCTTGACCTGCCCAGTCTGGTCCGTGAGGTCCAGTCCATAGGAGAGATGAGCCCCTGAGAAAATTGGGCTCACTGATCCAGCCAGTGTGCGCAGTACACTAAACCATGTTTCTCCTGGTCAATGCAATGCCACCGCATTCAACGAGGATGGATCCCACATCTGCCTACGCCGTGGCCCCTGCCACTGCAGGCTCCTCTAACCATGGGAAAGCTATTGTTTATGCAGCTTCCGCCACCACAATGTTCCACTGGTGTGTGCCACCTCCCATACACAGTCACCATAGGGTAGTTCCACCCCTGTACGTGGCCACCACCACGTGCCACTGCCGACACCAGTAGACAACTGTTTTTCCTCCAGTGGTCCATTTTTTCAAAACGGAGGCACATCTGTAATCCTCGGGTCCAGTTCTTCATCACCCTAGTATCAGATCAACTTCAGGATTCATCTTGATAAAAAACACTAGAATAGTGATATCTCCAGACATACATTGATCCGTCCATCGCCATCGTCTTTGCACCTCTAATAGGTCATCTCGACATTATATCCTTGATTTTGGATCGTTGCACCATGAAATAGATGTGCCATGATCATCCATTCATAAACTATGAAGAACACAAAGAACACGAAGAACATTAGGGAATAAAGAGCATGTGACAACCCACAGATCAAACCTCAAACGTTGTTTGTTCTATCCTCGGTCCATTACATAAGAATGATCACAAAATCATATCAAATCCTTAATCAAAACAACCTCGTGAATACAACCCAACAATTACTCAAATCCCACAAGAATATGTTATGTGATGGTCTAACTGTTCATTGGTTGATCCTCATTAATCATTGATTTTCAAGAATAGGGAAAATAACAATTAAAACAAAAATTCTCCTCCTCGATTCAATTCGATCACGGAAAAATAATGGTCACCGCGTTGTTGCTATGGTCGAGATCCTTCGAATTCGAGGTTTTTTATTCTAGATTTTCCTATCCATCTGCTTTCCTAAAAAATATTTTTAGGGTTATTTTGTAACCCTAGATTCTTGAGAAAAGTCAATATTAAAATAAAACCAATGACATGTCAAAAATAATTTTTTATTAAATTATTTTAATGGTGTTTATGTCCAAAAAGTATCTTTCACAACTAGCCCACACTGGCTGATGTTAGGCCTCACCTAAATAAAACAACCCCTTATGAACTCAATGACGGTCTCATATTTCCAATCTGAGTTACTATTTATGAGTTTTTAATATTTTAATGTAAAATAAATTTATTTTTTAATTTTATTTATGGTTACATCCCAGGTGGCTTTTTTATAGATGACCTGTGATGACCAAGGTTAGGTTGTGCCTAGGGTAAATCCACAATTTCGAGTTCAACAGTGCTCTCAAATTTCTGATATGGGAAACCACATAAAGATATTTTACTTTTTATAAAAATAAATGCACTTGTACTATATAAAACATAAAATTTTTCTGTGAATATTTCTGGACACAATAGGTTTTGAAATCGCACTATGTCTCAACGTCTAGTCTTCGAATTTTCCTAAATAATTTATAAAAAAAAACAATTCAGAAAATCTAAGCCATGATATTCTCCCCACCTTAGGGATTTACATCCATGAAATCCAAAACAAAGGGATAATCATACAATTGATGGTATTGAGCCTGAATATGAGCCTCCCACTCCCATTTTCTCTCTTATAGATTCCAATGCTGCCATCAAACATGCAACAGAGGAATCAACAACCCACGAAGTATATACTCCTGTCAATCATTGATCTCCACAGGGTACTCAACAAATTTCTCTCTATCCTTGATGTTTAGCTCGCCCTAGTTGATGATGTGCGATGGGTCAGGAACATACCTCCTCAGCTGAACACATGCAAGAAATCATGTACCCAATGCAACTACAGGGTTAGATGTAGGAGGTACGCCACCTCACCAACTCTTCTCAGTATCTAAAAAGGGTTGATGATCCATGTAGATAACTTTCTAGCATGGCCAAATATCCTCAACCCACATAGAGGTGGGACCCTAAGGAACACATGGTATCCCTCCATGAACTCCAATATCCCCTGTATTCTATCATCATACGACTTATTCAAGATCTCTACAATATTCATTTGCTCCTGGATGATCTGCACCTTCTCGGCAGTCACCTGTAACAACTTTGGGCTCATGAGTGCCGACTCTCCTAGGTGAGTCCAAAAAAGCGGTAACCTATACGTTTTACCATACTAAGTCTCAAATGTACCGTACTGATGATGTAGGGGTAGATGTTGTGGTATGAAAACTCCACCAGAGGTAAGCGACCCTCCCATCAATGGCCATGACCTAACATGCAAGATTGAAGTATGTCCTCTAGAACCTGATTAGTTCATTTAGTCTGGCCCTCTGTCTGGGGGTGAACCACTATGGTCAAGTAAAACTGAGTGCTAAAAAACTCTTGTAATGGATTTAAAAACATGTATGTGAAGTGAATATCATGATCTAAAAAAATTATCGATGGAACTCCATGAAGTCAAATTCTCTTCATCATGTAGAGGTGTCCCAAGATCTCTACAAAACTCTACTCCTAGATAGCTAGGAAGTGGGACGACTTGGTGAGTTGGTCAACGATAAACCATATGGTATTGTGAGCCCTGTAAGTACATGGTAAAACCATAAAAAAGTCCATTGTTATCCCTTACCACATCCATTCCATCACCTCAATGAGTTGAGTCAAACCCACTGGAACCTGTTGTTCAGCCTTCACTTGTTGAAAAGTAAGGCATCGAGAAACAAAATTTGAAACATTATTCTTCATCCCTATCCACCAATCTAATGTCGAAGGTACTGGTACATCATTTACACACATCTATATACCACTAATGGGGATGCTTGAAACCCCCTTAGAACCTCCTCTCGTAATGCCACTGGTATCATCATACATCCAATGAAAGGAACATCATGCTCCCCACCTTTCGAATATCCATTTGGGGTATTCCCTGTGGATATTTGAGCACATATAGCCACAAAGTCAGTATTCCAAAGTTGTTCCTCACTCAATCTCCATAATATTAGAGCGCTGAAAACCATTTACAAGAGATAAGATGATCTATGTCCATCCATTAAGGATATCTGTAATGAGGCTAACTGCTCTGATTCCTCGTTCAATAACTTTAAGCTATATCTCCTGCTGAGAACTTCTTCCACCACATTCACCTTTCTAGGAACATAAAAAATCTCCAAGACATAGTCCTAGAAGAACTCTATCCATCTCACATTTCTTAACATCCAATCATTATGAGAGAATATATACTTGAGAATCTTTTGGTTGAAGTAGGAAATAAATTTCTCACCCATAAAGTAGTGTCACCAGATCTTCAATAAAATGACTACTGCAGCTAACTCAACATTATCGGTCGTGTAGTTCTTCTCATGTGAATTGAACTATTTTGAACTATAGGAAATCACTTCATGAATCTACATCACGACACAATAAATCACAATTACTGATGTATCATAGAACAATACATGCTCGACACCCTCCTCTGGAAATCTCAAGAGGGGAGATCTCATCAATCTCTACCACGAACTACGCAGTATCCATTGAAACTACAATCTCTGAGATGATATGTCTGAGATCAATGAAGACCACCTAGGTCTACCTAGGGTGAAACACTAGGTCTCACAAATCCCTTCCTATACATGTCCTCTAACAAAATTATAATCTCACAAAGATCTATGAGATCCATCGAATATGAAAGTGTTGATATCAGTTTCATCCTGATGTGTAGATCAACACAAGTGTCTAACTCTCAATGGGGAGGTATACCTGGAACATATTCAGGGAAGACATCCTTATACTCCTCCACCATTATATGAACCTTAGGACTCCAAAATTCTACTTCACTGATGGTCAGGCTAGCCAATATAAGATTAATTTGTTGCAACCTCCTATGAGTGAGTCTATCCTGAGCTGCAAGGAATTCCATATTTTTCCAAAAAAATAGAAATATGTATCTACTACTCTAACATCCAAACTCTTTATTACAAAATTAAATATGATTTATTAAATAAACATTAACTTAAGACAAACCTTAGGATTCAGAGGATTAGTTTCTTAGGAAATTAGGAACACTGGATAATAACTTAAAACATAAAATACAACATCTTTATTGAAAACTTCATTTACATGACCACACTATTCCTTCGTACTTATCATTTCATGGGATAACCTAAGGACATAAATAAGAAAAGGGTGAGCTAAAAAGGCCCGTAAGGGAGTAAATAAGGAATAAAATGAAGAATAAAATACATGTTATGAAATAGGCATATCTGTGGAGCATAAGAGAAAAATGAACATAAATGAATGATATAAGAGCATTATCATAACATGGAAATGTAGAAACAACATTTAATATGATATTATCATGATCCAAGGCTCATTGCACATGAATCATGAGTAAACCCTCATTGAATTTGATTTAGAATGCGTAAACCCTCACTACACTTGAATTTGAAGGAGTAAACCCTCATTGCACTTGACACATCATGATAATAATATTTACATAATGAATTGGAGCGCTATTAGGGCGCACCCTTCTTAATCATTTCATTTCATGTATAAGTGTGCCACATAGATCATACAACATGGCTTCATTAAATATCATAATTTATTCCCAGAATAAGAGATGTGGAATACATAAGTGTAATTCCTCAGTCAAAATGTACATGTGTATAAAGTTGAATACCCTTGATAGAGAAATGGGTATGGTATTCACATACACGATTATTTTGGCATTAGAAATTTTGGTGTAACATTAGCAGCATAACAAAGTTAAATAGAATTCATAAAATTGGATTACGAGAGAGAAATAGGTATCTAATCATTTATACAAGAAATGGGAAATAAGGGAGACATGAAACAAAATATCCCAACATATATAATTGAATTTAGATGCATAATATAAAATAATTGCTTGAATTTAAATGATGAGAGAGAAATCCATTACGGAATTTCTGCAAGGTAACAGGTGTACATGGGAGACATTAATAAGAGATAAAGTGGTATATCAATGTTTAAAAATAATGAGGGTAGTATAGGGGAGGTGAAAATCATACGCCAATGAAAGAGAACTGTCGTGGGATCCCTCAAATGATTAGTGGTTTTGGGGTACTTAGGTGCAGTAGAGTTGCTGACCAAGGTTGTCTCTCAAAGGAGGAAGTGAATTTAACAACTTATTAAAGGTATTCTAAAAAATAAAATAGAATAGAATAAAAACACTACTTGAAAGGGTTGGGGTTTGTTATAGTTTTTGAATCTAGAAGATGTTTTCTGGAAGAATATTGCATTTTTTTATTTTTAATTTTGAAATGAAGTTTGATTAAAAAGATACAACAAGAAGATGTTTTTTTAGAAAATATTTTAAAAGGAGTAATCGATCTAACTATACCTATTCATTCACTTATTAATCATTATCATTTAAATAAATATCTACCTAATTATGATCCCCTAATTTTTTATCCCTCTAACCCTACGAGAGTTAACTTAACCACAAAGATGAAATTACTTAAACCCTAGGCTAGCTTCGGAACACGCAATCGCAACACCCTGCTTTGATTGTTGTTCTAAGGATAGCTTATGGTCAGTGGTTAATTAGAGCATATATCCATTATGTAAATGAGGATGAATTGTGTTTATGGATTATATTTGAACTCTACAAATTTATGTCGTGTGGCCTTGTATTACCGATTAAGATCGCGCTCTCACAATTTACACAAGATCTCGACCTCGCGTGTTTTTGTATTAATTGTTCAATTTCTTGCTTATTTTCTTGTAAATTAAAAACACAATTCATGGATCATATTATGTGAATTACAGTAGATCATTGATTCAAAATAAATTAATGAACAAGGATAGAGGTCGATCGATTACTAAAAATAACTACTCTTCCATAGGTGGCGAAATCATTGTAGAAGCGTTTTGCATGTGCAAAGGTTTATAATGGGTATAACCCAATAACCCTTCTACTAAAGAATTCCAAACCAATTGGTAAGATTAATAGAAGAATAAATTTAAACAAAATAGAAGAAAATATGATGAATAAAAGAAGATCAATGAAGTTTATTGCACAAATGTAAAAATTACAAAATGAAGAAGAGAAGGAGGCTTCGATGAGGGGATCATTGCTTCAAGAGCTAACCCTCTTACAATGTTTAGAGAATTTGGGTGAAACAAATTCTAATCTGCCTAAAATATCCTAATGCACGTCCCAACCCCTCCAAATATTAAAAAATACAATTTATAAAGGGGAAGGGAGGAGAGGTTACAAGTGGTTTCAAGTGTGAATGTGGAAATTCGGCCAAATATTTTATTCCAACATTCACCACTCATTTGACCACCAAAACGCATGAATTGTCCGGCCTTATAGAAAGATAAAATGTGTGGATATGGGTTATATATATCCTCTACAAATTTGGGCTCAATATATTCTTAGATGAAGGATTTATGGCTGCAATACAGAAGCTTCTCCATTCTGGCGTGTCTAGCCCACCTTTTCCTCTATGGCCCAATTACTCCATCCAAATGCATTATTTTGATCCAGTGTCATGAATAAAAGATGTATAAAATTAAGTTAGGAACACTATTACAAACTTTTATGTTAAAATAAAAAATATAAAAAATATTTATCATCGAAATACTACAGTGCACTATAAAGGGTAAAACTAGAATTTTCACCAAACTTTCAAATGAATGATCAAATCTCAAATATTTTATATATAAACATATTTAACACAATGTGAGGAAATTATTTCATTTATTATCAATAATATATTCAACAAAATAGTGTTTTATCAACCACCCCACACTTACCCTTTTGCACTCCTGAGCAAAATCTAATATCAAGTAAACATCAATATCAAATCAAAACCAATTTTAAAACACATATCCTTGAGATAAAACAATTACACACAAAGAAACAAAAGATATCATGACTCATAAAAAACCATTATTTCAAGTTCTTCATTTATATCATTTAATATTTTTCCACTTTATTTATCCTCCAATGCACAAAACACTTACCTCACTTGAATTTTCTCTTATCACACAAATGTCAATTTTTTTTTCAATGTCATTCTCATCCAAACTCATACAAGGGTCACCATAGGCGTGATAAATTCCTACATCGCCACCCGATGTGATTCAATGACATATGTTTATCATGAGGACTTTTCGGGTTGTTCTTTGGCTTTCGGTTGGTAGGATTAAGATGTGAAAAACACTAAGCTAGAATGAAGAGGGCTTGAATCTTTTGGAAGCAAAATTGCATTAATCTAATTTTCACTTAAATATAGTCTTCTCATCAATCCCCATAGTATCAATTAAGCTCCATCATCCTAAAAATTCATGGAAAGTTTTCACCATTCATCATTTCAGCATAAAAAATTTCAATCTTCTCAAACATGATTTTCTTGAAAGCTCCAGATAGGCACATCTTTCCACCTCAATTAGATGCTCTAGAAAAGGCACAACTTCCCTTGTCATGAAAGCTCTATATAGGAACAACATTCAATATAATGACTTTCTTTAGTAGCAAACACATCTCTTCAGAAATTAATTTTCCAACCAAAGTATCACAGAATATGGTAGCACAACACAAGAAAGATTCCCCCAAACTTAAGCTCAACTAGATTATGAAATTTCACTTGAAGAGTTGGTTAGATAGGGAAATTGGCTTGTAATGTGGCTAACCTAATAGGATTTTCATGGCTTCTACGGTCTAAAAGGATTAAATGTTCAAGGTAGGACATTATGAAAAAGGATTCTTTGAAATAGGGGCTTTAATACCAAACAAGTGCCTCGATCATTTAAACATAAGTACCTCAAACCCTCATGTTTTGACAGAAATAGATCAAATTTTGGTTAAATCAAGCATGGTTTGGTTCTCTCAAGAAGTGAGGTGAATGTAATGAATATGAAAATAATGGTTCAGAAGCCTCAGAAGAAAGTGATTTCAAATATAAATATATTGAGATGTGGCATGGGAATCAAAATTCAGTGGACTTTTAATGAAATTAATAAATATTTGAACTTGAAACAAAGTTATTTCAGCACTCATTTAAGCTTAGTTTCATAGGATGAATTGTTTCACTCATTGATATGCATTTCAAAATTGTGATGAGAATCATTTCAGCTCAAAAATTTCAAAAACACAAAGAAAATTGAAAAATAAACACACAAAATTTGAAAAACACACTATTTTTTTGGTTTTTTTAAATAGTAAAAAATTGAAATTACTTAACTAAAAAGTTCCCTCCCCCACACATAAAATGTTGAATTGTCTTCAATGTGAACTCATGAGATGATATATGCACATGAAATGCAGAATTTTTAAATAGGACAAATAATATAAAAGTGAAAGGGTTAGGAACAACCTGATGTGCTCAAGTGATGATGGGGTCATGCAGTTTGATAAAATCCACTGCATTAGTAGGAAGTCCCTCAATGTATCTCTTTAAATGTTGCCCATTGACTGTAAAGCTCCTCCTAGTATCTTCTTGTGTGATCTCCACTTCACCATAGGAAGAAACATTAGACACAACATAAGGACCTGACCATCTGGAACACAACTTAATAGGCATCAACTTCAGTCGTGAACTGTAGAGTAGGACTTTATATCCAACCTAAAACTCCCTTTTTTGGATCATTTTATCTTGAACTGCTTTTGATCTTTCCTTGTAGAGCCTTGAGTTATCATATGATGACAGTCAAATCTACTCAAGCTCTTGAATTTGCAACTTTTTTTGAATTCCAGCTTGTGCCAATTCCATATTTCATTTCTTTAAACCCCACTCTGCCCGATGATCGATTTCCACTAGAAGATGACATGATTTCCCCAAAACAATCCGAAATGGGGACATACCAATGGTGGTATTGTATGTTCTCCTATAAGCCCAAAACGCATCATCCAAGCGCTTGCTCCAATCCTTCGTATTTGGCATCACAGTTTTCTCCAAAATTTGTTTCAACTCACGTTTTGAAACCTCAGCCTGGCCATTTGTTTGGGGGTGGTATGGTGTTGATTTTTTGTGTTTCACCCCATAATTTCGAAGGAGGGAAGAAAAATTCCTATTGAAAAAGTGTGTCTCTTGGTCACTGATGATGGTCTTTGGTACTCCAAACTTGCAAAAAATCTGTGCTTTGACAATGTCCACAACAACATGAGAATCATCAGTCCTGGCGGCCTTAGCCTCCAACCATTTACTCACATAATCAAAAACAACCAAAATGTACTAAAAACCAAAGGAACTAGGAAAATTTCCCATAAAATCAATTCCCCAAACATTAAAAATCTCACAGAATAAAATGGGTTGTTGGGGCATCTCGTGTCTCCTTGAAATGTTTACAGTGTGTTGGAAATGAGAGCATGACATACAAAACACATGGGAATGATGGAATAAGCTAGGCCAATATAATCCAGAATCTAAAACTTTCCTAGCTGTCTGTTGGGGTCCAAACTGTCCACCATAAGAAAGTGTATGACATAAATGAAAAATAGACTCAAACTCATGATCGGGAACACACCTCCAAATGACATGGTCACTACACATGCGCCAGAGGTAAGGATCCTACCACACATAAATCCTAGACTCATTTTTTAATTTTTAGACTTGATGCTTCTTCAAATTTACTGGGATTTCAGAGGCAAAAATGTAATTAACTAAATCAGCATACCAAGGATGCGTACCTGAGATGGTATAGAGATGCTCAACGGGGAAAGTGTCTCGAAGTGGTACCTGGTCCAAGGTGTCACCCTCTAGTGTGTGAGTAAACCTACTCATGTGGTCCGCCACCAAGTTTTCTGACCCCTTCTTGTCCTTTATCTCAATATCAAATTCATGAAGAAGGAGAATCCATCGGATCAGCCTGGGCTTTGTATCTGGCTTCTTCAAGAGGTACCTCAGAGCAGCATGGTTAGAAAAAACAACTACTTTAGAGACCAATAAATACGAACGGAATTTATCTAATGAAAATATGATAGAAAGAAACTCTTTTTCTTTGGTTGTGTACTTTGATTGGGCTGAATCCAGTGTCCTCAATGCATAGGCGATCACATGTGAACGTCCCTCCACCCTCTGAGATAAGACAGCTCCAACCATGAAGTTGGAGGCATCACACCTAAGCTCAAAAGGAATCTCCCACCGTGGGGGATGTATGTTAGGTGGAGTGGTCAGAAACTTATTTAGCTCATCAAAGGAAGTCCTGCAAGAATCATCAAACACAAAATCAGAATCCTTTTGATGTAATCATGACATAGGAAGAGCAATCTTACTAAAATATTTGATGAAGCGCCGATAAAATCCTGCATGCCCTAGGAAAGATCTAACATCACACACACATGAAGGTTAGGGTAAGGATGAAATAATTTATATCTTAGATTTATCAACTTCAATGCCATGTTGTGAGACTATATGACCTAAGAAAATTCCCTTCTCGACCATGAAATGACATTTTTCAAAATTCAAGACCAGATTTTTCTCAATACAACGATGCAACACATCACCCAAACGAGAGACACATTCATCAAATGAGGATCCATAAACTATAAAATCATCCATAAATACCTCCATGCAGGTCTCAATGAAATCTGAGAAAATACTCACCATGCATCTCTGGAAGGTACCTGGGGCATTGCAAAGTCCAAATGGCATCCTTCAGTAAGAAAAGGTACTGAATGGGTAGGTGAATTTCGTCTTCTCCTGGTCCTATCCTGCAATGGGAACCAGAAAATAGCCAGAAAATCCATCCAAGAAACAATAATGTGTTTTCCCAACGAGTCTCTCAAGCATCTTATCAATAAATGGGAGGGGGGAATGGTCTTTGAAAGTCGAATGATTTAGTTTCCTATAATCAATACACACACACCAATTGTTTTGCACCCTCATTGTATCTAACTCATCTTTCTCATTTTTAACAACAGTAACACTGCTTTTCTTAGGCACAACCTGAATATGACTTACCCACTGAGAATCTGAAATGGGATAGATTATACCTTCCTCGAGCAATTTTTCAACCTCTTTTTTAACAACCTCCAGAAGGTTTGGATTGAGTCTCCTTTGTGGTTCCCTTACCAGTTTAGACCCATCCTCCAAAAGAATCCTATGCATGAAAATGGAGGGGCTAATACCTTATATGTCAGCCAAGGTCCACCCGATTTCCCTGATGTTCTCCCTCAAAAGATTCAAATGTTTTTCTTCATATTCAAAAGGGAAATTATTAGCAATGATAACAGGTAATTTATCACAACATAACAAGTATGAGTATTTGAGATTTGGTGGCAATGGCTTGAGTTCTAGTGTAGGGGGGTGGTGTATGGATGGGGTCATAGAAGGAACTGAAATATGTGCACAAAGAGAACCAGTATCAGAATATACATCATCAGAATCAGAGAATAAAGCATCAAATCCATCAGCATACTCAACATCCATGTCATAATTAGAGTTCACATGATCAAAATCAGAATATGATTCCATTTCAAAATCAAATCCTAGAGAGTCTTGTTCCTTAGAAACGAGTGTGAAAGTACTATTAGACATAAAACTAGAACCAATACTCATAATCTCCCTAAGCATAGGAAAATCCAATTCCATGGAGTTTTTACTTGGTGGTTCAAAATGGGAGGTAACAAAAGAAGAATGGTCCTCAGAGGGGTACTTCATGGAATCCATAACATTAAATATCAGAACTTCATCCCCAAATTCCATGGAAAGTGTACCCTCATTAACATTTATAATAGTTTTTGAAGTTTTGAGGAAGGGTCTACCTAAGATTAATGGAGCATGAGAACTTACATGATCGTCCTCCATGTTAAGCACGTAGAAATCTGCTAGGAAGATCATGTCTCTTACCTAGATAAGTACATCTTCAAGGACTCCTGCTGGATATGCCGTAGCTCTATTTGTTAATTGCACCACTACTCTTGTCGGCTTCAACTCACTAACCTGTAAGGAAGAGAATACAGAGTGAGGCATCACATTTATGGAAGCTCCAAAATCACAATGTGCATCAGAAAAGTGTAACTCCCCTATGGTGCATAGGATAGTGAATGTCCATGGATCCTTGCACTTTGTCGGCATTGCTAGATTTGGTGTAATGAGTGCTGACACATTCCTTCCAAGATTGATCCTCTCATTTCACTTGATCCCTCTTCAATTGGTACAAAGTTATTTTAAGAATTTTGCATACCTTGGAATTTTCTTAATGGCATCAAGTTGAGGAATGTTGATCTCCACATGCTTGAATGTGTCCAAAAACTCATTTTGCATTGCTTCTTCAGCCATATTCTTGGTTTGAACAACCCTGTTTGTAAAAGGAAGGGGTTTAGGAGGAACATCATCAATCTTTTTCTTACGTTTATCTTTCTCCTTGGATTTCTCATCAGTTGGTTTGGAATGCGGATTATTTGGAGTTGAGTTGAATCCCGGTGGAATGACAGGTAGAGAAGCATCATTTGTTTGCTTCCCGCTTCTCAATGTAATGGCACTGAAATTCCCTTTTGGATTTGGAGTGGGTTGAGAAGGTAGATTTCCGGAATTCTTACTTACAAGTTCATGGAGGGCAGTGACAATCTGGCTCATTTGAGTCTTCAACTCCCTCAGCTCTGAACTTTGACTCTTCAGCTCATTCTGTTGATTAAGAACAATTTGCTTCAAAATATCATCACTATTAGAATCTAACTTTGGTGGTGGATTCCCTTGTTTTTGGCTTGTTGATGCTTGGGATTCAAATCTCCTTTGGGGTTGTTGGAATCCCTACTAGTAAGGCGGAGGCTGCTGGAAGTTTTGTTGAAAGGGTGGCCTTTGTTGTTGCCCAGAGCCATACCTCATGTCTGGTTGATCTTTCCACCCTTGGTTGTATGTTAGAGTAAATAAATAAAACTTTTTTTGGGGATATGGTTGTTTTTGCTGCTGAAATGGTGTCCATGGGAATACTGCTGTGCAATCCTCTTTCTCTTGTAGTTGTGGGCAACAGTCAGTTGGGTGGCTTGCCTCAGTGCAAATGCCACAAGGCCTTGAAGGAGGGGGTTGGGATGTATTTTGAGCCAATGCAATCTGCGTCACCATAGTGGTCAATTCTTCCAACATGGTATCAATCGAATGACTTTCAAGAGAAGAAGGACTTACCTGATGTACTCCCCTAACATGTGGTGTACCTCGATCGCCAAATTTTTGGGAGTTTTGTGCCATCTTGTCGATCAATGCATGTGCAGCAACTGGTGTCTTGTCCACCAAAGCCCCTCCTACTGTGGCATCCACCATGCTCCTCTCCATAGGTGTGAGTCCTTCATAGAAGTACTGAATGAGGAGTTGCTCACTGATTTGGTGATGTGGACAGCTTGCACACAACTTCTTGAATCTCTCCGAATACTCATACATTGACTCCCCTTGTGCTTGCTTGATCCCCGAGATATCTTTATGAATGGAAGTGGTCCTCGATGCTGGAAAAAATCTCTGCAAGAAAAGATGTTTTAAATCTTTCCAACAAGTTACAACCTCGGGTTGTAAGTAATACATTCAATCTTTCGCAGCTCCATAAAGTGAGAATGGGAATGCTCTTAGTTTGATTTGATCTTCAGAAATATTTCTTGGTTTAAGGGGTGAGAAAAACGCATTAAATTATTTAAGGTGTTTGTTTGGATCCTCACCATTTAATCCATGAAATTTTGGAAGAAGGTGAATTAACCTAGATTTTAACTCAAAGTCTGATTTGAGATTTGGGCATGAAATTCAATTTGGTTGATAGTTAATATCAGGTGTAGCCAATTCTCGAATGGTTCTATTAAGTTTATTTCCATTATTTCCAGCCATTGGTTCCTCTTTTATGTTTGATTTTGAATTTCTTCCAATTTCAATGTTTCCAGAAAAGAGGAATTCACCAACTGGTTGAATATTGAAACTTCCTGTAGATTGAGAATGTTTGATTCGTGCCCTAAGGCTACGTTCAATCTCAGGGTCAGGATATAAGAGATATTCAGGATTAGTTCGTGTCATAGATCAAATAAAAATAAAAATAAATAAAGTGGACCATAGTAAAATAAAAATGATAAGTTTGAGATGATGGTCCAAAAATAAAAGAAGAGGATGAGAAAAATGAAAACTTGAGAAAGGGGAAAGATGAAAGAGAGAGGTGATGAAAATAATAAAATGAAAAATAAAATAAATAGCTCTAAATGGTTGAATAAATTACTTGCCTCCCCGGCAATGGAGCCAATTTGAAAGAGCGATGTCGTGGGTGCCCTCAAATGATTAGTGGTTTTTGGGGTACTTAGGTGCAGCAGAGTATCTGACCAAGGTCGTCTCTCAAAGGAGGAAGTGAATTTAACAACTTATTAAAGGTATTCTAAAAAATAAAATAGAATAGAATAAAAACACTACTTGAAAGGGTTGGGGTATGTTATAGTTTATGAATCTAGAAAAATTTTGATGTAAGGAGATTTCATTTTTTTTATTTTTTATTTTGAAATGAAGTTTGATTAAAAAGACACAACAATAAGATGTTTTTTTATAAAGTATTTTAAAAGGCGTAATCGATCTAACTCTACCTCTTCATTTAGTTATTAATCATTATCATTTAAATTAATATCCACTTAATTATGATCCCCTAATTTGTTATCCTCCGAACCCTACGAGAGTAAACTTAACCACAAAGATGAAATTACCTAAAGCTTAGGCTAGCTTCGGAACACGCAATCACACCACCCGGCTTTGATTTTTGTTCTAAAGATAGCTTATGGTCAGTGGTTAATTAGAGCACATATCCATTCTGGAAATGAGGATGAATTTTGTTTAGGGATTATATTTGAACTCTACAAATTTATCCCGTGTGGTCTTGTATTACCGATTAAGATCGCGCTCTCACAATTTACACAAAATCTCAACCTCGCGTGTTTTTGTATTAATTGTTCAATTGCTGGCTTAGTTTCATGTAATTTAAAAACACAATTCATGGATAATATTATGTGAACTACAGTAACTCATTTATTCAAAATAAATTAATGAATAAGGATAGAGGTCGATCGATTACTAAAAATAACTACTCTTCCATAGGTGGTGTAATCATCGTAGAAGCGTTTTAAATGTGCAAAGGTTTATAATGGGTACAACCCAACAACGCTTCTAATCAATAATTACAACCCAATTATGAAGATTAATATAAGAAGAAATTTAAATAAAAGAGAATAAATGATGATGAATAAAATAATATCAAATAATTTTATTACAAAAATGTAAACATTACAAAATGAAGAAGAGAAGGACGCTTCGATGAGGGGATCCTTGCTTCAAGAGCTACCCTTATTACAATCATTGGAGAATTTGGGTGAAACAAATTATCCTCTGCCTCCATTATCCTAATTAACGTCCCAACCCCTCCAAATGAGAAAAAATCCAATTTATAGAGGGGAGGGGAGGAGAGGTTACAAGTGGTTTCAAGTGTGAATGTGGAAATTTGACCAAATATTTTATTCCAAATTGCGCCGCTCATTTTACCACCAAAACGCATGAATTGGCTGGACTTATAGAAGGATAAAATGTGAAAATATGGTTCCTATATATCCTCTCCAATGTTGGACTCATTCTAGGCCCAGATGAAGGAGTTATGGCCTAAATACAGAAGCTTCTCCATTCTGGCGTCTCCAGCCCACCTTTGCCTCTATGACCCAAATATACCACCCAAATACATTATTTTGATCTAGTGTCCTGAATAAAAGTTGTATAAAATTACGTTAGTAACACTTTTACAAGTGGTCAAGTTCAAATAATAAACATAAAAATATTTATCGTCGAAATACTTCAGTGCACTATAAAGGGTAAAACTGGAATTTTCACCAAATTTCATATTAATGATCAAATCCCAAATATTTTATAAATAAACATATTTGACACAATGTGAGGAGATTATTTCATTTAATATAAATAAAATATTCAACAAAATAGTTTTTTATCACCCATCATTTGTAATTGAAAATAAAATGGAATAACAATATAAGGAAACATGGACATAAATAAGGAAGGAATGAAAGTGATGATCCCTAACTTGGAAGTGTGACCCCAAAGGCTTGGGAGAGGCTTCTTAGAGATTGGGGAAACTTTTGAGGACTCAATGGAGTATTATCTAGAGGTTTTTGGAGCTCCATATGGTTTGAGTGAAGTGTAATGGGAGGTTGGGTGGGTTTATATAGGAAATGAGAGGAAATTCATTATTAATTAGGTTTTGGACACTATACATTAAACTAATAAAAACCACATAACACCCCATGGTTGTTTCTGATGGTTTCTACCAAAAGGGAGTGTTATATAATAATTTATAAGGTCATGGGCCGAAAATTATTAAAATATGAGGCTTGATTATGTGGTGGTGAGTCAGAATCTCAAGGAAATCATTTTAAAATGTCAAAATATTTGATAAGTCTTGGTTGGTCCACTAAGGCATTATAAAATTAATAAAACAATTATAAAATCACATTATATTAAATTTAAAACATATATTGGATGAATATACCTTTTATAGTATTTTATTACATCACTATTGGGTCATTCTGATGTCATAAAACACATTATATATTTATACTGTATTTAATTTTTACCCAAATAAACAATTGTCTTAGAAAATTATGAAAAATTAACCATTGGATAATTTCAACAACCTGATTCCAAAAATAATATTCATTTTATCTAAACAAATTTCTAAATATGTTAATTTTTACTTTTAAAATAGAAACCATCATTTATTGCAAATTAACAGGTTTTAACAAAAATGATTTTCCAATGTTAATAAAATTTACATATCACTCCATAAAAATTTTACGATTGTTTATATTTAAAAATTATGCAATAATAATATTTTATTAAAATATTATTTATTCCAAAAATTCATTAATTCATCAACATAGATTTCTTATTTGAATTTTAATATTAACTAAAAATATTATTTGTGCTTAAAAAATAGTTACAAAGTAACAATGAAACAATGAATGTATATTATTTATTCTATGTAAAAATTATTCACATAATCATAATTATATGTTCTTGTTACATATCTTTGTATTACACCAGCATATGCCCTAAGAGTGTGGGGTGCGATGATGGGGATTTCTCGGGGCCGTTCAGTGAGCACGGTTTGGGCCACGATGTTGATGAGCCTGAACTTCTACCGTAGGTGATTTAATTAAAGCATTAAATGTTGAACCATAGATTGGGATTGGTCCAGAGTGAAGCCTATTGACACTATCTCCTTCACATACCATGACTAATGGGGTTTATATGTTACAATTGTAATGGTAGAGTCCATCGACTCTTATTTCTAAATTATTTTTTTCAATTTTCATTCTATTTATGAAAAAATAATTTTAATTTTATAATTATTATTATTTCCAATGGTCATATTGATCATCTTCCAAAATTGATCAATGGTCATATAACGGTTGAAAAATTATAGTTACATTTCAATTTATACTTATCTATTTTTAATTTATAATGTAACCCCCTAGTTCCGGGTACCGCCCAGAGGTGCCCCCTACTCGGTTGGTCACATGGCCTCAAGAGAATTTCCCTAAATTCCAGAGGATTCTGACTAGAAATGAGGGCCTTGCGTGTGATTTTGGGGAAACTATTCCTTCATTGGTAGAGTAATGCAGCAAAAAGAAAGAGATAACAGTAGTGGGAGCAGTAATAATACCATACAACAATAAACAACATAAGAATAAAGGTAAATAGACAACTATATCATATATATATATATTAATATATCAATAATGATGAATGTCACAAGTATCTAGGAAATCATCCAAACAAGTCACAATGATGCAATAAAAAAATAAACCATTGTATAAAGGAATACAAGTAAAAAACTCGTCAACATTGAAAGCCTCATATTGCTACCATGCTCTCCAGATCTATAACAGTCAAGAACCTGATGTAGAAGGGAGCTTGACCTTATCTATACTGGAATCAATATAATCAGTTTGGGCCCAAAAGCATAACCCAAATAGGTTGTGAGACAAATCCCATTAGGAAACCACCCAATGATCTATGCCTAACAGTCAGTGAATTTATATTGCACAATAAACAAAAGAATCAATAAAAAAAGAAGTACTCAAAATTATACATTACTACATTTTCAATTACATTCATTTACATTTATTAATTATTCAACCAATCATTCACAAGAATCCCACTGGGAAGTTTCTCACAGCTTATCCCCTCGGGTTCGACCAATCAATCTCAAGTAACCCTCTATGTATGTTATCATATCCTAACCCCTCTGGCTCAACAAATACAAGGATATAACGACCTCCCCGGTATCTCACATGGTCTAACCCTTTTGGTCTCATGAAAACAAAGACACTATGAGGAATAAATCACCATCAATTCCCCATATATCATTTTAATGATAAACTATAGACACTCAGAGGAAGCACTCAATGTCAATTCCCCCTGTGGTCTCATAAATATAACTATAAACACTATGAGGGAGAACACAATGTCAATCCTCCCTATGTCTCACAGTGTGATAAATATAAAAAATACTTTGGGGAATCCCTCAACGTCAATTCCCCCTATGGTCTCACTACACCAGGTTCCCACAACCCTGTGTAAAGAAATCGTGCACAAAATATGTTTAGTAGACGAAGTAAACCTCAAGAACTACTTGGATAAATGGCAACAAATCATATCACAACATCAGATAAAATCACTCCATCCTGAACAACACTTGTAATGGAAAGAAAGCATCCTGACAAAAATTACTAGATCAAATTTCCAATACAAAAAAACATGGATAAATACATCCACAGTATGGAAAATAACATTATTTTCATCCAAGTTCCCTAACTCAAGAAATCAAAGCATAACAGAAATTCAGAGGGTTAAATTCCTTAAGCACGCAATACCCCAATCTAGGGTATTGGGAACTTTTTCACATAATATTGAAATACTAACTATGGAAAGGCACAAACCACCTACCTCGGTGTTGTACGATATACTCCGGCGTCATCCCTTGAATCGACCAATAACATGGTAGATCTATAAAAACGTCAAAAACACTCAACCAAGGATATCATACAAAAGAGGAGAAATCAAGGAACAAGGTTCTATTAGAAGGAAGAACTCACCATGGAAATTCTAACACAGTTAAAGGTGGTTGATTTGGAGAATGGTTGGTCGATTAGAGGATCATAGATGAATCGTGCCCTACTATCACTCCTAGATGTGATGAGTTGCGAATAAGGTGTTTCTTCCAATTTACATGTCCGAAGTCC
Source organism: Viscum album (assembly GCA_963277665.1). NCBI lineage: Eukaryota > Viridiplantae > Streptophyta > Magnoliopsida > Santalales > Viscaceae > Viscum > Viscum album. Next base: position 1,225,868,942 of record OY728166.1, on the reverse strand, counting down.
GATTTAACAATTAAAAAGGAAATTACATAACATGTCTTTTTAAAGTACACATCGTGTATATGCCTTTACCAGGACCCGCATTAGGCGGTCTCCAAATAACCCCACATGGCCATGTACTCGGCCGTTACATGGCCAGTAGACAGTCACCCGCGGCAACCAGGTCCATGACGTGTACTCATAAGTACATGGATTATACTCATTAAATTTCAAGATTCTCCTCTTTTTATAAAAAACACTTGAAAAGAAAAACCCATACCTGAAGAAAAATTCTGGGTTCTTACAAACACCCCCCATATAGAAATTTGTCCCTGAATTTCCATAGCAAGGTGGCGTAGAAGAAGAATCCTCAAACTTCTCTGGCCACTATGATCGTACATCTACCTCCCTCTCCCAAGTCTCATCCAGTACTTGCCAGTTCTACCATAGCACTCATACCAGAGGAACAGACTGACCATAGAGAACATTTACACAACGATCAACAATCCATATAATATGCTCCTCGAACGATGCATCCACCTCTAGATCAACCTCCTAGGATTGAAAAACATGAGATCGGTTTGAGAAGTAACATCGTAGATGAGAAACATGGAAGACATCATGCATATCCCAGTACCTATGAGGTAACTGCTACTGATAGGAAACTGGCCCGACTCTCTCCAAAACCTCAAACAACCCAACATATCTTGGAGAAATCTTTCCCTATATTATAATCCTCTTATGTCCTAACCTCTGTGTGACACATCGAAAAACCAGATCTCTGACCTCAAACTCCAGAGTTCATCACTGTCAATCAGAATAATACTTCTGTCATGATTGTGCAGTGGCCATCCTCTTTTGAATCCACTCCACCTACTTGTGGTCTCCTGAACAAGATGAGGTCCCTACAGATTTGCCTCTCCTACTACCAGCAAACATTAAGATGATCGGAATGGCCTACTATGAAAATCCTCATAAGGTTCCATCTGAATAGTTTCTTGAAAAATATTATTATAGGGAAACTCCAAAAAAGGTATGTGCTTCTCCTAAGAACATCCAAAATGTAGGACGCATGCTCGAAGCATGTCCTCCAGCACTAGAATCGTATGCTCAGACTCTCCATCTGTCTGGGGACAGTAAGTTGTACATAGAAGTACCGTGTACCCAACACTCTCTGTAGTCCCTGGAAGTCCAAAGAAGTAAAATAGGCATCCCTGTCTAAAACTATAGAGTGTGGAACCCCATGTAAATGTAAAATCTCTCAGATGTACAACCTTCCTAGCTCATCAACCCTGATGGTATCCTTGACCAGCAGGAAGTGAGAAACCTTTGTGAGTATGTCAATGACAACCCATATAGTATCATTCCCTCGAGGAGACCTCAACAAACCTATCTTGAATTCCATAATGACATCATTCCACTTTCACTTAGGAATGGGTAACTACTTCAAAATTCCTACTGGTCGCTGATGCTCTGCCTTCACCTGCTGACCGGTGAAAAAACTTAGGACAAAACCAACAACATCTCTCTTCGTACCTGGACAACAATACTAATATTGCTGATATCGATACATCTTGGTGACGCTAGATGAACTTCCTAAACCGAGGAATTAAAATACCACATTAGCTCCTCGCATATGTATATTGAGACCGATATGCATCCATGAAAGGGAAAGATATCATCCTAACCTACTGTCCATCAAGGAATAGGGTCCTCTCTTGAAACACTCTCTCATAGGACCAGGCCTTCATAATCTGATAGCTTCCACATTTGCACTCGATCAAGAATATTAGAGGTAACAACTACAAAGGAAAGAAACTTATGCCCTTATTTGTTGTGCACCTCCAAATGCATCTCAGATTATAGAGACATAAGCCACCACTCACTATTGGCCTTCTGAACTGCATGTATCTGTGTCCTCCTACTTAACGCATCATCCACTATGTTGCCTTTCCAAGGCGTATAGGCAAGCTCAAAAGCAAAGAAAGGAAGGTATTCAACCCACCTTCACTATATCATATTCATATCTTACTTAGTGAATATATACTTGAGTATTTTTTGGTAAGTGATAACAACAAAATTCTCCCCCAATAGATAATGTATCTAATAGTGTAAGGCATGGAAAACTACAACCTACTCAAGATAATGCGTTGGGTAATTCCACTCATGTGGCCTCAACTACTGAGGCCCAAACACAATTAATCCTTCTCCCTACATATTCATTGCTCCCAGCCTGATACCTGATGCATCACAGTAAACAATATAGCTCTTGCTTGGATCTGAAAAAACTAGTATCGGTGCTGAAGTCAACCTCCCTTTCAGCTCCTAAAAGGCTGACTCACAATAATCTAACCATAAGTACTTCTCACCCTTCTTAGTCAGGCCCGTTATTGGAACATCTAAGCATGAAATTTTCTATATGAAACATTTGTAGTATCCATCCTTCCCTAGAAAAATTCTCACCTCAAATATGTTCTTCGGATGATCCAAGGAAACTACTACTCTCACTTTATCGGGGTCTAATAATACTCTTGTCTCTAATATAACATGACCCAAGAAGGAATCTGGTCCATCCAAAATTGGAATATTGAGAGGTTAACATATAACAGATGCTCTCTCAGTGTACTCAAAACGATCTCAAGATGTGTGGTATGGTTGTGTCGAGTGTGAGAGTACACCAAGATAACATCCATGAAGATAACCCTAAAATAATCAAAGTATGGATATAACAATCAGTTCATCTATTCCAGGAAAACTGCAGGTGCGTTCATGAGACCGAACGTCATAACCACATACTCCTATAGACCATACCTTCTCCAAAAGACAATAAGAGTTATATCGGATGTTCTAACATGCAACAGATGATAACTGGTTCTCATGTCAATATTCGAGAACACCCAGGATCCTAAAACCTAATCAAAGAGATCATCAATCCTTGGAAAGGGATATCAGTTCATGACCGGTAACTAGTTCAACTTCTGATAATCCACACAAAGTATGTGGAAACAGTTAGACTTATTTGCAAAAAGGATAGGGGAACCCGAAGGAGAAGTATTGGGTCAGATGAAACCTTTGCCCGCAACTCCTCCAACTACTTATTGAGCTCTTGTAACTCTGGTATAGCCATCTTATAAGGAGTAATGGACACTAGTGCCTCCCCTGGCCCAAGCTTAATAGAAAAATCCACCTCTTGATCTAGAGGCAAACCAGAAAATTCCTCTGGAAAGACATACCTAAAATGATCGATCACTGGAGAAAACTCCATCTGTGAAGTCCCTTGGTCATCAAGATACAAACTAGAAATCGGGGTTGTACATCCTTCCAACCCTTGATGTGCGGGTCCTAATCTACTTGCCTAAACATCCCATTCACCCTTATGTAAGAACAAACTACACTCTAGTGATTTGAAACTCACTCTATAGCGATAACAGTCGACAAAAGCCTAAAAGAGAACTAACTAGTCCATTATGAGAATGACATCAAAATGAATCATCTCTAGGACATAGAGGTCCCATAAAAAGTGACAACCGCCAACCTCAAGAGGGAGCATTTTCCACTGATGTACACTATCCGTTCAATTCCAAAACAGAGTGTCTAGAATCAAGATATCTATATAAGTGAAGATACAGAGCCCAAGGATCTCGACAACAACAACAAATATGAAACCATGGGAACTCCATGTATGGAAAAGTGCATAACCTAAATTGAGGAAACTAGAATCATACCTCAAACTGTAGAGGGTCTGAGATCCTTCTTCTACTAGGTCTACTCCACTGAAAATGCATGGCCTATTCCATGGACCTGTGACCTTGCATGACCACCCTGTTATAGCTGAATGCTTTCCGACTAGCTACCACGATCGTGACCTCCACCTTGGCCTAAATATCCAGAAGAACTACAGTTCCTAGATTGATGAGAAACAGGTGGTGTTTATCCTGAACACGGAGTCATAGAAGAACCCCTGTCACTAGTTGCTGGTGAGAAAAATGAAAAGAAGTGTTAAAGATGACTCATCTTGCTGTAATATTGGCACTCAACTGGGTCTCTCAGACACTGTGGCCTTGTATTCCCGCTCTTCCCACACTGGTAGCATACCTCCTAGCTACCTAAAGGTGTATCTCGCCTACTCAGATCCCCACGTGTACTCCCTACGGTGCTTCCTACTATCAGTTATAGAAGCACCAACATTGGATGCTGAACCACCCAATCCCACAGCTCTAGAATCCCTTAGGTTATGCTTAGTGATCAACGCTTGGTTGACAAAAGAATTAATGGAAGTCAACCTGAAGATGGTCACCTAAGATTGGATGTCATTCCTGAGACCATCCTAAAACATCCTCGTAAGGAATAACTCATCACCCCTAGAATGGGTGTGAAGCGCTGCAACTCTGTGAAGCGATAAGAAGACTTCATGACTGAAAGAGTATCTTGCCCCAGACTCATGATCTCTCAGGCTCGATCGGCCCTCAAAGTCTCTGGGAAGAAGTAATCATAGAAGGTACACTGAATCTCATCCCAAGATATAACCTACTGGTGTCCTGCCTATGAGATCACATCCCACCATCTCTTGGCGGAATCCCAAAGAATATAAGTAGTGAGATTCACCCTCCTCTTTGGAGTCCTCTCCTAACGTTCGAATATAGATAGCATGGCTTCTAACCATGACTAAGAAGACTGAGGTCCTCCATCCCCTGAGGAAGTGGGTGGATGCTGCTATTGAAAGACCCGCATTAACTTTTCCATAGAGTGGGCATGATACGGTGCTCCCTAGAAGGTCTTCATTATCCTCATAAGGCCATATCAGAACTATAAATCAGAACCTATATCTGGAATGATGGCTGGTGCCAAGACAGGCATGATTGGAGGGTCTGACGGCAATTCCTGATTTACCATGTCTGGTGTCTGGCCACTGCCCTAAATCTGCTGTACAACAGGAGGACATCTCAGTGGCATGACTCTACAAGGTCAAGCTCAAACCTTAGTTAAATATTATCATGTACCAAAATGAAGAAGTGAAATAAAAGAACATGACAAGGAAATCATTCAATTTCTTTCAAAACAGGGATACACAACATGTATGTCCCCTACATGGCGTGTTCCTTTAATCCTTCACACGGGGGTATACTTATTCCATTCTTGGTCATGTAACACCCCATACACATGGTGTGTTCTCCCAAGACACGACATGTACTTGAACCATTTTCCCCTACCCGAGTTCTCCTACAGAACTGACCCACATGGTTCTCCTAGAATGAGACTACACTGCACGTTTGTTCTAGACACGGCGTGTACATGAAGGATTTCACTGACCCGTGTTGTTAGTCACACGACTAGATACACAGTTCGTAAAAAATAGTGTGTACGCTAGAAACACAGTGTGTTCCTCCAAGTATTTCTCAACCCCATTTCTCGGCCCACACAGCTAGTGACACAATTAGAGACTACATGGTGTGTACATATAGTACACAACATGTACTAAAGAAAAATAGTTCCTTCTAGAACATTAGGATACATGTCATGTATTCAGAAATACACACAATGTATTCTGGGTATTTTCCAGACACTAAGCCTCATAAACTACTCTGGAACCCATAAAAACACTAAAACCAACATTGAAGTACCAAATTCTGATCATTGAGGGGCTATACTCCACACATATCAAATTTTGGCATCTTATACATGTCATATACAAGCATAACAGTGCAATGATTCACCAAATTCCGATCCATGATGGCCCATAACACCTCAGGGACCAAATTTTGGAGTTCATACAAATGAAACTTTACAAAACTGAAAACCCTATCAAATGTCTAGAATTATATCAAGGCATATATCACAAAAACATTCATATCTAGAAAAAACTCTATCACAACAACCTGCAATCAGTAATTGACTCTAAATGGCATGGAAAGAATGCATGAAATGTGATCTCTAGAAAGTGCCTATATGATGCATGATATGGAATACCCTCTTCTCATTGGGTTTCAATAGAAATATAACCTCAATATTATCAACGTTAACAACACAAAACATGATATGCTGGTCACATGTCCTCAAGCGCATTTCCCAAAATTCCAGAGGCTTTCGACTATCAACCATGACCTTTGGTGTGATAGTGGGGAAGCTATGCCCTCATTGACAGAGTAATGCAGTGGAATGAAACAGATAATAGAAGAGGAAGCAGTAATTGTACAATAAAATAGTAAACAATGAAAGAAAAAAGGTAAATAAAAAACTGTCGCCTATATATATATATATCAATAATGATGCATGTCACAAGTATCTAGGAAAGAATCCAAAAAATTCACAATGCTAGAATAGTTTACTAAACCAATGTACAATGGAAAACAAGTAAACAAATCCTCAGCATCACAATACTCATCTTGGTACCATGCTCTCCAACTCCTCAAAAATCAAGTACCTAAAGTAGATGGGCACTTTACATTATCTATAACTGCAACAATATAATCTATTTGGGCTAAGAAGCATGACACAAAAAGGGTTTGAGATGAATCCTGGTAGGCAGCCACCCAAAGATCTGGGCCTAACAGTCAGTAAATTTATATGGAAGATAATAAGTAAAATGAAGCAATAAAAAAGTAAGTACTCAAATGTAAATAGTCCTATAGTTTGAATTACATTCATTTACATTTATTAATTATTCATAAAAACATTCACAAGCAACCCTATGGGATGTTTCCAATAGCCTATCTTATCTGGTTCAACCAATAAATCTCAAGTAACCCTTTGAGTATGTTCTCATAGCCTAACCCCTCTGGTTCAACTAATAAAAGGATATAATGACCTCCTGGTTAGCTCACACTGTCTAACCCCTTCGGTCTCATGGAAACAAAGGCTATATGAGGAATAACTCATTGTCAATTCCTCATATAGCCTTTTAATGGTAAACTAAAGATACGATGAGGGATCACTCAACGTAAATCCCCCATGTGGTCTCGTAATGGTAATTGTAGAAACTATGAGGGAGTACTCAACGTCAATCCCCACAATGGTCTCATAGTGTGATAAATATAATAGACACTATAGGGAAGCCCTCAATGTCAATTCCCTATATGGACTCACTACACTTGGTTCCCACAACCATGTGAAAAGAAATCATGAAGAAACGATGTTCATAAGCCAAAGTAAACCTCAAGAACTACATGCATAAATGTATACAAAGCATATCGAAACATCAAATAAAATCACAGCATCCTAAAAACACGTGGCATGAAAATCAAGCATCATAATAGAAAAAACTAGACCAGACGGTCAATACCAAAAAAACATGGAAAAATGCATCCATAACATGGAAAATAACCCTATTCGCAAATAAGAACCCTAACTCACGCAATCAAAGCATAGACGACACTAATAAGGTTAAATTCCGTAAGAACACAATACCCCAATTTAGGGTGTTGGGCACTTTTTTACATAATATTCAACGAATAAATATGGAAAGGCACAAACCACATACCATGGTGTTGTATGATCGATATACTATGATTTAGGCCCTTGAATTGACCTAGAATGAAGTAGATATACAAAAACGTCAAAAATTCTCAACCAATAATATCTCACGAAAGAGGAGAAATCAAAGAACAAGCCTCTAGAAGAAGGAAGGACTCACCGTGGCGATTCTAATGTAATCGATAGCGGATGATTTGGAGAACACATGGTCGATCAAGGGATTAGAGAAGAATCGTGCCCTATGGTCGATCCAGGATGAGGCGAGTCGAGAAGAAGACATTTTTTCCAATTAGACGTGGCACCGATCTGATTTAACAATTAAAAATAAAAGTACACGACATGTATTTTAAATTTAAATGGCATGTATATGCCATTTCCAGGCCCTGTTTTAGGTGGTCTCTAGGTCACCCCACATGGCCATGTACTCGGCCGTTACACGGCCAATACCCGGTCAGCTTCATCAACTGAGTATATAGTGTGTACTCATAAGTAAACAATACGTACTCCATAAATTTCCAGATTCTCCTCTTTTTGTCAAAAACACCAGAAAAGAAAAACAAATACCTGAAAAAAAATTCCGTATTCTTACAAATGAGACATAGTAAAATATTAATTTTTAGGAAAAAAATATTATTCAAAAGCTTGGGTCATTACATTATTCCCCCTTAAGAAATTTATCCCTCAAAAATTATTTTCACAAACTATTGGAAAAACATGTGAGGGAAAATATCCTTTATTATTTCAATAAGGACTTCAGTCTTTCTTTTTGGAATTTCCTTAAAGGATAAAGGGTTCATGAATCATGACGCTACCTAATGTTTTTTCTCAAAATCATATAATTCCTTTACCCAAAAACTCCTCATCTATCATAGATCATATCGATGGAAGCATCAATAAGTCATAAAAAGGTATTTTTTATATATAATTCCAAGACATCATCATGAACTATTTTTAATATTTTAATAATAATAAAAAATATATTTTCAATCATCTTGAGAAATATTTCTATAAAAAGTCTTACTACTTCATCTTCAAAATTTTCATAATAGGGTTTTGGTAAATCAGTTTTTGTATTTCCCCAATGAAAGAATTCTATAATTGGATACATATAGGCTGCTCAGAGGTTTCCCTCATCTACAACATCTAGATAATTATTTTGTGCATCATAATTTGAGAATAAAGAGAATAATCTGAAAAGACCCTGATGGTACTTCCCACGCTTATCATGGTAAGAATGTTGAGAGAACAAGATTCTCCCATAGGTGGTACATTATCCTTGAAAGAATCTTTCAATAATAAATGTATTGGATGCCTCCTAAAGTGGTTTTTATGTAACTTATATATTTTAAAATGTTTCCAATTCATCGAAGCATGACTTCAGGATAATCTCTCCAAGCAGTTCTTAAGGAAGAGATAGGATAGTTGTTTGTTATCTTCCACCTTTTATATTAACTATGAAAAAAATACAATTAGGTGGATTGGATACATAGTTAATGAGAATTTAAAAGGAAATATTTTACGTAGAAGGATTAACTTGTATATGAATAGTATATCCTAACTTGTGAGACCCTAATTTTTAATCTAGTTTATCCATGATCTTTATCATAAAATATAATCTTATGGGTATTTTATTTGGTTCCCTTAATAATTGTTTGTACTAAGTATATGAATTTACTAAATAATATCCCCCAGCAGTGTTGAACGAAGAGTGCAGTAAGGACCATTGCCATGCACCAGTTCCCGTTCGAGTCTAGCTCAAAGCGGTGTTTTCAGGTTTTACCACTATATACATCTGTGCTAGAGACACCTCAACGTGTTCCTATCTAGATAGGGATGAATTTTCATGATAAACCACTTACTCTATACTCACCAAAATTTAGCGATGTTTTTCTTATACTTTATCTTTTCCCTGAGGCTTTCACTAGGGTTTTTTAATCCTAATCCCAAAAATAACTAAGCCAATCATCTAACACCAAATATAAAAACCTTTATCTTATTTACACACTTAAACATGATATATTGCATACAATTTCACTTAATACAACCCTGAGGATCAATATTTATAGTGTCTTGGTAAATTAAGAACATTTCATAAAACATAAAACATAAAATACTACATCTTTATTGAAAACTTATTTTACATGACCACAACATTCCTTCGTACTTAGTATTAGATAGGATAACCTGTTGACATACATAAGTAAAGGGTGAGTTATAAATCCCAGTACGGGAGTAAACAAGGCATAACATGAAGAATAAAATACATGTTAGGAAATAGGCATATCAAGGGAGAATAAGAGAAACATGAACATAAAGGCATGATATAACATGATTATCATAACATAGAAATGTGGCCACAACATTAAACAAGATATTAGAATGATCCAAGGCTCATTGAACATGGTGCTTGACTGCACCCTCATTGAACTTGAATTATCATGAGTAAACCTTCATTGTACTTGACGTGTCATGACACTAATCTTTACCCAATGCATTGGAGCACTATTAGGGAACACCCTTCTTAATCATTTCATTTCATGCATAAGTGTGCCACATAGATCATACAACATGGATACATTAAACATCATAATTTATTACACAAATAAGAGACGTGGAATAAAAAATATAAGTACTCAATAAACAATTAAATGTTCATAAAGGTGAATACCATTGATAGAGAAATTGGTATGGTATTCACTTACATGATGATTTTGGCATGCGAAATTTTGGTGCCACTTCAGATAGATAACGACGTCAAATAGAAATCATAAAATGGGTTGATGAGAGAGAAAGGGTTCTATCCTAATTTATAAATTAAATTAACAATAACGGGGTCATGGAACATAATATCCCAACATATTTAATTGAATTTAGATGCATAATATAAAATAATTTATTTAATGTAAATGAGGGGAGAAAAATCTCTTACTGAATTTCGGCATGGTAACAAGTGTACATGGGAGACATTAATGAGAGAGAAATGGCTCCTTCATCATTTAAAAATAATGAGGTAAGTATAGGGGAGGTGAAAAATTATACCCGAACATTTTTAATTGAAAATAAAATAGAATAACAATATAAGGAAACTTGGACATAAATAAGGAAGGAAGGAAAGTGAGGATCTCTTACATGGAAGTGTGACCCCAAAGGCTTTGGAGAGGCTTTTTAGGATATTGGGGGATCCTTTGGAGGACTATAGGGAGTTTGGGAAAGAGGTTGGTCGATCTACAAATGGTTTGAGTGAAGAGGAATGGGAGTTTGGGTGGGTTTATATAGGAAATGAGAGAGAATTCATTATTATTTAGGTTTTAGACACTACATTTTATACTAATCAAAACCACATACCATCCCATGGTCTTTTCCCATGATTTCATATAATTGGGATTGGTATACAATAATTTATAAGGACATGGTCCGAACATATTAAAATATCTATCTTGATTATGTGGAAGTGAGTAACACTCTCAAAGAAATCATTTTAAAATTTTCAAATATCTTATATGTCTTAGAGGTCCCACTAAGGCATTATAAACTTAATCAAACAAATATAAAATCAAATTATTTTAAAGGTATAATTTATATTGTAAGAATATTTCTTTTATACTATTTTATTACTTCACTATTGGGTCATTATTATGTCATGAAAAACAATATAAATTTAAACGGTATTTAATTTTTACCCAAAAATTCGATTATCTCAAAAAATTATGAAAAATTAACTGTTAGATAATTTAATTGTCCTGATTACAAAAATAATATTCATTTTATCTAAAAAAATCTCTAATTATTTGAATTTTTACTTTTAAAATAAAAACTGTAATTTATTGCAGATTAATGGGTTTTGACAAAAACAGTTTCCAAACCTTAATAAAAATTACATTTCACTTCATAAAAATTTTATGATTATTTATATTTAAAACTTATATAATAATAATATTTTATAAAAATATTATTTATTCCAAAAAATTAATTAATTAATTAAAGAATATTTCTTAATAGAATTTGAATATTAACTAAAAATACTATTTCTTCTTTTAAAATCCAATTACAAAGTAACAATAATAAAATGAATGCATATTCTTTATTTTATACCAAAATAATGCACATCATCATAATTCTAGGGTATTTTTACATATTCATTTATTATTCCAATGTATGCCCTAAGAGTGTGGCGTGTGATGGTGGGGCTTTCTTGGGGCCGTTCGGTGAACATGGTTAGGGTTGTGATGTAAATGAGCCTAAACTTATCTGGTAGGTGATTTCATTCAGGCTTTACATGTTGAAGATCAGATTGGTATTGGTCTAGAGCGAAGCTTAATAACACTATCTCTTTCTTGAGCTCTAAAAAATGGTCTTCATATGGAACAATTCTATAGGTAGTGGCCATCAAATCTTCTTTCTAAATTAATTTTCCCCATCGTCATTTAGATTTTTAAAAATAATTATAACATAAAAATTATTACTGTTTCCAACGATCATATTAATATTCAGTCATAATTGACTAATAGTCATATAACAGTCAAAAAATGATAGTTACATTTAAATTTATACTTATATAGTTATAATTAATGAGAAATATTAAAACAAACATTTTTAGGAAAAAAATATTATCCAAAATTTGGGTTGTTACAATTATAGTGGATAAACCACACCATTTTGCTAAAATAATCAACCTGAGCATGAACTGTGGATACTAGTCCATATGAAGAATGTCATCGTAATGCCGTAGCACTACTAATAATAGATCCCAACCAAAACCCTTACCTTTGAAAGTTTTTTCATGATGTTGATACTAGTGTGTGATCATCGAGTCTCTTATAGTAGGTCTCTATAAGCGTAAGTGTCAATTCAAAAGTTTAACCATAATTTGTAAGTATCAACCAAGAAAAGTGGCATGATAGAAATTGTTAACACAAAATTTTATCTAATATAGATAAAGTAGAATGATATAGATCATACATTGAACCTTTCCTAGAGTCATAAGGTCACAAGCCTTGACATATTAAAACATCCGCTTACCTTTTCCTCTATCTCCCTGAGTTTGGTATGGAACACTTGGGGGTGGGGGAAGTAACACATCAAAATGTTGGCAACCTCATACTGCTTCCCCAGCTTCCATGCCATCTCTTCCTCCTGATGGATCTCTCTTCTCCTTCCACTACCACTTCCATGGAGGTTCACCAACTACCTCCCTGACTGCTTCTTGAATGGTGGAACAATATCATGCGAGATGTCCCACCATAACAAGAATAGTCACCCTTTCAGGGACCTAAGGTTACCTTGGGGCCTTTGAAAAAACCTCATGTTCTGCGGATTACGTTGCACACCTATTATAGATAGGTCCTGCCAACCTTACATCATGGTTGTTCACTACCTCAAAATCCTATAGTATGCCCTCGAACCTTGCATATCATTATCCAATGACAAAATATCCACGCACGAGTCATTATAGAAAGCTACATCCACCTGAATCACTAGAGGTGGGTCTATGAAATGATCAATAAGAAAAAGCACCACTTGATGACCATCCTGAAGAAAAAATACTCTGTGACTGGAACCCCTCAGGGAATCCTCGTCAAACATCTGGATGAACATCCGATCCTTCTATGGAAACCTCACTGGCTAGTGTCATGAACACATATTGTAAGAAAACAAGATGTATCATGGTCAAAAGAGTATACCTGGTGAGATGACTCATGTTGGACATGGAAAGCACAACTCATTCCTATATGATTCATGTACCTTTATTTTTCACTACAACCCCTATTTTCATGTACCGATTTGAAAATTATGTTTCTAGATCCATGGTGTATGGATACGTTAGCCTCCGTACCAACACTAGATTCCCTGGCCTGAAGGCTGAACTCAAAGCACATTACACTGTTTTCTGAAACCAAGCTCAGAGATTCCTGATCCTAAAATAGAACCGACCCCATCTGATACCACTCTGTCACAACCATTCCTAGAGGGGCCCATGCTGTGACTACCCCAATCCCGCCTCCAATAGGATAAGGGATGGTAGCTAGCACTGAGTAGGCATATACCACAAATAGGAGGCATTTTCCGAAGTACCCGTACACATGCACACATATCCAAGCCCAAAATGATGAAATGTTAAAACACTAAGTAGACAAGCATGCATACCACTAAGATACCAACAATAGAGTATGATAGTAGGAAAATGGAAAGTGCATTAAAGTACAATTGGACCAGAATACAACCCCACCAAAATAAAGAGTCTACAAAATTGAATGTACATGTTCATGAAACTCATCTACAGAAAACCCAACCTAAAGGGAAAGGTACTAGTCAGCTATCCGAAGTCGTAAGAGAACACCTTGACTGTCTGGTCTCTCTAAGAACCACACGGACCTGGTCCACCTAGGACTCCGTCAAAGTGTCAATACTATGTATAAGACCCGATACGTGTGGGGAAAGCCCATGCATGGGTGAGTAAAACAACACATTATAGGACACACAGATAAAACAAGAAATACCATAGAGGAAACACCAAGAATAAGATACCACATAGAAATACCACAAAGGGAAAACACCACTAAGAAGATATAATCATCTTAACACAGGTAAATGTATATAGAACATATAATAATAATATCTAGGTATACTTATAAATGATTCCAAGCCTCAAATTATAATCCACTTCCAGCTAGACAGTTCCACTCATTGAACGCTATACCCGGGAGATCTCACTACTCAAGCTGTCTCATAGAAGCATGTAGAATTGGTCTACTAAAAGTAACTACAAAGAAACATGGCCTTGATAAGATACTTAGTTTCCATGAGACATTTATTCTCATTAAGACACAAAGTCTTAATAAATCATAACCAACATAAACAACAGATAATTTCCCAAAGAACTATTGTCAGGTCTAGTCACGTTGAATGGAAGGAATTTGTTCTCGATACATAGATAGGGGATCAACCACTCCCAAATATCACTAGAGGGACTCTTAGACTTACCAGAAACATCATCCTAGATAGTAGATTGGTTCCTATGTAAATATTGGTCACACCATCTCCACGAACCCTATCTAAGGTAAGATGAAAATAAGTGAGGACCTACTGGGTATCTCGGTATTATACATGCTCCAACCCATTGAGTCCACTGTTGAAGTTAGGATAAGAAATCTCAATTTAGAGAATAGTTTATTCTCTATGATTGGAACGAGATCCTACATTGAACCCTTATAGTAAAAGACCAAGGGTACGATGTCAACCTATGTTGTCATCCCTATGATAGGGACATCATTCTGAATTGAACCCTCATAGGAATAGAAAAATAGAACTCAACCAACCTCTAATTTTCCAACTAAGAACCCACCAAGTTATTTCAAAATTACACCCTATTGAAAGGATGAAATGCTGGAGATGGCTCATCAAATGGATGTTGCGTTTAAAGGATATGATTGTTTTACTAAAAAAGGGTTCGACCCAGCCGGACTCATTTCAGCCATTCTAACCTGGTTCAACCCAGTCTGCTGGGCCGCTGGAGCGGCTCTGCCACATTGATCTAGCCCATGAATGCTGGAAGGTCTTCATGCTACACATGGTCCACTAGACTGCACACCTCCTTGTCAATATAGCGCTGCACTGCTCAATGTAGCAACGCCACATTAAATGTAGACAACCACCGCATCCGCCAACTCTGCTGCCCCAGCCACCATGGGCTCCTCCAACTATAGTTGAGTTGTGGTTCATGAGGATAACACTACCAAAGTGTGTCTTCGGCATGTGCTTCCTCCCATATATGGTCTTCGCTGGCCCATGCATGCTGGTGTCCCCTTCCACAAGCCACCATTTCTCCTCAAGTGCTCCGTTTTTTGAAATAGAGGCACGTTTGTGATCCTTAGGTCACATTCTTTATCGTCTTTGGTTCAGATCAATGTAATAATTCATCTCTATGAAAACACACTCGAATGAAGATATATCTCGACTCGCTTTGATCCATCCATCTCCATCGTCGTCACATATATGGAAGGTAGTCCCGACATTTGATCCTCGATTTCGTATCATTGTGCGATGAAATAGAGGCATGAAGATCATCTATTCAGAATCCATGAAAAAAACAAAGAACTAGAAGAATGAGAAGCACATTGAGGAATAAAAAACATGGAACAACCCATTGATCAAACCTTGGATGTTGTTCATTCCGACTTTGGTCTATTTCATAATAATGATCACAAAATCTTATCAATTCCTTAATCCAAACAACCCCAAGGATAACCAGCAATTACTCCCACCCTGCAAGAATGAGTGATCAACAGGTCAACCTGTTCATTGTTTGATCCACATTATTCCTTGATTTTCAAGAACATGGAAGAGAACAATCAAAACCAAAACATCCTCCTTGATTCGGTTCGATTGCAAATGAAGAATGATTATCACAACATTGTCGAAGTGAAGATCCTTCAAATATGAGGTTTTTTGTTCTTGATTATACAATATATTGTTGTTCATTGGAGAGAGCACCATATTCTTACCTGAAAATATATCTAGGGTTATGTTGTAACCCTATATTTATAACAATAGGCAATATTAGTATAAAAACAACATTGTGTCAAAAATAATTTTTATTAAATTATTTTAATGACATTTATGTACAAAAACTATCTTTCAAAGTAAGCCCTCATCGGACAATGTTAGGTTTTGCCTATGGAAAAAAACCCCTAATGATATCAATGATGGAATCATATTTCCTATCTGAGTTACCATTTATGTGTTTTTAGGATTTTAAAATAAAATATTATTGTTTAATTATTTTATTTATGGTTATGTCCCTAGTGTATTTTTCTATAGATTCCCCACAAAGACCAAGTTTAGGTCGTGTATAGGGTAAAACCACTATTCTGAGTCCAACAGTTCCCTAACATTTTTGATCTAGGAAACCATGAAAAAGTTATATCATTTTTTAATAAAATTAATGCACACATTCAATTAAAAACGTATCATTTTCAGTGAATTTTTTAGGGAACAATGAGTCTCGGAATCGCATACGGTCTCAGAACCTGGTCTGGGAATTTTCAAAAATATTTTTTTTAAAAAAAATTGCAAAAATATAAGTCATGACAAAATCATTATTGATAGGTTCTCTTTGTTTGGAGAGATATTTATTTAGAGAATATCATTGTGCATCTCTACTATCCTCTTCTTAGAGAATGGTAAATTTATTTTATACATATAGTGTTAGAAAATCTATAATTACAGATATAACCTTTAATTAATTAATTATCCTATGTAAAATCCAAGATATATTGTAATAATAATAGAATTATTATATTTTTATGACATGTGATAACTCATAAATCATTATCTATACATTATTAATTAAATAACTCAATATTTATTTAATTAATTTAAAAAAAAATTCCATTTCCATCAAACCCTTATCCTGGCCTACCAATCATCATTAGCATTTATCGAACCTTGAAAAATTAATATTTGTTAAAATAAATAAATATATTTATATTATTTATATAATAAATAAAAAAATAAAATATTCACTGAATGGTGAATAAATATTTACTTTAATATTCACATTTGTAAATAATTTTTTATTTAATAAATAAATAATTATTTTTTACTTTTTGATTAATAAAATAGATATAAATAAATATTATATATATATATATATATATATTATTTTTTATTAATAATATCTATTTGATATTATTCTCACATATATTCAAACATTAATAAATGGTAATTGAATATATGGGATTAATTTGACTTGATTAAAATTTTTCTTCATTTTAGAGATTAATATTAACTTAAATATTAAATTCAAATTCAATGTAACTGATATTCTGGTAAGAATTAGCATATGACCATCTTGGTGTATTTATTAGTAGGATTATGAAGTCTTCATAATATCAAATATTAGCATATTGAAACATGTCAAAGTGCACATATAAAAAGAAGAAAATATCAAAATAACAATTACCTCAAACAAAAACTTATTTTTTAATATAATACATATTTCTCGATATCTCATCAATTAGGTTTCATACTTAATTCATCAAAATATATTATTGATATATTTTTTTTGATTCCCATAAATAATATTATCGATGAACCACCATGGAAATTGATTTTGTTAGATAGTTATATTCCAATCAATGGGATTGATATATCTTCTTATAGCCATGGAATGGAAAAAATACTTTTTTAGATTATTTAATTAATTCCACATCACTTATTATACACCCAACAATTCCTACCACACTATGAGACCATATAGTTATATTTTTGATCAATTCAATAAAGTGCATGATTCATGATACACATTAATAATAATATTTAGTATAAGGTCTAATGAAAACATACATAGATATTAATATACAAAAAAATATAACATGTGAAAAATAACTGCTAGTTCTACCCTCATAACATCCTCTATAGGATATTAACATGTGAGAATTTTCATGAGTAAAATCTTCATCTTCCATCAAGCATCTGACATATGATAGTCAAAAAATCAACTATAACATATTAGATATATATGTCATCTAGTCTATAAGGAACATTTTTTAGAATTATTTCATATAACTTCCAGGTTTTCCTTATAGTAGGGATATATTATAACCATTTAATGTGAAAAATCTTATGTCCTCTGTAATACCTCATGATGTCATAATATATTCCCAAAAATAAATATTGTGTTCAAGAACATTCTCCACATACAAGACTGAGCCAAAAAATTGAAGAATGTTATGTAACACATAGAATGTATCCACTAAATTTGTGGGTAAATATAAAGGAAAATGAACTATAAAATATATTTAAAAATTAGAATAAATTTCTTGTTAATGTTAATACATTGATAAAATTCAATTATTATAACTAGAAAAAAAATCATTTTATGAGAAAAATTTTATTTTACTAAAAATTTCATATTCATGAACTATGATGTTTATTATATTATTGTTAAATATTTATTTAAATTCAAATTAATAATAATTCATACAATAAAACTAGTAAGTATCCATCCAAAATTTATTACTAGGAATTTAATAAATTTATTTATTATTTAAAAGATACATGTTTCTTAAAATTATTTTCATACACGCTTATATTAAAATTAATTTTTATAAAATGATTTATATATAAAAAGTTGGATATTTTTAATTATAATTTT
This sequence comes from Viscum album, assembly GCA_963277665.1. Lineage (NCBI taxonomy): Eukaryota > Viridiplantae > Streptophyta > Magnoliopsida > Santalales > Viscaceae > Viscum > Viscum album. Next base: position 1,225,850,341 of record OY728166.1, on the reverse strand, counting down.
CAAATTAGGTAATGGGTTCAATTTTATTTTTAGGAATGAAATTAAATTACCAATATAAATAAAAGATACTTTGGTAAAATAGTTTTTTTCAATGAATTATCATTTTATGAATATTGTGAATTTAAATTAAATTGATATATTTTATGATTTTAAAGATATATATATATAAATAAATTACTAATAATTTAATCAGTAATCAATGTTAAATAATATTAAGATCACTTACATATTATAAAAAATATTTCTATAAAAATATTTTTTCCACACCTTATATGTTTTAATTTAAAAGTAAATTTTATCATATTTGTAAATTGGATTAGATTAAATAGATCTAAAATTAAGATTAATCAATTCATAATTTCATTAAATGGTATTGTTATAGTTTTAGTAATAAAAAAATTATTGTGGTTAAATTTTAATAAACAATAACACCTATCAAAATGTGTAGTGTTAGGTGGCTAAAATTCAAAAAAATAAATTTGACACATAAAACATATCGAAACATGTTTATAGGATTAAATTTAATAACAAAATTTATCACAAATATTTTCCCACTTAAATAACCTTAATCTCATGAAATTCTATTCTTAGCCCTCACCTAACATTTTTTCCAAAGATCCGTCCCTATTTTTTCATCTATAAATGGAGCTCACATCTACAAATTTCATGCAAAAAACCTTTTATAAGACTCAAATGAAACTCCAATTTAATTATTATAGAGACACTATACATGTTTGGTATCCAAATGAATAAAATTTCTTCTCAAAGTCCTTCATTTTTGTCGGATACTTCAAGAGAAGATCCAAATTCTCAACGGAAGAATTACTTAACATTTTAAATCATTTCTTTATCCTTCTCATCCATCTTATACAAACCCATTATAATATTTTTTTAATAATTAAATAAGTATAAATAATATAACAAAACTATATTATATTTATTTTAAAATAATTATCTATTCCCCTCCCATTAAATAAAAAATAAAACATTACTCATGTGCGTGTGTGGACTACCACCTCCATGAACATCACGTTTAGTTTATCATCACTACTTTTCAAGGATGGTTCTTTAAATTGTTTTAGTGAATATATATGTTATTTATCTCATGATTAATATTTTTTAAATTTAAATCAGTATATTTTATGTAATATTCCAAATAAGCGATCATTGTAAAACTAATAATATAAAATAAACATTCCAAGAGGGAAAACGATTTATTTATATGTGAATGATTATATTTCTATTACCTTATAAACATAAAAATTCTAAATAATTAATATTAATCTCAATAAAATAAAAATTGTTTTATTATAATTTTTTTTTGAAAATATAATAACAAAATAATCTCTTCCATAGCCACACTAACACAGGGATTGCACTATGCTTATATTGGGTTAGTTTAACCACCTATATGGAGAATGCTATAAATTTATATTAAGGATGGATTTATATATATAATATTGGATGTAAAAAAGTAAATAAGGATTTTTTGGTTCTTAAATGTTTTTATAAACTTTTAACACCTTAGTTAATATAACACCTACTATTAGTTAAAAATTAACGAAACAAGTCTGTCACCAAATTTGTTTTCAAAAATAATAACTAAATTACTTATTAAATAAATTATTAAATTATAAATAACTTATAAGCATAAAATATAGCTCCTTTTATGATATATTAATCATGAAATTTTGAATAAGGAATAATAAAAAACTTATATTCTGAAACTTGTTTAAAATGATCCAGATTACAAACACCTGATATTCGAAATAGATAGTAATTAATTAATATACAGTTAAAGAATAATTAATTTTTTTTTGAAATGTAATATTTTCTATTAAGGTTTTGGAATACGTTATTAAGATATTTATTTTTTTACATGATCTTAGTGTTTATACGACTACATGGGGAAACAAGGTCAGGATTTCTTGTCTCAAATTTCCACCCCTTGAGTCATATTTCCAATTATACACCATGATTCATATGGAATAGTATATATAATACCTGATGAATTCATTTGAATATATTCATGAGGGGTTTTAATAACCATATTAGGTTCTATTTTAAATGTATTTTGATTAAAAAGTTATAAAATATATAAGTGGTTTTTATAAAAATGTTACTATAAGCATAAGGGTTTCACTACTAATAGTATTTTCAAATCAATTTTTTTTGAAAGATAGTGAATATGGGTCATTTTTATTATTTATAAAATAAATCATCATTTTATTTATATATTCATGGGGATTTACATGGACCCTCAAAATTTCAATTCCCCTTGACTCATGTTTCACCCAAAGTGTTTATGGCAAGTTAAACTGACACCATCTATTCTTCTCATTTGAGAACCTACCTTTTTCCATGTCTATATTAATTTAATGATTTCCCAAATATCCTTATATATTAATCAATAATTAAATATTGTCAGTTTTATACTATATAGATATTTGAAAGAAAATATATTGTTTTCTTTACGGTTCATTTTCATCAAAATGAGAAAATATTCTCTTTTTAATGTTCATGTGTGAACCTGTATTTAGAATTTATTTTTCATTTTATATTAGGATTTACCTATAGTATTCCATGTTTTATAAAATATTATTTTTTATCTATATTAAAAAAATATCTTTTAATATTAGTTCCAATGATCGGTGAAATTTATTATTTCCAAAATGGGTTTTCCAGTACTCTTAAAAAGCATTTTGTTTTCATCTTAGTCAAAATTTTTTGACATATAATATTATTGATATAGTATATATTTGAAGTTTAGAAATATATATTTATTCTCTAGATGTATTATATAATTTCATTCCCTTTGTAGGAATGATACATCACTACATTTTTCTTGTCTAATCATATTAGATGTATAACCATAATATTTCCTCCAAAACCTTACCTATTTGGAAAACCTATATTTGATTATAATGACTCGAGGGTGTTCACCTAAATAGTTATACATAAATTAATTTGTGAAAATAATATGTTAACCACACACCCTTTATCTATATTATGTAAATACCATATTCTTTGTTATCATGATTCAATGGTATTTACATATAAATTACTTGATCTTATTAAAAACCCATTTATTTTACATGGGTTAATTTTTAAATGAATATTGATGGAATTATGAATGATTTGATTATTTGAATCCATGTTAAAAGGATATGAAACCCATTTTCATTCCATGGATTTTTATGATGTGTTGAATGAAACCCATTTTCTTTCCATGGGTTCTTTATGCGATAAAACACGAATCATTCCCATTTTATATTTTTATAAAACAAATTTTTGTCCATTGGTTCTTTATGATGTGATAATTTAATTATTTAAAATTGTTTCTCCTTTGTATATATGATGATTGGTGGGGTCTTATATCTCCATACAATTCATTTGGTTAAAGTTTACATCTGAAAAGAGATAATGTATTCATAAGATTGTTTTAGTTTCTTATAGGTGTTGAAATTGATGGTGTGAACCATGAAATTAATGTTTCCCCATGAAAATGATTGTTCCATAGTTTAAAAATTTCAATGTTTTATGATTAATCTCTTGATTATGTTATGATATCATAGATCATGTTTACAGGAATTTGTATCCATAAACTTTTTTATTTATGTATTATTTTATTCCAAGAATTATATAATAATTTAAGGTGTATTATTTATTAGGTGTAACATTCTTATATATATTTATTGAATCCATTTTCTTATCTTATGCACAGTTATGATATTTAACTCTTCTGTTTACCCTTACTAAGCATATAGAAACAACCATTTCTTATTATTTTTATTTATAATGGTTATGAATAAATGTAATACGTAAGATGTGTATAAAATATTATATTATTGGTGTATTTATGGCAGATATTGGTGGCATTTTATGATACATGAGGTTGATTATATGATAGAAAAAATTTCCATTAAATATAATGAACATGAGTCCTAATTGTTAAATAATTTTCCTAATTATCTAAAAATCTAAAAATTAAAAGTTCTTCAGAATTTAAATGTAAAATTATGTGTGAAAGATTTTCTAATTAATGATGCATTTCAAATCCAGTGTGTATCAAATTTTTCATAATTGGGTCTAGGAGTGTGGGCAGGGGGCACCTCAGTTGACATAAATAGTGGTTTTATATAAAATTGGAGATTCATATGTTATCAGATGTGGAAAAATTAAGGGTTATAAAATTAATTAAGAATTTATAGATTATGTTTGATCATATTTTTAAAGGACTAAATAAACATTTACATTGGTTATATTTAATATTCTATGTTGTTTTGGACTATAATGAGAGAACATTAATGAAAAACCTATGATATGAATAAGGGATATTTTTAAGTATAGAATAATATCTTAAAATGATTGTAATATACTGATTGTGTTGTACTACTAGAAATTACATCCCTATCCAGATTCTACAATTGGATTCATTTCCAGGAACAAATGTACATAGGGTAAGTAAAACATAAAAGGGCGTGTTGGGAATTAACTCAATCTCCACCTGCTATATGACAAATACGCTTAATCGAACACCTAGTGTGGCACTACCAGGGTTTATACTCTAGGTAATCAAATTCTATTTATAATCTATTTTAAATGATTTATTATAGAATTAGGATAAGGATTTTGAGAGATCTAACACAAATAAACCTAGATTGTTTTATGTGTGGTTTAGGTTGTACTAAAATCTAATGTAATAATTTTGAATAGAAATACATTTTGAGGTATAATTTTTCATCTTAAAATAGTATCCTTATGTTATTAATTGTTTATCACTCATGATTAACTTCTTTTGGTTTTAGTAATGGCTGAATCCTAACCGAACAAAATTAAATTTGGGTGTCATGGACAATGCCAATATTTTCTCAATAGGTGACCAAGAAAATAATATAATGAGTGGCATAACTTTTGATTTTGCCAAACCTTATTCCACGAATCATTATTAACATCATATACTTAGATAAGTAACAAAAATAATTCAATAAGAGATGGATAATGTCTCTTGGAATTTGTGATGACGAAGATGATGAAGGATTTTTTTAATTTCCTTCATGTAGTAAATGTTGTATGAATTAGTAAGGGGAATGTACTAAATGAACTAAGAGATTATTATGTGTATAAAAGGAGACCATAGATCAGTTAATTATTGAGTAAAATTGAAGTGATCATTGGAAAATTTAAAAGGAAATAGTCTTCATCTAGGGGGACCACTAATATTTTAATGAAATAAATGTTGGTGACTTTGGTGATTCCAAAATCAATTCCCTAATCCATGGGATAATGAGGATAATTGTAATAAATAAATTTAATGACCAAGGAATTGAGGGAAAAAAATATACAACTAAAACTAATGATGTCCTAAAATTATGTAGGGAAAATTACACTGATCATCCACTTAAGAACTACGAGTGTTTTAATTGCATCTTTATCAACCCAATCCACTATACCTAGTATGTTTAATAAGAACATAAAATCACCACCCAGATGGAAAGATGTTTAATTATTAATAATAAATTATAGTGGTAAAATAATTATCTCCAAAGTATATAACTCCTATCTAAAATATCTTCATAGTAATATACTTCCTATAAATCCTATTATCTTTCTTTTAGTCAATTTTGATACGATATTAGGAGTGAATTGTCGCTAGAGATAGTGAAAATTGGTAATATTGGAAAATCAAATATAAAAATAAACCCATAACCACATATTAATTCAAGGATGACTTCAAACTCCATATTAATAATATCCCCAATTATATTTGTGGAATTTAGCTCAAAAGTTTATAGAAAAACTCAAAAATAGTTATATTTAAATTATGAGGGAAAATATCAGTTCACTTGTTAATGAAAGGATAGTTAGGATGAAACCTCAATAAATTTTTTAATCCAGAGTCATATATAACTTATAGACACTGTTAAATATTCTATTTTTTAGAAAAAATAAAAAATGTAAGGATGACATTTATTTAAGGTGGAGAATGTAGCACTATGAGATTTCAGAATATATTCCCTTAAATAAATATTGTGTTCGATAATATTATTCGCACAAAACATCACACCAAAATGAATTGCATAAAATTATGTAAGAATTAAAATAATGATGTTGAATATGTGGGTAAATATAGAGGTAAATGAATTATGTAATATATGTATAAATAAATATTATTTTATTTTTAATACTAATAAAATTCCATTAGTATAACTAGATAATAGATAAAATAATTTTTCAGAGTAAAAATTTATTTTTATAAAAATATAGATTCCATAAACTATGATTTTTATATATTATGTTTACATTTGATGCATTGATAACATATATAATAAAATAAATTAACATTCATCCAATATTTATTACTAGAAAAGTAATAAATTAAATTTCTTCTTAGAAGATACATGTTTTTTTGAAATTATTTTTCTGCACAGTTATATTAAAATTTATATTTAAAATTTGAATAATATTAACTTATTTGATTATTTATTGTCAAAATGTTCATAATATATAATGGAGTAAATTTTTTTATGTTCAAAAATATCTACTATGATAAATATTGGTTTCCATAGTCAAATAATTAATATTCAAGGAATGATAATTATATATATTTTTTATTTAAAATTGAATTGATATATTTTTTAATGTTTAAACAAGTATATAAATAAATTAACAAAAATTTAATTGGTAGAAATGTGAAATACTATTAGCCACACTTAATGATTAAAACTACAGTTTTTTTGAAAAAAGTTTTTTAAACACATTTTATGTTAGAATTTAAAAGTAATATATAACATAGTTAGAAAATGGATTTGACTAAATCAGTCTCAAATTATATTTTTTCATTTCAAATTTGGTAATAAGGATTATATTATGTATTTATTAATAAAATAATTACCATGGTAAAATTTTATTCAAGATTAATAATTGCTAAAATGGGTAATCTTATGTGGAAAACATTTTACTTAACCAAATTTACACTCAGAACATCTAGAATAAGTTTTTTAGGTTTTAAAGGCCTGCCAACATATATCACCAAATGTTTCCCACATATATCACCCTACTCTCACATAATTCCATTCTTATCCCTTACCTAACATTCTTTTCCAAATATTTTTTTCACCCATAAAAGTAGATCACTTCCATCCATTTAAATCCACAACCCTATTTAGAAATTATCTTGAGAATCTGAAAATTTTACTTCATATATATTCCCTATATATTTCTACATTTTATAGTCACAATAATGCAACCCAATTCCTTCATTTAAAATGGAAAATTCAATTGAAGATCCAAATTCTCAATGAAAGTATCAGTAACCGTTTAACATACCTTCATTATCCTTATCATATACCATCTTAAAAACATTCTAACCATATGTATATAATTAACTAATTATAATTAATTTCCTTAAATTTTATTTTTATGGAATAACCATTTTCAATTATCGACCCAATTAATCAAAAAACTAAATTGTTTCTCAAGCTCATTTTCGGACAACTACCTCCATGAACAAAATGTTTTGTTTTTATTCACCATGATTCAAGGATTGTTCTAGAAATGGGTTAAGTGAATAGGAATTTTATTTATTTCACGATTTATATTATGTAATTTTAAATTTTAAATTATATAATAAATATTAGAAAACAAAGATCATTGTAAAATTAACCACCAAAAACAAACATACAAATAGGGGGAAAATTATTTATAAGTTATATATTATTTTTCATAAAATATATTCATATATATAATAAAAATTAATATTAGACACTTAAATAAAATGTGAATAATTTCATTGAACTTTTTTTGATAATTATATTATTAAAGAAGAATCACTTACAAAGACATACTCACACATAGATTGTAGCATGTTCTTGTGGGGTCGGTTTTCCAACCTACAAAAATAATGAGAGAAATTTCAATCAAGGATTCCTCTAGAAACATAATATTGGATATTAATTGGTAAATATATATTTATGTAATAGTAATATTAAAAATTAACTTTTTAATTAAAACAACACCATCTTTTCATCATAAATTTCCAAAACAAGCTCATCATTGACTTTTTCATAATGAATAATAACAAAAATACTTATGAAATTAAATAATAAAATTATAAATAATGAAAAATAAAAAATTAAGATGACTTTTGTGATATGGTACTGATGAATTTTGGGAGAATAATGAATTAAAGGACCACTATTTTGAAACCAGTTCAAAATGATGAAGATTACTCAGAACCGATATTGAAAATAGATAAAAACTATCTAATATATATATATATATAATGATTATAAATAAGTTTACAAAAGAAAATGTATCTAAAAAAATTTCTATAATTAATTATTATGATATTTATTTTTATTATATAAGATCTTAGATTTCATTCGACTAAGTGGGGAAGTAAGGCATGTGCTTATTGTCTCTAAATTTCACCCAAATTTGAAATATTTCCAATTAGACACAATGTTTTCTTGGAATGGTGTGTCTAATATGTAATTAAATCCTCATACCATATTCATTAGATTTTTAATATCCATATAATTTTATCTTTTAAATGTATTTTAATTAAAATGATACCAAACATAAAATGGGTTTTTGATTAAAATGTTACTCAAACCATAAGGGTTTCATTGTTAATATTATTTTCAAATAATGATTGTTTTTGAAAGATAATCCATATGGGGAATTTCTATTATTGAGAAAACCTATAATAATTTTATTTTCACATTGACAAGGTTTTACATTTCCCCTTAAAATATCACTTCCCCTTAACTAATGTTTCACCATATGTGTTTCTTGTATGTGAAACCAGTCATGTCTCCTCTTCTTTGATAAGAAACACCATTTTTAATGCTTTTATTCCTTAAATTATTTTTAAAATATTCATAACTATTTATAAATAATTTATTAAGTTAATAGTTTACTACATGAACTTATTTTAGAAGTCTTAAATAAATTTTAGGGTTTTTCATACGAGTTTTTTTCATCAAAATGAGAAAATCTCATATTTTTAATGTTTATGTGTGAACAGATATTTGCACCACCTTTTTCATTTTATATAAAGAATTAAAAATATTTTTTCATGTATTCTAATAGAAAATAATCCTATATTTATAAAATAACTCTTTAAAATGATATCAAAATATTGAGGATATTTTTTACTTCTAAAATTATTTTCCAAAACTCTAAAAAAGTATTTTTTTTTTCAATCCATGACAATGTATATTGAAAAATATTTTACTTGATTGGGGATATTTTTAAAATTTAATGATCCCAATTATTTATATGGAAGGATTATGTAATTTATTTTTATTTGGAGGAATGATCCACCACATCCTTTATCTTTCCGAATCATCAATAGTGCAAAACCATAATATATATTCAGGTGCCTTTCCTCTACGAATACCATATTTTTTATCCCTTCTAATGAATTGTTCTAAGATATATAGACATACATTGATTAATTAGGTAAATTTTTATAGTAACCATATATATGTTGGAAATACCATATTCTTTATTATCTTGATTGAATGGTATTTTCCTAGAATGTTTCTTGATTTTATTGGATAACTATTTATTTTTCATTGGTTTATCATGATTTTATTATTTATAGAATTATGAATTATTTACTTATGTAAATCTATTTTAAAATTATATAAAACACATTTTATTTTCATAGTTATTTACTCTATAAAATGTTAATCAATCTCATTTTAATGTTTTATAAAACCCATTTTTATTTATATTGGTTTTGTATGATGTTTTATGTGAATTCTTTTCAGGCGGAACTCATATAAATAGATTAGGATGGGTGGGTTATTATATTTACCTTCAATTAATTGGTTAAAAGTTTATATATCATTAGATAATGTATTCAAAAGTATTTTTTAGTTGCTTGTATGAGTGGGAACTGATGGGGTGGATCATGAATGTAATGTTTACCTGTGGTAATGTTTGTTCCGCTGTTAAAATATGTCAAATTTGTATTAGAATTATCATGATTATGTTATTATCTGATCGATCATGTAAATTCACTCGTTTTTTCAAACATTTTCTATTTATTTTCTATGTCATATCAATCATTATTCCATGATTTGGGATTTATGTATTTTTGAATAACTTTTTTATTCACATTGATTATTAATATATTCTTATTTTATTCTTACTTATAATCTTTTTAACATATTTTAACCCTTACAAAGAATTTGAGACCACCCCATTCTTTTTTTTATTTTTACCTAGGTATGAAGAAATGTAATATGTATGAAATTTCTAGAAGTGTATCTGGATTAATGTATATTTAGGATATATTGAAATTTTTTTTGATTTATAAATTTCTTATATAAGGGAAAATTTCTATTCGATATAAAGAACATGTGTCTTACCAGTAAAGTCGTTTTTATAATTATTTAAAACTCTAAATATAAAAAGGAACTCATAATGTAAATAGTATATTATTTTTCAATGATCATGAAATTAAGGATATGTTCTAAAGAGGGTGTGTAATGTTTTTTGTTTTTTTCAACTAGTTAAAGGAGTGTATGTATTGGGGAACTAATTTAAAGGTGGAGAACTCTATCAGGACGAAGATGCTGGGGAGGGGGAGTTCCTTGTAGATAGTCTGGTTGAATTCCCTAAGACCTTCAGGTCAAGTATCTCATAATCCTAAGGGCCATGTATCCTCTGAGAATCTGGGCCTTGTAAGGGTTTCCCCTCATCCCTTGAAAGGGGGGTTATAAAAAATCAATAAAAATGAAGGCCTTCGTGCCATTCATGCAGGTATGTCTTAGGGACCTCAACATCAACAAATTATTGTTACATAGAAGAACACTCATTATGTGATAAGATATTTAAAAATATTTTAATATTTGAATATTCCAATGATTAATTGTTAAAATGTAGTTATTTAGGGGTAACTATTCCAATAGATACAAACTAGAACCTGATCCAACAGCTAACTAAATTTTATATTTTGATTTTTAAACATATTTCTTCTATGTATGGATATGGCTACTAGATCTAGTATGTTATTGACACTATTCTGCGTATAATGACTTCACCCTCAGAGAAAACCCCCCCAAGAGGTAATATCCAAAATTAGTTCCCTTTTATACTATACCATAGACATTATATCAGGGATAACTCCATATATTGAAATAGAAACGTTGCTAAATGTCTTCTAAAGCTACATCAGAAGTTGTAACATCTTCATTATATGAATATATGGAAACCAATATCATTAATAGGTTTTTATGGAATATTATCTTATAATTTATCGATATTAGATAAAATTTATATAGGTTAAGACTAGTTTTGTATCCCATTTGAAAATAGAAATTCCTTTTATCGATTAACCTATAATTCATCCATTTCTACTTTCTCAATTATAGTCAGATATTATCAATTATAAGTCATTTCAATTTTTTAGCTTCTGTTAGATTTCCCCTCATGTGATTTACACATATGAAATATCAAACCAAACTATATATCATGTAATGATAGATTGATTCCAATTTACTATTAGACATATTTAGTTCATTCATCAAATAAATCTTCTATAGTGTTGTAAAACATCATTCTAGAGAGATTTCATTCCATGAGACATAGGAAAGGATTTAATTTATAATCGTTTTTTAATGTATTTTTCAATATAATTTCAACACATGTACTATGACGTGATGTAAAAAACCCAATAGATCTATATTCATAGATATTATTTCCTAAAACATGGGTCACAAATTTAATTCATTCATATGGAATTTATAAATAGTATTAATTGACTATAAGGCTAATTTTTTTAATCTGTTATCAAAATATCTCTCTGAAAAACAATAGTTCTTCCACTAATCTCTTACAAAAATTTTACCCACTTTCATTTTGAATAAAAAAAAATATATGGTGGCCTCCTTATAGTGAATATTCAATGATTATAATGATTTTAATATACAGAAACATTCTTTATAAATTTCACGCATTATTAAATTTATTTTATGTGAACCACACTTTTGGTCATTTCATATAGGAATCTTCAATATTGTTTCCCCCAAGGATGGTGGTTATGACATCCAATATCCCAATATATTTATCATATAAGTTGAAAATGACTAATAGAAATATAATGTATTTTAACATGATGTCTAATGTATGGTTTTCTCATTGAAAATGTTTAGAGATCACTTTAAACCTTCAGTAATAAATCGAGTCTTATTGTAACTATATTGAACCCTCCATGTTTGTCTTCACATAAATACATTCCAGTTACATCAAATAAAATGGAGAAACTTCCCAAACATGGCACTAGTATTTTTTACATGGAATTAATTTTAGAATGCATATGAACTTTCTAATAGTAACATGTTTCCAACTACTACTTCCTTATAGGAAGGAATATTTTTTTTCCACAATACATTTTTTTAATTTTATTGAAAATACACTTTTAAGGGTAAGTGGGAACCTGCAGACCCATTCCTCCAGCAACATTCCTCCAGCAACGAGACACAACCTCATAAAACAACCATTACAGAGACAAATTTCAAAATAAAAAACACAACCATTCACTGCGCCTTGACAGTAGGTACAACCTATTTCAAAATCCAAAAGATACCAACATGCAAAAACTGCATATAGACTCAACAATACCGCCACCAAAACAATCATTTCAAAGTTTTAAAATCAAAAAGTAGTAAACCATAATCACGTCGTTGTCACCGTCGCCTTGAGAGGCACACATTGACCGAATCCAGAACGTTGTACCATCGCAGACCCCCATCCTCATCGTTGAAAGAAACCATCAACGACCATCATCACCAAGGAGTAGTCGTCATCGTCGCTGCCGAGAAGAAACCTGTCACCGACATCAAAACCAAAACTGAACCACAAATTGAAACACCACTGAACAAGAATCAAATAGATCGATCACTGGGAAGAATCATACCAACCTTCACTAATAGCATGAAGATGAAAAATGAAAAATCAAAGCCAACGTCAAGGAGCTAGTGCCTGGAACATTGACGGTCTTCAAAAAAAAAATCTAAAAACCCCGTTGTAACCCCCAATCCAGATCCGACCTGGATTAGAGTAGCGGAATGTAGGGTCAGAGAAATGGTACAAGAGACCGAGGGCTCTGAATGAAGGCATCATCAATGAGGCAAAAAAACCGGGGACCATCAAAGAATAAGCGAGGAAAACTAGACAGAAGATGTCGTCGACACGAAGAAGACAGAAGAAGATGTCGTCGATTTGAGGGAGGAGGAATAAGATGTCGTCGATTCAAGGAATCCCGAAGCGCCTTCACCGGAGAGAAGGAAGAAAACAGGACCAAAGAAGAAGAAACACAGAGAAGATGAATGCGATGGGAAGAGGAACCCTCGTCACCGAGAGAGAGAAAATGAGGCCCGGAGGAGAGCAGGGGAACAAGAGGGAGAGAAGAGGAGGATCACCAAAGAAGGACCTTCACTGAGAGTGGGGTGAGGGAGAGAGCGGCGGCGGCAGTGCTGGTACAAAACCCCAGCGTAGAGGAGAGCATAGACCCAGAGAGTGGGGGGGGGGCATTCTATAGGAAGGAGTATTATTTTTGAATAATATATCACTTATCTTATAGAATATAAAATTTCCTATTTGGTATTAAATTTTCTATATTCTATGTGTCTCTATAAAAACTACTCCCACTTAACTAATGGATTCTAATATTCCTATTCCAACTCATGCACATCGAGAACCTTAACCCCAATGGAGTAAATTTTACTCTATCTATCGCGAAAATAAATTATCTTCCTTATTATATAAATATATTCACTATTGACTAGTACCGATATATGTTATGGATTTTAATTTCCTAATTATATTTAGGATATTTAACTGAGATGAAATTAGTGTCTTCCCCAATGTATTTTTGTATCTAAACCAATATTTTTAGAAAACAATTCTTATAAAAAATCATGAATTTATGAAATGAATGATTTAATTTATATTATAACTTATATTAAACCATTAATGAATATAGTTGGTATATCATTAGCTATTACACATCTATTTGTGAAACATGTCATGCGAGGAATTAAGGAAGACTTGTAAATCATAAAATACTCCTCTCGGATCCTCCTTGTAATTCTAAAAGTTCTTTCATGTTTATAGTGTAATTTGAGTATAGGAGAATATCCAATCAATGTTTAATGTTTGGTGAATAAATGATTAAGATATTATCTGATAATATCAACTCAAGGATCATGTATCTTTAACCGAGAGTATTAATTTTTCCACTGAGAATTGGTAAAACATCTTAAAGTAATATCATGGAGTATATGAATTCACCTATGTCATCATCATATAATAGTTCACACAATCACACTAATCAAAATCATAAATTATTTGTGTCTCACCATTATTTTTTAAAAGTTTCTTTCTCTAAAAAATAATAAATAAGTACATCAGGATACCTAGGTGTTTTAGATCCTATGAGTCTAAACACTCTTCTGGGTATACTTGAAATCTAGTTTCAGTTTTACTTGATGAAGATTTAAATTTTTGCAAATATTTATGAGTGTTATATGTTACATTCCTCATTCATTTAATATTTTAGATATCAATGAATCACATATAACTGAAATATTAATAATGTATGGAATAACATAAAAAATTCATTCCAAAAATATAGTAATGAATTATTTTTTCTAATTGGGTTATAAGATAAATATTTTGGTAACACTCAATAAAAAATAATTGTTTAAACATATTAAATACCATGGGTAATCTTATGTTGTGTTGTCAACTCTTGTGACTTAAGAATCACCTATTACCAGCTACATAGAGGTTTCACCTTACTTCTTCTAATTCTTCTGAAGTTCATGGGTTCCAAAATTTGAATACAACTATGTGCCTTATATATTTAATTTAAGAAACTATAAGTAAAATAAAAATATTATATGGAATGATTAATACACCAAAAATATGTAATCTTCCTTTAGATTCTTCTTCAACTCATTGTATTTGTTCTTTTAGGGAAATTATTTTACATATAAGAAGTAGAAAACTTCCTATTAACTACACTTCCTCGGAATCTATTTTCTCCTTACAGTTTATTGTAATGGAAACATTAGATTTGAATTGATCATGGGATTTTTAACATTATCTTTCACTTAATTCGTCATAAGGGGTGATAAACCATGTTCCCACAATTACATTATTTTCTTGGATAATCATAAATAAAAGATTAATTTATAGATTCTCTATGTGGTTTACATTATAGTTTTTGATGAATATAGAAAATCTATCTGATAAGTATGATAATACAATATTAATGAACAATTTATTATCCAAAAAGAGGCATGTCTTATATAACTGATAAATGTAGTTTATTATTTTGAAGTCAAGATCAAAGGATATGTATCTATTTTCCTATTTGTACTAGAATATTATTGTGAAAATTTTATTTATATTAATGGTCTCCTACTCTATCTCAAATTCAAGTAGTTGATTTTCCTAGTATAAGAATCAATGTCATTATATTTCAAAATCATGTCTCCATACATAGTTGATAACATGATAAAAAATACATAACAATCATCCTATATTAATTTCCTTTTGGAATCATTTTCTCCTCCACTAACTCGGCGAGGTGGATAATCAGGAATAAGGGATTACATCACATAGAAAAAAATTTCTTATTGTTTTTCAGTGTAAAATTTACTGTACTACATGGGGAAATTTGTGCTATTGAGGAGATGACCTATGCCCTAAAATAATTATAGTTTTCCTTTATTTTATATTTCTATTTTTTAATAAGTAAAAGTGTATTAATTATGTTATATTGTTTATAAAGTGATATATAATAAATTTAACTTATTATCCTCTCACTATTTTATAAAATCCTAATATCCATCACCGTTAGATTCATAATATCCAATAATCTGAATATTCTATAATAAAGGATCCATATTTCCCTTCTCATAACCCATATAAGGGATGAGATAAATTACTCGAACTTATTTTTGAAGAGGTGCGTCCCAATGCAATAGATGTATGTTTATTGATCTATTTAGTAGACTCCCCAATACTTATATCCTTTAATATGATTTCATTAACTCTTTCCTCCAATCTATAACCATTATTAGAAGGGAAAGTACTAATTATTTCAAATTTTTTACGGTGTCTCGAAACAATCATTAGAACTCCCAAATAAATTAAAGTGTCCTAATAAGGGCCAAATCAAAATTTTGATCTGTAGATTCATTCTTACTCATGTAATGGAATAGTAACCTCTTATTTGGATCTTCTTTCTTTACATAAACTTACTCACATGAAGGTTGGGGACACCAAGTGTTTAGTTTTGTATAAATGAAACAATGGAAAAGCATTCCCATGCATAATAGATAGGAAGGTATGATACATATATCATCACATTTAATTTAATTATAAATGTATTAAAAACCCATTAAATAAATGGTCAAATTAAATTATCTTATTACACGAATGTAATGAAAACTCATGATTATCCTTGAAAGAAAAACCAACACATTCAAACTATATATTATTCATTTCAACATTTTCTTTATTAAGATAAATATATTGGATAAATATATAATGAAATTAATTGATCTTAATTAAGGATCAAAATAGTCCTTGAGATTCCCATCCACTATAAATTTTAAATAAATTAAATTATTTAATATTAAATATGTACATGAGGTGTATATTAGTTGTTATGATGTGTATTGTGATTCCACATGTATTTTTAGGTGTGTTACTATTTATGTTTTTGGAAGGGATGTATGTGAATGAGTTATTTGTTTGGATGATTGGAGAGTTTTGGTGGTTCTGGAGTGATTTTAAGAAGACTAGGTGGTATTTTCATCTCTTTTGAAAGATTTATGGGGCACTAACAAGCCTACTAGGTTCCACCATCATTCCAAGGGCCAAAACCGAATCCTTTCACAGTTTCTAGGTTCACCAATTAGCCAATGGACCATAATCATCTAGTTGGTGGGGTTCTTGGTGGTTTATTAAATGAAGTCAAATGGGGTAATTTTCCTCCTAGGCCCCATTTTTCTTCATCCCTCTTCACCCTAAACCCCCAAACAAACAAAAATATATAGAGATCCTCTTATTTAAGGTTTTGGATCCCTCTCCTTTATCTCTTGGGTGCTTGAAGCGATGTTGGTTGTGATCACTCCCTCTGTGTACTTCCAACAACATCTAGGCATAAAAAACCATATTTATCTTTGGTTATTCTATCCATAACCCTAATATGATGAATATATTCCCTTTTTTAGGGATTTAAAGTTCCAATATTGTTTCAGGTTGTGATTCCTAGCAACTTAGTTCCATTGGTTTTGATGTAGGTAGTATGTACCATGCTATGTCATTTATATAAAATAATATCCCTTGACATGAATGGGTCCGAGTATGTAGCTATTTGGAACCTCTTATTACAATGTTATCATGAGTGGGTGATGTCTACATTGATTTTGTATTCTTTTAATATGGGTATTTGAACATGTATGTGTTGAAAATGATGAAAGGAGGATAGAAATTATGAATTTGGATAGAGTTGTCCATTTGGGAGTTTGGGATGTGAATGAGCCACTTGGACATATTTGAGGTCATTGTATCCTAGGTAAGTGACAAAGGGGTTTAGTTAGTGAATCACATTGAGTGTTCACTTGGGAATTTTTGAAGAAGATCCTTGGATAGGTGAAAGAGTTAGGGATATACAATTGGGTGTTTTGGCATGGAATGTGTTGTTTGGGCTCAGGATGTGATGCAATGACTTTGGTAAGCTGAATCAGGGTTGGTTAGTGAGTTCCCATTCTCTCTTGGAGTTTTTATGTGATTTTATATTTGGGTTATTAAGATTTTACATGTGAACTATGAGTGTTATGTCTTATCTTGACGTGTGATGTGGGGATGACCATGAGTGATATGATTTGGTTTGGTTGTGAGGATGTTTATCATGAGTGAGACATGAAGACAAGGTTTAGCTATGATGATAGTATTAGTGAGTGATATATAGTTTCAATGTTTATTTTTGAATATTTCAATCATCATTGTGATGAAGGGCCAGGGTATGGTCATGAGATAGGGTTTTTTCATGTTGATTCATGTTTTTTTTTCATGTTGTGTGATTGACATACCCAAATACCGTGGGTATTGTCCTCAATGTTTATGGGCTCACCCAAACCTTCAAGGATGTGATGGCATGTTTTTGGTATCCTAGAACCAATAGGGATGGTATGTAGTTTATGTATCCTCCCTAGAGCCTCTAGGAATGAGACCACATGATGCTTAACCTCCCCATAGTCCTTGGATATTTTTCGGGGTGACGTGATGAATTCCATGATTACATAGGGATGGTATGAGGTAATTGAAAAGGCCATCAAATGGAGGATATGGTCAATCCATAATATGTGTATACCTATGGTACTAACAGAAATGAATTTCAATAATTATCCAAAGAAACTATGTTCGGGGTTCATGGAAGCATTATTAGTGCATGATGACTGGCAGGTTGTACGGTTGATTATATATTTACATTTCACAATCATATACAAGTTTTTCTGTTATGAACAAATTAATATAATGATATGTCTATGGTGTCATAATGGGTTGATACTCACAACCTTCATGGGTATCTCAATGCATGTAAACCCTATTTATTTAGGGATTCCAGATAAGGGATTGGGCCCTGAATAGGGAAGTTATGTCAAAGGAGATGATTGGATGAGGTGATGTGGAGATAAGATCCTAGATAAGTTATAGGGTTTCTTATATTGTTTTTTTATTAAAGGTATATACACCATATATATGTATATATTAACATTTTATATGAGATATTGTATTCCATTTTCTATAGCATGGGTTTTTGTTATTTCTTATCACTTTTTTATTTTGGTATTGTTTTTTACTATGATGATTGTTGCATCCATGTTTGTATACTTTGGTTTGGTTATTTATTACCGAGGGAATATTCTCAATACTTTTCCAACCACTCCATATCCACCTGTCAACAACCACTTATACGAGTTGAGGTGCACATGTTCCCACCATGGTGCCCCCTTGTTCTGAGTGGGATTATCCTGGTTTGGGTGTCACAAAATGGTATAATAAACATTTTATTTTTAATAAATATTTGGGACTTGGTAGAAATGATATAGGCCATTTTTAGGACATGGTATTTAACTCATGTATAAGAGTATCTAACACATGTACAATGAAATTCAACAATGCCATAGGTGGGATTATGTTTTGGGTTATGCTTTTATAATTTATTTATTTCACTTCAAGGGATATACATGGTCTTGGTATTTATGATTTATGGTATTATATCTCCTGGAATGATTGGAAAGAGTGGGTGAATTCATTTATCACAAATATGCATGTAGGTTCTCATGTCTTGCACTTGGTTTCCAATGGTCGATAATGGTTTAAATTAGTCAAATGATAGTAATAATATATCTAGAATTTTCCCAAATAAATTTTTATGAATGGTTGTGACTAATGTGTAGGTGTTGAATGAAAGTACTTGATCCTTGATTTTTAAGTTAATTATTAATTTTGAGAGTTCCATTCCATGGAACACTATGTTTTAGATTTGTAAACTAGGTTTTTTAAAGGTAGAATTCATTTAGAATAAGTGGATTTAAATGTATTTACATTGAATTTTAGTTTAATAGTGATATTTTTAAAATTTAAAGTGATTTAAAAAAATTCAACTATTTTTTAAAATGGAATTCGGTTTCGAATATATTTTGGACTCATTTGGGAAATGAAAATGTTAATGTTCTGGGTTTTCATTCAATTGTTTTTCAATGGAAAAGTATAGTTTTTATAAAAAAATAATAAGGGAAAGTGAATTTTTATTTGAATAATTTTTTAATGGATAAATTTTTTTTTCAACTTGTTTTTGTTGAAAATTTGATTTGACATCGGATTTAATAAAAGGGTGGAAATGGTATGTCTTGATGAGTCAAAATTTTTATGATTCTCTTTTAGAACTTTTGAACATGTTTTTTGTGTCAGATGTGTTTGATGTGGATCTATTCCCAAGGGTCATGGTTTTTTTCTTGGATTGTGTGTAAGTTTTCCATATGTTTTGGTTAGGAAATTCCCTCCATAAGGTAATGATCTCAAATGTTATATACTGGGTTTTCGTGGAGCACTGGACAGTGATGAACCCTAGGAAATGAGAGGTTGTATTATTATGGCTCATGAGATGGATTGGTTATCTCTCTAGAGTGATTAGAGTTAGGTTATGGATAGACATCGTTGTGACAGATAGAGATATATGTTAATCCTATATTGGTTAGTCTAGTAGGGAACTTTTTTGGGTAGAGACGCATGAACTTGACCGGTTTTTGTGTCGTGTTTCTCTAGACCGCTAAGAAAAGAATAGAAGTGTGAGAGTTAGAATAGTAGTATTGAAGGATAGTGGTCACACTTATATTCTATTGGTTTTGGATTGGTTAGTGGGGTGGTTAGTATTCACATGAATTTAAATGAATGCAAGCAGGTTGTTCTCTTTACCATGACTAGAAATTGAGTGGGATGTTTTAGTGCTAGGTGCAATATAGTGTGTAACATATGTAATGGAGACCATAGGTAGTTATTTTTGATTAGTGAGTTACCAATCATTTTTATGGTTTTTGATTGTTCAATAACTTTAGAGAATATTGAGAGCGATTTTCTGAATGATTAACA
Organism: Viscum album; assembly: GCA_963277665.1. Taxonomy (NCBI): domain Eukaryota; kingdom Viridiplantae; phylum Streptophyta; class Magnoliopsida; order Santalales; family Viscaceae; genus Viscum; species Viscum album. The sequence continues at coordinate 1,225,829,650 of OY728166.1, read as the reverse complement.
TACCAAAAATAGAGGTTCTACTATCTATTTTGGGTCAAAATGTGAACTATGTGATCAGTATGTGAAAATAATAATAGAATAAATCTTGAGTAGGTTAGTTTTAAAAATAGAAATGTTTATTTTTTTGTTTATATGTTGATACCAAGGTTGGTATAAAGACTGCGAGGAGGCCATTTTTTTCTTTAGAGTGGCAGAGACCATGCAAGATGTGGTGGTCTAGAGACTTGATAAGTTGAAGCGTGATTTGAGAAACATAAGAAAATTACATTTAGGTTTTGGGTTTATGGTTTGAGGAAAACATGGTATTTTAAAAGGTTCATTAGAAAATATTCTTTGATGGTGTATATGGAATTTAAATGAAAATGAAAGTACAATTTTTTTTTATAGGTTTTTTCACTGTTGGAAATGCCTCTAATGGGAGGGTATTTTTTGACTTACCCTAGGAGAAGTCATGCCATGAATCTATACACCTCTAGATGGAGTGTTCACATAGATAAGAGTATTGGAATGATATGAGGATGGGTTAGATCATAGATGCATTAGTGGTCTTGAGTGAATCATGTTGATTAAATGGGTCATTATAGGATATGAACGTGGATTCCCCCCAATATTCAGGTTTTTGATTCAGAGTTCACAATGAGTGTAGTTAAGATTCCTTAGGGTGTTAAGAAATCATGTTCAGGAGGTAACAAAACAATAGTGAGTGTTGAAATCCTTTGGGAGAAATCATACAGATAAAGTATGACTAGTTTCATTGTGTAAAAATGGATGTTTTGAGGTGTAGACCCCAAAATGAACATATTCTAGATGAGGTTGACATGATTTGGAGATCATACCTGAGTTTTGGAGGAAGTCCAATGTATCCAATAATGGTGTTTATAGTTTTTTAGTAGAAGTGGGTTGGAATTTGGAGATGAAACATAGGCTGTTAGCACTAAGTGGATGACCTAGGACCATTCAAAAATAAGTAATGTATATTTATCTATTAGTGTTGTAAGACCCATGATTAAGACATTGGGTTGAAGCTGTTATGACTTGTGGATTTAATCAAAGTATAACAACAAAGATTGGTATCCCTTATGTGAAAGAGGAGAAAATATGCATCAAGTTGTGTTGAGTCGAGATTGTCTTGGTGGCTGATTCTCATTATTTTTTCAGGGAAGTATGTTGTGTTTGATGTTTTGGTGATGTGTGCGAATTTTTCTATAGGATTTTCATTTGGTGGTGTTCATGAAAACTGTCAAGGGGATATTATATTAATGTGGTGGTTTGGAAACCTAGTGATGTGTCCTTCAGTTATATATATTTAGATTCATAAAAGATAAACCTCACTAAGGAATGTTAGTGACAATCATGGTATGAGTGTTTGGTGAAAACAATGTGGCTTTGTGATGGTTGATCGGTTAGAATGGGTTTAAAGGATTAATGTTCGGAGACATTTGTACATGAACCTAACACATGGGTAGAGGTGGGGCTTAACAGTGGGTGGATTATTTTTTTGTAACAGTGAATAAGAGGTAACCATGTAAGGGTTTCTATTTGAGAAAAACAATTGTGATCTAGGGGTTCAGACCAGTAGATTGAGGATTAGGTCGTTGTTAGGCCTTTGTTTATATGTAGTGAATTCATAAATGGTTTATTGGGTGAACTATGTTTCTTAATTTTTTTGTGAGTGAATCATGTGATTAAACATAGTAAGGTGTCATCTTGGGTATCAATTAACGTGGAATCAATGGAAGTTGGTAATATGACTTAGGGATGTGAGAGGAACCTATTGTATGGATTGTTATAAGAATTTATGTGGCAGAGTAATGTGATATTTTTTAGGGGAATCAATTTATGTGATCATACTAAGATGAGGAAAAGCATACATGGAAATGTGGAGCCTCTCCCTCAAGAATTATGTTTACATTGATGTCTCTAGGAAATGGCTAGAGAGTAGGAAACATATGTCCAAGCCTACAGGTAATATTTTTGGGTTGTGTTTGGGGGAGACCCTTATAGACATTTATCAAGAATGATAAGTCATTATAGGGGCATCGTTTCATGACACTCAAATTTGAAGGTGCATTACTGTCACAGTTTTTGGAAGGAACAAGTGTGAATGGGTTCATTTTCAGTTGATAGTGGTGTTTGGGGGTGGAGTACTGGTGTTTATAATGTTGAGAGGGACTAGCGACATTTTTAAAATTCATATAGTCCACCACTAGATGGTGAGACACCACCAAAAAATGGTGGAAAAAATAGAATCCCTATATGGGTTATGGGTCTACTAGCTTTCTAGTGAGGTACACACTTTTCAGTGAGGTCCAACATTTTGCCGATGGGTTTTTGGGTGTTTTTCAAAATGAAGGGTAAGGGGTAATTTATTCCATGTGTCCCCCTCGTATCCTCCTCTATTATCTTCCAATCCCCAATCAAACTTGGTCATATGGTTATCCCCAATTTGATGTTTTTGTCTCTCTGTCCCTTATCTCTTGGGGGTTTGGAGAACCATTGGGTGTGATCATTCCCTCTTCATAAAACTAGAAATATATATGATTAAAATAAAAGTTTTTGTTTGTATATTATTTTCAGAACACTAAACCAATAAATTTAGGTCTGTGTTTAGGTATTTGGTATATCAAGATTGATTCAGGCGGTGCTTCAGGTTGAGTTAGAACCATTGGGATTGAGATAAGAAGTTTATACAGTGCTAAGAAAATTATATATAATTTTATGCAATGGATTACATGTGTGTTTGAGAATATCCATATAAAGCCTCAACTTTTGATGTTAGTGTGAGTGGGAAAGTTCGAAATCATTTTGGTAAGATCCTTAGAGGGGGTGGTATAGTGTGTCTGCCTCATAGATGATGAAAGTTGGTCGTTTATTAGTAATGCACAAAGGGTTGTTCTCTTAGGGTTATATTCTAGGAATGATCCATTCATTCTTGGTTGAGGATAGAGTAGGTGAGGTAAGTAATTTATGGGTTCTAGTAGTGAATCCCATTGAGTGTTCACCATGTAATTTATTAATATATTCCTTGGATTAGTGATAGAGGTAGGACTATGAAATTGTGTGTGTTAGCATGGAAAGTGTTTTTGGGATTAGGAAGGGATATAATGACATGGGTAAGTGGTGTAGGGGAATGAGTAGTGTATTTTCATACTCGCTAGGTGTTGGATGTGAGTTGATTATTGGGTTATTGATATGGTATGGGTTAACCATGAGTGTTCTGTATTAGCTTGACAAGTGATATGAGGATGACCATAAGTGAGATGGTTTAGTTTGGTTGTGAAGATGGCCTCCCGGGGTGAGATGTCTGGCTAGGGTTTAGATGTGATGATGGTAATCGTGTAAAGGCTATGTCATGTACGTAACCTATTTTAGGGTTATTTTAAATTTATTTTCCACTCATGATTTGTTTTGGTGGTTTCCAAAGGTTTTATTGAGAATAGGTGAGTTTTTAGGAATTGGGCAAAACTGCGAGCCCAATTCCAGATTTAAAAATAAATTTTGTTTCATTTATAACATTTTCAAATTTTAATATTTTTGACTCATTCCAACTCATAATTGTTCTCCCCTGATATAGTAACCCAAAATTTTAATTTGGGGCCTTTATAAATCCATAAGCATGGGGGATTTTTGTTTTTATTTGAGAATTGGGCCAACCCGAATGCCCATTTCCAGTTTTAAATTGTTTCATTAATGTATTAATATCTTATTCATTAATATGGATTTTTTGGTGATTCTACCTCCCTCTCGACCCTAAGAAGCCCAGGCGCTCTCCCATTGACTTTCCCCCTACTTTGGAGATCTATGTAATCGATATTTGGTGCTGACATTCTTGGGGTTTCTAAAATCGGGCAGATTTGAGGAGGTAAGTTCATTCCATCATAACTCTCTCAATTCATACTCTTTTTCCCCCATTCCAATTCCTAAATTATATCATAATCCCTGTTCGAACTTCCCGTGAATGGTTGGATATTTTTAAATTCATATTCTGGTGGAGATTAGGTCGTTTTCTTCAAAATTATTTTGGGTAATGTTTCTCTTTTCAATTCTTCTCTTCTCAGGGTTTCCACCCTATCTCAAGAGTTTATAGAGTGTCCAGAACATAGGGTTAGAACATATGGTATTATTTGGTATCTTTCTGATCAATTTTTGGTGTTCTAGGTCTGGATTTATATTCCTTGATGTGCGGCGGTGGTGCGGTTGATGTTTCGCACCCTGTTTTGAGGGTTTCAGCATAAAAGGTAGGTGATTCCAAGTGTAATCATTTCTAGATGAGTTAGTTTGCTTGAATTACTTATTATGAATTTACTAATATGCTGTGTGTTGTGCGGGAACTGTTTATGTTTTATTTGTTAAAGCATTTGTTTTTACAGTTTCATTTTAGTTTAAAAAATTGGGTGTTTTATATGTGCAACCCTTTGGGTATTGTTTGGGTGTGTTTTATAACATATGAAATTGGTTTAATAATTCTTGTTTGGGCTGACAATTCTGATTTGGTAGGGTATTGGTGTTCCATTAGGTTTTAAAGAGGTTTCTTTTAATGGGTTTAAGGTGTAATACCTTATTGTACTTCTTGAAAGTGATTTTGAAAACATGTGCTTTTCATGTGGATCTTTTGTGGTATTGTTTGAGGTGTTTTTATAACACATGGGGGTAGTTTAATAAATGTTTTTGGGGATGAAAATTATGTTTTGAATTTGTATTGGTGTGATTTTGTCCTTGAAATGTGGTTTTGAAATGAGTTTTTTTTGTGAAAAGATTTTGTACACTCTTTAGAATTGTTTTATGAAAGTTTTGGATGGATTAATGATTTATGTAAGATGTGAAACCATATTGGAAAACTGTTTTGGATTGTTTATACTTTCAAATGGACCATTTTAAATGTTAATAGTTATGTTATGTTATGTGTATCCTCTTGGAAATGTTTTATAAAAATGATTAATGGATTTACGAAAATGTGAAAGAGGTGTGAACGTTATATGGGCTGTTTGTGTGAGTGCGATGTGAAAAGTGGATTTTGTTTATAAAAAGGGTTTTAGGAAACATGTGAGTGAGTTGTTATGTGATGTTTAGTATATTTGTAGGTATTTTATAAAATTGTTAAAGGATGTGCTGGATTGTGAAAGTTATGAAAAAAGTGTTGTGGGCTATTTTGGTGTGGGTTTGATTTCAAAATGCATTTGAATGAAAAGTGGACTTTTGTGACTTGTGTTGTATACATGTGGGCTGTTGGGTGAATTTATGATATGGAAATGATATTTTCATGTGAAATGTATATTCATTGACTTGTTGAAATTTTTTGAGAATAAAGGGAAAACCCGTGTCTCTAGGTGGGTGGACCTGTACTAGTATGCTAGTGATCCTGTGGGGTTTGGCCTCAGTTTCACTTAGCAAGATTGACACTTACAACTCTAACTAAACTAAGATGATGATGATTGGGGACCACTAGGTTATGGGTATGTTCCCTACTAGTGGATCTTGCACGAGAACAGATATTTGTGATGGTTACTCTCACCGAGATACGAGGTACCTGGGACCCACAGCTAGCTAGTGCCTAGGGGTTATTTTTCCATTGCTTGTGCTCACTGGATATTTTGTGCATACCGTCGGCATACGGTACATTTTTCTGGAAAATTAAGTAGCTTTGATGTTTATTTTAAAAAGTGTTAATCCTTTAAAATATCCCACTTGAAAACTGTTCTTATTCAAAGTTGCAGCTTTTAGAAATTGTAACTAGCTTTTCATGTTTTTGTAAACATGCATGCTTTTCATCTTTAAATGATTATTATATGGAATCTCTTAGTGGTGGTATCATATTGGGCTTTGGATCACACCCTACTTACACCCTTGGGTGTAAGTAGACTTGGTTATTTTGTTGTCGCAGGTTTGGGAATACCTTTTGTGCCAACAGTTCGGGTTTCCACCGGTCATTCATGATGCGGTGTTGTGGAGATGGCTTGAGGAAGACGCCTCTTTCCATGTTGAGGTTCTTGTGCTGTCTTTTCTTGGGTTTGTACCCTTGTAATGATCTTCAAACATTGTTTAAAATTGTGCAATTCAGTTCTGAATTTATTAAAAAGATGTTTCAGTTTGAAAAATCCAGATTTGGTTTCTTGGATTCATTTGATGTTTCAAGTATAAAAACTCGGGTAAATCGTTCCCAATTTTCAGTTTTTGATACCCAGGAACTTGTGCCAGCCCGTGGGGATCGTGAACACCCTTGAGGAATTACCACGGGTTGGGTCGGGTGCCGGTTTTTGCGGAAACCAGATTCGGTTCGTGACAGGCTAGATGTTTTACACCTTATATTAATACCTTGTTTGATAAATATCTCTATAACAAACATTGATAAAACAATATATAACTTTGTAAGGTGGGAATTGAATTCACAATTATAAATTGTGGTAATAGAATTATTACCCAAACACACACACACACATATAAATATATTGAAAAAATAAAATTATCTTTAAATATAGACTCAACTAGTGCAGCTAAGAAAATAATAATTTCATTTTCTAAAAATTAATTATTTTTAAATAATAATATATTTTGATGAAAAAAATTATTGAAACTAGTTTAATGAGTAACTTAAATAAAATTGGAAGAGGAATATATAATATACCAAACTTTATTTTCATATATAAATAGTTTTCCCTATATTTTTTATTTCTTAATTAATAATAAATAAATTCCAATATGTGCATTTGAAAAAATTAACTTCATTTTTAGATTTATCATGGAAATATTATCATAATATGTTTTTTTGGTATTTTTCTAAAAATATTAATTTTTAGGAGAATAATGTAAAATACCATTTTTTTAAATAACATTCATTTAATGAAATTATTAGTATATGAGTATGAAATGAAAATTCATGAAAACTTTTTCTAAAAAATATTAATTTTATATTTGAATTTATAAATTTTAAAATGTTTTTTTGTTCATTTATAAATCCATATTTTATATTTTAGAACGTAAGCAATATTGTTTTTTAGAAAAAATTATTTTTAATACTTTATACATTTAATATTTTAAAATTAATTTTTATTAGTTTTTAAAAAAATTAAAAATTATTTTAATGGTTTTAACAATTTTTCAGTAATTATTTAATAATGAAAATTATATATTTGGTAATAAAGGGTAAATTACCTAGGTCTAAACTAGTTTCCTTGGTGAAAACCAAAATGGTAAAAATGAGTAATTGATGTGGTAAAAGGAACAACATCATAGAAATGTTTTAATTAAGAGGCTGATTCATATATAAACCTTATATATTCCCCTATCTATTATTTATTTATTTTTTATCCACATTATTTGAAAGTTAATTCCCCTTATAGAATAGTTTTCGATATTGAAATTATTTCTCCTTTTCACTTACAAATGGGGCATTGCTCTCCTCAAAGCCTCTCACATAAAAATGAACTATGATTTACCAAAAATCTAAGAAACCTATCCTCAAAAATCCTATCCACCATAAGGAGGTTTTATTTCTTCTCAAAATATCACCCCTAAATGGTTTAATCCCCTTCACAAAAGAGATAATTTAAGTAGTAAGGTATAGATTTCGACCAATAATTCAATATTTTATATTTATTCATGTATATTTATTCTTCCTCAAATTTAATAAAACCATCATAAAATGGTATCATAAATATAATTATTATATTTTAATGTTATTATTATTTTGGTATTATCATTGAAAACTTTTCCCTTTTTTATTAAATAAAATAAAAATTGGAATAGTGAATCTGAGTGGACTATCACCTATATGGAAGAACATGTTTCCTTTTAATTCACTATATAACATGGATGGTACAAAAGGGAAATTTATAAAATAATTATGATATATATTAAATTATTTACAATCTTAAATAAATAATCTTTTTTAATCTATTCTTCTGTCTGATAAAAAAATGAAACCATCATCCTGGAATACATGCAAAATTTTACCTCCATGGAACAATGCATTATATTTATCACTACCCCCATCATGGATGGTTTTAGTTTATATTTTATGAGAATAGATGATATATATATATATGTAATATATAACTAATATGGAAATTTTTAGATAACACAAAATGAAATGATCGTTATAAGGTAATCGAACAATTTTGGTAAATGACCCCAAACTAGCTCATTAACATTGCCATATTCATGAAAAATAAATAAATCTCACATATAATAGTATGATAACATTATATTTCCATATAAAACATAAATTACAGGACCTTTGTTGGTTTGGAAATGATAATATTTATGAGATAATGTATGATCAACATCTATTTTATTATCCCAATTCAAGACAGTTAGGATTATTAAAAACCAATATTGAAAAAAATATCATAAAAATATAATATATGAGGAGAATTATTATTAATGATGTATATAAATGGAAATGTATGTGAATGATGTTATGAAATAGGTAATTAATATTTTTATATTTATGATAAAGGAAGTTAAATCACTTCCATGGAAATTATGTGTAAAGGTAAAATTCATGGTTACTAAAACTCCATTCATTGAGTTATACAATTTCTTATTGAACTTCATTTTCAAACACATTACCTTTTCAATGATGTTCCCTTTTTATTTCTATGGATTTTTTTATCTAAATCTATTTCCTTCAATAGTCTTATTTTCACCAAATTTGTTAAAAAGGGACTCATAACTATGACTTTTACAATGATGAATACAATATTATTCAAAAATCTATTTTCATGATTTGGTTTCAATTATCTCAAAATGATATATATATAATAGTGTTATGTTTCAAGTTTCACCTTGAGTTTTATTTTATATGATTATTTTTTATGACTAAGTGATCAGTATAAAATTATTTTATTAAGGCTGTTATTTTATACCATTTGGGGAATTTATGAATATCATTTATTTCTATGGGTTATTTATTAAAGGTGAATGATTTAAATTTATATGATTTATGAAGCCCATTTTTTCCTGGGTTCTCTAAGATATTATGATTCTGGATTTTAAGTGGAACCCATATGTATGGATGATGATGGGTGGGGTCCTATATCACCCTTGAATTAAATGGTTGATGTTTAAATATCATGAGATAGTCAAACATGTACATAATGAGTTTGTTTACAAAGGCATGGTCATGATGAGTTTTGTCACATTTTCAAGCATAGAAATAATGTGTTTATTCACATAGGCATAATAATAATATTTTTTATCCCAAAATGTTTCATATTTTTATAGTTTTTCCACAATTCCATGATTATTATTGAGTTATGGTAAAACTTTAAGATGCATTTTATTTCCATGAAATAATATAATTTTATGATAAAACCTTATTATTAATGTGTTTTAACTTTTATATAATCCTTACATGTTTTATGATTATTGATATGTATTTTTTCATATCCATAATTTTTATTCTTACACAATGATATAGTTTTGATATTGTATGTTTTATTATTATCATCTACAGTCTAATGATATTTTGTTAGTATATTTAATTCTTCTTCCTGATCTCCTTCATTTATATGATCTAATAACTAATGATATGGTTTCCAACTACTGAGTGTATAATCTCTTCCATTTTTTATGTTTCTACTGAATATATTATAAAGATCATTATATTATGTGATATTTCTAGAAAAGGGTATATTGGAGAATAGTTATGGAGAAATTTATGTAGTAATATAAAAATAAGATATTTATATAGTTAATATTAGGTTCATAAAAACATTAGGTTCTTGGGTTGGGAGAAATTTTGTGAGAGGTATTATTTATATCATGGGAATAATGTGTTCGTTAAGTTATGTTTGTCTTGGGTCACATTAGTTGGTATCAAATCTTGGTGTATTTATTTTTGGATAATATTTTATTTACACTTTTCCTTAATGATAGAGAACCTTAGTAAATAAACAAGAGATGATTCTATTTATAAGATAACATCCTAATGTTTTGTAGGGTATATATTGTGTGGTTGTCCTAGAAAATACATCCGTGTATTGATTCTATAATTGGATGTAGAATCTAGCACAAATGTACTTCGAGTTAATAACCATGAAAATAGTAAATTAGGTATTAATTAATTTTTCACATAGTTCATGAAAAAGAGGCCTAACTGAACATATTATTTGATATTAATGGGGGATATGGTTTGGTTAATCAAATTATATTTACAAACTATTATGAAGGATATGAATATATAAGACTAGTACTAATAGAAATATTATCATAGATAACATAGATTGAAACCTAGATATTCACAATCCAACAAATGCACATTATTTATGAAATCATCCCTCTTTGTTTATATTTTTCTCAAATACATATTCATTAATTTATGTATAGTCATTCCTTATTTTCCTTTAGTCAAGGTAATCATAAGAACCCAAAAAATTGAGTAAACACTAGTTACAATGGGAAATAGAGATATTTTACCAATAAATAACCTATTGTGATTAGGAATGGAATGAAAAATAAAATGAAAATTCTCACCCAACTATTTTATATTGTGGAAAAACACACAAATAATTTTAAACATCCAAACACACCAAGGAAGAACCAACATTCTATAATGTACTTTATGTATAAATGTACACCCACTTTTAATGGGCCTTCTAATGCATTGGTTTGTAAATAGTGGTTAAATTAAATTGAGTAGATATTTTTGTGTTATCCAGTGCTCATACCATGAGATGTGATTTTGGAAATCAATTTTCTAAAGCATGTTTTTGTACAGTGGTGTAAGCTCATTATCAATAACATAGTAAAAGAGGAAGTAATGTATATGGAATGGGATGATTTCAAGATCATATTTTTCAATAATTATTTTCCTCAAAATAAACCCATAAAATGGAGTGGGAATTTTTGTAATTGAACTAAAAAAAGGATAATTCTATTGGATTATATAAAAAATATTTGAAAATATGTGTGAGTTATGCCTCCATTTTTATCTTTGATATTTAGAGAATAATCGATCAGTTCTTTAGCAGATTGAATCCTTATATTCAAAAGGTGTAAGACATAAAAGAATCTAGTTACAACAAAGATATTATTTGATGTTCTCTTATAATAGATATGTAAATAGTAACCTACAAATATTCCGGGTAAAATGAAATGAAAGTGGATAAAAAGGAAGCTCCAATGATAAGAATTGGTGTGAGATGAAAGTCCAATTTCATAAATAAAATGAATGTGAGTGAAAGAACCGGGGTAATTTCTTATAGAGATCAGGGATGTGTATTTGGAGTATAAAATAAGGACACCAAGATCGAAACCATCAATATTAGGTCAATAGAACAATTAATGAAAAAGAAGGGAAGAGGGTCCCAACTAATGATACACCCACACTATAATGCTTCAAGAGAAAGGAGTTCAAGAAATTATGAAAATCAATTCCACCACTCTAAATCTAGTGAGGAAAATAGTCCCCAAAAACCATCCAAATTTATGGAATAAGGAGGGGAATTTGAGATCATTACCACTATTGTATATGTTGATAATAAATTGATACGAGGTACACTTGATCTATTTTCATGATATAGTAATATATTATATTATTTTGATTCACAATATTCTTTTATATCACATAATATTTCTACTAATTTAGAATCTCCACCCCATGGGATGGATATTAAAATATTAGTAAGCCCCCTTAATGAAACCATTATCACATTTAATATTTATAGATATACTTTGATGTATATTTGTGGGAGGATACTTCATGAAAACCTAATTCTTATTCAATTAGTTGAATATTACATAATATTTTGTTTGGATTATCCTTCCTTTCCTAAATCACATATCAACTATTGGGATTAGAAATATCATTTCATATTCCAAATCATCTTATTATCATATATCAATACAAGGATGGTAATGTACTCCCTTTGGAATAAAATTTAATATTATTGGTTTTGTACCCATCAAAGTGGGGATCATGACTCAAAAGACTAGGGAGGAAGTCAACGTTGATGACATGTCTACTGTATGGGAATATATTCATGTATTTATAATGAACTTCTTGGACTTCTCCCAGTGTGTGAGGTTGAGTTTTCAATTGAACTCATACCTAGATCCATGACTATCTTAAAGAATATATACAGAATGGATCTCATTTAATTGATGAGTTAAATAATAAACTAGAAGTTAATTTTGGATTGGGTTTTATATGCCCTAGTGTTTCACCATGGGGTGCTCCAGTTTTATTTTTCAAAAAGAAGGATGGATCAATATATCTTTTCATAGCATAATATATTCATGATCAAGAAAAATCATCTTTTACGCTATATTTTTATTTTCCAAATCAGGATAATTGTATCACTTATAAGGGGAGGTGTTTAATCAGTGATAACCATTTATTTTATGTTTATTTGAAAATGAAGCAACCTTCACCCCCTATTAAATATTTCTTTCCCTACTAAAAATAAATCAAACCCACATCCACATGAACACAAGTATTTAAAAGGTTCCCTATCCAATAATAATAACTACTTACTTGGTATGGTTTGGAAATAATATATTACCAAACAATCCACTAGTAAACATCCTTTTTTGTTGAATAAAATGAGCAGGATATAACGTTTCAATCCTGTAGCACTATAAAAACAATCCAATAGTGTATGTTATCTTTCAAGCACATATGATGTAATAAAATTTTTTAGAAACAAACCATGTTATGCTTCTTCTTTATGAAAATTCATAGATATAAAACATTAAAAAAAATTCTTCACTATCTTACCCCGAAGTTGGTAAGAACCTCTCAGACTTTGTAATAATACTAAATTTTATTTCGCCAGTTGATGTTTTGTAATTCCATTCTCCCAGACCGATTGATCAATACAAAAAATATGAATCTTCTAGAATACAGTTTATACAATTATGAACACATTCATCCTTATTCTGAAAGACACAATACAATAATTCCAATCCGATTATCCAGCCCAATATGATGACCAATTGAATAAGAAGACAAGATTAATAAAATAATAATCCGGATATGACGATCAGTTGAATATGTAGTGATATTGTCTCTTCCCATTTCACCATTTTCTGACACAACTTTTTGAAAACAAATTCTAAAACCAATTATTCTATATCATTAACTTAAATTCTTATCTCTATTATTTTCATGAAAAATATATCCTACATAAAGTACAATGTACTTTCTCTTTTTATACATTCCCCAAATATGGTTTTGGAGGGATTCTGAAATAGTTTCCCACTCAACCAATCATTCTAAATTTAAATGTTTCCTTTTACTTCAGATACATTTCTGACTTATTCAATGCTTCTTGACTCTTCTTGATCCTTGTAAAATATTCTAATAGGTTCAAAAATTCTTCATTATTTCTTCACAAACACCATTCCGATTCTACTTCTCCATTCCTATTTTTTTAGTAATATTTCATTATTAAAATGCTCCATACCAAATGTATGTATGAATAAATAGTCATCTTAAATATTATTAGCAAACCTCAAACCAATTCATATCCTATATTTTCAATATTATATTCCTCATTATGATGAAGGAAAATGTCAAACATTAGTTTCCTCATTATGTTTCTATACACCAGACAAACATAACCCCCTTTGAATTTGAAGACCCTCCTTTGATAGCACATTCAAAAATATATATGTGAGATTATTCTTCTTATTTAATCAAGTCTAATGATTGGTATGGGATTCACCCGGATTCTTCTTCAATACGATGACACTTGAACCATTTGTAATACATATCTTCTTTTCCTCTTAATTTGTTTCAAAAACTTCTAACTCTGATGAATATGATGACATACTGAATATGATGAATCGATATTAGTGGTTTCTTTTCTTTTTTCAATACAATACCAATGATCTTTCAATACAAGACTACCCCTTTTTTACATGATTCAATAAGGATATATTTATGAAATAATTCTCTCCCTTTACAAAACTATCCAATGTTATGATGAGATAGGGGATAGAAATAATGACCTCATCCTTGATTAGAAAGAGGTTGGATGACCATGTTCAACCTCAATTTTGAAAAGGATTATTTCGGTAAAGGTTTTGTGAAAATTTCAGTATCTTATTTTAATATAAGAACATAATGCAGCATCAATTCATTCTTCTCCATAAGCTCTTGGATGAAATGATATTTTATATCAATTTGTTTTGAATGAGAATGTTGAACTGGATTACTTTTGAGATTTATTGAACTTTTATTATCACAACTATAGAGAATGGGTAACTTTATTTCAACAAGTAATCCTTATAATTGAGTTTTCATCCATATATGTTTTCTAAAATATAAGTAGCAGTAAAATAATAAGCTTCATCTCTGCTAAGAGTTACTGAATTCTGTTACTTTTTATGATAACTAACATAACGTTTCCCCAAAACGAATTCTTCACTAGATGTGGATATTCTGTCATCAAAATTTCCTACCTAATAAACATCTAAATACCCAAAAAATCAATAATTTTTTATCCATCATAACAGATTTTGAATCCTTTGACTTTGATGTACGTGGGAATTCTTTTTCCAAGAATAAAATTTGATTCATTCAGAGCACTCTGAAATATTCCACATAAGTTAATAACATAAACAATGTTGAGTCTCTAGGTAGTAAAAAATAACTTCAAATCATATTTTCAAATTATTTCAAATCAAATTCCATGCCAAATCTATCTTTAAGAAACTTTTTTTACATTGAAATTGGTGTCGAAATAGGTTTTATGTTTTCCATGCCAAACTTCTTTAGAATTTCCTTATTATACATTTCTTAAGAAAGAAAAATGTGTATCTTCTTTTGTAAAATTCGTAACCAATGGGAGTTTCTCATTTCCCCCAACATGGACATTGCAAACTACATTTTCATTTATTTTAAAAATAATTCACAAGATCATTGATTATTCCTAACAAAGATAATTTCACCAACATAAAATATTATGATGATGGAAAAATCTTGAATTTCACTGATTTAAGGATTTATATCAACTCTTCCTTTCTTAAAACTCATCTTGTTTAAAAATGTATTCAATTTAGAGTACCATTTTCTCGGAGCTTGTTTCACTCCATAAAAGGTTTTATTTAATCAACAAACATAAAATTTATCTTTCCCAACAACAAATCCACAAGGTTGTTCAATGTAAAATTCCACACCAAGATCCCATTCATAAATGGGGACTTTAAATCCATTTGAAAAAAAATTAAATTCATTTTTCAGTAATAAAATGAAAGATTCAGATTGTTTCTAACCTTTACACTGGATAAAAGGTTTCATAAAAATCAACACCTTCAATTTTTGAGTAACCTTTGCACACTGATCTTAATTTGTTTCTTATCACTCAACCTTCTTTATTTAGCTTGTTCTAGAAAACCCACTTTGTACCAATAACATTTTTTATCTATCTTTGGAACATGTTTCTATGTATGATTATTTTTTATCTAACCCATACCTTCAATCATGGCATAAACCCATTATGGATACTTAAAATATTTATTCACATCATTAGTCTTGACTTTTGAAAACATTGAAGTATGTTTAATAGCATTTTTGTTCTTATTGTTTGAATATTTTTATGCTCATCACCAATAATATTTTGAGCTTCTACAGGATTCAAAAACCTAGGATGATATTTTCAAGTACCTACCCCATCACTTGAAATAGATGAGTCTGATTCTACTTCTTCAATATTATTACTATTGATTGTATCCTAATCAGAATAGTTTTCCTTATCCTTATCAACTTATTTATCTGTATTTTGTATGTTTATCTTCTCTTTTATTTTCAATAACATTCACATAAAAATAATCAACAATTCTTCCTATTTATTTTTTGAAACATCTGTATCCTCTTCCTACTAGAGTGTAGTCATGAAAAATTTTATCTTCACATTTATGCTCAAACTTTATAATGTTTTTAGAAATCATCTTTATAATGCAAGGAATCCAGAAGACTCTTATGTTTTTCAAACTTCATGTTTTCCATAAAACAATTTTTATGGAGTCATATTATAATTTTTCTCATAGAACCATTTGTTTTGAATATAGACAATATTATTCAGGGATTGGCTCTAATATTAATGATAAATACTATGTTCAAGTAACATAGTTCTCCCCATTTCCACCAAACTTCTATTCTTTCATTCAGCTACGCCATTTTGTTGAGGAGTGTATATGGAACTATACTCATTCGGAATTCCATGTTTCTGAGGTAAATTTAATATTATTCATTTTTTTCACCCCATTGTTAGTTCTCAACTTATTCACTATATACTATCATTCCTTCTCAACTTCCAATCTAATACTTTTAAACATTTTCAAAGCATCATACTTATGTTTCTTATACATAACACAAATAATGTGAGTAAAGTCATCAATGAAAGTGATGATGTACTTATCTCTGTTTTTTTATTTTTTCATTATCCCAAATATATTGAAATGAATAAGATCTTGTGGTTGTTTTGAAAAAATATCAACTTTATTATGTAATGAGTTTGAAATATTTCCTTTCTAACTAATATTATAACACCAATCTCTTGGTCTTGGAAAATAACGAATGTCTCGAACACCATTTCTATTAGATAAATTTTTTATGTTTCTCTAACACTTGTGTCACATCCTTTTATTAAAAAATTGATTTTCTTTCACCATGCCTAAGAAACAAGAGTTTTGGATCTCACCAACATGAAATAAATTTCACTTTGTATATTGGAATCTTATAATAATGTTTCCATCCTTCTCATTTTTCACAAAAAACCATCTTTCCTAAAAGTAACTTTGTTACATTCATATCAAAATTGTGAAATACTCATTAGGTTATGTTTCAGCCTGTCAACATATAAAGATTTATTGAATTATAATTTTTTCTAATGAAAGCTGATCTGATACCTTGAAATCTTAGTGACTCATCATTACTGAATGTCACAATTCCTTCTTTGTAATATTTTACACTCATTAACAATATAAAATATCTTATCATATGAGAATAATGACTACTATCAAGAATCAAAGGTCATTCTCTTTCTATAGCATTCAAACTGGTTTCATCAATAATAGATTTTTTTTCTATATTTTTAGCATCTCAGAATTGTTATAAAACATTTTTAGTGCTAATAAAAAAACAAGACATGATTTTGCAAGGTGTCCAAGTTTTTTCACACCATTCAAAAATAGTTTATAGTACTTGGAACCTATTTTAAATATTTACTCTAAACTTATAATATTTATTCAAAACAACCTTCTAATGATTATTTCATTGAGGAGATTAAATCCTCCAAAAACATTGCCTTCCATAACTTGTGGAATAATTGTAATATTGTTTGTTGAACCAACACATATTTTACATATCATTGAATCCACCACAATACCAGTAATATCCATATAAAGAATATTTTTCTCTGAAACATCAATACTAATAAGAGTTGTGAACATGTTTTTTAGAAATCTTCTTACTTTTATTATCTAAATCTCTAACCATTCTATTATCAATCTGAATCTTGTTTCATATTGGTTGACTTTACTATTTTACTAGATAATAAGTATTAGAAAAATTTTCAGATTCATAAGCTTTAGAAATTTTTTAGGACTTATGGTATTTTTAATATTATAAATTATCCACTTTTTAAATATTGGCCACATATAAAAACATTCCAAATGTTAATTTCCCAGAAAATTTTTTATATTTCTTCTCAACCTTTGAAGGAAAATTTTGTTAATTCTTGTTATGTTTACCCAATACATAAATTTCACTAACTTTTGAGATAGAGTTTTTGACACGTGTATTCCTCAGTTCATATTTAGATATTTCTCCTTGAACAAGTTACAACTCTTCTTCTTTTTCCTTCAAATTTACTTCTATATGCTCATTATGATTATTTCCGTCTCCAATTGATTTCTTCAAATAATCAATTTACGCCATCATATTTTCCTTATCTCCTAAGAAACATTCTAATGTTTTTTAGGAATATTCATGTTCCAACTTATTATTTTGTTTTTTAAGCCCTCTTATTTTTCTGAGAAAATATTTCAACTCGACTTTCCAATGAATTTAATGTTAAGTTTCTTTTTTATTAGAACCATTGATTATAAATTCATTATCATTCACCATTGAAATAAAAGTGTTTTCACTAACATGATAAATAAAATTTTTGGATTTATATTCACTATATTCTTATTCTTTATCTTTAGACAAGAAACTCCTCGTTTGATATTTGGATAATTTACTATCTTTCCCTTTGGAATATGATTTTCTTTTGTCATAGTGTTTCTTCCAGAACCTTCTTGCCAGTATTTATTATTCATCACTATCTTCTTGTTTTTGTGTGTGTACAATTGGCCACAAAGTTCCCAACTTCTTCACATTAGAAACATTTTAATGTATGTTTACATTTGTATCTTCCTATAAATATTCTCACATTTATATAAAACTAGGATAAAATGACAATGGGATTTTTACATACCTCAAATTCGAAATCAAAATTACTATCTTCTTCTTAAATAAGAATATTCATTGGATTATCATTCATTGTATCCTTTAAATACATTTGTACAACATTTATATTTTTTTATTTTCATATATTTCTTCATTATCATTTCATTATTTATGTGATTTGTATAAAAATTACCTAGATACAATGTTTTATGATCTCTATACTCTAATGAGGAAACATTAGCATTAAAATTGTCTGGAATAATTTTGAAAATATTTTCAACAATTGTATAATTTTATAAATTTTCACCAAGAGATATGATAGTTGTAAAAATGACATTCAACATGGTAATGAAGTCCTCAACAGATTCATTCTCACCAATTTTCAAATTTTTATACTTCAGCCTCCAGTTTTTTAAATTTTCCTTATTCACTTTTATATTTCCAACATATATATTTTTAAATTTTTCCCTTATAAGTTTGGAAATGGAAACACCTTCCAATATCATGAAATAACTTTCAGAAAGTGATGATAATAACATATTCTTTTCCCTTCCGTCATTCTATTGATTCTTCTTATCATCATATGTAAGTCGATAGTTTTCATTAATAGGAGGAAACACATCTATATCAGCTTCAAGAACATCATATCAAACAGACATGAGATATGAAAATAATTTATCTTTTCAGATAAGATAATTATTTCCCTAAAAATCAGAATAATATTACTGTTAACATAATTTAGATAACCCATCAACATCTCCTCAAAACAACAGTAAAGATTAAGTGAAGGGAAAATTTAACACTGATACCAATTGTAATTTCATAGTCTAGATATTTTTATCACAAAGAGGGGTAGGGGTGAATCCGAGGTAACTTTTTCTTTTATATTCCCTTTTAAATGAATCATCCTTTGCCTCCTGTAATATATTTCTTTCCCTGTTGAAAAAATTAAACACTCATCCACATGATCACAAGTATTTACAAGGTTCACTATTCATTAAGAATATATATTTCCTTGGTATAGTTTATAAAGAATCCATTCCCACAAAATCGACTAGAAAAGAATCTTTTTGTGTGGAATACAATGAGTAGGATATGAAATTTCACTCGTATAGCACTATGAAAACTATTCGATAGTGTCTGTACTTCTTAATGAAAAAAATTATGTAATACATTTTTTTTGTATCAAAACCTGTTACAGTATATCCTTGTCAACATTCAAAAATATAAAATATAAAAATAGTTCTTCACTTTCACAACCAGAATCTTGTAATAACCTCCTAGAATTTTAATAAATGTCACTGTGATTTTTTCAGTATGATTCTTCTTATACAATTCTCCCAGTTCAATTTCTCAATACGAAAAATATGAATCTAATTGAAATGGTTGATACAATTACGAACACTTCATTCCCCAGTCTGAAAATAATAATAATTTAATTCTAGTGTAATTATCCATCACGATAAGATGACCAACTAAATACAATGATATGATCAATATGATAATCTGATGGATACAATGATTAGCTAAATACATTGCGATCTTGTATTTTCTTCCTTCACCTATGTCCAGAGGGACTTTCAAAATAATAATATTGAAACCACATATTCTCTCTCTATAACATTGGATATTATTTCTATTCCTTTCATAAATAGTACAGCCATTAGAAAGTATAAAGTACTTTTTCCTTTTATGCTCACCCAAAAAATTGTTTGGGTAGGATTCTGAATTATTTTCCTACTCATTTTTTTTAATTTGAATGTTTCCTTGAATTTCGAATACATTTATGACAGAAAAACACTTCTCAACTCTTCTATATCCTTCTAAAATCCTCTAACATATTTTACACTTCTACAACCTTCATTATAAACACCATTCTGATTCCAATTCTCTAATCTAATTTGTTCAATACGATTTCTTCATCTTGATGCTATATACCAAATGTATGTATGAAAAAATTGATAGTTTAAATTTTCATAAAAAACCTCATACTTATTCTGATTCTCTCTTTTCATTAAAATTCGACTCATTATGATGAAGAAAAATGTAAAAAAATAGTTTCCTCATTACATTAATATGCACCAAACAATTATATCCTCGTTCAAATTTCAAGATCCCCCTTTGAAAACACACCCAAAGATCTCTACACGAGATAATTCTTATTCGTTCATCTAGACCAATAATTTGTCTTGGTATCACCTGGAGTCTTTTTCAATTTTTTGTCTCTTGGCCCATTTGTAATATAGAGAATCATTTCCTCTTCATGGGTTTCAAACACTTCGGTCTTTAATAAATATTATTACATAACGAATCCGATGAATCTATATCAAGGGATTTTTTAATATGATACCAATAATCTTTAAATATAAAACAAATTTATATTTTCTAATTAAGATTCCCATAAAATTCATTCTCTAAAGATTTATATCCATTGTCTTTTAGTCTGACTGAAAATGAAAACCTTCAGTTTTTCAAATTTTCCATAATCCTTACCGGTCTTCAAATCAATAGAAATCTGGTGAACACGTTACAATGAATGGAATACTACAGCTTCACAAAATGCCTTCTTTAAACCACAAACAAGTATCATGACTTTGAATATGTTGAATACCGATTTCAATAATTCATGGATTACTATAGAAGGTATTGTGACTTCTCAATCAATATCTTTCTTTCATTCTCAGTCGGATTGAAATAATTAAAATCAGACTTAATGTGATTTCCAACTCCTTTTCTCCTCTCTCTCTTGTCAACAACGCAACACAAGTTTTAAATAATAATTATGATTTATGAGATCCCCAAGTTCAGTAAAGCACTGTCAAATTTATCAAACTCATGTAAACTCGGATTCATCCCCATTACGATTAATCCTTTCATACTGGATTCTGTGTGAATCTGATAAATCTTTTCATATAGCCAGCTTCCCATGAGTATGATGGACTTTTTCAAGCATTGTGAGTCCGATTTCTTGAATACAATGGTCAGTCAAATTTTTCCAAATACAAAGTGAGGTGATTTATTTTTCTTCTTAATATTTCTTTGATAATAATAAAATACAATATAAAAAATATTATTCAACTCCATAAAACCTTCTCTATCCATCCTGGTCCTAATAGTATTGATGATTTGTTCGATCAAATTAGAGGGGCTTGATACTTATTGATGATTGACCTTCATTATGGATGTCATCAATCAATGGTTAAAATGGAGGATATTTCCATGATAGATTTATATAAGCGGTATAAAAACTATGAATATATAGTTATGACTTTTGGACTTATGAAAGATCCAACTCTCCATAAGGATATAAGTAATAAAGTCTTTATATATTAAAATGATCAATTTTTAGTTGTATTATTATATAAAATTATTAATAATTCAATGATAAAGGGATAGAATGAATATCATTTAAAAATTATGTTAAGGGCCTTGATAAAGGATAAACTATATGAATTTTTTTCAAGTGTGAATTTGTGGTGTAGAAAGCATTAATTTTGGGTTATGTAATCACAAGAATGGGAATATTAGTAGATCTATCATGAAAAAAATATAACAATAATTTTTTAATGGTCCGAACCTCTCAAGTTCATTTCTTTGTTAAAATACAGTTTTTGAGGTGTTCTGGGAGGCAACAATAGCTCATTGCAAGATTTTTCAGAAAATCTAGTTTTTGTAATAGTAATGATTAGTTGTTATCATCCTTAGGTTGCATCGGTAGGTCGCATCGGTAGGTCCAGTCGGTAGGTAACGTTGGTGGGTCGTGTCTGTGACTCAATATCGGGGAGTGGAATCAATTACATGAATTATTGAGTGGAATTAGTGAGTGGAATCAGTGGTGGCTTTGGTAGGTGGCATCGATGACAGGCATTGGTGAGTGGCATTAGTGACTTCTGTCGGTGACTCACATCGGTGAGTGACCCAACACTGAGTCATTTTAATTTTTCTCCAGTTTTTCTATTTTCTCACCTTTGATATTTTCTTCAACATTAAATGAGTTAAATGCTATATTTAATTAGTTTTTATCCATTTCAAAAAGTATCTATCCTTTAAAAACCTACAACTTTCTTCGAATCATAATCTGTTTGGCCATGATCCTGATCCGAATTTAATAGAATTTGAAACCATTTCCTGGTAGAATTACGATATATCTTATCTAATGTTGAGACCCTTTCGTTCCTTATGGAATTTATTTTCTCTTGATATCTAATTTCATAGAACCCTTCTTCCTTGAGTGATCATGCTTATTTTGTGAGCCCCCTTGAATTTCATATCCTTGTAGGGTCATCCAACTATTTTCACACCCCATATTTTGGTGCTAGGTGGAGTTTCCGATTATCTAATTCTTGAGGTAGAAATTACCTCATCCATCTTTTAATTGTGCATCATGTGGCGTGGGTTTACTGATGTCTACTTATGAATACAATTGAATACATTTTTTTAAATGAAGTAATAAATCAGTGGCGGTGAAGAAGATGATGATGACCTTTTTATTTTTTCTGTTATATTTCATCCAGGTTGTGTTTTGTTCTAGGTATATTCCATTTAAAATTCAATGTTTTTGGTGGTATTTGATTGTGAATGGGTGATGTCTTATAGTTTTTGTTGATCCCCTATTGAACTGCTGAAATTGTGAAATTTTTGACCACATTAATATTGTGAAATAAATGGGTTCCCCAGGATTGAAATTATTATGTGATAACTTCTGATTTAAGTGGAATTAATGAATGATTCTTGGTTAAATGTGAATACACCTTGCTATATTGGTGTGGCTGTGTGTTGTGTTTGGATATATTCTATTTGGTGTTGCATGTAGGTTTTTTGTTTTTGTGGCTAGGAGTGTGGCCATGTGTATGGGGTGGTATAGGTGGTGTAATGAAATCTCAGGCTGAGAGTTTTACTGATTTTGGAACATATGGGAATATTTTTAGCCATAGAGATGTAGGTTTAGGTTGAGTAATGTTTACGTTATTGGGTATGATAGATGTGGTGGTGTTATACAGTAGGGCTATTAGGTTGGTTGTGATGAGGCGTGTTGTGGGATTTGGCTATAAGTTGGGGGTTTTCTTGTTGAGAGAAAGGATAGAGTTACATGACTTTGAATAATGATAATGGAAATGGTTGGAATGAGTGCTAAGTGGGGAGGAAGAGTGAAGTGGGGAGTTTTATCATAGTTTTCTTCCTCTGTTTGGATTGGTTGTGAGGCTAATTGTGTAATTTGGTTGTTAGTTTTCGGGGCAGGGATGGAATAACTGGTAATTTTATAATAACATCAAAATGATTAGTTGTTAGGAGGATTCATTTTATCAAATTTGGAAATGACCATCAGTTCATATTGATACCTGCATTTAGAGGTAGCATCAAAGGAAGTTTGGTGGTATGGTTATTATTCGAAACCCCATAGGTTGGGCTGATTTCTTACAACTTATTTATATACATGTTTTTCCTTATGAACTCTATACTCACCCCACCCTAATTGAGCACTATGCACCAGAAACCCCCATTAATATCAGGGAGGGTGTCTTTCCAAACATCCTGATGGGAGGATGGATGGCTAGCCAACCACTATTCCATGCTCCCTCTTCGAGGTGGTGATAGCCCAAGACTCTTCGGGAAGGTTGTGGTTTGTGAGGCCCATGTGTGTTTAGGTGAGTAGTGCTTCCCATGTGTCTTCAGGATGAGATGTGTTATGGTTCCCAGGTGACTTCAGGATGTGGTCTAGGTTGTGGCCTAGGTGTCTGTGGGTGGGATTCTATGTGGTTATCAAGCCTATCTGTCTATGTGTGGGATGTGGTGTAGTATGTTCAGAAGAGGTGGGAGTGCCAACACATGTGATGTTAGGGTGTGAGAGTGGCTAATAAGTGGGAAAGTGGTGTGGGGTACCCCATTATCGATGAGAATTATATTACTATACTTGACATGTGTAATTTGCGGAGCATTCCATTGGTGAGGATGATGTGTTTAGTGTACCTTGTTAGGATCTTTTGGTTTTACTGTTTTCTCGTGGGGGCATTAGTATGTCTCCCCCACTTATACACAAGAGACTTTGGTTTTTTTACTGAGTATACTGGTATTCTTACTCTACTTATCTAAAACATCTTTATGTTTTCTAGGGGGACTATGTTGACCTTGATGGGCATTAGTATCTGAGACATTGGGGACAGTTTTTGTGTTTCATCATAGCTTTTCTTTTTGAATTTACTTTGTAGAATCTTTCATTTTTCATATTAGTTAAATTTTTAAACATGCATGTGGGATGGCTTTGTTTTTTTTCAAATATATATATATATATATATATATATATATATATATATGTCTTGGAGTTGCTTGGGGTTGATACATATTATCTCCTGATCATGGTTTCTATAAAAAAGGAAATACCTCCCATTTTTTGAGAATTGTATACCATTGGAGTTGGTCTCCACCCCAGGGCCGGCTGGAGGAAGGACTCATGGGTCAATATCTCTCTTTCTCCATTTCCACTTTAGGAGGGGCATCTTGGGAGGGATGGGGTCATGAAAGAATGGTATTATAGCTAAGGGTTGAGAGATAGGATGTATTATAGAGTTAGGAACAATGACGATTGCATATATTGGTAGGGTGATAGTGTCAGGTGATCATGGTATGTGAGATAGTCTAGGGAAGACCAGCTATGACACGAGATTTTGGGGCCCCCTATGATCTGTTGATAGGACTCTGAGCTTACAAAATGACCAGGAGAGACTACACTGTTTGAAAGGTAAAGACCAAAAGGAAGGTACATGAATCATATATATTTGTGTTCTTGTTTGAATTTGTGTCTTGGAGAAATTTGGGATGAATAACAATAAAATGAGTTTAAATGAACGTCAAATAAAATTACATACTACCCAGGCTTAGAAATTCCTTGGTTAACATTTAGATATAGTGCCTGATTGTCATTTACATGTAATAATGGTAGTGGAGGCTCATTAGGCTGACCAGGATGATTGACAAAGTGTTGATCTGGTGGAGGAGGATGACCAGTGGTATAAATCTCTATTTTCTTTACAGTGGAAGAATCTCGGAAATGATGAGGTAACCATTTTAGACATGGAGATGAAGAGTTGTCTTGAAGAGATTGTGATCACCTTTAGATTGATTCAGGCTCTATTGAAGTACTAGGATTCTTTAGTGGTGAGCTAGAGGTGGGGAGCTATGCATCAGTGGTGGAATCTCTACTTGGTGGAGAAGAAAGATGCTGATGTTCTCTAGGTCGAGTTTGATCAGTAGTTCGGAGCTGAATTCCTTTCATCGACCATGAAGGATGAGAAGAGGTATGAGTTACTCTCCCTCTAGTAGGGGAGTATGTCGGTACAACACATGGGGATCAAGTTCAAGGATCTCCTTTGTTTTTTCCCACATCTCCTTCAGTATGGG
Source organism: Viscum album (assembly GCA_963277665.1). Taxonomy (NCBI): domain Eukaryota; kingdom Viridiplantae; phylum Streptophyta; class Magnoliopsida; order Santalales; family Viscaceae; genus Viscum; species Viscum album. The sequence goes on along the minus strand of OY728166.1, from coordinate 1,225,803,858 downwards.
GATTCTGGTGTGAGACGCCTTGAGGAGTCACTTCGTCCTTCTCTCCAGTACGTAGTTACTCCCTTTACCTTTCCGACATACTTGGAGGTCCAAAAAAGGCAGAGGTAGTTAAAATGATGAAATCGCGAGGAGTTATACTACTAGAGGGGAGTCAACCAAGTTCTTTAAAGGGAAAGGTTATTAGAAACATGTCTCAGGTGCCAGAGCCTTCAAAGTTATGGCTATTAGAGAGCTGACCTCAGTAGTTTCCATTTCGACCTTCTGGTCCTCGTGCCTATCCTGTGGGATTGGGGCTAGTATTCTTTATCTATGAAGTCTGTGGGAATATTCAGAGTCAGTGACCAGTGGTCTTTTGAGCTTAGGATGGTATAGGTGGGAAGGATTAACACCTGCCTCAGTAGCAGTTTCCAGCTAGGCTGTTTCAGTAGCAGGAACAACAAGCTCCTTCTCCACTGAGAGGAGACAGGGAAGGTAGAGGCCGACATCAAGGTGTTCCTCAGGGAACTCAGACTAGGTGTTTTCGAGGAGGTATTCATCAGTAGAGGGGTATAGGATCTTGGTTTCGTCAGTTACATGTTGTATAGGCACCTGTTCCAGTGTGGTCTGAGATCATTCAAGGTACGATCAATTTGTTCAGTAATCATTCTTGATATTTGTTCGAATATGGAGCTTCACACTCCTTTTTTACACCCAATCTATCCCATTATATGGGGACATAAATATAAAGGCTTCTTGTGCCCTTGTGTTGTGTACGCCAGTCAGAGGCCAGACTGGCCTGTTTGATGTGTGTCAGGTATGTAGACAGATGATGGGATTGAATTATTCCTATGGGGATATTTTCCTATTATAGATGAAATCGTATGATGCCATCATTAGCATCGACTGTTAGTAATCTATACATGCTATTATCAACTTCTTCTAATGTAGAGTCAGGTTTTCAGATGTGGATGGTCAGTGTATGGCTTTTGTTGGCGAGTAGAGTTGTTAGAAGGGCAGTCGACCTATGAGGTCCCTTCTTTCCTTGTTGGTTGTGCTAATAGTAGAAAGAGTCGATACTAAGATTGTGGAGGTTACCATTGGTTTTGGAAAGTTTTTGGATGTTTTCCCCAAGGATGAAGCGAAATAACCCCCTTGATGGGATGTTGAGTTCATTATAGTCCTATAGCCAGGTGCCTCTCTGAGCTTGATGGATCTTTATCAGATGGAACCTTATGGGCAATCAGAGTTTCATATTTAGATAGATGATATAATGAGAAAGGGATTTATCTGGTCTACTATGTTGTTTTGGAGTGCTCTAGTATTGTTTGGGATGAAGGAAGATGATGGTCTGAGGTTGTGCATAGACTACTGGAGGTTGAATTAGGTAACTGTTAAGAACCATTACCCACTCCTAAGGATAGATTATATTTTCAACTAGTTGAGGGGAGAATGTTGGTTCTCAAAGACCAATCTATGGTATGGGTACCACCAAATAAGTGTGAAGGAAGGTGACATCCTGAAGACTACTTTCAGGTTCAGGTATGGGCACTACAACCTCGTGGTTATGCTGTTCTATGTTATGAACACACTAGCGATGTTCATGGGGATCATTAACTCAATAATTCAATAGTTCCTAGAATGATTCATCATTTAACTAATCGATGATTTCATTATCTACTCAAAGTGAGAGGAGGATTATACTGAGCATATCAGGACTTTCTTGGAGGTCTTTCGACACCAGTAGCTCTAATTTTTTTTTTCAAAGTGAATGTTTTGGATGTGAGAGGTGAAATTACAAGGACATGTGGTGTCTCAGATGTGTGTAGCAGTGGAACCATCGAAGGTTGTGGTGGTTGTTTCTTGGGTAGTACCCTTGAATGTTGTACATGATCACATCTTTCTCATTATGGGAGGCCATTACTAGATATTTGTACCCAACTTCTCTTGAGTAGTAGCTCTGTTGATATCCTTGACTAGGAATAAAAATGCCTTTGTGTGGAGTGAGAAGTGCTAGGATGTTTTAAACTATTTTAAGGGGATGTTTTTCAATGCTCCAGTGCTCTAGTTTCTGTAGGAATGAGTGATATTAGAGATGTTTTGTGATGGTTCTTGTTTGGGGTTTTTATGTGTGTCGATGAAACAGTGGGGAGTGATCTTTTACGGGTCTATGAAGATATGTACCCATGAATGTAAATATGCCACCCATAATCTAGAGATAGAAGTGATCATATTTTTCCTAATGTTGCAGTGGAATTACCTCATAGGGGAGAACCTTGTGATATTCATGGATCATAGGTGTTTGAGGTATATCTTTTACCAGTGAGTTCTGAACCTTCAATAGAGGAGGTGAATGGAGTTTCATCAAGACTATGATTTTGAGATATCCTACACATCAGGAAAGGGGAATTTTGTAGATGATTCCTTTAGTAGAAAGTCATAGAGAGAGGTAGTTCAAGAATCTTTATATGCTTGGAAGGCGATAGAGGAGTTGGAAGAACAACACATAGATTTTGGAATAGATAGTGGAAAAGGCTATCTGTATCAGATGATAGTGAAATACTATTTGATGTAGTAGGTGGAGGATTATAAGTGGGGAGACTCAGAGGTCGAGGTGATGCACTATTGTGTTGACCATGGTGATGCTCTGAAAGGATGGTTGGAGGATGGCCAAAATCAGTTGTTGTTCAGTGGGAGGCTATTTGTTCTAGTAGAAATTTGTGAGGGAGTCATATGTGAGTTTCACAGGTCACCCTTAGTGGTACAACATGGAGTTTCCAATATGTATCGTGTCTTGAGGGAGTAGTTTTGGTGGGTGGGGATGAAGCAGGATGTGGTAGAGTTTGTGGTGAAGTTCTTAGTGTGCCAGTAGGTGAAGGCTAATAACCCTATTCCCAGTGGTTTATTGCAGCCCATAGATGTACCCAAGTGGAAGTGGGATGAAATCTTGATGGATTTTTTATAGGGATATACATGGATTAGAGAGGCTAAAATCTTATCTGGGTAGTAGTGGATTAGCTGATGAAATCGATACACTTTTTGTCAATCAAGGAATCGAGCATAGTGGATGCCTTGGCCAAGAAGTATGTGGATGTGGTGGTGAAGCTACATTTAGTTTATATGTCCATTATCATGGAGTAGGATACACAAATTACCTCAAGAGTCTAGAAGGGATTGTAGAATTATTTTGGAACACAGTTATGACTTAGAACTGCCTTCCACCCTCACAGAGATGGGAAGGAATAGTAGACCATCTTGATGATAGAGGATAAGTTGTGAGCATACGACTTGGATTTTGGTGGGTCTTGGGTGCGACACTTTCCCTTGGATGAGTTATAATAAAATAATAGCTATCACACTTAAATTGGTATAGCTCTATTTGAATCCTTGTACGGAAGACCATGTCATTCACCATTGTGATGGACAATGGTTGGGGATATAACTATTCTTGGTCCAGAGGAAGTTCAGACCATGATATAGAAGGTTCATATTGTCCTTGAGATGTTAAATGTAGAACAAGACCGACAAAAGTCTTATACTGATCATAAGAGGGTGCCCTATATGACAACCCTGCTTTTTTATTACACAATTAAACGTAATTTATTACTTAAATTTCACTTGATACAATAAAGAAGATAAAGAGGTATAGTGTCTTTGGGGATTAGGATCATTACATAACAACATAAAACATGAAATACAACATTTTTATTGAAAACATCCTTTACATGACCACTACATTCCATCGTACTTAGCATTGCATGGGATAACCTCCAGACATGCATAAGAAAAGGGTGAGCTATAAAGCCCAGTAAGGAAATAATCATGGAATAACATGAGGAATAAAATACATGTAAGACAATACGCATATCAATAGAGCATAAGATAAGCATAAACATAAATTCATGATAATTCATGATAATCATAACATTGAAATGTGGCAACAACACTTAACATTGAATTAGCATGAGCCAAGGCTCATTGAACATGGAGCATGAGTAAACCCTTATTGCACATGAAGCACAAGTAAAACCTCATTTCATTTTAATTAGCATGAGTAAAAACACATTTCACAATATGTATCATGATACTATACTTTACCCAATGCATTGGAGCGCTATCAGGGCGCACCCTTCTTAAACATTTCATTTCATGCATATGTGTGCCACATGGATAATAAACCATTGAATCATTAAACATAAAATTTTATTTCATGATAAACAAATGTGGAATACATACATTAAACTCTTCAACCAATAAGTAAATTTTCATAAAGGTGAATACTCTTGATAGAGAAATTGTCATGGAATTCACTGCATAATGAACTTGGCTTCGAAAAGCGCGATGCAATTTCGACCGCATAATGGTGTGACATAAGAACTCATAAAAATGGTTGATGAGAGATAAAGGGGTGTCTCGTCCTATTTACACGAAATGGAGAGTAAGGGGTCCATATAAATACATGTCCCATCAAATTCAATGGAATTTAGATTCATGATACAAAAGAATTTCTTGAATGTAAATGAGGAGAGAGAAATTCCTTTCAGAATTTTGGCATAGTAATGGGTGTATATGGGAGGAATTTAATGAGAGAGAAAGGGGTATCCAATCATTAAAAATTAAAGAAGGCATTATGGGGGAGTTTCAAAACCATACCCCAACATTTATAATTGAAATTAAAAGGGCATAAAAATTTAAATAATATTGGACAAAAATGAAAAAGGAAGAAAAACCCTTACTTGGATGTGTGCTTCCAAATGTTTGAGATAGGATTGAGAGAGGCTACATGGGAGCTTGGTGAACCTTCTTAGGATTCTAGAGAGATCACATCAGAGGTTGGATGAACTCCAAAGTCTTTGAGTGAGGAGGAAGTGGGTTCTTGGGTAGGTTTATATAGGAAAGTTGAGGGAATTCTTTATTATTTAGGTTTGGGAAACCTCACATTAAACTAATCCAAACCACAAGCCAGCCCATGGTTTTTTCCCATGTTTGTTGGAAAAGGGAACTGGGAAAAAATATTTTATAAGGAAAAATTCTGAACTTCTTAAAATAATGGGGTTGATTATGTGGAGGTGAGTCATACTCCCAAGGAAAACAATTTAAAAAGACAAAATGATTAATAAGTCTTGAAGGGTCCACTAATGCTTTGTAAAATAGATCAAACAAACCCAAAATCACATTATTTTAATTTTTAAACATATATTGGCCGATAATAAAGATTATAGTATTTTATTACATCACTATTAGGTCATTATAATGTCATAAAACACATTATATATTTAAACGATATTTAATTTTTACCAAAAAATCTGAATATCTCAGAAAATTATGAAAAATTCATCATTGGATAATTTCAACGTCCTGATTCCCGAAATAATATTCATTTTATCTAAATAATTTTTTAAATATGATAATTTTTACTTTTTAAAAAAAAACTGGCATTTATCGAAAATTCAGGGGTTTTGACAAAAATGGCTTTCAAACCTTAATAAAAATTACAATTGCATTCATAAAATTATAGGATCATTTATATTCAAAAAAATAATTTAATAATAATAATAATATTTCATTAAAATATTATTTAATTCATAAATCCATTAATACCTCAAAATAGATTTCTTAGTTCAACATTAACTAAAAATACTATATGTTCTTTAGAAACTATTTACAAGGTAACAATAGTAAAAAGAAAGTATATTCATTAGTATATAAAAAAATAATGTACATAACCATAGTACTGGTGTCTTGTTATGTAACCTCTTATAACACCACCATAAGAATGAAGCGTAAGGTGTGCAATGGTGACAGACTCTTGAGGTAGCTCGGATAACATTGCTTGGGTGGTAATCTCTATCAACATCCACTTCTCTCGTTGGAGGTCCCCCTCGAGCTTAACATATTAAATCTTTTCTTGGACATGGTCAAGAGCGAAGCACAAAGACACAACCTCCATTCCAAGCATTGACAAATGGGCTTCATATGGGGCACATCTACTAGATGAGGCCATCACTTTGTCTGAGTAAATTTGATTTGATTGATCCCTATATTTATACTAATCATGTGATCACTATTCAAGACTATATCAAAAACGGTGACAATTATTAATAGTATTTTAAAATCTAAAAAAATAAAACCAAATAAGTTGACATTTTATGTAAACATTTTACATAAAGAGACATCTAATTAGATCAAGAGGGATTTCTATTAATGAATTTTTGGGTCGTTATAATCTTCCCCACATAATAAATTTCTCCATTGAAATTTCCTTTTACCACACTAAAACAGATGTGGGTAAGTCTGATTCATCATTTCCTCTGATTCCCGTGACACTTCTTCAAACTTGTGGTTTCACCACAACGCCTCGGAGAGGGGCATTGTATTATTTCCTAGAGCTTTTTCTCTACGATCTAAGATCTTCATTGGTTGCCTCTCATAAGAAAGATCATCCTCCAACTGTACCACCTCTGAATAGAGTATGTGTGAAGGGTCTGGTATGTACTTCCTTAAGAGGGATACATCAAAGACATCATGTACTTTTTCCAAGGTAGGTGGAAGTGTTAGTCGATAGGCCACAACCCCGACACGGTCATGAATCTTGAAGGGGCCGGTGTACCTTGGACTTAACATCCGTTTCTTTCAAAACCTCATGACATTATGCCGCATAGATATGCATAGGAAAAAACATGTCTCCAACTTTAAACTCAAGGTCTCATCGACGGTTATCTGCATAACAATTTTGTCGACTATGGGCTGCCTTGATATACTGGTGAATGGTTTTCACCTTCTCCACCATTTCTTTGACCATTTTTTGTCCTAGTAGCTTACGCTCACCGACCCCATCCCGACACAATGGTGTTATGCACCTTTTCACATAAGCGCTTCATATAGTTCCATTTGGATGATTGAGTGGAAAAAATTATTATAATAGAACTCAACCAGAGGAAGAAGTTGATCCATCCTCCTTTAGAGTCCATTGATCATGCTCTCATCATACCCTCTATTGTTTTGATAGTCCACTCAGATTGGCCTTCAGTTTGAGGATGAGAGGTTGTACTGAAGTTTGGTTCAGTATTCATAGCATGTTGAACACTCTTCCAAAACATAGAGATGAATCTTGGATCTCGATCGGATACAATAGATAGTGGTACTCCATAAAGACATACCACCTTCCTGATATATATCTGTTCGAGTTGATCCAATGAGAAATCCTGCCAAATAGCAATGAAGTGTGCAACCATTGTAAGACGGTCCAAAACAACCTTAATAGCATTGTTTCCTTTGAATTTATTCAGAAGTCCGATGAAAAAGTCCATGGTGATGTTCTCCCATTTACATTCTGGTATGGGAAATGGTTTCATCATCCCCTTATACTTTTGCCTCTCTGCCTTCACTTGCTGACACACCATCCACATAGATGTATATTCAACGATTTCCTTCTTCATATTATCTAACCAATAATGCTTTTAGATATCTCGATACATCTTTGTGTTTCATGGGTGAATAGAGAAATTTGAACTATGTGCATCATCCAAAAGATTTTTCTTTAGCTTCGGACATTATGGAACACATAGTCTTTTCCCAAATCACCCAATTCCTTCTTCATTAACATTAAACTCCGAGGATTTCCCTTTTTTGATAGCTTCCACTTTTTCATGAATTCCCACATCATCCTTTTGAGAATCCTATAACCTTTCCAAATGTGACGATTGAGTAATCATTTGTGAATGGATTGATGATGTTCCATTCTTTATGATTCCCATGTCCATCTTCATCTAATCTATGAATATTGGATCCTTTTAAATTCTCATCAATGATAAAAATTGCTAGGTCATTTCAAATTAGGGAATCCACCACCTTGTTCGCATTCCCAAGGTGTTAACAGATTGAGGAGTCATAGTGTTTGATCAGATCTAACCATCTTTGTTGGCACATGTTGAACTCTTTCTATGTGAATATATACATGAGTCTTTTGTGGTCTGTATATATTTCACAGTTCTCCCCAAAGAGATAATGCCACCAAATTTTCAATGCAAATATCACTGTAGCCAACTCGAGGTCATGTGTTGGATAGTTTTGTTCATGAAATTTCAATTGCCTTGAAGAATAGGCAATGCCTTTTTCATTTTCCCTCAACAAACATCCTAGGCCTTTATATGAAGCATCAATGTATACCAAAAAAAGCTCTCTACTTGTGGGTAAAGTCAGCACAAGTATAGTGATAAGCCTCCTTTTCAACTCCTTGAAGCCTTCTTCACATTAATCACTCCAATAAAACATTACTCTCTTCTGAGTTAGCTTTGTAAGGGGGTTGGGAAATCATGATAAATTTCTCAAAATTCGTCGATAAAGTCCAGCTAACCCCAAGATGATACAAATATTCATTACCGATGTTGGCCTAGACCATCCCTCAATTGCATCTATTTCGGATGGATCCACAGATATCACATTGCTTGTAATGATATGGCCCAAGAATGACACCTCCTTCAACCATAATTTACACTTTCTATACTTTTCATAGAGCATCTCCTTCTACAAGGTCTCTAGTACAGTTCTTAGATGATCCTCACGATCCTCCTTGGTTTTGGAGTATATCATAATAACAGCTATATTGACTACCAGAAATTTTTTGAGGTAATCTCTAAAGACTCTATCCATCAATTCCATGATGATTTCTAGAGAATTAGTGAGTCTGAAAGGCATTACTATGAATTCATAGTGCCCGTATCTTGTATGAAAATTAGTTTTGGGGATATCATCCTTCTTCACCCTTACTTGATAATATTTTGACCGCAAATCCACCTTGGAGAAGTATTGTGCTCCAAGAAGCTGATCGAACAAGTCATAAATTCATGGGAGAGGATACTTGTTCATTATCATGATTTTTTAAGCTCACGATAATCGATAAAAAGGTGCATTGACCCATCATTCTTCTTGACGAAGAGGACTGGTGCACCCCATGGTGAAGCACTTGGGTGTATAAACCCTTTATCCAGATTCTCTTGTAGTTGTTTCTTCAGATCCTCAAGCTCCACAACAGGCATTCCATATGGAGTTTTGGATATTGGCAACGCCCCAGGTATAAGATCAATTGAGAGTTCAACATATCTTCCTGGAAGAAGATCAAGCAATTCCTCAAGAAACACTTCAGTGAATTACCTCAAAATAGGCATGTCTTCTAGGATGGTTGCCTCCTTAGAATCAATAATCTGAGACAGATACACATTCTCAGAGGGAAGTAATATCCACACTTGAGATGATGGAGCTTAAGAAGGTTCATCTTCCTCCTTGCACTTGTAATGAATCAGGGTCGATTCTCCACATGGAGAGTGATTTCCCCTCATGACAATATAAGTTGGATCTATATAAGGAAATCCAATCCATGCCAAGAATTGCAAAAAATTCAACTAGAGGGAGTATGAAGAGGTTCTTCGGGATGTTTGATCCACAGATTATGCTAGGGGAGGATTTATATTCATGGGATGCAATGATTTCCCCATTTTCCATACTCACCAACATCATTAATTCGATGTTTCTTGGTGGTGCAGGGATTGTTCTACTAAACATTCGAGATATAAAATAATGCGTAGAACCTGAATCAAAAAGTATGTTAACTATTTTTGAATGAATATATAGTGTACCTGTCACCACTTCGTTGTCGGGGTTCAATTCAGTAGTAGTGATGGAAAAATCTCGACATTGCTACCTTGAAGGTTGTTGGTTGCCGCCAAAAACCCTTGGATTAGGGCACAGATTTGCAAGATTCCATAGTTCTTTGTAGTTGTAGCAACGAACCATTCATTGAGGTTCTAAGAGAGTGTTCCTCTCCACTATCGCAGTTTCGGGTCATTCATTCCCTTAGTTAATATCCAGGTGCCCTTCTATTCTACACCTAATGCATTTCTTAATCCTCTTTAGATAGTTTCCGAGGTGCTTCTTTCAACACCTTTGGCATGTGGGGTGATAGATCTTCTTAGCACCGTTGGATTTATCCATTGGATCACCAGAATTGAAGTCCACCTTAAGCTTCTTATCCTCATGATACCCCTGAGATTATCCGATCTCCATTTTGACCTTGATGGAACATCAGAAAATTTCCACATAGCTTTCAAAGTCACAGATCACCAAAACTTTCTGTAGGCTAGGTTTCAGCCCACCGAAGAAGTGGTCAACCTTGAATTTGGGGGTAACGACATAGCTGAAGGTGTATCATGCAAGCTGTGTAAAGTTTTCCTCGTACACTCTAACAGATTCATCGTCTTTTTTCTTGAGGGCAAGGAAGTCCTTTTCCATCTTAAGCCGGAGGGTGTGGGGAAAATATTTATAAAAAAATATCTTCTGTAAATCATTCCATTCTAATGCCTTGATCTCCTCCTCAGGCTTCGTATTTTTTATCAACATCCACCATTGATCAGATTCGTCCTCCATATGAGAAGAACCTAGGAGAACCTTCTTTTTTCAGAACATTGAAGGATGGAGAAAATCTTTTCAATGGAGTTGATCCATTGTTCAGTGATTGAGTGATCAGATGATCCATTAAAAGTAGGAGTCATTTGTCTAATGAAGCTCTCGATAGTAACTTTTTCTTTCTTAGGGGGGGATGAACGTTCCTCTTGACCAATGTTTCTATTCAAAGCTTGAGTTAACTGAGAGAGAAGCGTGAAAAAGTTCGTGATTCCCTCTCCCATTGGATTGGGTAACTAATTAGTAGAATCATCACATTGATCTTCACATCGGTTGTTAGCCCAATTCCTCCTATTACCCGCCATTGGCTGGAATAAATGGAAAGTTAGGGGTAACACATAATTGGTAATCCATGGACCCAACTGATTACTTATAAATAAATTTTATCTCCTTAACATATGAATCTATTTACTTTAGTCTATGTTATCCATGATCTACTTTCTAACATATATTCTAAGGGATTTTTTTGTCCCTTAATAATGATTCATACGAAGCATGTGAATTACCAAAGCATATCCTCTAGGAGAGTCGTAATCAAGAGTGCAGCAAGGCCCACTGTCATGCACTAGTTCTCGTTCGTGTCTAGCTCAATGCGGTGTTCTCGGGTTTTACCGCTAGGATACATCTGTTCCAGATCCGCCTCTACCTTCTTGTATCCAGACATGGATGTATTTTATTGATAAACCACTTACTCAATACTCACCAAAACATAGGGAAGTTTTTATTATACATAGTCTTGTCTCTAAGGCTTTACTACTGTTTTATAATCCTAATCCATCTATAACTAAACCTATCATCTGATACAAACTATGACAACCCTTTTTTTATTACACAATTAAACATAATTTATTACATAAATTTCACTTGATATAGAATAGAAGATCTGGAGGTCTATTGTATTTGGGTCTTAGGATCATTACATAACAACATAAAACATGAAATACAACATCTTTATTGAAAAATTCCTCTACATGACCACTACATTCCCTCGTACTTAGCATTTCATGGGATAATCTAGGGACATACATAAGAAAAGGGTGATCTATAAAGTTCAGTAAGAGAATAGTCATGGAATAACATGAGGAATAAAATCCATGTTAGAAAAAATCCATATCAATAGAGCACAAGAGAAGCATAAACATAAAGGCATGATAAAGCATGATAATCAAAACATGGAAATGTGGCAACAACACCTAAACATGTAATTAGCATGATCCAAGGCTCATTGCACATGGAGCATGAGTAAAACCTCATTTCCTATGATGCATAAGTAAACCCTCATTGAACATTAATTACCATGAGTAAACAACCATTGAATATGACATATCATGATACTATACTTTACCCAATGCATTTGGAGCGCTATCAAAGTGCACGCTTTTTAAACACTTCATTTCATGCATAAGTGTTCCACATAGATCATAAAACATTGAATCATTCAACATAATATTTTTTTACATGATAAAAAATGTTGAATGAATACATGAAACTCTTTAAACAATAATTAAATGTGCATAAATTTGAATACCCTTGATAGAGAAATGAGCATGGTATTCACTACACAATGAATTTGTCTTAGAAAAGTGCAGTGCAATTTCGGTAGCATAAAGACATGACATAAGAACTCATAAAAATGGTTTATTAGAGAGAAAGGGGTGTCTCATAATATTTAAAATTAATGTACAGTAAGGGGGTCATATAGATACTTGTCCCAATAAATGTAATGAAATTTAGATTCATGATACAAAAGAACTGCTTGAATGTAAATGATGAGAGAGAAATTCCTTTCGGAATTTCAGCATAGTAACGGCTGTACATGGGAGGCATTTAAAGAGAGAGAAAGGGGTCTCCCATAATTAAAAATAAAATAGGGCAGTATGGGGGAGGTTATAAACCATACCCTAGAATTTATAATTGAAATTAAAAGGGCATAAAAAATTAAAGAATATTGGACAAAAATGAGAAAGGAAGAAAAACCCTTACAAGGAAGTGTGCTTCCAAAGGCATGAGAGAGGCTTGAGAGAGTCCTCTTGGGATCTTGAGCACCTTGGGAGGATTCTAGAGAAAAGATATCAGAGGTTGGATGAACACCAAAGGCTTTGAGTGAGGATGAAGTGGGAGCTTGGGTGAGTTTGTATAGGAAATGTGAGGGAATTCTTTATTATTTAGGTTTGGGACACCTCACATTAAAACTAATCCAAACCAAAAACCGGACCATGGTTTTTGGAAAAGGGAAGTGGGAAAAACTATTTTATAAGGCCAAATCCTGAACTTCTTAAAATAATGGGGTTGCTAATGTGGAGGTGAGTCACACTCCCAAGGAAAAAAATTTAAAAAGACAAAATGTTTAATAAGTCTTGAAGGGTCCACTAAAGCTTTGTAAAATAAATCATAAAAACCCAAAATAACATTATTTTAATGTTAAAACATATATTGGCCGAAATTTAAGTTTATAGTATTTTATTACATCACTATTGGGTCATTATGATGTCATAAAATACATTATATATTTAAACGGTATTTAATTTTTACCCAAAAATTTGATTTTCTCAAAAAATTATGAAAAATTCACCGTTGGATAATTTTGACATCCTGATTCCAAAAATAACATTCATTTTATCCAAATAATTTTATAAATATGTTAATTTTCACTTTTAAAATAAAAAAATACATTTATAAAAAAATTCACGGGTTTTGACAAAACTGGATTTCAACCCATATTAAAACTTACAATTGCATTCATAAAATTATAGGTTCATTTACATTTATTTAAAATTAATTTTATAATAGTAATAATATTTTATTAAAATATTATTTAATTTAAAAATCCATCAATTGATCAAAATAGATTTCTTAGAAGAACATTAACTAAAAATACTATTTGTGCTTTAAAAACAATTTACAAGGTAAGAATAATAAAATATTAGTATATTCATTATTATATACAAAAATAATGTACATAAACATGGTACTAGGGTCTTGTTACATAAACCCTTATAAAACCTGCAGAATACCGAAGAGTAAGGTGTGCGATGATGACATGCTCTTGTGGTGGCTCAGATAACATTTCTCAGGTGGTAAAATCTATCAACTTCCACTTCTCTCATAGGTGGTCCCGCTCGAACTTAACATATTCAAGCTTGACTTGGTCTTAATCAAGAGAAAAGCCCAAAGATGCAACCTCCTTTCTAGGCTCTGAAAAATGGGCTTCGTATGTGGGACATCTACTAGATGAGGCCATCACTTCCTTTGTCTGATAAAATTGGATTTGTTAAAGCCCTATATTTATAATAATCATGTGATCACTGTTCAACATCTATATTAGAAATGGTCACAATCCATAACAATATTTTAAAATCCAAAATCATAAATCCAAAGATGTTTCAATTTTTATAAACATTTTTTATAAAGATACATTTAATTAGATCATGAGGGATTTCCATTAATGAAAGTTTCGGTCGTTAAACCCTAGGAGTTCAAGGTTGGGGACCAAATTCCCTTGATGGGTTCCAATTGATGTGGGAATCAGAGGATTTGCATAGGGAGTAAGATTTATCTATGTTTCATTGAATCCTTCGAGGTGTTGGGGAAAGTTGGTGAGGTGGAATACCAATTGGTTCTTCCATCACAATTGGAGAAGGTCCACAACGTCTTTCAGATATCTCAGCATCGATGGTATCTTCATGATGGCTCTGATGACATTTATTGGGAAGAGTTTGATATTGGGGATGATGCATCATACGTGGAGTGGCCAATAAAGATCTTGGAACTTCAGGATAAGGTTATTCATGGATGAACAATTCCTTTGGTTCTTGTGTTGTGGAGTCATGGTGGTCTGGGGGAGAGTACTTGGGAGTGAGAAGCACCGATGCGTTGTAATGGCCCGAAAATTTGAGTAAATTTTGTTCCCTAATTTTTGTGGGTTATTTTATTTTTCATTTAATAAAATGAGTATAATTAAAATAATACCGTTTGGTTTCAACTATTATATGACCATTAGTCACTATGACCATTGGAAACTAAATGTTGTGATTATTGTCTATAAATATAAGTGATATTGTTTAATTAATATAGAAAGAAGATTTTATGGCCCCATCCTATAGTCTCGGGCCGATCGAATCCCATCTGATGGAACTCGGGAAGGAGGTATCACCTTTGGGCTTTACTCTGGACCAAACCCACGCCAAACATCTCCATGTAAAGCTAGAATGGAATCACCCTCAAGAGAAGATCAAGCTTATAGAAAACACTACTTGGGCAATGTTGGCCGAGCTACCCTGAAATTATCTCACCCTAACACACATTACACTTAGGTCCTATGCCGGGGTTATAAGGGGCTATGTAATGAGACCGTAGTTGCTTTGTGTAATCCTTTGAGATAAATAAAATTGTGATTTCTTCCTTTGGGGATGTTTGTGATTTTTCAGATGTTCGAACAAATATAGGATGTATATTTATGAATTTTGGAAAATGGGGATATTTTAAAATATTTATGTAAACCTTAAATAATTAATGATGTGTAATTATTTTCAAAAAATGGTCTTCTACAGTTATATTAAGTCAAAAATTTAGAGTCTAATAAGATCAATATAATTTTTGATGAATATTAAATTAGGAATAGTGATTTAACGCTTAGGATTAGTAATGTGACCAAATGGATTAGTAATCTCACTTAAATAAAGTATTAATATAATTTAGGAACCTTGATTTAGTAATGTGATTCAATAAAATAGGTAAATAACTATTTCAAAAATTATTAGTCAAGTATTAGTTTTTTCGGATGAATAGTATTTTTATTTTAAAATTAAATAAAAATTATTTAGAAAATTATTTTCATAAAATGGAGTTCGTTTTTGAAATCAGAGCATCAATATTTGGTTAAGGTGAATTTTTGGGATTTTTCTGAGAAAGTTGAATTTTCGGTGAATAGTGAAAATACAGTTTTTAGTTTCGGGTGTTTAATGACATCATTGAGGATGTAATAATTATGTAACAATTCTGATAGAATTTTGAATAGTAAGATAAGGTATGAGGTTTCCCAAGTTTCCAATACCATGGTCAAATACCATTGGCAAGCCCATGGTTTTTCCAATATCACCAATGAGGTTCCCTTGGCCATTAAGGCCTTGTCCCCTCACATACCCTATAAATACCTAGATATTCTCTCATCCTTTACTTTCAAACATCCTCCTAAAATAATTTATGGTCTATTTACCTCCCAAGTCGTCCTCCCAAGGTTCCCTCAATCCTCTCAATATCCAAACCTTCAATATTTCGAAGTTACTCTTCAAGGTAAGGGATCCTACCTCTCTCTTTCTTATAATGTATTCTCCTTTATGTCATTTATTTTAAGCTCCATGTTATTATGTTGGGGGATGTTATTTTAATTAATCCTACTTTACTTTTCATGGTAATATGATGAGATATCCCCTCTTTCTCTCATCAATTCATATTAAGAATGTTTAAGTGGCGCTGTTAGGCTGCCGAATTTTTGTAAGGGATCCTACCTCTATTTTTTCTTTACATGTATTCACCTTTATGTCATTTATTTTAAACTCAATGTTATCATGTTGGGGGATGTAATTTTATATTCATCCTATGGTCATTTTCAGGTTCATATAATGAGATATCCCCTCCTTCTCTTATCAATTCATTTTAAGAATGTTTAAGTGGCACCGTTAGGATAACGAATTTTTGTAAAGGATCCTACCTCTCTCTTTCTTTTCATGTATTCTACTTTATGTCATTTATTTTAAACTCAACTTTATTATGTTGGGGGATGTTATTTTATATTCATCCTACTGTCCTTTTCTTGTTCATATTATGAGAGATCACCTCTTTCTCTCATCAATTCATTTTATGAATGTTTATGTGGCACCATTAGGCTGCCGAAATTTTGTAAGGGATTCTTTCACCCTTCTCATTTTCAAGTTTTACTTTCATGTCAAGTATTTCAAGTTCCTTTTATCATGTTGGGTATTATATTTATATTAATCATACTTTCCTTTAATGTTCACATGATTATAGACCCTATTTAATCTCATCAAATCAATTTTTTTATGTTTTAAGTGAGGCCGTTAGGCTGCCAAATTCTTCATAAGAGAAATCTTATTTTTGTCTTCCTTTCATGTTTTTCATTTCATATGGTATGTCATTAAAATTTCATTAACATGTTCTTAAATCCTTTATATTTTGTCCCTCTACTATTTTATGGATCATTTATGAGGGGGTGACCCATGTTCCCTCTCTTTTCAATGTTTTCTAAAAACCTGCAACATAGCCATTATGCTGTCGAAATTTCGTCCCAAAATGCCTCTATCTTTTTCTCAAATTATTTTATTTTATTAAGTGAAAAATAAAAACTCATTATTATATTGTTGTATTCACATATATATCAAAATTTTCTATTTTAAATTATGGGATTAACATACATGAGACCCGTTTTCCTTTTCCGTGGATTTAAAGTGACATAAAGATCACATCTTTAAAGTGGTTTTTAAAATGTAATGACTATGAAATGAGACCCATTTATTTTTTTCTATATGGGTTGTTTATGAAATTATTGATAATGATATATGTGTCTCACATGATAATAAATACAAATTAAGGGTTCTCCCTAATCGCGCTCTAATCCATTGGGTAAAGACTTAATCTCTATAGAGGACCATTTTAACGATACCTTGGTGGATAACCTTGGTAATTTTTTTAATGACACCTTGGGGATGGACCTTGGTGAAATGGAAATGATTGTATAAGTTAAATGTTGTAGCCACATCCTCATGTTATTAAAGGAATTATTTTTATTATGATATGCCTCATGATTTCTTTCTCATGACTTATTTTTTTTCATGACTTTATTGATGTATCTCAAGTTCACATGTTAAATGTTTCCCCTTGTTTCCCTTACTGGGACTTCTGCTCACCCTTTACTTTGATGTATGTCCCCAAGTTATGATATGCAGTAATCTACATAGGATGAACCTTTGATTAAGCCTTACAAGTGGTTTAGAATAATGTTTATGTTATTTTCATCTATTATGATCTTGATTTTTAAGACACTAGACTTTAAAGATCCTCTGTTTGTAAAATTTAATGGAAGGTTATGTAATAAAAAGGAGGGATTCTATAGTTGGTATCAAATAATGGTTTATTTATTTATGGAAATTAGGATATGATAAATTTAGGAAGAACCCTATAGAAAAGATTAAATATAGGAAACATTCCTTGTATTTTGGTGAGTATTGAGTAAGTGGTTTATCAAGCCAATACATCCCTGTCTTGATACGAGCAGGTAGAGGTGGCTCTGGCACAGATGTAAATAGGGGTAAAACCCGAAAACACCGCATTGAGCTAGAATCGAATGGGAACTGGTACACGACAATGGGCCTTGTTGCACTCTTGGTTACAACAGTCCCGAGGGATATATTTGGTTAATCACAAGATTTTTATGAATCATTATGAAGGAATTATAGAAAAATGTAATTGTCTAAGCATGAAGTTTTAAGACATAAAATCCATTTTAGTTTAAAGATTCTTAAATGAAAGAAGTTTCTGATGAAGGATTTATTCTTTTAGAAAATGTCCCCATCATCTAGGAATACATTGGTGTATTTCTTGAGGAGTTACCCGGACCTCCCCCAGAAAGAGAGGTAGAGTTCTCCATTTAACTCGTACCTAGATCTCATCCATTGTCAAAGACCCCCTAGAGGATAGAAAATGTGGAGCTAGAGGAATTAAAGAAACAACTCCAAGACCTTTTAGAGAATGGGTCTGTCTGACCAAGTGTGTCTCCTTGGGGAGCACTAGTTCTCTTTGTGAAGAAGAAGAAGAACGGATCGATGCAGATATGCATTGATTATAGAGAATTTAAAGGGATCACAATGAAGAAAAAATAACCTTTTCCAAGAATTGATGACTTTTTTGACCAACTTTAGGGGACTCAATTCTTCTCTAAGATTGATATTCATTCTGGTTATCATCAATTGAGGGTGAAGAATGATGATATTCCAAAAACATCCTTCCAATAAAGATATTGTAATTATGAGTTTGTTGTTATACCATTCGGACTGACTAATTCACCTGCTATTTTTATGGATCAAGAATAAGTTGATTTTGGAAACTTATGTTTATCTAATGGATATCCTTTGTATAGGAAAATGATTTGGTGATTAAATGATAAAGGTTATTATGGATGATGTTTTCTCTTTTGGAGTATTATATGCCTCAGGGAAATAAAATACTACATGATTTAAATTGAGGAGGAATGGTTGTTTTTTTATGTATTTATTGCGGACATATGGTGATTTGGGTTATTTCTGGAAAATGATGAACCTAGCATAGAGAATATGTGAATAGGCTAATTACACTTTAGTACAATACTTTAATAGTAGTCGATGTTATTTGGAGATAAATTTTAAGATTCATTGTGGAAGACTATGTGATTAAATCCTTCTTAGTTTTGGGTTTCAATCTTATTTTGGATTATTTTGATGAATTTTAAAGACGATTGTGTATTGAATGGTCTTTCTTGAACTATGGGTACTTTTTTTGAATTTTGGAGATTAATAGTCATATTTCTTTTTACAAAGGATTATCCATTTTGGGGATTATATGATCTCATACTAAACATTTTATTTTTAGATGATGATTAGAGACAAGGGGAATATATAGTACTTATTTTATGGATTATGTGATTCTCTAGAAGATGATTCTTGTGCTTTTGATGAGACCAAGTCTTTTTTAATGCTCATTGTTTGTAGAAAGATTATCCTTGGTGGAAACTTATTAAGGGATGAAACTCTACTTGATGGTAAGTATATTTCTTTATGTTTTATTCTATGTAGTAAATGAATTCCTCAAAATTATGAAAATAAATTTAAAAAAAATGTTGTTGGTTTAGGTTTCCTACTGGGTAATCAAATACCATTTAACACATATTAAGTTTTTGATCTTCTTGTGGTTAATTTTCTCCTAATAATGTTTTCTATAACTCTCCATCCGAACTTGACCCTTTGTTTTCTATATTATATCCATGTTTTCCTTCATGGAATCCTAGAATGGGTTAACTCGGGTGACCTTTGTACTTCCCTTCCTTTCTTTTAAAGTGATAGTTTTAATGAATCTTTTTCTGATGTGGTATATTCAACAAAATTTGAAGGCCATTTTTAAAATTGCGAGGACGCAATTTCTTAAGGGGGAAGATTTTAACGACCCGAAATTTTGACTAAATTTTGTTCCCTACTTTTTGTGGGTTATATTATTTTTCATTTAATAAAATGCGTATAATTAAAATAATACCATTGGGTTTCGAATGTTATATGAACATTGGTCACTATGACCATTGGAAACTAAATGTTGCAATTATTGTATATAAATAGAAGTGATCTTGTTTAATTAATATAGAAATATGATTCGATGGCCCCAACTTGTAGTCTCGGGCCGATCAAAGCCCATATGATGGAACTCGGGAAGGAGGTAACACCTTTGGGATTCTCTCTAAACCAATCCCAAGTTGAAATTCACCATGTGAAGCTGAAACGGAATCACCTTCGGGAGAAGTTCAATATTATAGAAAACAATACTCAGGAAATGTTGGCCATTCCGCCCTCAGATTATCTCACCTTAGCACACCTTACACTTAGGTCCTATGAAAGGGTTATAAGGGCTATGTAACGAGACCGTAGTTGCTTTGTGTAATCCTTTGAGATGAATAAAATTTTTATTTATTTCTTTGGTGAAGTTTGTGATTTTTCAGATGTTCGAACAAATATAGGATGTATATTGATGAATTTATTAAAAAGGGGATATTTTAAAATATTTATGTAATCCTTAAATAATTAATTATGTGTAATGATTTACAAAAAATGGCCTTCTACAGTTTTGTTCAGTGAGAAATTTAGAGTCTAATAAGATCAACATAATTTTTGATTAATAGTAAATTATGAATAGTGATTTTACACTTAGGATTGGTAATGTGACCAAATGGATTTGTAATATAACTTAAAGAAAGTATTAATATAATTTAGGCACCTTTATTTAGTAATGTGATTCAATAAAATAGGTAAATAACTGTTTCAAAAATTATTAGTCAAGTATTAGTTTTTTCGGTTGAATATAATTTTATATTTAAAAATTAAATTAAAAATATTTAGAAAATTATTTTCATAAAATCGATTACATTTTTGAAATTAGAGCATAGATATTTTGTTAAGGTGATTTTTTGGGATTTTTCTGAGAAAGTTGAATTTTCGGTTAATAGTGAAAATACAGTTTTTAGTTTCCGGTGTTTAATGACATCATTAAGGATGTAATAATTATGTAATAATTATGGTAGAATTATGAATAGTAAGATAATGTATGAGGTTTCCCAGGTGGCCAATACAATGGGAAAATACCATGGGCAAGCCCATGGTTTTGCGAATACCACCAATGAGGTGTCCCTTGGCCATTAATGCCTTGTCCCCGCACATCCCCTATAAATACGAAGATATTATCTCATCCTTTCCATTCAAAAATCCTTCTCAACGATGTTCAGGTCCCCTTACCTCCTAATGATTCCTCTCAAGGTTCTCTCAATCCTCCCAAGGTCAAAAAATTCAAGATTTTGATGTTACTCTTCAAGGTAAGGGATCCTACCTCTCTCTTTCTTTTCATGTATTCTTTTTTATTTCATTTATTTTAAGCTCCATGTTCTTATGTTGGGGGATGTTATTTTATATTCATCCGACTGTACTTTTCCTGATCATATGATGAGAGATCCCCTCTTTCTCTCATCAATTCATTTTAATAATGTTTAAGTGGTTCCATTAGGCTGCTGAATTTTTGTAAGGGATCCAACCTCTTTATTTCTTTTCATGTATTCTCCTTTATGTAATTTATTTTAAGCTCCATGTTCTTATGTTGGGGGATATTATTTTATATTAATCCTACTTTCCTTTTCATTTTCATATGATTAGATATCCCCTCTCTCTCTCATCAATTCATTTTAATAATGTGTATGTGGCACTGTTAGGCTGTTGAATTTCTATAAGGGATCCTACCTCTCTCTTTATTTTCATGTATTCTCCTTTATGTAATTTATTTTAAGATCTATGTTATTATGTTTGGGGATGTTATATTATATTCATCCTACTGTCCTTTTCATTTTCATATGATGAGAGATCCCCACTTGCTCTCATCAATTCATTTTAAGAATGATTAGGTGTCGCCGTTAGGCTGCCGAATTTTTGTAAGGGATTCTTTCACCCTTCTCATTTTCATGTTCTACTTTCATGTCAAGTCTTTAAAGTTACTTTTATCATTTTGGGGTATTATATCTATATTCATCATAATTTCATTTTATGTTCACATAATGAAAGACCCTATTTAATCTTATTAATTCATTTTTTGATGTTTTAAGTGACGCCGTTAAGCAGGCAAATTCTTCGTCAGAGAAATCTTATTTTTGTCTTCTTTTCAAGTTTTTCATTTCATATGGTATCTCCTTAAAAATTCATTACCATGTTCTTATCTCCTTTATATTATTTACCTCTACTATTTTATGGATCATTTATGAGTGGGTGACCCATGTTCCCTCTCTTTTCAATGTTTTCAAAAACCCTACAACAGAGTCGTTATGCAGCTGAAATTTCGTCTCAAAATGTATGTCTCTTTTTCTCAAATTTTTTTATTTTACTAAGTGAACACTGAAAAGTTATTATTCTACATGGTTATTCACATATATATCAAAATGTTCTATTTTAAATTTTGGGATTTACATACATGAGACCCGCTTTCCTTTTCCGTGGGTTTAAAGTGACATAAAGATCACGTCTTAAAAGAAGATTTGAAAATGTTATGCCTATGAAATGAAACCCATTTCTTTTATGCTATATGGGTTGTTTATGAAATGATTGATGATAATATATGTGGCTCACATGATAATAAAGACAAATTGCATGTTCTCTCTGATATCACTTCAATGCATTGGGTAAAGACTTAATCTCTAGAGATGACCATTTTAACGATACCTTGTGGAATAACCTTTGTAATTTTTTTTAATGACACCTTGGGGATGGAACTTGGTGAAACTAAAATGATTGTCTAAGTTAAATTTTGTACCCACATCTTCTAGTTATGAAACATGTTATTTATATTATGATATGCCTCATAATTTCTTTCTCATGCCTTAACGTTCTTTTTCCTGACTTTATTGATGTATCTCATGTTTACATGTTAAATGATTCCCCTTGTTTCCCTTACGGGGGATTCTGCTCACCCTTTCCATTGATGTATGTCTTCAGGTTATGAGATTTAGTAATGTATATAGGATGAAACTTTTATGTAGACTTACAGGTGGTTTAGAAGAATGTTTATATTGTTTTCATGTATTATGATCTTGATTTCCAAAACACTAGACTTTAAAGATCCTGTGTTTGTAAAATGTAATGAAAGGTTATGTAATAAAAAGGCGAGATGCTATATTAATTTCCTGTACACAACGTTTCTTTGAGTTCTACCTTGTTATCTTTTCCCTTGTATTGTAATTCTTGTACCTTGTTTGTTACGAGATGAGTTGTTTATTTTCTCTGTGAGGTGAAATAAAGTCCTGATATGTGAAAATGGGAAGACTATATTCCTAATCGATATGCATTAATTGAGATGAAATTAATCTCATACATTTTTGTTAGTGTCTCCCAGACTGAATATTATCATGATATAGAGGAAGGAATTCCTTAACTTATGTGTCTAGGATATTGGTTCTTCTTTAGGGTATCTTTTGGTTTTTTGGGTTAGCAGATTTTGGAGGTGGTGTTCTTGGATGTTAAGGTTTCACATCAGTATTCAAACAACACAGGGTGGCTTATCGTTGATCTTGGGCATGTTTGGTTGTTAGTGGTGTTTCAGGTATGGCATGTGTTGGTTGGAGTATATTAATCAAGAGGGGGGTGAATTGAGTATCAATAAAAATTCCTGGTTAAAAATTATTTCTAAAATGATTCCCCAAAAGATTAAATATAGCCCAGTTAATCAAGGTTATACTATTATAAGAGTTTTAATGTTTGAAAAACATGTTAAATGATTGAATGGATCTTAGTAATCATAATATTAGTTATTAATATTACTTTTGAAGATATTATACTAAGGAAATAAAATTATAAATACTTTCCAAGAGTAACCAACAAAGTGAATTTAGAGATGTCTTAATTATATAGTAATGTAGTAAAATAGAGAAGACTAAATTAAGCAGCACAATAGATATGAAACAGGTGGTTCAGTCTCAAGCTAAGACCAAATCTACTCCACTTTGTTATCACCTTCAACCAAGAAGTTCATATAAATAAACATGATCGACACCCTAGATCAGGGTTAAAAACAGTATACAGTACTGTCCAGGACACACAGGGACCTCTTCCACAGTTCTTCATGGGTACAAACTACCAAGCCACACAATGACCACTTCCACACCTATCTGTGGCTATACACAAGCGTATAATAATTTTTGAGTAAGGATATCATGTATCCTTCAGTTTAATGAAGGAGGTAGAGTGTGTTGTAATACATATAAATACTCTGCTCGAATGTTAATTAAATGATACACAACAGAGCAGTAATATTGGGATGGGTTTAGAAGTGCTATGAATTATAGTCTTTGTATCTTTGGACTTCTTGAGATGAAGCAGATGCAGAACTCAAGTCCTCATATGGAAAATAGAGTGTCACAAGTCCGAAAGATTCGGCTTGTGGTCTTTGTGGTGTTTACAGTGGGAAGATTTTCTTGGGGTTCCAGTATGCTTCATGTGTTCTTCAGCAGAGTCGAGTTTCATGAGCCAATTCTCTATGTGTATTATATTGTTACGATCACACCCAATAACTTGTTCTTTAGTATCATGCTTCTTCTTCCGCAAATGTCCCCTTTTTTTCTGGGCTGCATTACTCTTTTATCTTGGAGTCCATGTGTTGGAGCCGACATGTTTCATGTATTCTGCACCTCGTACCTCGTATTATCCGTTGATATGTCTACAAAGAAACATTAACTATGTCAGTGCATTAAAATATTCAAATATGATGGATAGAGATTAAATTGAAAGATGGCAAAATATATTGGAAAACAGTGTCACAACATGTCATGGAACCGGTTTCTTCTTCACACGGTGTCTGGATTGGTCACGGTGTCTCACAGTCACGGTGTCTCGCAATCACGGTGTCTCATGGTCACCGTGTCTGCTTGTTCATGGTGTCTCGTTCATGGTGTCTTATTCACAGTGTCTCATGGTTATAGTGTCTCATGGTCATGATGTCTCATGGTCACCGTGTCTCATGGTTATGGTGTCTTCTTGTTCACGGTGTCTTGTTCACAGTGTCTGGATATCACAGTGTCTAGATTTCACGGTGTCTGGATGTCACTGTGTCTAGATGTCACGGTGTATGGATGTCACGGTGTCTGGAGGTCATGGTGTTTGAATGTCACGGTGTATGGATGTCACGGTGTCTGGACATCATGGTGTCTGGATATCACAGTGTCTCATGACTTAGGAAAATATCTGTATTCAGACATAAGTAGTAGTATTTATGAAATGAATTAAACTTAATCATTTGTCAAAGAAATAATTATAAAGTGAATCGAGAGAAAGTGCATAGTAACCAAACTAAGTATATAGCACTGAAGAGATTTGGATAGATTTTACTAATCTATTGTGCATTTGATGTGAGATAAATTACATAGAGTTAACATGTTTTATAAACTAAATAGAATTTGTGATCATTAAAACATGATTAATACATGAGGAGTCCAACAGTCTCCCCCTTTTTGATGATCACAAATCATGTAGATTTAGAGTGTATATTTGTCCTAACAACATAGTTCGAATGAGCATATAACATATATAGAATGAGAGCTTTCTTCTCCAGTATTTATCATATAAGTCTCATATATACATGTCTCATATATTTCTCCCCCTTTTGGGATTATCAAAAAGTAGCCGGAAGAAAGAAAAAAAGAGAAAAGAGACAAGAAAAGTGCATAATGTATTATATAAATAGAGAGGCATTAAAAAATGTGAAACAAATGAAACAATATTCCCATAAAAATAGAGTAAAAAATGTCATTATTTCCCTGGCTAGTCGTCTCTTCAGCTTTAAAAAAAACAGAAGATGAATCCAGAGGAGAAAATTTTGAGGTATAAGAAGGGAGTGAGATGGTTGATAGAGAAGGTAAATGAAGACCTTCAAAGACATGGGGAGCTAGAGTAGGTGCATTATAAGTGTGATGCAGTTGTTGATTAAGGATCACAGGCCGAATCTGACTCAGTGCCTGACTGACAAACATAGAAGTAGAGGATAGGGCAGAGGTGAATGTTGGCAGACCAGGTCTCAGAGGGGTAGCTACAGGAGCAACAATGGATGTTCTCTATACATGAAGATAAGGCCTCATAAGATTGATAAAATCATCAATTATTTCTCCACCATACTGCATATCATTATCAAAGTCATCCATGTTTTCCATAAACTTGTCCAACAGACGAGTGAACTCTGTGAGCTTTTGAACTTGGGTCTTGAAAGCATCAGTAACAGGAGGAATCCCCAAATTTTCTACAAGATATTTAAAGTTCGTGGTAATGTCAGTCTTTGAGAAGATTCAGTTTTAGTAGAAATCCACTTTCTTGGAAATTTCTTGTTGAGAATCATTAGAAATTTTTGAATGGATTTGGACCAGATCAAGAACTCTATCACTGTTCTTGATAACATCATTTAGAGAATCTGTATTAAAGCCACTAACCACAGTATAAAGTTCTTCTTTGACCACTGTTCTGAGTAGGTCACTATCTAGGAAAGGTTGAGATGATTTCCCAGATGCCTTTGAAGCATTGACAGCTATGGTCAGAGATTTCAGTGGGTTTAGATCCTTTTGAAGAAACCTCGTGTACTGATCAGCGAGTTTGTTAAGATTAACAACTAGCTCTCTCATCTCCATCACAATATGTTTGTTCCATTCAGTGGAATTTTCAGTTATGGAAGCTAAATGTGGTTGAATCTTAGAGACAACATTCATTGGGGACAGGATGAGAAGTAATATCTGATATCGAATGTATCTCTTTCTGCATTTCTTCAATCATACCTCTTAGAGTCTTCACTTCATCACTAAGCATTTTCAACTCTGACTTCATAAATATCATGAATCTTATTGGGTTGTATTTTCCAAATAACTTTCTCTAACAACAATGAGGCATCTTTCTCACTTAGATGTGTCATAAGAAAAGGCTGGGAATTCAGGAATTTTTCAACACCAGACAAAACGGTAGCACAAAATTCTTTTTGTTCATTTTTACTTACCAAGGATGGTTGTTCTAGTGAAGGTTCAGAAATAGGGACTGATACAGACATTGGTTCCTTCTCAAGAGTAATCATGGTGACAAATTTCAGTTGGAACATAGTTGAAAGGTCAAATCCTTTTAGTGAAACTTGCTGAGAGTCATCCACATCATAGAAACTGGGGAATTTAGACTTAGTGTCAATAGGGATTGAAACAATAGGGTTTTGTGTTTCAGTAGATTCCAGAATTGGGGTTTTCTCCCCTTCAATAGCTGCATCCTTCTCTGTACTGGCATGCTTAGAGTCTTGATATAATTACACAAACTCATCACTTAGTTCCCCACCCATTTCTTTCATAGCTAGCTGAAAAGGATTCACCCTTTCCATATATGAAGGAATGACTTCTGGAACATATTGTTCCACTGGGATTTCTTCAAGATAAGCTTCTTGCATAACATGTAATTCTTCTTCTATATGTTCTCCCACATCATTCTTCTTGGTTTCATTGATAGAAGATTCTGTTTCAGCCTCGGGTTGATCTTCCAGATTAATAACTTCTTTAGATGCAGGGACTTCATTTTCACTTACAACATGAGGGACATGAGTACTGTCTTCTTCAATAGAAACAGTTTCCCTGGGTGGAATAACAAACTATTCATCATCTTCTTCTTTATTATAATACTCAACAACCTCATCTGGTTCCAAACTAGGATCATAAATATCTCTTGGTCTCAAGGGATGTTCCACATGATTGAATTTTTCATAAATTCTATCATTGTCTTCCACCCATGCCTTTTCCCATGGATTCTAGTTTATTTTCATCCTCTTGATAGTGACTTTTGAAAGGCACTACTCACAATCCTTGATAACTTTTTTATTAGGTCCGACCATACCTTTGGCATGAAGCATGGCTGAAATAATCCAAGAGTAAAATAGGGAGGTTGAATTGGATGTGGCTTTGATCAGTTCACACATATGGCGTATGATATACTTAAAAAGGTGGACCTTATGACTATTTTTTTCTAAGATGAATCAGAAACTCATCCTGATATTTTATAATGGAAAAATCAACTTTTATAGGTATAATCAGGTTCTGTATAAACTTAAACAAAAGCCTTGATTCTCTATCTAGTTTAGAAGCAACGACTCTTCTCTTGGTGCCATTTCTGGTCATTCTTTTCAGAGAATCATCCAAGACAAAGAATTTACTAGAAGTTGGAGGTCCTCTATGATAATCCTCATAGATGCCTTCATGAGGTATCCTAAGTCATTAATCCCATAACCCCGAAGAGAATGAGAATTTCTACCTAATGATCCAGTTTCTCACAACATAGCCATCTTTATAATCAAAGGATAACTAAACATATTGATAAAACATAGCCAATAACTTAGGGTAGATAGGTCTATCTTCCCTAAAAAATCACTCTAACCCGCCTTTCACATTTAAAACTTTCTGAACCTGATACTTACTTGACAGAATCCATTTGGGTAAAACTTCATTCTCAGGTACTACAACTCAATTTACCAGATTTGGGTTTAGGGGACCTTTTGGTGTTATCTTGGGTGCAATTTTCATCTTCTTTGAGTTATGTTTCCCAAGAGTCGATGATGAAGGGTGTTTAATCCTAGGCATTCACCGAATGTTCGAGAGAGAGAAATCTTTAAGGGTTGAGTAAGGG
Source organism: Viscum album (assembly GCA_963277665.1). NCBI lineage: Eukaryota > Viridiplantae > Streptophyta > Magnoliopsida > Santalales > Viscaceae > Viscum > Viscum album. The sequence goes on along the minus strand of OY728166.1, from coordinate 1,225,775,455 downwards.
TAAAAAATTGAGTGAATAGAAGAATGTTTGAGTGAAGAACAAGTGATACTTCATTTATTTTATCATTTTGGAATTGCAAATGTCACAAAAGTAAAAACGCGGGGGAATAAATAGTTGAGATAAATAATTACAGCGATACGGTTTTCAATTCATAACTAAAAATAATAAAAATATCTTTATAGAGAGACCATATCGGGTCTTTATGGTTAGATAGAGAATGAATGTTCTGGTGAAATAGTAACTGAGCATTACGGTGAGACAGTAACTGAGTGTTACAGTGAGAATATAAATGAGCATTACAGTGAGACAGTAAATGAGTGTTATGGTGAGACAGTAACTGACATAAAGTAATCACGAAATACTAACTGTGAGAAAGTAAACATGACACAGTAAGATATAAAATAGTAATACATTTACTTAATATTTATCGTGCCTAATTAATGTATGATGTAGTAAATTCTTTCAGAATTTAATGGTTTGGTAAATATATCAGCAAGATGATACTCAATACCAATGAATTCTAAAGTGATATCACTCTTTTGATAATGATCTCTCAAAAAGTGATGTCGTATATCAATATGATTTGTCCTAGAATGAGAAAGAGGATTTTTTGAGATGTTAATAGCACTTGTGTGGTCACAATTTATAAGTACATTCCTGAATTGATATCCATAATCTAGTAATGTGTGTTTTATCCACGTGATTTGTGCACATCAGCTTCCAGAAACTATGTATTCAGCTTCTGTAGTAGATAATGAAATAGAATTTTGTTTCTTACTACACCATGATACTAGTGACTTGCCTAAAAAGTTACATGTTCCAGAGGTGATTTTTCTATCTAACTTATAGGCACTAAGGTCATCATCAGAATAACTAACTAATTCAAATGATTGTCCTCTAGGATAGAACAATCCAAGATTGGGTGTATTCTTGAGGTATTTGAAAATTCTCTTTACATCATTTAATGAGATTCCTTAAGATTTTCTTGAAAATGAGCACACATACACACACTAAACATAATGTCAGGTCAACTAGCAGTTAAGTGGAGTAAACTTCCAATCATTCCTCTATAAGTGGTTTGATCAACACGTTTTATATCTTCATTAAGATCTAACATACAAGTGGTACTCATGGGAGTGTTACTACCTTTAGTGCTATCCAATCCAAAACATTATATAATATCTCTAGTATATTTACCTTGAGTTAAGATAATACCATCATTATTTTGAATGATTTGAAATCTAAGAATGAATATTAGTTCACCCATTAAACTCATTTCAAATTCATTTTGCATCATTTTATAAAAATAAACACATAAATAATTTCTTGAGGATACAAAGATAATGTCATCTACATAGATTTGAACAACTAAAACATTACTAGAATTTCTTTTTATAAAAAGGGTAGGATCAACAATTCCTTTTGTAAAAACTCTAGAAATAAGAAAAGTACTCAATCGATCATACCAGGCTCATGGAGCATGATTTAAACCATATAAAGCTTTTGATAATTTAAATATATGATTTGGAAAATGAGGATTTATAAAACTAGGGGTTTTTCAACAAAGACATCCTCATCTATGTACCCATTTATGAATGCACTCTTAACATCCATTTGATATAGTTCGAAATTCAGATGTGCTACATAAGAAAGTAGGATTCTGATGGCCTCAGGTCTTGGAACTGGTGCAAAGGTCTTCTCATAGTCACTTTCTTCTTCATGACTATAGCTTTTTGCAACTAATCTAGCCTTGTTTCTAACTATGTTACCAACCTCATCTATCTTATTTCTAAACACCCATTTAGTGCCAATGGTGAATGTGTCTAAATGTATTTCAATAAGTTTCCAAACATTGTTCCTTTCAAACTGATTATGTTCTTCTAGCATATCCATCACCCAAAATTCATCATTGATAGAATCACTAATGTTTTTAGGTTCAAGATGTGACAAGAAGACTCGATGTTCAACCTGATTTCTAAGAGATGCTCTAGTTTGTGTTTCGTTGTCTAGGTCTCCTACAATAGCATCTAAAGGATGGTTCTTTAGATTTCTAATAGTTCTATAAAAGGAGGGATTAGTGATTTGAGGTTCATTAATAGGTTCAGGTTAGTTATGGCTTAATTCTAAGGAATTTCTAGTACTGGAAGTTTTCAAAAACTCATACACATAATAGTTTGAGGATTTTGGATTAATGTTCCAATTCGATAGTTCATCGTCCAGGTTCTCTAGAATGGTTTTAGGCTCATGTGGATCTGTTTCATCAAATTTTACCTGGACAGATTCTTCCACACATTTAGTTCATTTATTGAACACTATATAGGATTTTCTGGAAATAGAATATGTAATGTCTCATATTTTTTTCCGTATATGATTTCAGTATTATATGGGAATTATTTTGAGACCAGTCTCTGAGACGTCGTGTAGTTCTGAGGCCCAGTGAGCTCAGAACAAATGTTTGAATTTAATTAAATAATTAAATAATGTGAACGTATGGGTTTCCTAAAAAAGTGGAATAAATCTTGAACAGGTGCTCGGATCAAAAATCTGATGGCGTTGTTGCGTTCAGATCAATGAGTTTCTCTTAGGCGAGAGCTAATATCAGCTGGCGTAGGTCGATGGTGAAATCTGGTTTTTGGACGTAACTGTAATAAAATATCTAATGAAAATATTTTATTAAAACTTATATTTTTAATATTTAAGTAACGTTTTCGCAGGGGATTAGGGTTACAAATCTCATAACCTTGAATTTCCTCTCGAGGCTCTAGAATGCTCTGGAGGAAACCCCCAATGCGGCAACAAATTTCTTGACGAGTTTCGCCGGCGACGACGACACGACGACCGGATCTTCGCCAACGAACACTGCCGATCCAAGTAGGACATTTGATTTTGATTTCTTTTCCCCGTTCTTGATTCCTACAATGAACGTGGACTGATCCACGAAAAGGTTAGCCTACAGATTGATCGTATTTGCGGGATAGGCATTTTGCGAGGATTTTGGAGAAGATCTTGGTCCTTGTATTCTAGATCTGATAATTGTTTAAGTATTGTTCTTACGAGAACAGATCGAGGCTGGAATGAACAATAGATGAGGTTCGTTCCTCCGGTATGTTCATTTGTGAATACCTTTTTCCATTATTGGTGCCTATGCGTTCTTCGTTCTTCATGGGGTGCGAACAATGATCGATTGCGCCTTCGATCTGTGACGTAACGATATGATATTGTAGATCCAACCTCGGAATGATGGTACAAAGATGCAATGACGGTTTCAGAAGATGATTCAGTGAGGATAGAGGGATACTGGTTTTTGGGTGTTTTTCCTCTGGATGGATCGTTAGAGGTTTACGACCCGATCAAAGGCCCGGAAACACCTGATTGTTTGTTCGTATGATGGAATGAACCAAGATCTGATGTATCAGGATGAACAAATGAAAGATCAAGAATCTGGAGATCCGAATGAGGTGCGGGGAGGAAGACAACAGTTCTGGATAAATCCCGACTACATGGCGTGTAGTATGGGCTACACGGTGTGTGTTCGTCAGTGGACCACCTGGCATGTACTTCGGGAGTACACGGACACAGGTTGGGTACACAGCCAAGGACACGACCTGTATACCATTCCCCGGCCAGGCCCGACCAGATACACAGGATACCCCATGTACTTGTACATGGGCAGTGCGACATGGTTTGAGGCCATGTAGGGGCACATGGCCAGCATACACGGAGCGAACCCCAGACACTCGGACATGGCGTGTAATCATTCTACATGCTGTGTAGTTACTTTTTATATGACATGACTTAAAGACACATGTTGTTTTACACAGGAAGTACCTGGAATAAAGGAACACGGTGTGTGAACCTACTAAAAGCTGTCTAACATGTTTATACATGTCTTGAGCATGTTGTATTCTGTGACATAAACAAGTTTCCTTAGGGTTCATCCCTTTGGTCATTCCCCTGGAGGTTTCTAGTATCATTTCCTATATACAAGAGTATGATCCCTTCTGCAGGACTTCCTGAATGGAGTTGTGGGAATCCCCTGTATGAGACTTAGATCTGGATCCTCTATTCCTTCGTGGTACCCTAGGTAGAGTTTCATGGTATCTATGTGACCTACTTCACCAGGGCTCTGATCCTCTACATAGGAGGTTAGTTCAGACTGAGTTGTTGGAATCACCCCATAGCTACTGTTTGTGATCCTCATCTGACGCATCAAGTTTCTTTCTTCCGTACTCATGGAGTGAGTTCTCCGAGAATGATTGCATTTTACCTTTTTTCAGGATTAGGAGTATGTTCTGCCAATTACCTGCTTAGTGGAATCTTCGAGCTGGATCTTAGTGGTGGTTTCGCGATAGTCGATCATGTATGAGTATATCTGGATATTCTTGTTAAATGTTTTGTAAACATATACTGTTTAGAGCTGACTGTATCATTCCTTTGTGGTATTTCTTTTGTTGTATTCCTTTGTGGTTTTCGGGGTGTCCTACTGGGTATTGTTATACTCACCTCTGCACGGGCTTTGCCCGCACGTGTCATGTATTGTGCAGACGAGCGAGCCATTGACCGGATTCAAGGTGGACCAGGACCGAACGGTGCTCAGTGAGAAAAGGCAGGCCAAGGTGTGTTCCTACGACTACATATTGTAGTCCCAGTACCTTTCATTACAGGTTGGAATTTGTCGCAGACTTTCTTTTGGTGGGCTTGTACTTTTGGCCCAGGGTTTTACATTATTGTACTTTACTTTCCTATCATACTCTTTTGGTTGGTATTTTTAGTGTATGCACGCATTTCCTTTTTCATTAGTTCTTACTTTTCATCTTGTGGGATTGGAGATGTGTGTGTGTGTGTGTTTAGGTTTATAGGCAATTCCTCCCATGTTAGTGATATGCCCACACAGTGCTAGTCACCAGCCCCTGGCCTATTGGAGGTGGGCTTGGGGAGTTGCGACACGAGCCCCACTGAGATGGGTCATGATAGAGTGGTATCAAAGGTGGTTGGTTCTACCTTAGGACCAAGAGTCTATGAGTTGGTTTGGGGTAATAGTGTTAAGTGTTTCGAGTTAGGATTTCAAGCCAGGGACCCCAGTGTTGGGACGGGAGGCCGACGTATCCATACACCAGGACTCTAATAACTTGTTTTTCGACTCAGAACATGAGAACACTAGTTGCAGGGGGAAATAATGGTACATGAATCATAGAGGAATGGGTTGTTGTTTCAATTTCCTTCTTGTGTCAGCTCTACAGATATACTCACTGACTGTGATACATCTTGTTTCTTTATAGGATGCATCCACAACATGAACTCGTTTGGATCCAGCATCTCAATCATGAGGATGACCCCCTCAGTGATGAAGCTTCGATATAGGGACATCATCCCCCAGTTTTACCTTCAGGTGGTGTGCCAGTTATTCCACCACCTGTGGAGTAGTGTTTAGTTCCGGTTGTACCAGTAGAGGTGGAGCGCAGGCTGAGCGCACTCCACGAGTTCAGAGACAGAGACCTATCAGGTTTCGAGGTGAGTCTGACCCCCAGGCAGCAGAGGGCTGGCTTGAGGCAGTGTCCAGAGTCTTCTGTTTGGTCAGGACACTAGGAGACCAGATGGTGATCCTGGAAGCAAGCCTTCTACAGTGCTCGGCAGGGCGATTGTGGAGTTTTGTTATCCAGACTCACGACGAAGCGACTCTTTCATGGTTAGAGTTTGAGCATCTATTTAGAGAGGAGTCTTCACTGGTTACCCTAAGAGCAGTATGTATACAGGAGATTCTTCATCTTTAGTAAGGGACCATGGCGGTGGCTGACTATTCATCGAGGTTTACAGACCTATCACGATACTTGATAGATATAGTCAGGGATCAGTACTTCAGACCTCAGACATTTGAGCGGGGATTCCGCAGAGATATTTGAGCTAGCATCATCTCTATGAGAATTCCTACTTATGATGGGGTGCTCTAATGGGATTTGGTGGTCGAGAGCTTCTTGGCAGAGCAGAGACAACCAGCATTTGCCAGTAGTGAGTGAGCTGGAGCAGTGACCTCGGCAGCAGGGAACCGATGTCAGGGACCCAGGCGTGGGAGACGTTTTCAGAGGAGATCCCAGGATAAAGGATCTGCCGTACAGGGTTCACAGGGCGCATCCAGCCAGCCTCGAGAGAGGAGATACTACTCATGTGATGGTAGGGGATATCTCACTCGAGATTGTCCGAACCGCTGTACTACTGAGAGGGGAGCAGTGGATGGACCACCTAGGCAGAGGAAACATGTGGAGAAGACAGATCCACAGGGCGGAAGACATTGTAGAGGAGCTGGGAGAGCAGTTGGAGGTGGTCGGCATTGTGAACCATTACCACCACCATCCCCAAGAGGTCCACCCCAGGCTCAGGGAGCTGGTGGACAGAGGTAGGGACAGCTGTAGGCAGCAGAGGCTTATGACCCAGGTACTCATGGAAAGATTAGATGTACAATCTGTGTCTTTTCTACTTTGGCTGCCGTACTAATAGACACATGTTCTAGTCATTCTTTTCTGACTTCTTATCATGTTTGAGACCTTGAGATTCTAGTTTAGCCGTTGACTCGACCCTTATGTGTAGAAACACTGAATGGAGAAGATTCAAAGATCAAGCACCTTTTCTGATAGTGTGACCTGACCCTTGGAGGCAAGAGTTTCGGTTGGAACCTCTTGGTGGTAGAATCGAGACCTTACAATGGCATTCTTGTTATGGATTGGCAATACACAGTTCCTCCCCATATTGACAGTTTTAGGTGAAGGGTGTGGTGTGTCCTCCATGATGGAATGAGGTTCTCCTTAGTTGGTGAAAAGGTGACCCAGGCAGCGCAGGATGGACTCATGTGTAGAAAGGTACAACCGATTTCACATCAGTTTTCTAGCCTATCCCTTGGCGCAACAGATGTTATGAGTTTCTAGTTTCTAGCAGTAGTGGCTAAGTACGAGGACGTGTTTCCAAAGGATGTCCCTGGACTACTTCCCAGTCGGGAGATAGATTTTTTCATTGAGTTGCATCCCGGGACGACATCGATATCAGCATCAGCTTATCAGATGGATCCTACAGAGCTTCGTGAGATTAGAGTGTAGCTGGAAGACTTGCAGAGGAAGGGCTTCGTGAGACCCAGTGTTTCACCCTGGGCGACCTCAGTGTTGTTTTCCAATAAGGGAGATGGGAGCTTGAGGTTGTGTGTGGATTACCGGCGCTTGAATCAGGTGACAGTGAAGAACCGGTATCCACTACCGAGGATCGATGACCTCTTCAACCAGTAAAGTGGGGAACAATGGTTGTCGAAGGATGATCTACGATCAGGCTATCACCAGTTTCAAGTATGAGATGAGGATATACCGAAGACGACATTCAAAATGTCGCTACAGTCACTATGAGTACTTGGTGTTGCCCTTCGGCATGATGAATGCCCCAACAGTGTTTATGGGACTCATGACCCGGATCCTTCAGCCCTATCTAGATCTGTTCTTGGTGGTCTTCATCGATGATATCCTTGTGTACTCCGCATCCGAAGAGGAGCACGTGAGGCACCTATGGATGGTTCTGGACACACTTTGAGAGCAGAAGTTGTATGGGAAACTCTCGAAGTGTCAACTATGGATACAGGAGGTCAACTTTCTCGGACACATTATCTCAGAAGATGGCATAACAGTGGATCCGACCAAGGTAGAGACAGTGTTAGCATGGGAGCCACCTCGGAGCGTGACAGAGGTGTGGAGTTTCCTTGGGTTGGCAGGCTACTATCAGAGATTCATTCCTGATTTCTACAGGATTTCTGCACCCATGACAACTTTGACCAAAAAGGGGCAGACTTTCGTGTGGACCAAGAGATGCCAGAAGGATTTTCAGCAGTTGAGATAGAGTCTGAAGAACGCCCCAATCTTGAGACTTCCAGAAGAGGCTATTGAGTATGTAGTGTTCTGCGACACATCAGGAACCGAGCTTGTTTGTGTCCTGATGCAGAGGCAAGCAGTGATTTCCTATGGCTCACGTCAGTTGTGGCCACACGAGAAGAACTATGCGACCCATGATATTGAGTTTGCAGTGGTAGTATTTATATTGAAGATGTAGAAGCACTACCCGATGGGCGTGCGATTTTTCATATACTCTAATCACAAGAGTCTCAGATATATCTTTTTTCTGAAGGATCTGAATTTGAGACAGAGGCGGTGGCTTGAGTTCCTCTAAGACTATGACTTTGAGATTGTTTATACTCATGGGAAGGGTAACGTAGTGGAAGATTCTCTCAGTAGGAAATCCAATTCACAGTTACTGGGTGAGACGAAAAGGTAGTTGTCCTCTTTAATGTTATCCTTCAAAGATAGAGATGAGGGAGCTTACCTTCAGTCGATGGTTGGTACCCCTACACTCTTACAACGAGTTAGAGAACACAACTCGAGGATGTTGGCTGCGAGAATCTATGTGCTCAGATATCCACAACCGATGCTGCTGATGGATATTCAAAAGGTTGGGAGCACATTGTCCTTTTCAGAGGGCGTACAGTAGTACCAATGAGGTTTCGGGAGGAGGTCCTGAGGGAGTTCCATAAATTTCTTTTGGTGGTGCATCCAGGAATGGAGAAGATGTACCATGACCTCCGACGTCAGTTATGGTGGTCAGGAATGAAGAAGAGTGTGGCAGAGTTTGTTTCTCGGTTCCTAACTTGTCAGCAAGTAAAGGCTGAGCACCATGTTCTAGCAGGTTTGACTTAGCCTCATGAGGTTCCATAGTGAAAGTGGGATGGGATATCCAGGGACTTTGTGACGGGTTTACCACATAAGTTTAGGGGACTCAATGTCATCTGGGTGATCGTTGACCAACTCACCAAGTCGGCCCACTTCCTAGCCATATGGGAGCAGAGTTCTATAGAGATCTTGGGATGCCTCTACATGTAGAAGATAATTCGACTTCATGGAGTGTCATCAACGATCATCATAGATCGTGATGCTCGTTTCACATCCCATTTGTGGAAGTTATTGCAGGAAGCTTTTGGGACTCAGTTACGCTTGAGCACAACGTTTCATTCTCATACTGATGGTCAGACAGAGCGAACAATCCATGTTCTGGAGGATATACTACGAGTTTACATACTTGAATTCGGTCATATATGGGAGGATCACCTACCACTAGTGGAATTTTCTTATAACAACAGTTATCATTCCACTATTGGTATGGAACCATTCGAGGCTTTGTGCGGGCGACCTTTCAGGTCACCACTTTGTTGGACTGACCCAGGGGAGTCATCACTCATGGGCCTAGAGATGGTACGAGCTACTACAGAGAAGGTGCAGGTCATCCTGGAGAGGTTGAAGACTGCACAGAGTTGGAAAAAGTCTTATGCCGACAGGCGACAGAGGCCCTTGGAGTTTGAGGAGGGAGACTATGTGTTCCTTCTGGTCTCACCTCGACGGGGATTGTGAAGATATGGCTGATGTGGCAAGATATCTCCGAGGTTCATCGACCCTTTTCAGATTCTTAGTAGAGTTGGCGAGGTGGTGTACCACATGGATATACCTCCTCAGATGGACCGAGTACACAACATATTCCATGTGTCACAACTATGGAGGTAGGTTCATGATCCATCACATGTTATCAACTGGGGCGAGCTGGATATCGATGATGGAGTGACCTTTGCTGAGTACCCAGTGGAGATCGAGGATCGACAGGAGAAGATCCTTCATGGGCGAGCTATTCCCATGGTGTGTGTCTGGTGGCAGCACAAGAATCTTTAGGAGAGCACGTGGGAGCGGGATGCTCAGATCCATGCGTAGTGCCCACATCATTATGAGTAGCATTTGTTTTGGCTTTTTGGGGATGTAAAGCCCTAAGGTGGGGAGGATGTAACGTGTCAGATTTTTTTCGTATATTATTTTAGTCTTATATGGGAAATATTTAGAGACCATTCTCTGAGACAGCGTACAGTTCCGAGGCTCGGTGAGCCCGAAAAAAATGTTTGAATTTAATTAAATAACTAAATAATGCACATGTATGGTTTTTTTTGAAAAAGTGAAATAAATCTTGAATGAGTGCTCGGATCCGAAATATGAGGGCACCTTTGCATTCAGAGCAACAATTTTCCCTTAGGAGAGACCTAATATCGGCTGGCACATGTCGGTGGGGAAATCTAGTTTTTGGATGTAACCGTAATAAAATATTTAAGGAAAAGATTTTATTAAATCTTTCTGCAAATGAAAATATTTTTAATCTTTATGTAATTATTTCCCAAGGGATCAGGGTTACAGATCTAATAACCATAAATTTCCCCTGGAGGCTATGGAAAGCTCTGGAGGAAACCCCCAACGCGACGACGATGTTCTTGACGAGTTTTACCGGGGACGACAACGCAACGACCAGATCTTTTCCAACGAATGCCGCAGATCCAGGTATGACATTTGATTTGGATTTCCTTGCTCCATTCTTGATTCCTAAGATTAGAGAGGACTAATCCACGAACATATTAGCCTGAGGATCAATCATATTTGCTGGATGGGCATTTTACGTGGATATTTCTGGAAGGTCTTGATCCATGTAGTATAGATCCGATAATTGTTTAAGGATCATTCTTATGGGAATAGATCGAGGCTGGAACGAACAACGGCTGAGGTTTGTTCCACGGGTTTGTTCATTTGTGAGTCCCTTTTTCCTTTATTGGTGCCTACGCATTCTTCATTTTTCACGGGGTACGAACAGTGATCGATTACGCCTTCGATCTGTGGTGAAATGTTCTGAGATTGTAGATCCATCCTCGGAATGTTGGTACATAGCTATGATGATGGTTTTGGAAGACGATTCGGATCGGATCGAGAGATACCATTTTTGGGGGGATTTTCCTTCGGATGGATCGTTGGGGGTTTACGACCTGATCGAAGTCCCGAAAACACCAGATTCAGTGTTTGTGTGATGGAATGAACTTAAATCAGATGTATCGGGATGAACAGATGAGAGATCACGAATCCGGAGATCCGGCCGAGGCGCGATGAGGAAGACGATGGTTCTGGATAAATCCCGAGTACATGATGTGTAGTATGGGCTACACGGCGTGTGTTCATCGGCGGACCACCTGGCGTGTACTTTGGGAGTACACAGACACAGGATGGGTACACGGCCAAGGACACAGCGTGTATACCCATCCCCAGCCAGGATCGACCAGATACACAGGATACCCCGTGAACTGGTACACAGGAAAGGTGACACGGGTTGAGGCCATGTATGGGCACATGGCCAGCGTACATGGAGTGAACCACAGACACTCGGACATGGAGTGTAATCCTTCTACACGTCGTGTAGTTAGTTTTTATACGAAAAGCCTTAAGACACGAGCCGTTTTACCTGGGCAGTACCCGGAGTAAAGGAACACGGCATAGGACCCCACTACACACCGTGTAACCTATTTATACAGGGCTTGAGCCGGTTTCCTTATGTGACATAGACTAGTTTCTTTAGGGTTCGTCCCCTTGTTCTTTCCCCTGGAGGTTTCCGGTATCATTTTCCACGTATAGGAGTATGATCCCTTCAACAGGACTTCCTGAATAGAGTTTTCGGAATTCAATCTATGAGACTCAGATCCAAATCCTCTATTCCATCTTGATACCCTAGGTAGAGTTTCTCGGTATCGACATGACCTACTTTACCCCGGTGCTGATCCTCTACTTAGCAGGTTAGTTCTGACTGAGTTGTTGGAATCACCCAATAGCTACTGGTTGTGATCCTCATCTGACGCATCAAGTATCTTTCTTTATAACTCGTTGAGTGAGTTCTCCCAGAACGAGTGCATCGTATATTTATTTAGACTTAAGAGTATGTTCTCTCAGTTACATTCTTAGTGGAATCTTTGAGCAGGATCTTAGAGGTGGATTCGCGATAGTCGGTCTTGTATGAGTATATCTGGATATTCTTGTTATATGTTCTGTAAACATATACTATGTAGAGATGATTGTATCATTCCATTGTGGTATTTCATTTTTTTTATTCCTTTGTGGTTTTTGAGGTGTCTTACTGGGTATTTTTATACTCACCCCTGCATGGGCTTTGCACACATGTGTCGTGTCTTGTGTAGACAAGCGAGCCTTTGACAAGATTCAAGGTGGGCCAGGACTGGACGGTGCTCAGTGAGATCAGTTAGGCCGAGGTGTGTTCCTACAGCTACAGATTATAGTCCAAGTACCTTTCATTACAGGTTGGACTTTTTCACAGACTTTATTTTGGTGGACTTGTACATTTGGCCCAGGGTTTTACATTACTATACATTACAATCCTGTCATACTCTGTTGGTCGGGATTTTTAGTGTATGCATGCATTTCTTTTTTCAGTAGTTCTTACTTTTCCGCTTGTGGGATTTTAGATGTGTTTGTGTGTGTGTTCATGTTTATAGGAAATGCATCCCATGTTAGTGACATGCCTACTCGGTGCTAGTCACCAGCCCCTGGCATATTGGAGGTGGGCTTGGGGAGTTGCGGCATGAGCCCCACTAGGATGGGTCATGACATAATATCTTAAAAAGATACCTTCATCACTATTAAATGCAAATTTGTCAAGATTGTCCTTAGTAATAAGAATATTTACTTTTCATCCAAAACATTGAAGTATTTAACCTTGGGTTTTCTATTGTTCTATAACTCATAAAGAGTCCTTTTTATAATGTGTCTGATCAACACTCTATTTATTATGTAGCATGATGTTTCGATAGCTTCAGCCCAAAAATAAATATCTAGGTCATTTTTGTAAAGCATTGTTCTAGCCATCACTTGCAGGGTTGCATTTCTTCTTTCTACAACTCCATTTTCATGAGGTGTTCTAGGGGCAGAGAAGTTATGACTATAACTGTTTTGTGAGCAAAATAATTCAAACTATTGATTTTCAAACTCATGACCATGATCACTTCTTAAGGACTTGATTCTATGTCCACTAATATTTTTCACATACTTGGCATATTTAGTAAAATACGAGCAAGCTTCACTTTTGTGGGCCAGAAATAAGGTCCAAGTATATCTGGAAAAGTCATCTACAAGAACATAAACATAGTGCTTCCCATTAAAACTAGAAACACTAGATTTTCCAAATAAATCCATGTGAACCACTTCAAGAGGTTGAGAAGTTGACACTTCTTTCTTTGGTTTGAAGTCATTTTGTGTTTTTTTCTCTTTTGACAGGGATTACATACTATGTCATTTAGAAACTCAAGTTTGGATAAGTCTTTAACTAAGAGTTTTCTAGTTAGATTTCGAAGGGAGTGTATAATATAGTGTCCTAGTATCTTATGCCCGAGCCAAGTCTCTTTGTGAAATACACTTAAACATGATGCATTTTGAGAAGCTAGGGATTCTATGTTAACAGAGTAAACATTTTAATTTCATAAAGCCGAAAACACTAATTCATATTTATAATTAAATACATTGCAAGCATCATTTTCAAATCTAACATGAAATCCATCATCACGTAATTTTGATATACTAAGAAGATTTTATTTTAATCCATCAACAAAAAATACTTTAGAAATTAAAACATAGTTAGAGTTACAGATTTGTCCGAGGCCAATTATCTTTCCTTTGGCATTGTCACAAAATGTGACATGTCCACCATCTATTTTTATTATATTCTTGAAGCATGAGTAGTATCCTATCATGTGTCTTGAACATCCACTATCCAAGTACCATACACTTTTACGAGAACTCTTTAAGAATAATTCCTATAAAAAGATTAAGCAATAACAGATTTTGGTACCCATTCTTGTTTGGGTCCAATAACATTAGTAATATGTGTTTTAGGATCCCATATCATCCACATAGGTTTCATATAAGCATTAAGTAAAGTCTTTTAAAAGTAAACTCTATTCAGTCCAGAAAAACATGAAATATTAGAATGTGTATCATGAATTGAATTATTTTATTTGTGTCTTGAACTAGGAGTAAAACCATATGTCCTAGTTCTTGAAACAAATTTTTTTTCTACCAAGATTTATTTTTCCAGGTTGATAACAAATGCTTGTGTTGTATTTAGGAGAAATTATTTTTCCTAGTATTTGAGTAATAATTTTTTTCCATTGGTAAACTCTTCCAGGTCATTCTTAAATTGCTCATTATACATTTTTAATTCGTTGTTCTCTTTGAGAAGTTGAACATTTTTCTCTTTTTTAGTTGTGAGTTCAGATTTAATAGCCACAATAAGAGCATACTGTTTCATTAATGATTTATATTTGTCTTTTATTTAATCAAATATTTCTTCAAACATGTTACAATATTCAAACATTTCTTCATTAGTCATATTCTCGGAGTCACTCTCATTTTCAGAATACTAAGAATTATGTACAGAAGAGTCATGTGTTACCTCGGATGTGTTTTTCATAAAACACATATTGGATTTGTTTTCATGTTCATCATGTGATTTTTCTGAGTCGCTTGAACTGTCTCAGAAGCACTCTATGTTGCTTTCATGGCCTTTTTATACATACTGTCCTTATCCTCATATCTCTTTTTGTACATGATATTTGGATAGTATTCCTTGAAATTTCCTTTTCACTTACATTCATAGCAGGCAATCTCATCATCCTTGTCACTTCTTTTCCAGTCCTTCTTCCAGTTTCCTTTGTGGTCATATATTCCCTTGAAGTTAGGCTTTCTGTGAAATCTCTTCTTTTTGTAAAATTTCTTGAATCTTCGGGATAATTGATACATCTCCTCATCAATGTCAGGTGATGATTGGTCATTACTGGAACTTTCTACAGAGACATCCAATTTCCCTTTGCCTTTGTGTATAGAGTTGGTGGTCTTGAATGCAACAAATTTCCTCTTTGGTTCATCCTCTTCTTCCATGTTGACTTTCAGTTCCTCTTCATACATCATCTGTTTCCCAATGAGTTATTTTACACATATCTTGCTGATTAACATGATTATCTAATAGAGACAGAGGTTACTCTCCATATGTTAGGTAGACATCTGAGAAATCTCATGATTTTTTCCTTGGTAGGGACTTCTCTTCGAAGAGAAATCATTGTGTTGAAAATCTCATTGAACCTAAGATACATGTCAAAGATAGGCCCATCAGGTTTCATTTTAAAGATATCATATTTAATATTATAAGTATTAAGTCTCATTTCTTTTACACTAGATGTTCCTACTTGTGAGACAGATAGGGTATCCCAAATTTCATGGGCAGTTTTAAAAGCATAAATTATATTAAATTCTTCATCACCTAAAGAGCAGTATAAAGAATTCATAGCTTTTCAATTATTATTGTAGGAAGTTTTGATAGGATCGTACCATGTGATTCTATTAGTAGTAGGAATTATTTATTAATCTAAAATGGAAGATCAAATTTCAAAACCCATACTTTCTAAATGCATTTTCATCAATGAATAGTGGTCTGATGGTTTCATCACCTTCCAATCTATTATCCATAATACAAAAATATTTGGAAAGAGCTAGAAATTTAAAATTAATAGAAATTTACCGTTCTTTAAAGTACAAATACAATCAAAGTTTAATTTGGTTAAAAAAATTCATAATAAAATTAATAAACAACCTTTGATACCAAATGCTGGTAGAAGTAGATTACTCAAGAGGGGGGGGGGGGGGGGGGTGAATTGATTATCTATAAAAGTTATTGATTAAATTTTTTTCTAAATTGTTTCCCCAAAAGATTAAATATAGCCCAGTTAATCAAGGTTATACTATTATAAGTGTTCGATTGTTTGAATAGCTTCATAGAAGATTGATTAGTTCTCAATAATCTTAATATCAGTTACTAATATTACATTATAATCTATTATTCTAAGGAAATACAATTATATTTTCTTTCCAAAAGTAACTATCAATGTGAATTTAGAGATTTTTGAATTATACAGTAACGTAGTAAAATAGAGAAGACTAAATTAACCAGCATAGCGGATATTAAACAAGTTTTTCAGTCTCAAGATGAGACCTAATCCACTCCACTTGGGGATCTTCTACCACCATGATGTTTATATAAATAAACTTGATCCACACCCTGTATCGGGGTTAACAACACTACAAATTACTTTCCAGGCCACACAGGGACCACTTCCACAGTACTTTGTTGGTATAAACAACCAGGCCACACAAGGACCTCTTCCACACTTATCCATGGGTATACTCAAGAGTAAAAGAATGTTTGAGTAAGGATATCATGTATCTTTTAGTTTAATGAAGGAGACAGAGTGTTTGGTAATATAGATACACACTCTGCTTGAAAGATAATAAAATGAAACAAAACAGATCAGTAATATTGAGATAGGATTAGAAGTGCTCTGAGTGTTAGTATTTACAGCTCTAGACTTCTTGAGATGAAGAAAATTCAGAACTGAAGTCCTCATATGGAAAACAGAGTGTCACAAGTCAGAAACATTCAGCTTGTGGTCTTCGTGGTGTTTTACAGTGTGAATATGTTCTCAGGATTCCTATATGCTTCGTGTGTTCTTCAAAAGAGTCGAGTTGCATGTGCCAATTCTCTAAGTGTATTCTGTTATTATGCTCACACCCACCAGATTTTTCTTTAGTATCGTTCTGCTTCTTTTGCATATGTCCCATTTTTTTCTTGGATGCATTATTGTTTTATCATGGAGTGCATGTGTTGGGGCCGACAGTTTGCATGTATTCTGCACCTCGTACCTCATACTGTCTAATGATATGTCTACAAAGAAACAATAATTATATCAGTGAATTAAAATCATAAATATGACTTCTAGAGACTAAATTTAATGATGACAAAATATATTAAGAAATGGTGTCACAGTATGTCATAGAAATAGTGTCTCCTTCACATGGTGTCTGGATTGGTCACGGTGGCTCGCAGTCACAATGTCTCACGGTCACGGTGTCTCATGTTCATGATGTCTCACAGTCACAATGTCTCTTGGTTACGGTGTCTCATGGTAATGGTGTCTACTTGTTCATGGTGTAAGGATATCACGGTTTCTGGATGTCATGGTGTCTGGATTTCATGGTGTTTGGATGGCACAATGTCTGGATGTCACGGTGTCTAGATGTCACGGTGTCTGGATGTCATTGGGTCTCATGACTTAGGACAATATCTATATTCAGATTTAAGCTATAGTATTTATGAAATGGATTAAACTTAGTCATTTGTCAGAGAAATCAGTATAAAGTTAATCAAGAGAAAGTCCATAGTAACTAAACTGAGTGTATAACACTCAAGAGCTTTGGAATGCTTTTACTAAGCTACATTACATTTTATGTGAGATATATTACATATATTTAACATTGTTTTTAAACTAAATAGGATTTGTGATCATTAAAACATGATTAATACCTGAGGAGTCCAATAATATGAACCTTGAGAGATATCTTACGGGGTGGTTGTTTGGATACCTAATTCTTATAGTTTGATTTTGAATTATAGAGGGTGATAATAGTTTGATAGGTATATGATCTAATGTTTTGGACCTCTATGGTCCATTCCTTTGTGAAAATATAGTGTTTGGGTTTTTTTGGAGGCAAGAGTAGCTTAATTCAGAGTTTTCCAAAAATCCAGTTTTTCAAATGGTGAGTTAGGATTGGTAGATCACGTTGGTAGGCCGCATTGGTATGTCGTGTTGGTAGGTAACATCAGTAGGTTCCATTGGTAGGTCGTGTTGATATGTTTCACTGGTAGTTTGTGTCGGTAGGTCATGTTAGTAGGTCGCGTCGATAAGTCGCATCAGTAGGTCATGTCAGTTGGTCAACTCGGTATGTCGTGTTGGTGGGTCATGTTGATGAATTAATATCAATGATTGACATCAGTGAGTGGCATCTGTGAGTGGCATTGGTTAGTGGCATCAGTGAGTGGCATCAGTGTGTGGAAATGGTAGTGGCATCAGTAGTGGCCTCTATAGTGGCATTGGTGGGTGGTGTCGGTGAGTGGCCTCGCTGAGTGGGGTCCGTGATCGATGTTAGTGACTCAGATCAGTGACTCACCCAACTATGAGTTATATTCAATTCTCTCCAGTTATTCCAGTTTCGCCTATTTGACGTTTCCTTTTATGTCATTTGAGTTAGATTCCATATTTAATGAGTTTTGGGGCATTTCAAATGGTGTCTATCTCCCAAAAACATGATGCTTCCTCTAACTCATAAATTGTGTGGTCTTTACCGTGATCTGGATTTAGTGGATTTTGAAAATGTTTTCCTCGAAGAATTAGGTTATGTGCTATCTAATAATGAGACCCTTTCTTCCCTTGTGTGATTCCTTTTCTATTGATACTGAGATTCCCATAACCATTCTTCCCTGATTGACCACGAATTTGTGGTGATCCCCCTTAGATCGTGTCTCCCTAACGGTTCCTCCAGCTATTTATGCTCCCCCTCTTTTTTCACTTGGAGGAGTTACTGGTCTCCTATTTCCCTAGGTAGATAATCCTTCGTCTCTCTTTAAATTTTTCATCTTGTAGGGTGGTTTTACTAATGTCTTCTTGAGAATATTACAAGATCCATTTTTTAATTGAATTAAGGAGTGGTGGGGAATATGGTGATGATGATTGTTTGGTTTTATCTGTTATTATTAATCCATGTTGTGTTTTCTTTTAGCTATATGCCATATGAAAATCATGACCATTTTTGGTCTTTGATTTTTCATGGGTGATGGCTTATACTTGTTGTCGATCCCCTATTAAAATGATGAAATTTTGAATTTTTTTAACCACACAAATACAATTGAATAAAATGATTCCCTAGGGTTGAACTTATTATATTATCAACCATGAATTAAGAGGTATTAAAGAAGGATTTTTGGTTAAATATCAATACACATGTCTTTATTAGTGTTGATATTTGCGGTGTTTGGATCTATTCTATTTTATGTCACATGCGGGTTGTGTAGTGCTATGTCTAGAAGCATGGCCATGTGTAAGGGGTGGTACAAGTGCTGTAATGAAATCTACGGTTTAGAGATTTACTAATTGTCGAATTTATGGGAAGAGTTTGTGAAGTGGGGTTGTAGGTTCGGGTTATGCTATGTTTAAGTTATTGGGTGTGATTGACGTGGTTTTGTTATACAATAGGGCTATCAGGCTATTTGTGATGAGGTGTGTTGTGGGGTTTGGCTGTTAGTTTGGGGTTTTCTTGTTTAGAGAAAGGGCAAGGTGACATTAAATTGAATAATGATAATGGAAAGGGTTGCATTGGGTGCTAAGTAGAGATGAAGTGTGAAGTTATGAGTTTTATCATAGTTGTCTTCCTCTCTTTGGATTAGTTCTAAGGCATGTTGTGTGCTATGGTTTTTAGTTTCCTAGGTAGTGATGTAATAACTAGTAGATGATTAGTAATGTCAAAATTATTTGGTGTTAAGAGGATTTCGTTTATAAACATTGGAAGTGACCACCGTTTGTCTTGATACCTTCATTTGAAGGTAGTAGGAATGTTAATTTTATGGGATTGGTTTTCTTCGGAATCCTATAGGTTGGGCGGAGTGTTTTCTACCTATATATATATATATGCATTTCCTTGTGAATTCTATATGCAACCCACTATATTTGAGATCTATGAAATGAATACCCCCATTGTAATGGGGGAGGGTGTCTTTCCAAAACATCTCGGTGGGAGGATGGATTACTGGCCACCTTCTATTCCATGTTCCTTCTTATAGGAAATGATATCCCAAGACTCTTCAGGCATGTAGTGGTTTATGAGGCCCAGGTTTGTGTGGTCAAGGTGTGTTTCCTAAGTGTCTTTGGGATGAGATGTGTTGTGGTTTCTAGATTTCTTCGGGATTTGGTGTGGTTAATGGTACATGTGTTTGTGGGTGAGGTGAGATGTGGTTGTGAGGCCCAGGTGTTTGCGGGTGGGATGTGGTGTGATATGTTCAGAAGAGGTGGGAGTTCCAGGACATTTTCTGTTAGTGTGTGAGAGTATATAATCAATGGGAAAGTTGTATGGGGTACCCTATTATCGATGTGATCTATATTAATTTACATGAATTACATTATTTAGTGGGTGTGTATTTTGTGAGGTTGGGGTGGTTAGTTTACATTATTAGATTCATATTATTTCTGTTGTTTTCTCATGAGGAATCAGTATTTCCTTCCACTTATTCATGAGAGACTTTGGGTTTTCCTACTGAGTATACTTTTATTCTTACCCTACGTATATAAAACTGTTTTTCAATTTCTAGGGGGACTATATGGACTGTGCTGGGTATTACTGGGTCATAGGTTGGGGTCACTTGTTGTGTCGCTTCATATATTTTATTTTAGTATTTACTTTATAGTATCTTTCCATTTTTATTAGTTAAATTTTGAAACATGCTTGTTGGGTGGGTTGGGATTTCATTCATATTTGTATATATATGTCTTGGAGTTTTTTGAGGTTGATACATCTTATATCCAGACCATGGTTACTATAAAAGGGTAATGCCTCCCATTTTTGCGAGGTTTGTATACCCTTGGTGCCAGTCACCACCCTGGGGTCAACTGAAGGTGGGACTCAGGGGTCATTATCCTTATTTCTCCAATTCTAACTTAGGAGAGGCATCTTTGGAATGAGGGGGTTGTGAAATGTTTTCCTAGGACAACCATTGTAACATAGATTCATAATTTTCTTGGGTTAGTAGGATATTACTGATGTATTGTGATAAATTTCTATCATCTATCAAATACACTAACTTAGTTAACATGAAAAGAAATAATGTTACCTTAGATAGAATAATCTGAAGGAAGTTTAAAGGAACCAAAAAATTGGTTAGTCAATGCTCTTATGCTTACAAAACCTTATAGTAGGAATGTGTTTGTAATATAAAATGGTGATTAATTTTTTTAGTTGTATCTTCATAAATAATTATAAGTTAATTGATTATGTCTCATTACAATTAAATACTCATTAGAAAAATTACCCAACACATGCTTTAGAGTTGGAACCTATGATATTTTCATGAATGATTTTCTGACATTATCTATAGAGAGAAATGTGTGATAAATATATATATATATATATATATATATATATATATTATGATCACAGGTGCATGAAATATATATTCGCCAAGAAGGATTAGAATATGAAAAAAATGATATTATTTTAATTGATAAAATATTATGACATATCAATACATTACCACCTGGTGATGAAAAATAAGGTGGTTAATACATTGAGTAGGAAAGACCATGCTACTCTATCCATGCTGAGTATTGAAAAAAACCCAATACTAATGAATTTTTATGGGTTACATATTTAATTAATTATGTAAGGAGATAAATATTATATCTCCCTAATGACTAGTCAACCTTCCCCTCATGTAAATATTAATAAAGAAAAAATGGCACAAAATCTATATAAAAATATAGAGAGTATTATGGAGTTCAACAGTGATAAAGATGTAGTTATAAGGGTTGGAACCTAGATATGTGTTCCATCAAAACTAGAATTAAAGAAGGAACTATTGGATAATGCACATAGGTAATCTGTTAGGATACATTCTAGTTGTATGAAGGTTTATAGAGATCTAAAAAAATTCATGGTAGGATAACTTGAAGATAGAAATTGAAGAATCTATTTCTCATTGCATGGTACCCTAGTAAGTTAAGGATGACAGAAAAAGTCGAAGGGTATGTTAAAAAAACACCCATACCAATATGTAATTATAAAAACATCACCATGGAATTTATCATCAGTCAACCCAATATTTCTAAGCGCTAATTCCTTTTATGTTTATTCTTATTTCCTTTGGTAGTCAACATGATTTATTTACATCAATGACGATTTGTCATTTGACCAAAATTCGATGATATACATAATAGAAGTTGTCAGACTCTGTGGAGTACCAGTATCCATTGTATATAATTAAAAGATGTGGTTTACCTCAAGGTTCTATAGAATTATTTAGTAATCATTGGAGATAGAGTTTAGTTTTAGCATAGAATATCATCCATAGACTAATGGTTACTCTGAGAGGATAATTTAAAATCTAGAAGATATATTAAGATATTGTTCATTGGATTTCCATGGATGTTTGGATCTATACATCCCCTAAAATAGTTCTCATATAACAACATTTTACATTATATTATTTATATTAAACAATATGAATCTATTTATGGGATGAAATGATTGAATTCAACATACATGGATGAAGATAGAGATAGGAGGCTGATAAGTCCTAACATAGTCCAAGAAATGACAGAGAAGGTTCAAACCATTTAGTGATATATACAGGTGGTAAAATATTGACAGAAGAGTTATAAAAATAAACATCAAGGATATATTTTGTTTGGATATAGTGATAAGGTGTTCCTTATAATATCTCCATAGATGCAGGTTATAATATTTGTGAATAAAGGTAAGATGAACCCTAAATATATTGGTCCCTTTCAGATCCATAATCGTTTCTGGGACATAGACTATTTTGTAAAACACCCTCCACACCATTCTTAAGTTCATAACGAGTTATATGTTTTTTGAGGATGTACATACAAGATCTATCACATCTAATTATATTTTAAGTAATAAAACTAGAATATATCCTTTCATATAAATAACAACCTATTGGATTCTTTGATTGGAGAGATAAAGATTTGAGAAACCTGACCACCCA
This sequence comes from Viscum album, assembly GCA_963277665.1. Lineage (NCBI taxonomy): Eukaryota > Viridiplantae > Streptophyta > Magnoliopsida > Santalales > Viscaceae > Viscum > Viscum album. The sequence continues at coordinate 1,225,752,916 of OY728166.1, read as the reverse complement.
TATAGTCAATGACCTATAGAAAAAATATAGATGATTGTAAGGTGTATATAGAATTATATGGTATAAATAGAGGTAACCAGATAATGAAATATATATAATATAATAACATATATAAATGACCAAAAAATCACTTTAAACATCTACTCAAATATTACAAATAAGAAAGAAATCTAATTTTTCTAAAATTTAATATTTTTCAAGTATAATATATTTTATATTAATAAAGTATTAACTATAATGTAATGAGTAACGTATAGTTAATGGGTAAAATAATGTAGTATATAATAATTTTTGTTATCCTATAAAATAAATTAACTCTATTTTATGGTTTTAATTAATTTTTTTATAAATCTCATGATGTGAATAACAAAAAGTTATCTTTATTTAAGGATTTATGATTGAAATATTATCATAAGATGATTGTTTATTGTATTTTTCTAAGAATAATGATTTTAGATGAATAGTGAATAATACCATTTAAATAAATAACATGACTTTTAGGACAATATTAGTATATAAGTATTAAATGGAAATTCATATAAGCTTTTTCTCACACAAATTTTGTAACTTATAAATAAATTTATAATTTTAAAAATGCTATTTTTAATTTTTGACCAGATATTTGACATTTTTTAATATAAGTTATATATTTTTAAATTTTTTAAAAAATATATTTCACATTTAGTGTTTCAAAATTAATTATCATCACATTTAAAATTTTAAAGAAAAAATAGATATAAAAATTTTCCATCATTAAATCTGAATTATATAATAAGAAAAATTTTATTTTTAGGTATAAAGGATAAATTACCTCAGTACAAACTAGATACCAAGGTGAAAAAATGATAAAAATGGGTAATCTAAAAGGTTAAGGGAATGATATATTAAAAACATTTATTAATTGAGTGGTTTTGTTGTAACTAGAATTTATCACTTCTTATATGGATTATTTATCAAATATGGATCCACTTTATTTAACACCATAATATTTAAGAATATATTTATCCTTAAATAAATTCAATGTCATTGATTGCTATCATTAAAAACAATATAAATGTACTGAATAATGCATAATAAATAAGTAATCCATTTTTATTGAAGTAATTTTATGCTTCAAAAATGATTTGTATTGGTTTTCTTGTATGGAAAATATAATTATTTTCTACCATGTTTATAAATGGTATTATATAAAAAGGATATCATTTTTTAATAAACAAAAAATAATTATCTTAGGAAACATCTTGATAAATTCAATTAGGTTTTCCGTAACCATAGTTTTTACTTTCTTTAATTAGAGTCTTGTTTTGGGGTTGTTCTGGGATAATTTGTATAATCGTGGAGGCCTTAGGAGCAGTGTGTGGTTAAAACCTGGTTAGGGAATTTTTTTTTGGTTTAGCCCAGCTTGCAATATTCCCATTGATGGTGTTTTAGAGGTGGGGGTGGAACCTCAAGACTATAAGGTCTCACGAAGTGGGTATATTCATGGTTGGTTCTTGGTTAACCCAACCATATTCCTACCAAAGAGATACTATGAACCCTAGATAGTAAGGGTGCACAGTTAGGGCACACAGTATGTCTAACCATGTGAACCTACCCAACAAATAGTGCACACATGGTATAATTCATCCATTTTATTAAAAAAACATCCTGAGAAAAATTTTAATATAACTATCACCCCATTCATACCTAAATTGATTTGATTGATTGTAAGGGATCCTAAGAGGCCGTTTTGGATACTCAAACCCCTTTTATTAGAGGATTAAAACATCTTTGGTCTTATAAAATCTCTTCTAGGTAAGAGGATATCCTATAGAGTAGTTGATTCCAAGCCCTCTTTCTATTCTCCTTAGTGCTTTATATCTCATTATGTAATTTATGGATATGAACCCCCTTTTTTGGATCCAGATTCAAGGTTGCATTTCCTGGTCTATTTCACCTCATTCATCATTGGTGTGCACAATGTTGGTGTTTTTTTGACAATGTGATAAAAGGTAGGTGATTCTATAATTATTTACCCTATGATTGAAAGCTTAATTTTATTAATTAAATTAAATTGAGTTTTTAATTTATTTGAAAACTTTTATATGTAAGGATTTGATTCGAAATTTAAAAAACCATGGTAATTTATGATAAAATCCCAATATTAAAGGAATTGAAATAAGGCGTGGATTTTTTTGGGAAAATTGATCACATGGTTTTTGAAATTGATTTGATAAATGGGTTTGGTTGTTCAAAAATTAGAAAAATGGCATAAACTGAATATTGATTTCAAATAGAATGAATTTAGGAAATCCTTTTTTGGGTTTTATAATAAGGAAGGCATGTTGAAAATGGAAAACTAGGAAATTTTAATTTGAATTGATTTGAAATGTTTGATTTCCTAATTTTTAACATACTTATTCTTTTAATAATATGTTAGGTAGGGTAGTTAGTGGTAACTATGACCAGAATGATAGGAACACGATTCCATAAAAATTGATTGATAATGGAAATGATATCTAAACAACTCTGGTATAATTTACTACGATGGGATCCCCTATTAGGGTTTTGATTTACCATTATGGGTTCCCTTATTAGGGTGTATTTTGTGTGTGTTCACATGACTAGACTTCAGGTAATTTTGAGATTTGTGAGGATCCTATTACTTAAGAAAATCACTTACCATGAGGATTTCTTACATGGTGTTTGGATATGATTTTGTGACTTTGTTATACATACCAATGACTATTGAAGTATTTTGTTTATTATAATTGGTTTATATAGATGTTTTATATAATTTTTTTATTGAATCTAGTTTTGATATTCCATACATCTTTTTCATTATGAAATCATGTTTGCGTTTAATTATTTTAGCTTTAATTATAGAACACTTGGTGAGACTATACGAGGTTTTATATCAAAAAAACATAAAATTATCTTTGGGTGTTTATAGAATTTATTATGTTTAGTCTATGGAAAGGGATAGAACCACATATAGGTTTTGAATGTTCTCGATCCCAGGGACCATGGAGTAATGATGGTTACTAGTGGAGTGATTGTCTATTTGTTACATAAGAGTTTCCAAGATGTTTTTCTGTTTGAATTTTTTTTTTCCTTTGGGGTGTTAATATATCTATTTGTGTAATTATTTAGCAAATTTATCTAATACTATAAACCTTTGGAATTTTTGTTCTCTCTAATGTGTATCCTATATCTTCCGTTGTTTTTGTGGATAATTTGTTCCATCCATGATCTTGTATAATTTTAGTTTTTAGTTTCCATCTTATATGGATCAGGAGCGCCATTCTAGATATTTTAGGTATAAATCATGTACCAAGGAACTAGGGAATCCATATTGGTTCATGATAGATTTGTGTGAATAGTTCTTATTTTTCTGAAATGGTTGTTTTTTTAGTTAATAATAAAAAATATCAATTTTTGTAAAAGTATCATTTATTTTCATTAAATAAATTAATTTAAAAGACCAATTATAATTTTGATTTGGTATTAAAGTGACATATGATCCATTTAATTTATAATATTCAAATTAATTTCATTTAAATCTGAACTTTTGATGATTTTTTTATAAATATATTTTTATGCCTAAAAATACATTTTTTAAAATAGTTTTTGTGCATTGTTATTTTTAATTTTAATTAATTAAAATAACCAATAATGAGGAATTATTTAAATTAAATAAATATATTATATATCTATATATATTTAAATTCATATAATGAATATTAATATTCATAGATTAAACATAAATTCATTTTTCCTTGAAAATTGCATTTTCATGAAAACTGCTATTCACTATGCTTTGAGAGATTAATTTTAAAATAAAGTATGCCAATTATAAATATATTATTTTAAAAAATAGATTCCATATTTTGAATCACTATGTTAAAATTTATTAAATATGATCCCTTAATTTTTATTCATTATTAATAGTAATTATGGTAAAATTTATCACCTCGGTAAGTGTAAAACAGGTAAATCTGGGTTAAAACAATGGGGGGTAAGACATTTAAATGTCCAAAAAATATTACCTAATCCTAATGTATGATTATATTTCATAAATACTCATCCATGTATTTAATATATTGAAACAAGTATCTAGTTGTCTTTAATAATTACATAACTGTCATTTAAGTATTGTATAAAAACAAAATGTCACATTCCTTGTATTAATCAACGTTAATATACCATAAGAAGGATTAAAATAAGTTATTAATGATAAATAATTATTAAATTTAATATTAATATATTATATTTTTTATTTTAATTTATTATTTATTCTTATAAATGATATAATTACCTAGAATGCCGAAACATCACTGATGAAGTGCTTGTACAAGCTCCTGGAAAACCAAATTATATAGATTTAAATGAATCATACATGAAATTTTTTTATATGTGAGGGTATTCAAAAAATTTTATGGATCTAATTTAATGTCCATTATTTTATTAAAAAATTATATTTGAATTTCATTATTTTTTCTTAGATATTTAAATGTCAAATTTTCTTGAATAGTAGAAATAATACTGTTTTAATGAGATACACTTAAATGAATTATTTATGATTATATAATACAAATATCATACAAAAATAATTCAAAACATATAAATTAAAATTTATTCATTGACAAATATGGAAATCATTTTTAGTCCTGATATAGAGCTTGTGTAGCACTAGAAAAGTCAAAATTGGTGTCCTAATGATAATAATTGAGAATTAAATGGACATTTCACGACTTTATATTCAATATTATCTATAAATGATGATTTTTTGAAATTTTAAAAATATATATTTATATAATAAAAATATTATCCAAATACTTGTGCAATGATTGTGTAAGGTGTGAAATGTTTAAATAACATATTAAATATGTTGTTTAGATATTAATGAGAATATATATTCATTATGAATCAATCTAAATAAAAAATTTATATACAATAATTTATTTTGTTAATAAACATTTTAAAAAAAATTATAATTATTATAATCTAATAGAATACTTACACCGTGATGACACAACATATATAAAAACAAAAAAACATAGATAATTTTTTTTAAAGATATTAAAAATGATAATATTTATATTTGTATGAGTATCCCATGAATTTTATATATATTTAGGAACATTAATTTATTATTTAAAATATTATATTCATCATTTTTACTTTTCATGATGTTTATAAAGTCAAGAATTGTGAATAGTGATAAAAAACATAAATAGCATTTAATACCTATAAATTACATTTAATCATTATATACATGTAAAAAACGAATCGTGGATCATCAACATATAAAATTTACATTAATATAATCCATTTTACATATTTTTAAAACTTTTAGTTTTTTAGAATTATATTTATGACCCTTAATGATTGAAAAAGTAGAGAAAATGCCATTGATTTTTGTCTATAAAAAGGAAATCAATTCAATATTTCTGAAACAAATAAAATTCAGTTTTTTGTCTCTAAAATATTACAAAATACCACTCTAAATATATATTTCCATGTTCCATATACATTATAGTGATCATAAACCTCTCCTACAATGGATTTAATATCAATCGAAGGGAGGCGGCACATAGGGAATAATTAGGGTTTTCGTAACTAAATTTCTTTTCATTAGGCTATATTGCATCCATATTGTATTTGATATGATGATATCATGTGTTTAATTAAATATGTTTTTATTATTACTTACACTTATATTATATGGATTTACATTTTCACACACAATCACTTTGTTGATTAATTTTCACTACAATATATGTAAGGATTTCATAACTCAATCTTTTTTTAATTTGGATATATCACTTTTTCATTGATTATATTTGGACAAGATTATGTTTAAAATGAAATTTTATTGATTTATATTTTACTTCCACTTTTTTACCCTTCATTTATTTATTCTGACTTTAATGATACGATATTTATAAGGGTTCTTTATCTCAATATTAATTTATTGGGACATGTTTGAAGTTATGAACTTATTTATATTTATGAGGTATATATATTTCCCATTGGAAATTTTATATCATATATACTTCCTAATTCATTTTATTTAAAGATAAATTCATATTATTACATTTAGGGTGTTTTATTCTAAAGTTACCTAAGTGGTAAGGGTTTATTTCTCAATCGCATAATTATTTTGTATTGTTTAGATTTGTGTATACATTTCGGGAATTAGAGTATATTTATATCATAAAAATAATATATTTTCTTCTCCTATGTTAATTTATGATTATTATATTTTTTCCTCTCTTTTCCCCCTTTTATGTACTAATGATACCAAAAGGTTTTTTGTAAGGAAAATCGACTTTGATTACTAGTCAGTCTTGAATATTTTTATTTCATTTCAATATTTTCATTAATATTTTTTCAATAATATTTTTAATATTGTACTATTAATTTTTAAATTCATTTTTATTCATGTTTTAATTTTTATATAAATGATTCAACAAAATCTACATATTTTATTCTGAATAAGGTACATTTTTACTTTTTTTATGAAAATATGAAAGGAATCATTTTTTAAAAGTATTTGGCATGAATGGAGTTCACTACTATAATGATAACCCAATTATTTTAAAGTCTCAACTGAATATTTTATGAATATTTTATAATAATTTTTCTCTAATATTATGGAAATATTTACTTTTTATAACTCAATTTCAAAGCGAAATGTGTATTTTCCTCCAGAATGTTTTTAATGATCTTTTTGTGGTCATTTCTATTTATCATGAACAAGAAAACATTTATTATACTTATTCTAAAATGGGGATAATATGTAAAGGTAACATCATGATTTAATATTTGTATGGTTTATTTATTTTGTCTTTAGAATATATTGAAATTCTATATATTGTTTGTTGACGCTCCTTTCGTCACAAAATCTAAAAATCGGAAAAGGGGAATATCTGAGTCCAATGTGATTCATCCTTTGAAGAAACATCAAAAATCGACAAAGGGATAAACAAGGAGAACATTGCCCATATGCCACACAAGTTCCCTCATGGTCGCGCAAGTACACTTGCGCGCCACCTAGTGGTCGTGCAAGTACTTGCGCGACGCCTTATGGTCGTGCAAGTGACTTGCGCGACCTAAGTGATAACCGCCCGGTAACCGCCCGGTAACCGCCCAGGGTCTTCTTTTGCCTATAAATAGACCCTGTGGGCCCCCATTCGAGAGGATTTTTTTCCAGAAACTTGGATTGAAGCTCCTGACGCCCAAGTCTTTTCTCAAAGCTTCCGAAACACTTCTAAGGTAATTTCTTACCTAGAATGGAAGATCTAAAGAGAAGAAGGAAGGCCTAAGTGTTGAAACTCATCAACACTTGCGCGCCGCTTTTATTCCTTCAATATAACTTGTGCGTCCCTTTTCTAGAAGAACCTCAAGAGGATTCTAAAGTGATTAAAAAGGAGTCGCTCAAGTATTCTAATACTGGTTGAAAATCACGCAAGTACCCCACATGTCCCGCAGGTATACTTGCGCGACCATTACTTGCGTGCCCACGGAAGACTTGCGCGCCTTTCAGGACTTGCGCGCCCCTACCTTTTTGGGTGCCCATCTTTCCCATTTTACCCCTCTTAATCCATTACACCTTTCCTTTTCAAGATTTAGTCTTCAAGACACTCTTCAAAGCCATTTATGGCATGATTTCTTGATTTGACTTCCTTATCTGAAAGGAATTCTGTGGAATATCTCTCAAAACCTAGTGATTTAAATATCCTTATGTCACTAAATATAGAGAGTTCATTCATTCAACCTCATCCTCTAAGATGAGAGAATCCTTAACTTGGGCATCCTTCTGAGGAGTAAGCCCCAATTTCAAATTTGGGCATCCTCCTCAGGAGTAAGCCCCAATTTCAAATCTGGGCATCCTTCTTTAGGAGTAAGCCCCAAATTCTTAAAGTTCCCAAACTTGGGCATCCTCCTCAGGAGTAAGCCCCAGACCTTAATCCCTAACCTGGGTCTCCTTTTCAGGAATAATACTCAGTCATAATCTTGGGCTTCCTTTTCAGGAGAAAGCCCCAAGTCCCCTAACATGGGCCTCCTTTTTAGGAGTAAGTCCCAGTCATAATCTTGGGTTTCCTTTTCAGGTGTAAACCCCAAGCCCCCTTAAATTTCTCTTAACCAGTCCTAATTTACCCTTGATTTGGGTTTCCTTTTCAGGAGTAAAACCCAATCATAAGTCCCCTCCTAACTTGGGCATCCTTCTTAGGAGTAAGCCCCAAGATTAGAGTCTTCAAATCTCCATGAAGCACATATAACTTTATGGACCCTGTTCCTGGATTTTCTCCTTAAAAGTAAATCCTAAACCTTCATCTATCTGGGCAGTCATTCATACATAAGCCCCAAACAAATTCTTATGATTGCATCTTTCATGGCACAATTGTCTAATTTTTACCAATACCTCTTGTTTCTCACACCGAGCATGACTCACGTGAGCTTAGAGTGTAAAAGTAATTATGACATTCTTCTTTGAGCCATCAATCATAAACATCATACTCCATTACTCGAACTACGTGGGTTCTGATTCATTTTCCAAAACAAAGGATACGTAGGTATCCCATTTATGGGTTCGATCCCAACTTTGAAATAATCCCTGTCCTTCTGAATGACGATAAACTTCAATTGCCCCACTGAGTGGCTTTAAAACCAGCCTGGTCATCATAATGACCAAGAGAATTTTATATAAATGTTTTGAAGGATACCATTGACCAAGAATCTCTAAACAGATATAGATGATTCTCTATTGATGAAGAACCTCGAATACATATAAAAGATTCTCTAAATTTCTTGCATATTTAATCATTGATTGTTAAAACTAAAGGAAAGCACATTTTTATACTTGGTAATGTAATAAGGATTCACGAACATAACTTAAATCTATAAAGAGAGTCCCGGAATAGACAAATAATTCCCCTAAAAAAGGTGTGATGAGTCCGACCTCCCATCCTCTCGACCAATGCAAATTCCTAAGCCTTATCAGTCCACAAGCTAATGAGAGCCTACCATTGGAAAGTAGGTCCAAATGGATGTGGAATCATTGGATGTTTCCGGTTCTACGAAGAAACCCGCTAGAAACCGATCAGAACGTTTCAATCTCCCGTCCAGGAGGTCATCCCCGAAATCCGTGAGGAAACAAAAATGGTGAACCCGACGTGAATCCTTAACCAAGTTAAAGTGATATTCTTCTTATTTGTTAGGCCCCTTGGGCCAACAAACCAATCATTGACATGTGCTCATCCAAAAGATGCAGTGGCCGGATTCATCTTGATTATGTCTGTTATATGGAAAAGGCACTTTTTTCTCAAGATCTTCTGCAAAATGGCTTTCCTTAAATTCACCCCTGTGAATACAGCTGCTGTGAACACCTCTACTGTGAGGTCTGCTGCTGTGAAAACCAATGCGGCTACTCCTGCTGGAACGTCGTCCGCTCTGAGGATGACATCACCAACTCAGCGTCTTCAACGCCGGGTTTCTAATGCACTGGTTAAGGAGTACCGTCGCAACGGTACTATCCCAACTCTGGAGGCCACTCGTCAAGCCCTCCAAGTTAACAACTCTACCTGGTCGTCCGGACAACGGCGACCAGCGATCAAGAAGCAGGCGGTGCTGACTACCGTCTCCAACCGTTTCGAGTCGTTATCCCCAGAACACAATTTCCATTCACTCCCTTACTCTGAGGAAGTGAATGAGCAGGTCCCGCAGGACCTTAATTCAAAAAGACAGGAGTCCTTCTCAAGGGCTCCCATCAACAATCGCCGCCAGACTCGTGCGGTAGTGCGCCCTCAACATGATGAGGGTACCAACTCCAGGCATTCAGCTCAGGTTCCTCGAACCCAAGCAGGCAAGATGAACCGCCAGAGACGGAATCCGGTTAAAAATGGGCAGGTTGTCATCCCCGCCATCTCCGGAGAAGTCCACCAACCTAACATGGTGGAAAATAACGAACAAGCACACACACCTGTCCGTTTTAATTCCGCTGTCCAGCAGACTCGTCTGGCAGCATCAAGCCCATCCCGCTAGGCAATTCCGGCAGAGTACTATAGGCAGGAACATACACCTGCTCATACATAACCAGTTAGTTAGCAGGCTCGTCTGACTACATATGATGGATCTCGTCAACCTCGTTTGGCGAAGTGTAATCAGCACGCACATACACCTGCTAATACTAATCAAGCCTATCAACAGTCTCGCTTGGTAGTGCACGGAGAAGTCAGTCGGAAAGCCCCGACGACAAACAGGTGGCAGAATAAACTCTCTGCCTCCACACTTGAGTACTGTCAGGATTCACTGACAGGAAAAGGAGGACAGGAGCAGGCACATACTCCTACTCCAAGCCCGGAATGGACGTATATTCCCGTTCCGGCGGCTGAAGTCACCAAACATATTTTGTCAATGGTGAAAGAGCAGAAGCAAATTCCTGCTCATATTCTGGATGCTTGCCAGGATATCATAACAGCTTCAGCATCATCTCAGGGACAAACACATAAATCTATCCCTAGCAGTGGAGTGACACATCAACAATTCACTCCGGAACAGACACACACATCTGTTCCAGTCCAAGAGGGTTATGGGGCATACTCCACCATATCAAACAGACAACCAAGTCAGGCACATACACCTGATTTGAGTGGAGATCGTCAACCTAAACTGACCATCTTTCCTGATCAGGCACATACACCTGCTCAGAGTAACCACTTTCGTCAACAAGTGGTTTCTAAAGTGAGTAAGAAGGAATCTAAGAAAAAGATCTGCCCAGCACAGTCAGGAGATCAAAGGCCAATATGCAACAAGGCCTTGCTCGATGCGGGAGTTCTTGAATCCCTCAGACATTTATATGCCGGAATTCAAGATTCTACTCCCTCAGTTCTCAATAACGGGAACATTAATTTTGAAGTTCTTCAACAGACACTTCCTCATGAAGGCTTGCTTCATGAAAGTTCGGTCAATCATGAAGTTTCTTCTTCAGATGAGAGCCACAGGAACCCTCTGTGTGGTCAGAAGACCAAGGAGCAAGAGATTTCATCTTTTGCTGTAACCCATCATGACGGTCCTCCTCATGGTGATGAACTTCGCTGCGAAAGTCCTCTCCGCAGTAGTGATTCACGTTGTCTCGAAAATTCTTCAAAAGGCAATATAGTGACGAGAAATCCCTCCTATCTCGAGGAACTTGCAAACATAAAACCAGTCATGTCTGATGCTTTACTATCGGCAGGTGAAACTCTTTCTCCATCAGAAGATAGCCTGGGGTTCAGGTTATTCTCCGAACCATCCCTGGGTCATTCATCTTCCAGCATGAATAGTGATATCTCTAACAATCTTGTTGAATCCGATGAAGCAATAAGGAAACACCAACTCTGGTCCAAACAGGTAGAAGAAACTTCATTTAATGATAAAGAGGAAATGATGAACATGAAGAAAAAGCTGGGAAAAGGTGAAGTACCAGTCATGTTATTGCCTTTGGCTGACTCCCAGTACGACATTCCAAAGATGTTGACGGATGATGGAATCCATGATATTCGTCTCAACATATGGAAGAATCTTTGTCAATTGAAGAAGAAAGTATTATCTTACGGTGATTATGAAAATCTTATTATGATAATAGAAGGGTTACAACGCCAGATTGATTTGGCATCTCTATCAGTCTCTCGGTATCCGAAGGCTGAAAAGCAACAAAGAACCCTTCAACGTTCATGCCTTGGCACACTAAGAAAATTGCGTCAGTTAATTGCCAATGATTCATCTGATGTTCATATTAGAGGATGGGGTGTTCACAGAGCACTACATTTCACAGTGCTTTCCAGTCAGCAAAGCCCGCCCAAAATGGTCTCATGCAATGTTATTGCCCATGGCCGGCCATAGTCAATGGGCTTTGTTCATAATCAAAAGATTTCTCAAGAACAGGCTTCAAATAGTTCCTCTCAAAATCAAGTATATAGAGAACAAGTTGTTGAATTTCTCCTACATCAAGCAGGCGAGAATATTGCACAAGCCTCTCGTCTGGAGAAAACACGTCATCAAATGACAGAAGTTTCGGAAATCATCCAACGGTCTGTTGGACCCGGTGATAAAAGTGGATACAGGTTAATGCATCCAGCTAATTTCCGAACTAAGATTCACAAAATCAAGAGAGATTTTAAGAATATCTCAGACAAAGCATGTCAAGAGACACCCCAGCTTGTTAGACTGGGGACTTCTCTAACCCAACCCTCAGAGTCAACAAATGGGATTCGAGGAGTTGAGCGGAAGCAGCAGAAACATCCCTAGTCCACCGGACTGGGGACTTTTTCAAATCCTCAATCCCTCCCTCAGAGAAAATCAGTATTATCTCGATTAGGGAATAAGCCTCAAGAGGAATGAAGAGCCAAGCTATCAGGAGATTCTCTCCAAGTGACGGTTCTCCAAGAAGTTCCGGAGGGATCAAGTAAACGGAATTCCATGTCTCATCATGGACATGGAAGAAGACAATATCACAGAAATGCTGATAGAAAGGATTTCATGCAATATGCATCCATTAATGTCATCAATGCTGTTGCTGCTGATTCACCAGATGAGGCTCAATCAGAGGGATCAGACGAAGAGTTTCCTGCTCAAGAAGTTGTGCACACAGACCTAAATGAAGAAGGTTTGCGCACACGTAATCAAAGGATTACCCAAAATCTGGGTATTCCTTCAAGTAACCCACTTCCCCCTCTCCGAAAAGGATCCAATAAGGGGAAAGGAAAGAATCAGGGTACTTCTCACCCTTCCTCTGAAGGAGGTCAATTTCTCTCATTAGAGCAAAGGTTTTCACAACAGGGGGAAGAAATGAAAGAATTAAGAAGTTTGAATGCATAACTACTTCAGAGTAGCCTTCTTATTAAGAATACTGAAGTCGGACAGCCGAAAGACTTTGTTGTAACTACTGAGATGGATCAGGAATATCCTCCTTTGTCAGTACACCCTCAGTGGTCTAATCCTACGGGTCAAACGCAACAACAGTTGGCATCACTACCATCAGTTGCAGCACCAACCACCACGTCTATCCAAGCTCAATTCATTGCACCTACCCAAAACCAAGTTCAACCTGATGTTTCTCAAAAGTTAATAACAACTATTGAGTCATTAATAGCTCGGTCAGAAACTATGGAAGGGAAACGGGCGCAAGTTCAACCTGAAAAGAAAGTTTACCCTGAATGGGTAGATTCAATTTCTCCTCCATCAAGTTTTGGAAACCCTGTTTTACCTACTTTCAATGGATCAGGCGACCCCGAACAACATTTGACGCATTACGTGTCTTGTTGTAATCCTATGATGGGAACTCCAGAGTAGCAAGAAGCAGTGAAACTCAGATGCTTCGTGCGAACCTTGCAAGGACCAGCTTTTGTCTGGTATACAAGCTTGCAATCCCAGTCAATCATCGGATGGGAGGATCTTCGTCAAAAATTCCTTCTTCAGTTTAGCTCAACTTTTCCAAAAACGACATTTTTTGATCTTACAAACTGCAAGCAAAGGGAGAATGAAAGAGTCTCTGATTTCATTGCTCTTTGGAAGGGATTAACATATTCCCTGAGTTTAGCACTCCCTTAGGAGGAACTGTTGCCAATCTGTGTGGAAAATTTGCATGACGAATTACGCACGCCATTGATCCCTGTGAAATACACAGGAGGGTTTCAGGACCTTACTTCAATCCCTCAACAGATTGAAGATTCCCTTATACAGGCTAAGGTTAAATCTCGTATAATTCCATCAGCTCCGGGAAGGATAATGGGTAAAACGGAAACTGCTACAGTTATGCTTAAACAAGCACCTGTACCTATTTCTACTTCAAAACCTTCATCTTCTCGAAGGGCTCCACCTCTTGAATGCCAACAACAAAGGATGTTTCGTCCAAATGATCAAAAATATCAACGCCAAAAAAATTTGAGGATATGAAGAGTAAAACATATTCTTTCCGAAGTGAGCAAGTTCCTGGTTACTTCATTTCAGATCTGGAAAATAATTTGGTTCAATTACCAGTGCCCAAGAGGCCAAACAAGGAAGGAGATGAAGACCGTCCCAATTATTGTCCCTTTCATCAAATGTTGGGGCATCCCATCCAGAAGTGTTTTGTCTTTAAAGACCTCCTGCAAAAGATGGTCAACTTGGGAAAAGTCAAATTGAAGGGTTCTTCAGCTCATGTAGCGTGTATTACTGCTACAGATCCAGAGGAAGGAGGCGACTGGCAGGAAGTCAAAATCAAAACTGTGAAATAATATGATGATTGGATGGTCAGAAAGACAATCAATCAGACCCATTCCATTTTGCGAACACAATTGAAGAAGCCAATTGTGTCACCTACAAAAGCTACAGTAAAGTCTCCATCAAAAGATAAATCCTCAAAAGGGAAGCGCAATTCAAAGAAGAAAGAGGAATCAGGAGAAGATGAGTATGTATCAAAGCCTAAATTGTCTTTGACTCTGGCAGATTTCATGCCATCTACTTCAAAGCTACGGGCACCATCCCACCAAACGGAACAGCCTAAACAGGCTAACCAGGCAGAGTCTTTATCAGACGAAGAGTTAATCTTTGGTTCTGTTAATATGATTCAATTAACAGATCCATATTCCAGTCTTGATAAGCCTGAATTCCCTGTATCAAATAAGGGAATCCGAGGAGGTTCTAGAGGTTCAGGATATAGGGGAAGACATGGATCTTTCCGAAGCCACTACTATAATTTTACCCCTGCTAGCACTGTATATGCAGCAGAAACTCTTGGTAAAGCCCTTCAGCGAGCTCAAAAAGAACAAGCAAGTTCTTCTGCCAATGGCCAACTCAGTTTTGGCACAATTATTTTGGAAGACCGATTAAAGATTCCACCTTCTTTATATCAGCAAGTAAATGGATCTAATCAGTCTTATCTTCCAAAACCAAGGATGTTTCCAACTTCAATACAAGATGCATTAGCTTCCAAATCACCTGCTTCCAAGGTACCTGCTAAACCGCATATTCCTATTTGGAAACACAGACCTCTAGATCAAAAGTATGATATATTGAAACACTTGGCCCAAGTACCATCCAATTTATCAATTTTGGATGCTTTGAATCTGTCAAAAGATCTTCGGGAAGCACTCATCGAAGCTTTGTCAAGTCCTCAGGAGTTTGAAGCTGAAATTGTTGCAGCTGAAATCTATCACATAGAGAATAATCCTGCAGAATGTCATGCAGTGATATCTTTTACTGATAAAGACGAATATGATGTTGTGCATGGGCACATAAAACCTTTGTACTTATCTGGAAAAGTCAATGGTGTAGATGTTCGAAGAGCTTTCATTGACAATGGTTCAGGAGTCAACCTCATGCCCATTCGTACACTTCGTCGATTGGGCCTCACGGAATCTAATTTATCTCCTTCTACCATGATGTTACAAGGATATGATAAAAATGAACAAGAACCACTGGGAGAAGTTACACTCAAAACTTAGTTTGGAGATCTTGTATCCAATTCGGATTTCATGATTGTTGATCAAGACTCAGCTTTCAATATCTTTCTTGGAAGAACCTGGCTACATCAGCATGCAGCTATTCCTTCATCATACCATCAATGTCTCAAATACTGTTTCGATGGTCAAGTTGGAACATTTTATGGTGATAAGGCCCCGTTCAAGACATGTGAGTCTCAATACATTGAGGCGGAATTTTATCACATGAAGGGAAGAGAAAAATCTACAATGAAGGAAATTACCAAAGTTAATGCTCTATATGGTTTGGAGAAAATTCCAATAAATCCATTTTCACATGTGAGTATAGATTATGTGTTACCTATCAGTCAAATCGACAAAATAGGCCCAAATCAAAATACTCTTATGGAAAGATCCATAATGTCAATTACGGCGATCGAGCCAGAAAACATGGGAGAAATTGGTAACCTTCCAAGCAGTGATGAAAGCATAAGTGGTGACGTTTTCATTTCTTCTGCTGAAGTCCAACAAGTCTATACTTCTCTAATCAGGCTCGAAGAAGTTATAGCAACACCAGAGGTGAATAATGATGTCGATTCTCGATCCATCATCTCCTCTTTATTTCCCAAAGAAGACCCTTTATCATCAATAGGGTCGGAAATGGAAGCTTCTTCTTCAAAATGTGAAAATTTTGACATCTCTTATGATCATGAGAATTTCGTTTTCTCATCTACTTTGCAAGTAGAAACGGAAGAAATAACACATGATGAAGAGGAAGAGGAAGATCTTAGAGATGCTCCTCCAGCATTTGAAGAGGGTATCTCTACCACTGTGGATGAACTCAGAGAAGTAAATCTGGGTACAGAAAAAGATCCATGCCCCACTTTAATTAGTGCGGCCATGACCCTTGAAGAGCAAGAGATGTATATTTCTTTTCTAAAGCAAAATAAAGATATTTTTGCTTGTAATTATACAGAAATGCCTGGGCTTGATCCTGATGTTGCTACTCATCATTTGGGTTTACCAAAAGAACATCGAGGTTTTAAACAAGCCGCGAGAAGAACACACCCAACCTATGCTTCCAAAATTGAAGCTGAAGTGGATAAGCTGATCAAAGCCAACTTCGTCAGAGAAGTTAAATATCCCAAGTGGTTGGCTAATATTGTCCCTGTAAAGAAGAAGAACGGACAAATTAGGATTTTCATCGATTTCAGAGATCTTAATCGGTATTGTCCTAAAGATGATTTCCCAGTTCCGATTACAGAACTCTTAATTGATGCGACGGCTGGCTATGAAGTACTTTCCTTCATGGATGGATATTCCGGATATAATCAGATCCGAATGGCCCCAGAAGATGAGGAATATACAGCCTTCAGATCTCCTCAAGGTGTGTTTTGTTACCGGGTGATGCCCTTTGGTTTGAAGAATGCAGGTGCAACATATCAACGCGCCATGCATCGTATCTTCAAACCTCTTTTAGGGAAGTTTGTTGAATTCTATGTAGATGATTTCGTGGTTAAATCTAAAAAACGTTCTAATAACTTGGCTGATTTGGAAGTCATATTCCACAAGCTTCGACAACATAATTTAAAGATGAACCCCTTAAAATGTGCTTTTGGGGTAACCTCAGGAAAATTCCTTGGCTTTGTTGTATGCCATCGTGGTATTGAAGTCGATCCTGAGAAGACCAAATCAATCCTTGGTATGTCACCTCCTCAGAATTTGAAAGAATTAAGAGGACTTCAAGGACACATAGCCTACATTCGGCGTTTCATCGCTAATTTGGCAGGCAAAAGTTTACCCTTTACCAAATTATTGAAGAAAGGAGTCACTTACCAGTGGACTGAAGAATGTCAAAAAGCATTTGATGTTCTCAAGAAATACCTCTTGAGTCCACCAGTACTCATGCCACCTGTTGAGGGTAGACTGCTTATCCTCTATGTGACAGCTTTAGAGCGATCATTGGGTGCCTTTCTCGCTCAAAAGAATGATGCTGGGAATGAAAATAGTCTCTACTATCTCAATAGAATTATGATTGAAGCTGAAACCCGGTATTCAAGTATTGAAAAGTGCTGCCTAGCATTAATCTTTGCAGTTTAGAAACTGAGACACTACCCGAAACATCATGAGGTCCAATTGGTATCTCGTAATAATCCGCTCAAATTCATCCTTAGTCGTCCAATGCTTACAGGATGTCTGGAAAGGTGGGCGGTTATTCTACAGCAGTTCGACATTCAGTATGTGTCTCAAAAGGAAATTAAGGGCCAAGCTCTGGCTGATTTCCTGGCTAAACATCCTTCAGTGGAAGACATGTATTCAGATATCGAACTCCCTGATGAGGAAGTTTTCTCTATTCAAGAAAGTCCTCAAACATGGGAAATGTATTTTGATGGTTCTTCTAGAAGTCCAATAGGGAAGAAAATGGAAAATCCTAAATTCAACAAAGTTGGTTTAGGAATTGTGCTCATTTCTCCAGATAAGGCAGTGTTACCTTATTCCTTTGTGTTGTGGGAAGGTGGTACCAATATTGAAGCTAAATACCAAGCTCTCATTACAGGCTTGGAATTAGCGCTTCAAGCACATGTGAATCATTTAAAGGTAAAAGGTGATTCAGACCTGGTAATCAAACAAATCAATGGGGATTATGTCATCAGAAAAGAAGAATTAATCCCTTTGTCTGATTACGTCAGAGAGTTAATGTCGGAATTCCCCTCAGAACCGACATTTTCTTATGTCCCAAGATCACAAAATGCTCAAGCTGATGCACTGGATAATATAGCCACAGCTTTAGCAGATCCAAATCGGGACGAGACAACCATCTGTATTTCCCACCGTCGTGCAATTTCACCTTCTGTTCAAGTCAGAACAGAGGAAATTAATGAAATTAGTCCCATTCCTGAACCTTATGGTCATACTACAGGATGGATGTCACCTATTAGGGAATACCTTCATAATGGAACACTTCCACCTGATAGAGCCGAGAAAGAACAAATTAGGCGACGTGTGGTCAATTTTACTCTTTATGATAGCACAAACCACCTCGAGAAAATTCTCTACAAACGTGGTTTTGATGGAATTCTCTTCAGATGTATTGATGGTGAAGAGACAATGGCTGTCATAAATGAAGTGCATGTAGGAGTCTGTGGTGCTCACCAGTCTGGACATAGACTGTCTGATCAAATTCGAAGGCTTGGATACTTTTGGCCTTCAATGATACAAGATTGTGTTAATTTTACAAAGAAATGTCATTCATGCCAAGTATATGCCAACTTCATCCATAAACCTCCAGAGTTGCTTCATACAGCTAAATACTCATGGCCATTTTCCACATGGGGAATGGATGTTGTGGGACCTTACCCTTCAGCTACGGCCAATCAGTTTAAGTACATTCTTACTGCTACTGATTTCTTTTCCAAATGGGCAGAGGCAGTACCTCTCACAGAAGTCAGTTCTAAATGCATTGTTAGCTTCATCAAGTCTAACATCATTACTAGATTTGGTGTCCCTCATACCATATTGACGGACAACAGCACCAACTTCTGTTATTCCGAGGTAAAGAAATTGTATCAAGAATACAACATTAAGTCCAACCATTCATCTCGATATCATGCAGCAGCTAATGGCCAGATAGAAGCTTTCAACAAGACTCTTTCAAATATACTGCAAAATATGGTGGATAAATATAAGAGGTCATGGCCTGATAAACTCTTTCATGCTTTATGGGCTTATCGGACTACCACTCGCAATGCAACGCGGTAAACTCCATATTCATTGGTATATGGAATAGAAGCAGTCTTGCCAATTGAAGTTCAATTTCCCTCACTCAGAATAGCCATTTGTGATCAGTTATCTACAGATGAGCAATCCCAAAAGCGGTTGAATGAATTGGAACAGTTAGATGAGAAAAGATTGTGCACTTTGCACCACTTGGAAATCTATCAGAATCGAATCGCACGAGCTTTTAACAAAAAGGTTCGTCTTCGTTCATTCATTCAGGGAGAATTGGTATTGGTTCTCAAAGCACCAATGATACCAGGAAAGAAGCCTCCCAAGCTTGAACCAAAATGGGAAGGACCTTATTCAATACATAAGGTATACTCCAATGGAGCATATTCTCTAATCTCAATGGATGGAGAACACATCACGACTCCAACTAATGCCAGATTTCTGAAGAAGTATTTTGTATAAACACAAAATATTGTTCCCAGATCCAAAACAGTCACATTGGTTCATAATATGTCCTACATGACATTAAACTATATTTTGTCCCTGCTACATGACACTAAACTGTGCAACACCAATAGTCCTAACTGCAAGACTTTAAACTACATAGTCCCTTTTATATGTCCTACATGACACTAAACTGTATTATGTCCTATCTACATGACATTAAACTGTACAGAAGTTCCTTATTTGTCTGAGATGACATTAAACTATATTGTTCCCTAGCAACATGACATTAAACTGTGTGGCACTTTCATCATCCAACATGACGTTAAACTGTAAAAAGTCCCCAGAACTGATATCCTCATATTGGTTCACCTTAGTCCTAGCTACATGACTTTAAACTATACAGCACCAGTTCGTCCGTTCTATATGACGTTAAACTATACAGCAATGGTCCAGTATGACTTTAAACTGCAACTTCGTCCCACACGACAATAAACTGTGAAAAAGTTCCCTAAACCGTCTAGAATGACCTTAAACTGCATCATCCCTGGTCCATGTATATTACCATAAACTATTTGCAAATCCCTTATGTCCTGCAAGACGTTAAACTGTGACGTCCTAACTACATGACGCTAAACTGTATAAAATTCCCTCACGTCCGGAAAGACGTTAAACTATATAATCTCAAAGGTCCAGTATGACATTAAACTACACCATTCACGGTCCATGCATATGACCTTAAACTATTCGCACTTTCGTCCGACATGACGTTAAAATGGTACACTCTTTTGTCCTTACTGCATGACAATAAACTGCACAATCCCCCTTTCGTCCAAAATGACGTTAAACTGTATTGTCCCCATCGTCCTAACTACATGACGCTAAACTGTACAGAAAGTCCTTAATATGTCCTACATGACATTAAAATGTTATTTTGTCCCTGCTACATGACACTAAACTGTGCATCACCAATAGTCCTAACTGCAAGAATTTAAACTGCATAGTCCCTTTTTTATGTCCTACATGACATTAAACTGTGCATCATTAAGGTTGTTATTACCTCTTGTTTCTCACACCGAGTATGAATCACGTGAGCTTAGAGCGAACAGCAACCATAACACTCCCTTTGGGGCACTAACCATGTGTAAGTCCCAACAACATTTTTTATTAGATCATTGTCCACAAGAACAACTTGATCATTAATTCATTCTTTAATTGAACTACACAGACTTTGATCCTTGCCCTCCATGCTAGGTATGTAGGCAACCTCACAGGGTTCAAGCCCAAAAACAATCTCTTCACATCGGTTCACCACCATCTCATATGATGTTGATTCATGAAACCGCCCCTGGAATCAATATCTTTACATTGATTCACTTTCGTCCTTGTTATATGACGTTAAACTATACAACACTTTTGTCCGATATGACAATAAACTACAATATTCTTTGATTTCCTCATTTGAGAAGGAACCATTATTGACATTGATTTTTTCAATCATGTTTCATTTCAAAAGACTACGTGCATACATGGTAATGCCTAAACTTTTTATCTCAGGTTAAACCATCATTGCACTAAAATCCCCTTTCACCCTTCACATGTACGAACCAAATTTGTACAAAGGGTAGTTCTAGAACTACGTGGGCTTGATTACCATCCTTATGGGATATGTATGAACGTTCGAGTATCCCTCGAATCCAGCCCCAAGTCTTTTGGGCCTAACCCCAAATTTCACTTTCAGTCCCTTGCCTGAAAAGTCCTCATGAAAACACACACTGTGTATTCATTATTATGGTCCGAATTCTATTACCCTAAACTAAGATCACTCATATTTTCGTCCTGCACGATGTTAAACTGCATTTCAAGAACTACGTATGGCTTGATTCTCATTCTTATGAGATACGTAGTGAAGTCCAAAATTTCAATTCAGGACCCAGCCACAACATGATTATGGTTATCATTGACCTATGTATCTCTATATACATTGGACAATACCCATCTTTATGTGTTATAATCCTAACCTTAAATATTTTCAGATCTTCATAACCCTTTTCATGACTTCTAGTCACAAAAATGTCAAACTTCTGAGAATTATTTTGCCTGACTATGCAGCACGTGCCCATAGGTGGCCTTGCATAAACAGTCCACATAAAAGACTTGTCAGCCGAAAGATACTATTTATTTGACCATGCAGCCAATGCCCATAGGTGGCCCTGCATATTTCAACCCCCTAACGGGTTTGTTAAATAATGGTAACTTCATTCTTGGGAAGAATGCCTCTTTTTTCCTTATTTGTCTTAAACGACAGTATGTAGGGATCCGCAAAAAAATAGCCATCCTTAACATATTTGTCCCATATCCTTTTTCATGATCTGAAAGTATTCAATTCTATGGTTTATTCTTCTTCCCTAAGTTTGGGTCAGACCTTCGTAGGAGTGATATTCATCCGGTTCTTCAATATTATTGTTTGTAAATATCTTCTCCATATTCAAGTACCTCTTTCCATACAAAAAACTCTATACTTTAGAAAATTTGAATCTCCATAAACTTTCACTGGCTTTTAGCACTAGGAAAGTAAATTTCTGGGAGTTCTTTTGCCTAACTATGCAGCACGTGCCCATAGGTGGCCTTGCATAAACAGTCCACATAACAGACTTGTCAGCCGAAAGATACTATTTATTTGACCATGCAGCCAATGCCCATAGGTGGCCCTGCATATTTCAACCCCCTAACGGGTTTTGTTAAATAATAGTAACTTCATTCTTGGAAACTACTTCTTCTAATGCCTTTTAGCTCTTTTTCATATCATTCCTCAGATTCAAATATTCTTAAGCCATAGTTTACATATTTTCCCTCATACTTGAGTATGGTAGTATGTTTTCAGATGAACTTTCAAAGAATTGTGTCAATTCTAATCCATTTCGGTCAAAGCTATTTCGACCTTAAACATTAGCCCCTTTATGTCTGGCATGCATGACTTTAAACTGCCTACAAAAGACAAAGGAACTCTGAATAAAAGTCAAGTTCCAGCACAATTGCGCACTGCCCTCTGTGCCCTAAAGTCTTGCGCGCCCCCTTTTCCTTTGGATGGATTCAATTTCCTCAGAGTCAAATCCTCATTTCTCTCCAGATCCAACTCTGAGGGGGGAATTTTGTTGACGCTCCTTTCGTCACAGAATCTAAAAATGGGAAAAGGGGAATATCTGAGTCCAATGTGATTCATCCTTTGAAGAAACATCAAAAATCGACAAAGGGATAAACAAGGAGAAAATTGCCCATAGGTCGCGCAAGTTCCCTCATGGTCGCGCAAGTACACTTGCGCGCTTCCTAGTGGTCATTCAAGTACTTGCGCGACGCCTTATGGTCGTGCAAGTGACTTGCGCGACCTAAGTGATAACCGCCCGGTAACCACCCGGTAACCACCCAGGGTCTTCTTTTGCCTATAAATAGACCATGTGGGCCCCCATTCGAGAGGATTTTTTTCCAGAAACTCGGATTGAAGCTCCCGACGCCCAAGTCTTTTCTCAAAGCTTCCGGAACACTTCTAAGGTAATTTCTTACCTAGAACGGAAGATCTAAAGAGAAGAAGGAATGCCTAAGTGTTGAAACTCATCAACACTTGTGCGCCGCTTTTATTCCTTCAATATAACTTGCGCGTCCCTTTTCTGGAAGAACCTCAAGAGGATTCTAAAGTGATTAAAAAGGAGTCGCTCAAGTATTCTAATACTGGTTGAAAATCACGCAAGTACCCCACATTTCGCGCAGGTATACTTGCGCGACCATTACTTGCGCGCCCACGGAAGACTTGTGCGCTTTTCAAGACTTGCGCACCCTACCTTTTTGGGTGCCCATCTTGCCCATTTTACCCCTCTTAAGCCATTACACCTTTCCTTTTCAAGATTCAGTCTTCAAGACACTCTTCAAAGCCATTTATGGCATGATTTCTTGATTTGACTTCCTTATCTGAAAGGAATTCTATGGAATATCTCTCAAAACCTAGTGAGTTAAATATCCTTATGTCACTAAATATAGAGAGTTCATTCATTCAACCTCATCCTTTAAGATGAGAGAATCCTTAACTTGGGAATCCTCCTCAGGAGTAAGCCCCAATTTCAAATCTGGGCATCCTTCTTTAGGAGTAAGCCCCAAATTCTTAAAGTTCCCAAACTTGGGCATCCTCCTCAGGAGTAAGCCCCAAACCTTAATCCCTAACCTGGGTCACCTTTTCAGGAATAATACTCAGTCATAATCTTCGGCTTCCTTTTCAGGAGTAAGCCCCAAGTCCCCAAACCTGGGCCTCCTTTTTAGGAGTAAGTCCCAGTCATAATCTTGGGTTTCCTTTTCAGGAGTAAACCCCAAGCCCCCTTAAATTTCTATTAACCGGTCCTAATTTACCCTTGATTTGGGTTTCCTTTTCAGGAGTAAAACCCAATCCTAAGTCCCCTCCTAACTTGGGCATCCTTCTTAGGAGTAAGACCCAAGATTAGAGTATTCAAATATCCATGAAGCACATATAACTTTATGGACCCTGTTCCTGGATTTTCTCCCTAAAAGTAAATCCTAAACCTTCATCTATCTGGGCAGTCATACATACATAAGCCCCAAACAAATTCTTATGATTGCATCTTTCATGGCACAATTGTCTAATTTTTACCAATACCTCTTGTTTCTCACACCGAGCATGACTCACGTGAGCTTAGAGTGTAAAAGTAATTATGACATTCTTCTTTGAGCCATCAATCATAAACATCATACTCCATTACTTGAACTACGTGGGTTTTGATTCCTTTTCCAAAACAAAGGATACGTAGGTAGCCCATTTATGGGTTCGATCCCAACATTGAAATAATCCCTGTCCTTCTGAATGACGATAAACTTCAAGTGCCCCACTGAGTGGCTTTAAAACCAGCCTGGTCATCATAATGACCAAGAGACTTTTATATAAATGTTTTGAAGGATACCATTGACCAAGAATCTCTAAATAGATATAGATGATTCTCTATTGATGAAGAACCTCGAATACATATAAAAGATTCTCTAAATTTCTTGAATATTTAATCATTGATTGTTAAAACTAAAGGAAAGCAAATTTTTATACTTGGTAATGTAATAAGGATTCACGAACATAACTTAAATCTATAAAGAGAGTCCCGGAATAGACAAATAATTCCACTCAAAAAGGTGTGATGAGTCCGACCTCCCATCCTCTCGACCAATGCAAATTCCTAAGCCTCATCAGTCCACAAGCTAATGAGCGCCTACCTTTGGAAAGTAGGTCCAAATGGATGTGGAATCATTGGATGTTTCCAGTTCTATGAACAAACCCTCTAGAAACTGATCGGAACATTTGAATCTCCCGTCCAGGAGGTCATCCCCGAAATCCGTGAGGAAACATTGGTTCATCATATACATGATGTTTTATATTATCAAGGAATATTGATAAAGTTATATTGTTCATTCATATAATGAATGAAATATACATAGTATGTTATGGGATGAGCATGTTATATCCCCTAGATGCATCAGTAGGTATCAAGAGAAAAAATAGTATCAGTATTTGGAGTACACCTTACTAGTTTGTGTATTATTTTTCAGCCCAAAGAGTTTAAAATTAGTTTATGATGTCTAACATTATGCATTCTATAATTATGTGATTAGTTATTGATTTCCATGTGAGTATTTTAATAGTTATGATATTCATGGATAAGTTTCATTCCCATTTTACTATTTATATATAATTATATTTATCATCATTTTTAGGGACATATTATTCTTCATCCCCATGTTATTGAATAAATGTATTGTGCTTTCAGTTATTTAACATTCCATACTGATCGCGACTTATTTAATCAAGATTGATTATTCTACACCCAAACCATAATAAAAATATGATATCACCCTTATTTATTTTCCTTTACTAACTATATGATGGAGGAATCCTTTGAATAATTTCAAGGATGTAGAATATTCACTTTCACTATGTTCTATATATTTTTTACAATGTAAAAATTGTTGAGTCAATAAAGTCTTCCTTATTACTTTTCCATTCCTTTTTGTTTTGAAAATCACAAACACCTTATACTTAAGCAAATATATATTTTACTTATATATGTAAAATTTCCTTCTCAAAGAAATTTACCACTACCATGTTTTCTTTGTTCATATCAATATTTTTTCTTAAATATAAAAATCGGATTCATATGAAAAACATCAAAATCATGTAATACTTAGATAAGATGCATTCTGTTTTAGGATCCGAATTCTGGATACGAAATCTAAAAAAGTTCCACTCCGAATTCTGGATACAAACCCTAATGAAGTTCCACTCTGAATTCTGGATATGAACTCTCATGAAGTTCCACTCCAAATTCTGGATACAAACTCTTATGAAGTTCCACTCTGAATTCTGGATACGAACACTAATGAAGTTCCACTCCGAATTATAGATACAAACTCTCATGAAGTTACACTCTAATATATGGATACGAAATATCTTTTAGTTCGACTCCAAATTTGGATTACAAACTTATCTAAGTTTAGAATCTAAGTTCTCTGAATTCAGACTTCGAACTCTTATGAGTTCTGACTCCAAATTCTCCTGAACACTGACTCCGAAAATTGTAAGTTCTGGTTCCGAATTCTGATGAAACCATAATCCTAATTTCCTTTAAATTCAGACTCCGGATTTCTATATAATTCATGTTCTGGACTCCTACAAACCAGAATATGAATATCTCTTTATTATAGACTCCGAATTCAATTTTGGTTAGACTCTGAACTTTTATTTTCTTACATTTCAAAATTCAATTTTACTTATGCTTACACTTGTTTCATTACAAAATGATGTTTTACATTCAGTTATTGTCTTACCATTGGTTGAGTGACACGTTTACAGGTCCCTCCTAAATTCAAGGAGAAATATTACCGTTGGAGGAGGGAGCCGACCGTTGGAGCTTCTCCAATAAATAGGTGCTCATCTGAATGTGTTCACAATATTGGAATTTTGGTGATGAGAACTTCCTAAAGTGATATATAGAGAGAGAGGCTCTTATCAACTCTCAATGCTTCGTGCAGAAAGTTTGAATAGCTTGTTCAAACTTTGCTTGTGTAGAATTGCTTCGTGTGACTCCGATTTTTGTTGATTACAATCGAGGGCTTCCGGGGATAGGAAGATAGAGGTTCCAACACCTTGAAGATGAGGGCTTCCTTGCTGAGGATGACAGAGGTTCCGACTACCTGATAGTTGAGGGATTTCAGGGATAGAAAGACAGACTCTGATCTTCGTATCGAGATCTTACCCTGGGGTGGGTAAGACAAAATTTCTTGAAAGTATAAATCAAAGGACCTCTTATCCAAGGTTGTTGGATACCCTTCTCTTTGGGTTAAAAGAGTTATTCTTTGTTACTTGTAGTTTCTACTACGTTGTTTTTCCGCTGCATTTTGTATTGTTAAGTAATGTATAACTTTCTTATATTTCCTTACTTGCACTCTAAATTAGTTAGATTCTATATGATTTAAGGTAGAATCTTAGTTGGTGTAAACTTTTGTTAAGTTTAACTTCTGGAATCACTTTTCCGGAATCAAGAAAGTCTTTATATTTCAGAGGTGTTGTGAATTTTGGTTATCGAAAATTTCCTAAGGGAATTTTTAAAGTATACAATTCACCCCTCTTTAATTTGTATCTCATTGTAATTATTCGATCCTATGTTTGGTATTATAAAGTATGTCATACTCAGTGTCATACCATCCAAACAATTGGTATCAGAGGACTTGGTTCAATCTGAATTAATCTCACGATTAGATCTAGAAGTTTTTTTACATTCAGAATTGATCATCCAGATTCATATTTTTGGATTCATACTTTCCAGAATCTACTTTTCGGAATCATAGTTCAGATTCAATTTTTTATTAGGGATACAATTTTTCTTGCTTAGGATATTTTCTATTGTTTACAAACTTACACTTCAAACATGTTTTTGTGCCAATGTTTTTTTAAAGGATGGCAGGTTTAAATGTTGGTTCTATCGACAACTTAAATCCTACTAGACCACCTATTTTAGATGGTAATGATTATGAATATTGAAGAGATTGTATGAAGACATTCATTATCAATACTGGGGTTGATAACTTTGTCATGGTTACTGGAGGATATAAAATACCTGACAAGGAAGTAAGTGCTTTTACTAATCAAGAAAATCATGAATACCAACTTAACTATAAGGTATGCAATACTCTACTTTGTTCAATGACTAGGAGCATATATAGCCAAATTTATTCTTGTGAAGCAGCTAATTGTATATAGAAGAAACTTGAAGTTACACATTTTCCTACATCTAGAGTGATTGAGAATAGAAGAGTAATGCTCAGAGATAAGTATCATGGTTTTAATTTTCCTTATGGAGAACCAATTTTTAAGGTGAAACAGAGATTCATGACTATTGTGAATATCTTACAATCTAAGGGAGAGATAGGTCTAGATGATGAATCCCTTGTTGAAAAAATCATAGATGTTATTACAAATGAGTGGGAATCAAAGAGAAGTACTATCAATGAAAACAGAAAGGTTACTCAAATTTCTCTTGATGAACTATTTGGAACTCTTCTTAAACTTGAGACTAGAATGAATTGAGATGCTGACAACATAAAGAAGAAGAATGGGAATGGTAGTGTTTCTTTTACTATAACATCAAATCACATGAAAGCTAAGACTCCTGAGAGAGTTACTAGATCCAAATCTAAGAAGGTTATTATCCAATAAGAATCTAGTGAGAGTGAAGTCTTAGAAAATGAGTTAGGTATTCTTTCTCGAAGGATGAACAAGATAGCTGGATAGAGAAATTTCTAATCCAAGTATAAGAAGAAGGAAAGGAAAGATAAGAATGATTCAGAGGTCACATTCTATGAATGAAAGAGAGTTGGACACATAATACCTGATTTCCCTATGCTCAAAAGAAAAGAAAGAAAAGAGAGGAATTCTAAAAAGAACAGAAAGAAGTATTAGAAGTCCAAAGATAAGAATGTTCTGAAAGATAATGACACCTGGAGTGCCAGTGGTGGTGACTCTTCAGATGAATCTTCTGATTATGAATCTTCTGGATAGAAGAATCTTGGTCTTATAGCCTGGCTACTTATTGATAATCATTGCTTTATGGCTAAGGTACACAATGCTGAATCCTTGACCAATGTTTCTTTAAATGCTAATGATAGTAAATATTATAACTCTTCTGATGAAGAATCATCTTCTGATGAAGAAAATAGTTTACCTACCTATGTAGAATTTTCTAGGTTTGCCGAACATCATGAGACTGTGAACTCAAAACTCATTAAAAAGCATGATAAGGAAAAATCTAGGAATATTATTCTTACTAAGGAATATCCGATCTTTCTAATGATATTGATAAGAAAAATTATGATTTTGAAAGTATTACAAAAAATCCTGAGAATGTCAGTTCTGAGAAGAATAAACATTCAAAAGATCGTGAAAACGTAATTTATAAGAAAGATGTTTTGGATCTTAGCTCTAGTTCAAATGTTTTTGAAGATAAGAACTTAGTTATCAAACTCAAATCTGAAATATTTTCCTTGAGGAAGTGTTTGTCAAACTTAACCCATGGTAAGGAAAATTTTGATAATATGTATTCACAAATCCGACCTCGAAGAATACTTCTGGTTTTGGTTACACTAGTCTTAAACCGAATTTTAGTAACAACTACTTTGTTCCTCAACGTGCCCCATTTTTCACTAAGTGTCAATGTGGTGGTCACTGGGAAAAGAATTGTTTTTTTAAAACCCAATTTTTAGGATTTCATAAGGCTTATTTTTCTAAGAATATGTGGGTACCCAAAATTTTACTTTCCGAAATTTCCAGATCCAAGAAATTCTGGATTCAGAAAACCTAACTTTTTCTTATTTTCAGGAAAATAGGGAAAGTAACAACAACAATACTTAGTACATGGATAGTGGATGTTCCCGACATATGACTGGTAACAAAAACTATTGTGAAAATAGTATCAAGACGAAAGGAGGAAAAGTAAATTTTAGGGATAATGCTTAGGGAGAAATTATTGGTATAGGTAACATCGTTCTTCTTGGAAAAACTTTCATTTCAAATGTTTTGTTTGTTAAAGGACTTAACAACAACCTCATCAGCATAAGTCAATTATGTGATGAATTCTACCTTGTGAATTTTAGGAATGATTAGTGTTTAGTATAGAATTCCAAGGAAGAATTTATTCTTTCTACCAATAGGAAAGAGAATTTTTACACATTAAACTAGTAAGACCTTAGGAGCCAAGACTTACTTTTCCTTAGTTCAATAGAAGATCATTCTTGGTTTTGGCATAAAAGGTTAGGAAACTATAACCTTAGGAACCTATGTAAACATTCTAAGAATGGTTTAGTTAAGGATCTACTGGATATTATATTTGATTCTTTAAAAGTTTTTAATCCTTGTTAATATGGAAAAAAAATAAATAAAGTTTTAAATCAATCATTGAATTATCAACAATTGATGCATTACAGTTGGTGCACATGGATCTTTTTTGTCCTACACAAACTGGAAGCATTGGGGGAAAATATTATGTATTTGTTTCGGTTGATGATTAATCTAGATTTACATGGGTCTATTTTCTAGCAAAGAAATCTGAAGCTTTTCCTTATGTTAAATGTTTTAGAGCCCAAGTAAAAAATGAGAAAAACCTTCCATTGAAAACTATTCATAGTGATCATGGAGGATAATTTCAAAATTCTGATTTTGAAACTTTTTGTAGTAGAAAAGGAATTACTCACAACTTTTCAGCACCAATATCGCCTAAAAAAAATGGAGTTATTGAAAGATGAAATAGAATTATTAAAGAGATAACTAGAACCATGTTGACTAAGTATTCTGTATCCAAACATTTTGGGGCTGAAGCTGTAAGTACTGCTTATTATACTATAAATCAAGTTTTGTTTAGACATTTTCTTAATAAAACTACTTATGAGTTATGGAATGTTACAAAACCTAGACTTTCCTACATTATGGTTTTTGGCTGCAAAGTATTAATTATGAATAATAAACACAATTTACAAAAATTCGCACCAAAATCTAATGATGGAATTTTCTTAGGATACTCCACAACTTTTAAGGCTTATAGAGTTTTTAATAAAAACACTTGTACTATTGAAGAGATAGTACATGGAAAATTTAATGAAACTGATCCCTTTGTTTTCAAACAACCCCAACCTAAATCTTCGGATGTGTTTTCAAAAACTGATTATCAACCTTTGATAGAAAACCCTTATGATAATGAAAATGTTCAAGAAGATAATTCTGAAACCATTACCCGAGAATATTTCCAACCCTCTGTTGATGAACAGGTTCATCAAAACCCAAATAAGTCGTTTCTTAAGAGTCATCCCAGTGATAGTATCATTGGTGATGTGAATCAACCTGTAAGGACTAGATGTTCCAAAAGAAATGAAGTAGAACATCTAGCATTCCTTTCCAAATAAGAACCAAAAAGCACTGATGAAGCTTTAGGTGATGATGATTGGATTAAAGCCGTGTAAGATGAACTAAATGAATTCGAAAGGAATAAAGTCTGGACCTTGGTTGAAAGAACTAAGGTAACTTAAGCAATTGGAGTAAAACGAGTCTTCAGAAATAAGTGTGATGAAAATGGATTCATCATTAGAAATAAAGCTAGATTAGTTGCTAAAGGCTATAGTCAACATGAGGGAATACACTATGATGAATCCTATGATTGAGTATCTAGACTTTAATCTATTCATATTTAACTTGCCTTTGAAGAATTCTTTAATTTAAAACATTTTAAAATGGATGTGAAATGTGCTTTCCTTAATGGTTATGTTCAAGAGGAAGTTTTTGTTTAACAACCTCCTGGATTTTAAGACACAAAACATCCTGATCATGTTTTTAGACTCACCAAAGCATTGGGTGGCCTTAAAAAAGTCCCATGAGCTTGGTGTTATTGACTTACAGGATTTATGCTTCAAAATAACTATGTTATTGGAAATGTAGATCCAGCCCCGTTTATAAAGAAAGACAAGAAAAATGTTTTTACTATTCAAATTTATGTTGATGACATTATATTTGGTTCAAGTCAGCAATCTTTAACTTATTATTTTGCGGATCTAATGAAATCTGAGTTTGAAATGAGTATGACGGGTGAGTTAAAAATTTTCCTTGGTTTTCAAATTTCTCAAAAACCAGAAAGAATATATATATCCCAACATAAGTATATTAAAGATCTTCTTAAAATGTATGGATATGACAACACTAAAATTATTAGTACTCTCATTGGTTCCTAAAACACACTTGATCTTAATGAAGATGGGAAACCATTAGATCAAACATATTTTAGAGGTATGATAGGAAGCTTACTATACTTAACCGCTAGTCATCCAGACTTGATGTTTTTAGTATGCTTATATGAAAAAAATGAATCCAATCCTAAGGAATCTCATTTAAAGGCAGTGAAAAGAATTTTTCCCTACTTAAAGGGAACCATGGATTTAGGAATATTTTATACTTCTGGAAATGATTTTGTTTTAAAAAGATTTTCAGATACTGAATTTGGTGGATGTATAATGGATAGAAAGAGTACATCCGTAACTTGTCATTTATTAGGAGATTGATTAGTTTCTTGGTCATGCAAGAAGAAACACTCAGTATCACTCTCCACTACTCAAGCTGAATATGTAGCAGTTGGAGGTTGTTGTGCTCAAGTGTTGTGGATTCAACACACACTCACAGACTATTGCTTGAGTTTTACTAAGACTCAAATTTTGTGTGATAACACAAGTTCCATTGACCTTAGTAAAAACCCTACACATCACTCTCGTGAAAAGCACATAGATATTAGGCATCACTTTCTTAGGTATCACACACAAAAAGGAGATATCATTTTTCGATTTATCAGAATGCAAGATCAACTTGCTGACATTGTCACAAAATATTTATATTCTGATAGATTTGAATACATTAAATAGAAGTTAGTAATGATAACCATAAGGTAATATTCCTTCATTAACTTCTTGTTAAACCATTCTCCTTACAGTAATAAACTCCTTTTCATAGGGGGAGTACATCTCCTTATAAGATTTTTCATTATAAAATTTCCTTATTTTTTATCAAAATTTTCGTAATGAAGTTTTCATACTGGAAATTTTCGTAATAAATTTTTCTTAATGGGAATTTTCGTAATGAAGTTTTCGTACTGAAAATTTTTTTAATGAAGTTTTCATAATGAGATTTTTCATAATGAGAACTTTCGTAATGAGAAATTTCGTAATGTGAATTTTCGTAATGAGAACATTTGTAATGATAATTTTTGTAATAAGTATTTTCGTAATAAGAACATTCGTATTGAGAACTTTCGTAATGAGAATTTTCGTAATGAGAATTTTCGTGATGGGAGTTTTTGTACTCAAACGTTTCGTACTAGAGTTTTGGTACTCAAAGCTTCTACAATAAAATTTTCGACTTTATGTTTTTTTTCATACTATGTTTTTCGTACTGAGTTTTTAGTATTATGTTTTTCGTAGTTAAATTTTCTTCAAGAAGAATATCACCTATTATGAACAAAATTTCTAGCCAATCCGAAAGGTATGACTTCCTTACTTAAGTTTTCATAATCATTTTTAGTTTTTGGTAGTTTCTTTTTCTTATAAAATTTCTCGGATTCATTTCATCTTAAATCCGAATGTTTTTTTAAAACCTCAAAATATCGGATTCAAGATATCCTTGTGAGTATGTTTTCAACCATCAGATGAGATCAAAGAGTTTTTTAACAGTTAGATTGGTTTTGGAAGTTCAATGGTCACCACCATCTCCTATATAAAGGGGACCCCCGATGGTCGTCCCACATCATTTTCAATTCCCTCGTGTGTCGAAGATCTACCTCATCTATTAAAGCTCATTCTAAATATTTCAGTGCCCCTCCATTCCAAATTTCTGTAGAAGCCACTTCCAAAGATATGTATTCTAAAAAGCCAATCTCAAAATGGTTAGTCTACAGGGAAGGGTTAGTCCATACAGACTTTTTCAGTGAGTATGATTCTATAATTTCTAAGAATATCAAACTCAATGGTTGGGAAGATTTTTGCGAATCAAAACCAGGGAATCAACATGATATTTATACGGATTTTCTTGTAGAATTCTATGAGTCTGTTTCCTTCTATGAAGAAGATGACAGAAAAAAATTTTCTTTTAAGAGCTATCGTAAGACTTAAAAGCTCTCTTACACCAAGGCTGCAAGCTTGATGGGTTTATCATATGATGGTGAAGCTGAATTTTCTTCACATAAGCTACCAGATGTGCAAGGTAGTTTTAGTAAAGTGAAGGAAATGGAATGTCGTAGACTCGAAGATGATAAAACAGCAAAGATTTCACATCTCTCCACCGACAACTGGAATCTGCAGTTGTGGCTTCAAGGGTTTTTTGTTCCGAGAATAGGAGATAAGGATAACCTAAAGAATAGTGATATCTACATCTTAGATTTCTTGGTAAATCTACGAAAGATCGATCTGATGAGACACATTGTTATTACAATTCAGAACATCAAGAATTGGACTTTGAAGGCTCAAATTATTATGTACCCCGCTCTTCTCCCCAAGCTGATTATTTAGTGTCTTGATTCTTTTATGTTTTCTTGCACCTCCAAGCTGAGAATTTATAAGGTGATGCTGATAAGTGATGACACCTTAAAGAGGATGAAATTCGGTTTTTCAAAAGAGTCAGGAGAGTTTTATGATCTTCCAGAAGAGGAGGCAGAAGCCATTCTGTAAAATGTTGATAAGGCTGAGCCAGTGAAGAAGGTGTTTGTGCATGTGGATATTTCCATTAATTTGATTTCATATGATTTCGTTTTATTATTTTTATTATGTATTTTGATGATATCTTAATTTATGTTATTTGGATTTTTTTTTTAAATTTTTATCACTTTGGAAGTATAATATATTTATCTATATTTTATTATTTAATTAGGAAGTTTGAAAATGTTTATCTATTTCTAAAAAAATTCAATGAAGTTGTTACTTTGTTTTTAGAAACTCTACATTTCACTATTTTAAAACATTTTTGTATTTATTTTACTGAAACTTCTACAGTTATCCGATTTGCATGCAACTTCATTATATGGAAAGATAATATGTTTATCTTGATTTCATTATTTTACATAAATGTATAAAAATATCGTTTGAATGGAATTTTAATTACATTAAGTTATGATATGATGTTTTGTAGTAGCAGTTTTTTAAGAATTGTTTTGCTTCTGTTTTTTAATGATTTCGGGATCTGTAGATGTCGGTTTTAATTGATTATTTTTTTGGAAAGATAATATGTTTTTATACAAATCATTAGTTTTGACCTAAGTCTCAATCTACTATTAAGTGCCCATAAAAATTCGTTGAAGTTTGTTAAAACATTCTGTCCAGATTTCTATCAAAAGTATGGTTCATTTTTTTATCTCAAAAGTAAGGTTCATTTTTTCTCTCAAAAGTATGGTTCATTTTTTTATCAAAAGTATGGTTCATTTTTTTTATCAAAAGTAAGGTTCATTTTTATCTCAAAAGTAAAGTTTATTTTTTTCTCAAAAGTAAGGTTCATTTTTTCTCTCAAAAGTAAGGTTCATTTTTTCTCTCAAAAGTAAGTTTCGTTTTTTCTCTCAAAAGCAAGGTTCATTTTTATCTCAAAAGTATGGTTCATTTTTATCTCAAAAGTATGGTTCATTTGTTTATCTCACAAAAGTATGTGTTACTGTTCATACCCTACGTTACTGTTCATACCCTACGTTACTGTTCATACCCTACATTACTATTCATACCCTACATTACTGTTCATACCCTACATTATTGTTCATACCCTACGTTACTGTTAATACCCTATGTTACTTTACTATTCATACCCTAAGTTACTTTATTTTTTGCTCTGAAGTTATTGTTCACTCAGAAGTTATTGTTCGCTGCGAAGTTACTATTCACTCTGATGTTACTATTCACTCAGAAGTTACTGTTCACTCCGAAGTTACGGTTCTCTTCAAAGTTACTGTTCATTCTGATGTTACTGTTCATTCTGTGCAATTTTTTTTAAAAACTTATTTTCTACAAATATATGGATTTTTTTTAATGATCTTTTTGTGAAAAATCCTCATTAAATATAAGGATCGTAATGAAAGAGTTTTTAATGTTTTTGGTGCTATATTGAGATACAAAATTTAATAAATTTCTTCAACGTCTTTTACAAATAAATATGGACGTTTCAAGATTGTTTGGTTTTAAATGCTTGAATTTAATTTCAGCATCTGCTTCTAGTTTTCAAGATTTGTTTTCACTTCGTTTAAATCATTTTAAATGGATTTATAATTCTGTTTCGAATTATTCAAGGATTTTATTGTTATGGAGATTTTATTGGAAGACTTATTCAAAATATTTTGAATTCCTTTATTTATTCTATGGGAATGAAGAAGCAACAGAGCTGTTATTTTCAAGGAGATATTTATCGGATCTTTTGACTCAATTAGTTTTGAATATCCAAAGGAAGCGGAGTTGCTGCACCTGCTAGATATTTTTATTCTGTATATATATCGTTCTCTCTTGCAGAAAACAATAGACAACACAATACAAAGAGAAAGTGCTGTGAAATTTGAATCTGCTCTGCATTTGAAACGTTCTGTTACACTCTACTTCACCACCTGCTCGGTCTCTCAAGCGCTGAATTAATTCTACTTCGACTACAATTTCATTGAAGAGACATGTTGAACTAAACATCAATAACTAGTACCTGTGCTTTAATTTTTATCTTCTCTTTCATCTGGTTCTGAGACTGTAACACTACTTCCCATCTCTCACACGCACTCTATTTTTTTTTCTGTTTATTCTTTTGCACACAAAAGCATTATTTGTTATTCTTTTTCTCGGGTTGTGACTCCCGGATTCTAAAGTCGAGATCTTAGGGTTGTGACTCCCTGTATCTAAAGTCAAGACTGTTTGGGTTGTGACTCTCAGTATCTAAAGTCAGGTTGTACGGGTTGTGAATCCCCACACAGAAGACAGTGTCGTGGTTATCCCTCCACTAGAAAAGGATTTTGTAATTGGGTTATGATTCCCCTTTAAAAATCATTATTAGTGCACACGTATATCTCGCTGAGTAGAGAGGTATAAGAGTAGAGTAGGACCACTTTGGACCGAACTACTATAAAAACATCCTTGAATTATTTAATTTTTATGTTGCTAATTAAATATAATAATTAACTTTGATAATTAATTTATTTGATTAAATTTTTTAATCTGGTCTATTCACCCCCCTCTAGACAATCTTCCATTACCCTGTTCGACCTAACAATTGGTATCATAGGGTAACCTTCTTAAGAATAGTTTTGCTCTATATTTAAATTTCATTATACTTGGTTGTTCCTTTAGAAATTTCTCCAATCATTTCTTTTATCTGCTTTTAAATTTTATTGTGCGAACATATTCCTAGACCTCACAGTCTAAGGATATCGATCTTATAAGAGGGAAGGGTTAAACCCGAATGAGGCCTGGATTCCTCATAAGCCACAACATTTTGATGGTAATGATTATGGATACTGGAGATACCGAATGGAGGCATACCTCAAACAGTTGAGCATTGAGCACTGGTCTATCATGTCAAAACAATACAGACTGCCTGAAGCTGATCCAGATACTCTTACAGGAACTGATGCTACTAGATATTTCTTAAATTACAAAGTCATTAATATTTTATATTGTGCTATTAATAGAACTGTTTTTAGTCATTTTTCGGCATGCAAGACAACTCATGAGATTTGGATTATTTTGCAAGTTACTCACCTTGGCTCTGACAAATTGATCCGAACCAAACTTGGAATGCTTCATGATGAGTATCAAGACTTCAAGATGGGTGAAGATGAAATTTTAAATCAAATGTTCCATAGATTCAAAAGCATTGTGAGTGGAATGAATTCACTTGGAGAACCTCTGGAAAATCCCATACATGTTGAAAGAGTCATACGAGCATTACCAAAGAAATGGCATGCAAAAAAGGTTGACATTGATGAAAGAAAGAACTTCAAAGAGTACACACTTGTTGAATTGATTGGATCACTAATCCAATATGAACTGGAACCGAAGAACATAGCTGATGAGGAGACAACAAAAAGAAAAGGTGTAGCTTTTAAGTCTGTAAATGTTATTTCTAATAATTCTTCTGATTCTGATCTACAGGATATTGAAAAGGAAGACATGGCTCATATTATAACTGGATTCTACAAAAGAATGAAAAATAATGGTTTCAAAAACCAGTTTAGTAGAAATCCTCAAAAAGAAAATTTTAAGGGAGATAAAAAGGGTGATACAAATTACAATGCTTTAGATGTAACTTGTTATAAGTGCAGGAAGAAAGGTCACATCAAACCCGATTTCCCTAAACTAAAGAATAAAGACAAATACAAAAATAAGGATAGAAAGACATTGGCAACCAGCTGGAGTTGTACTGAAGAATTTGATTCTAGTAAACAAACTGGAAATGAAAAATAATCTGCTAACTTGTGTTTCATGGCATCACTGTATACGGTTTTTAATTCTAGTTATTATTCTGAATGTTCTGATTCTGAATATGAATCTAATAACCCCAATGTTTTTGAATTACATAAAGAAATTGACAGATTAATAAAATATGTTTTCAAAGCTGCCGATTTATATAACAAACGTAAAGAAGATAATGAAAAACATATTTCTGAAAATAAAGTAATTTTTCAAGAAAATAAAATGTTAATAAACACTGCTTCTGCTTCTCATTCAACAGTTTATAATAATTTAAAAAATGCTCAAAATCTGAATGAGAAATTGAAAAAGAAAGTTTAATGTCTTAAAAAAAATTTATCTGCTTTTATTAAAGGTCGTTAAAAATATCACGAGATGATGTCTTTGAATAAAACTGATAAAAATAAATATGGTTTCGGTTATGAAAAAAGATGTCAAATGTATAAAAATTGTTTTGTTAAAAGTAAAAATGTTTGTACTTCAACTGTTACTTGTTTTAAATGTGGCATGAATGGTCACTATGCCAATGACTATTCACTTACATTTAAAAAATCTTTGGAATTTACAAAAACTAATATTTTTAAATCCTTGTTATCGAGAGTACGTTAAAATACATGTTTAAAATCTGTATGGGTACCTAAAAATTTTATTACTAATCCTATTGGACCCAAAGTAGCTTGGGTACCAAAATTGTCAATTAATTTATTTTTATAGGAAAAATACCTTTGATGTCTCAAGAACGACATATGGTACATGGACAGTGGATAATCTAGGCATATGAACGAAGACCCATCAATGTTCACATCATAAAACACATGTGATGGAGGCACTGTTACTTTTGGAGACAATTCCAAAGGAAAAGTAAAAGGTTTTGGTAAAGTTGGTATTTCAAATTCTACATTTATTTCCAAAGTTTTATATATTGAAGGTTGAAAACAAAATTTAATTAGTATATCACAATTATGTGATGATGGAATGTAAGTTAAATTTCAAAATGAAAAATGTTTAGTTTTTAAAGATGATTCTTTATTATTTTATGCAAATCGAAAAGATAATATTTATACTATTGATTTTTCTAAACTAACTATTCAACATGTAAAGTGTTTGAATACTGTACAGAATGATTGCATCCTTTGGCACCAACGTTTAGGTCATGTTAGTTTTAGAATGTTACATAAGCTCTCAAAGCATGATAATGTTTTACAACTTCCTTCTTTGAAGAAAGAACAACTTCATGTTTGTAACGCCTGCATAAAAGGGAAGCAACACAAAATTTCATTTAGACCTAT
Source organism: Viscum album (assembly GCA_963277665.1). Lineage (NCBI taxonomy): Eukaryota > Viridiplantae > Streptophyta > Magnoliopsida > Santalales > Viscaceae > Viscum > Viscum album. Next base: position 1,225,713,489 of record OY728166.1, on the reverse strand, counting down.
CAATTAGATAAATACTATTAAGATTTTACAGTTAGTTCATCTTGATTTATTTAGTCCAACTCAAATTTCTAGCCTTGGTGGAAAGAAATATACTTTAGTTATTATTGATGATTATTGTAGATTTACTTGGGTATATTTTCTAGCTCATAAAAATGATACTTTATCTAAATTCATTTCTCTCTCTAAATTATTTCAAAATGAAAAAGGTTGTATAATTATTTCAATTCCTAGTGATAAAGGAGGTGAATTTCATTATTTAGATTTTGAAAAATTCTGTGAAAATAATGGATATTTTCATAATTTCTCTTCTCTTTGAACACCACAACAAAATGGTGTTGTAGAATGGAAAAATAGAACTCTTATTGAAATGGATCAAACTATGTTAAGTGAATATAATCTGCCTAGATATTTTTGGGTTGACGCTATTTTTGGTGCATGTTATATTTCAAATAGAATTCTTATTAGACCGTTGCTAAAGAAAACTCTTTATGAATTATTCACAAATAAAAATCCTAAAGTTGGTTATTTTAGAGTTTTTGGATGAAAAGTTTTTATTTTAAATTCAAAGGATAATTTAGATAAATTTGATGCTAAAAGTGATGAAGGTATTTTTCTTGGTTATTCTAATAATAGTAATGGTTATAAAGTTTATAATAAAAGAACGATGGTTATTGAAGAATATGTTCATGTTATGTTCGATGAAAATAATGTTAAAATAAATTCTGATTCTAATATTATTGATTATGAGTTTAGAGATTTTAATTTTGGTGAAGATATTCGTCAATATATGAATGAATCCATTGAGGGGGAGCATACTCCTCAACCTGATCCAAGATCATGGAAGAATCATAATGATCATCCTGTTGAAAATGTAACTGGCAATGTTGATTCTGGTGTCAAAACCAGAAATTCTATTTTAAATTATTGTGCCAATACTGCTTTCATTTCTGATTTTGTTCCTTTTAATATTAATGATGCTTTAAAAGATGAAAACTGGATTGTTTTGATGCAAGATGAATTAAATAAGTTTGTTAGAAATAATGTTTGGACTTTAGTAGAATTACCTAAAGATAAGCAGGTAATTGGAACTAAGTGGATCTTTAGAAACAAGCTGGAAGAATCTGGACAGATTGTCAAAAACAAATCCAGACTTGTTGCTCAAGGATACTCTCAAGAAGAAGTTATAGACTCTGAAGATTCATTTGCACCTGTTTCCAGGTTAGAGGCAATTAGAATTTTGTTTTCCTTTGCATGTTTTCAAGGTTTTAAATAATATCAAATGGATGTAAAAAGCACTTTATTAAATGGTTTTATTAGTGAAGAAGTTTATGTTTCTCAACCCCCTAGTTTTGAAAATGAACAATTTGCCAACCATGTTTTTAAATTATCTAAAGCTTTATACGGTCTCAAACAAGCACCATGTGCTTGGTATGAGATAATTTCTTTATTTTTATTTAAAAATTGTTTCAAGAAAGGCAATGTTGATCCCACTCTTTTTATTATAAGATCTTCAGATGACATTTTAATTTTTCAAATTTATGTTGATGCTATAGTTTTTGGATCATCTAGTGACATACTTTGTAATTATTTTTCATTATTTATGCCTTATTAATTTGACATGAGTTTAATGGGAGAATTAAAGTTCGTTCATGGACTTAAAATTTCTCAAAGGAAAGATGGAATTTTTCTTATTCAATCTATGTATGCTAATGATTTAGTTTAATGATTTGGTCTTGATTCCTCTAAATCAATGAAAGATTCTATGGGTACTAATTGTAAATTATATAGTGATGCATCTGGTAAATCAGTTGATTTAACAGTTTATAGAGGTATGATTGGTAGCTTGCTATATTTGATAGCATCTAGACCTGATATCATTTTTAGTGTTTGTTTATGTGCTAGATTTTAAGCTGATCCTAAATAAAGTCATATTAAATATGTTAAATGAATAATTAGATATGTTAAAGGAACTGCTGATTCTAGTTTATTTTATCCAAAATATAACTGTTTTGATTTAACATCTTATTCTGATTCGGATTTTGGAGGCTGTAGAATTGACTGAAAAAGCACATCAGGTATGTGTCATTTTTTGGGTAAATGTTTAATTTCCCGGTCATCTAAGAAACAATTAACTGTTGCTTTATCTACTACAGAAGCTGAGTATATCTCTACTGCTAGTAGTTATGCTCAAAGTTTATGAATTAATCCAACTTAATGTGATTTTGGTGTTTATATTGATAAACAACCTATTTATTGTGATAATACATCTGCAAATTCTATTTCTAAAAACCCCTTACATCATTCTAGAACAAAACATATTGATCTTAGATTTCATTTCATTAGAGATCATGTGATTAAGGGTAATATTGTTTTAGAATTTATTCCTTTTGAAAATCAACTTGCAGATATTTTTACAAAGCCTGTAGACTCTTCTTAGTTTGAGAAAATTAAATTTTCTCTTGGTATGTTGGAATTTTAAATTTTATTTGGTATTTTTTTAGGGGGCGCATGTTTTCACTTTTTGTTTATTTAAAAAAACGGGGAGATGTTTTGGAGAGAAGGTTTGGGGAATATGAATTTGGTTTTAATCATTTTAAAACTTCATTTATGGTTTGAATGTTTTGGTTTTGTAATCAAACAAAAAGGGGGAGATTGTTTGTGCATGTGCATATTTCCTTTCATTTGATTACATATGATTTTGTTTGATTACTTTTATTATGTATTTTGATGATATATCAATCTATGTTATTTGGATTTTTGTGATTTTTATCACGTTGGAAATATAATATATTTATCTATATTTTATTAGTTAATGAGGAAGTTTGAAAATGCTTATCTATTTCCCAAAAAATTCAATGAAGTTTCTACTATGTTTTTTGAAACTCTACATTTCACTATTTTAAAATATTTATGTATTTATTTTACTGAAACTTCTACAGTTGTCCGATTTGCATGAAACTTGATTCTATGAAAAGATAAAATCTTTATATTGATTTCATTAGTTTACATCAAAGTCTAAAAATATAGTTTGAATAGACCATTAATTACATGAAATTATGATATGATGTTTTGTAGTAGCGGTTTTTCCAGAATTGTTTTGCTTCTGCTTTTAATGATTTCGGTATCTGTAGATGTCGGGTTTAATTGATTCTTTTTTTGAAAGATAATACATTTATCTACAAATCATTAGTTTTGACCAAAGTCTTAATCTTCTGTTAAAATCCATTAAAAAGTCGTTGAAATTTGTCAAAACATTCTGTCCAGATTTCTATCAAAAGTATGGTTCATTTTTTTATCTCAAAAGTAAGGTTCATTTTTTATCTCAAAAGTATGGTTTATTTTTTTATCAAAAGTATGGATCATTTTTTTTATCAAAAGTAAGGTTCATTTTTTCATCTCAAAAGTATGGTTCATTTTTTTATCAAAAGTATGGTTCATTTTTATCTCAAAAGTAAGGTTCATTTTTTCTCTCAAAAGTAAGGTTCATTTTTTCTCTCAAAAGTAAGGTTCATTTTTATCTCAAAAGTAAGGTTCATTTTTATCTCAAAACTATGGTTCATTTGTTTATCTCACAAAAGTATGTGTTACTGTTCATACCCTACGTTACTTTACTATTCATACCCTACATTTCTTTATTTTTCGCTCCGAAGTTATTGTTCGCTTAGAAGTTATTGTTCGCTCCGAAGTTACTATTCACTCTAAAGTTACTATTCAATCTGATGTTACTATTCACTCTGATGTTACAGTTCACTCTGAAGTTACAGTTCACTTTGAAGTTACTGTTCATTCCGAAGTTGCTGTTCATTCCGTGTAATTTTTTTAAAAATTGATTTTCTGCAAATATATGGATTATTTTTTAAATATTTGTTTGTGAAAAATCCACATTAAATATAAGGATTGTAATGAAAGAGTTTTTAATTTTTTTAGTGATATATTGAGAGAGAAAATTTAATAGCATTATTCAACGTCTTTTAAAAATAATTTTGGACGTTTCAAGATTGTTTGATTTTAAATGATTGAATTTAATTTCAGAATCTTCTGCTAGTTTTCAAGGACTGATTTGACTTCGTTTAAATCATTTTAAATGGATTTAAAATTCTGTTTTTAATTATTCAATGCTTTTATTGTTCTGGATATTTTATTGGATGGCTTATTCAAAATATTTTGAATTCCTTTATTTATTATACGGGAATAAAGAAGCAACAGAGCTGCTATTTTCAGGGAGATATTTATGGGATCTTTTGACTCAATTAGTTTTGAATATCCTAAGGAAGCAGAGTTTCTATACCTGCTATATATTTTTATTCTGTATATATATCGTTCTCTCTGGAAGAAAATGATAGAAAACACAATACAAAGAGAAAGTGTTGTGAACATTGAATCTGCTGTGCATTTGCAACGTCCTGTTAAACTCTGCTTCACTACCTGCTCAGTCTCTGAAGCGCTGAATTTATTCTACTTAGACTACAATTTCATTGACGAGACATGCTGAACTAAACCTCAAGAACCAGTACCTGTGATTTAATTTATTTCTTCTCTTTCATCTGGTTTAGAGTCTATAACACTACTTCCCATCTCTCACACACACTCTATTTTTTTCTGTTTATTCTTTTGTACAAAAAGAATTATTTGTTATTCTTTTTCTCGGGTTATGACTCCCGGATTCTAAAGTCAGGATCATAGGGTTGTGACTCCCTATATCTAATGTCAAGAATGTTTGGGTTGTGACTCCCAGTATCTAAAGTCAGGTTGTAAGGGTTGTGACCCCCCACACAAAAGTCAGTGTCGTGGTTATCCCTCCATTAGAAAAAGATTTTGTAATTGGGTTATTATTCCCCTTTAAAAATAATTTTAAGTGCACATGTATCTCTCACCGAGTAGAGATGTATAAGAGTAGAGTAAGCCCAATTTGGACCGAACTACTATAAAAACATCGTTGGGTTATTTAATTTTTCCGCTACTAATTAAATTTTAGAATTAATATTGATAATTATTTTATTTGATTAAAATTTTTAATCTGGTATATTCACCCCCCTCTAGACCATCTGCCATTACCCTATCCGACCTAACAAAAGGTTGGTAAGAAGAGGAAATAAAAGCAGGTGGTGGCTGAAGACAAGATCCATAAAGCTAAGGGAACATAATCTGCACCTCCGAAGCCAAAGAAACAGAAAGAATATCTAGATGAGTTCGTTGATAAATTGAGGGAAGATAAGGAGAAAAGGAAAGAAGGGGAACCTTAGTTCAGATTAGACCTGGATGAAGCTAAATCCTTAAAGTAGAAGACAACTGAATACCTTGAGAAGGTAGAAAAAGAGAAGAAGATGAATAAGATGATGTCTGAAGCTGAGGTTGTATAATCTCTTTTGAGAGATACAGAAGTAGCTTCTAAGAAGATTCCAGTTCTGGAAACTTTTGATGTCCAACCATTACCAGAGACCCCTAGAAAGAACTACTTCACTCCGAAAAAGTCTAAAGAAAAAGAAGTTGTGGAAAGAGTAGAATAATAAGAGGATGTAGTAGAAGAAGAAGAAATAGAATAAGTCATTGGTGATCTAGATAACGAGATTAAACAAGTTGAGGATTACCAAGAAAAGGTCGAATCCTCAAAGCTTGTAACTCTGGGAAAGGGATATGAGAAAGATAGTATGAAAGATGATGATAAGGAAGAAGATAAGGAAATTGTATTATCTAAGGAAGAAAGCTACGAGAATAATTTTCTTGAAGAAGGAGTAGGGAAGGAAAAACCATATGAAGACAAAATTGTTCAATTTTCTGAAAGTGAGGAAGAATCTCCTGATGAAGAACACATTCCAAAAGTTGATAGTGGTAAGAAAGTGCTTATGGATACCCCCAAAAAAAGACATCATAAGGAAGAATCATGTTGCTGGCTCTTCTAAAAGAAATTTGGTGGAAATTGAAGAAGAACAATCCCTGAGCAAGGTATCTAATTCGGAGTGATCAGCACTGGGTCACGACGTTGTTGTTGAGTCTTTAAAAAAATTGGTGGATACAATTCCGATATTTCCCACCAAAGACTCCAGGTTCCAGATGATTCAACAAAACATAAATCAGAAATCAGAATTAGTATCCATGGTGATGGATAAGTGTGTGAAAATTGAGGCAGAGCATAGAAATTTTCTTGTCAATTATGATGTTCATAAGAAATCATGCATCAAAATCACACTATGGTCAAAGAAAGTTGATGATGACTTGGATGAGTTTGATCGTTTTAAGAATGATGTAAAATATGATTTTGATACCGAGGATTCCAAGATTATGAGTCTTCAGGAAAAGATGACCCTTGAGCAAAATACTTGGAATCAACAAGTGAAGGATCTGGATGGAAAGCATAACTCGGTAGCTCAAAGTTGGAAAGGGGAAAGGGATCTCCAGATTGAGATCGAAGAAAAGCTTTTAAAGCAAGATGAAATTCTTAAGGCACAGTCTGAGGCTCTAAAGGCACAAGATGAAATAATTAAAGCCTTATAAAAGCATGCTATGGAAGACCAGAAATACTTGAAGAATCTGAAAACCTTTTTGAAGAAGTTAATCCCCAAGGAAAAGGAAGACAAATAGACTAATCCGATTTTTTGTTGTAATGCCGTTCCTTGTAATTTTATTCAATCGTAATGAAAATGTTTGGTTTCTTGTGTTGTTTGTATGTCTTTAATAATGTTTCAGGTTCTTTATTTATTTTCCATTTCCTGAATTCTTATTGAAAATCACAAAGGGGTAGAAGGAAAAATGATTTCTCAAAAGGAGGATAAGGAAAAATCTAAACGGGAGAAGAAAAATTTCTAAGTAAAGAAGAACTATCCTTAAGTAAGGGGGAGCCTATCTAAGGGGGAGTTTCTCATTACGAGGTTTTTCATTCTCATGATAATAAAAATTACATTCTGGAAATCTAGAATACAGTCCTTAGAGTTCCAAAGCCTAAGGGGGAGTTAGTTATATTCACCATCATCTATGAAAAAAGGGAGATAGGTTTTAATTTCAAAGTATAATGTTTTTTCCAAATCCTTTTCCTCTTTTTCGAAATATTTTTTGTGCTTTCCAAAAATGGGGAGATTGTTGAGTCAATAAGGTTTTCCTTATGACTTTTCCATTCATTCTTATTTTGAAAATCACAAACACCTTATACTTAAGAAAATCTATATTTTACTTATATAAGGAAAATTTCTTTCTAAAATGAATTTACCCCTACCATGTTTTCATTGTTCATATCAATATTTTTTATTAAGTATAAAAATCGGATTCATATCAAAAACCTCAGAATAATATAATACTTATATATAAAGCATTCTATTTTAGGATCCAAATTCTGGATACGAACTCTAATGATATTCCACTCCGAATTCTAGATACGAACTCTAATGAATTTCCACTCCGAATTCTGGATACAAACTCTCATGAAGTTCCACTCCGAATTCTAGATACGAACACTAATGAAGTTCCACTGCGAATTCTAGATACGAACTCTAATGAAGTTCCACTATGAATTCTAGATACAAACTCTGATGAAGATCCACTCCGAATTATGGATATGAACTCTGTTGTAGTTCCACTTCGAATTCTGATTACGAACTTATCTATGTTTAAACTATGATTTCTCTAAATTCAGACTCCGAACACTTATGAGTTCTGACTCCAAATCCCCATGAACACTGACTCTGAACATTGTAAGTTCTAGTTCCGAATTCTGGTGAAACCAGAATCCGAATTTTCTTGAAATTCAGACTCCGGATTTCTACAGAATTCAGGATCCAAATTCCTACAAAATTGAATCCGAATATCTCTTTATTATAGATTCCGGATTCAATTTTTGTTAGACTCTAAACTTTTATTTGATTACATTCCAAAATTCAGATTTACTTATTCTTACACTTGTTTCATTACAAAAAGATGTCGTACTTTCAGTTATTGACTAACCGTTGATTGAGTGACACGTGTACAGGTCCCTCTGAAATTCAAGGAGAAATATGACCGTTGGAGGATGGATCCGACCGTTGGAGCTTCGCCTATAAATAGAAGGTCAATTGAAAGTGTTCACACTTTTAGAATTTTGGTGATTAGAACGTCCTGAAGTGATTTCTAGAGAGAGAGAGAGGCTCTTATCAACTCTCAAAGCATCGCGCAGAAAGTTTGAACAGTTTGTTCAAACTTTTCCTTGTGCAGACTTGCTTCTTGCGACACCGATTTTTGCTAATTACAATCGAGGGATTCTAGGGATATGAAGATAGAGGTTCCAAAACCTTGAAGATGAGGGATTCCTTGCTGAGGATGATATAGGTGCCGACTACCTGATAGTTGAAGGATTGCGGGGATAACAAGACAATCTCCAATATTCATATTGAGGGATAACCCTGGTGTGGGTAAGACAGACTTTCTTGAAAGTATAAATCGAGGGACCTCTTATCCAGGGTTGTTGGATACCCTTCTCTTTGAGTTAAAAGAGTTATTGTTTGTTAATTGTAGTTTCTACTAATTTGTTTTTCTGTTGCATTTTGTATTGTTAAGGAAATTGTAACTTTCTTATACTTCCTTAATTGTACTCTGATTTAGTTATATTCTATATGGTTTAAGGTAGAATCTTAGTTTTTGTAAATGTTCGTTAATTTTCACTTCCGGAATCACTTTTCCAGAATAAATCTACTCTTTATATTATAGAGGTGTTGTGAATTTTTGTTATCCAAAATTTCATAAGGGAATTTTTGAAGTATACAATTCACCCCCTCTTGTATTTTTATCTCATTGTACTTATTAGATCCTACGTTTGGTATTATAGAGTATATCATACTCAGTGTCATACCATCCTAACAAAAATGGGAATCATGTATTTATCTAGTTCTTCAAAATAACTAAACTATCCAGTCATTCCGGATGTTATTAATTTTATCTTATACCGATGTAATAAAGGGAAAACAAGATCTGGGATACTAGGATCAGGTTATGTATAGTTAGTATCAACAAGAAATTAGTAGAAACCACTAGGACTGTATTGAGGAAAACAAATATTAGGGAACATAACCCAATGATAGACTTTGAATATATTAAGTATTTGATAATTTTCTAATGTTTTTTAATGTTATATATTATGTTCTTTTCCTAGAAATACATCCATTTTTAGATACTAAAAGTGGATGTGTTTTCAATATAATTATATCTTGGGTTAATAACCACAAAAAGTACTCATCAAGTATATCTCATAAATCATTTTGGGGCTTGATGAATTATCCATTACTTTGCACCATGTTTGACAGTCTGAAAGATATTTTAGTGTTAATTCACATTTTCATTATCAAACACTATGATTAATGTGAAAATAAAACCTATAGAAACTTATTATATACCATACTGATATGGTATACACCTAAAATGTATTAGATCTATAACTCTATAAGTGATCATAAGTGTAAAGGCATATATAACCCGTTTGAGTGTGTTAATACGATTAATGATGTTTGGGAGACATTTATGGGAATAAAATCCTTTGAGATATTTTTTACTAGGAAAGTTATTTTGATAATATTTAATTTTTATTTTTTGGAAATAAGTTTAAATTTACTGATTAAATTTGGGATCAATATGATCATTGAAGTTAAGGTAATACTCGACAATTGAGATTATTTGATTTTGTCAAAAAATATGTTATATATAAAACTTTATTTTATAAGGAAACAAACTAAATAATTTCATATTATAGTGTATTTGGACTAAAAAATCACATTCTTCCATTCCAAAAGAACATTCAGGTTTAGGAATTTAGATATAAATTTAATAACCATTACATAAAAAACCCATATATATACAAAGTGTACACTTCTAATCAGTATTTGTTTCTCCCACAATACAAAACTATTAAAATATGAAATGGCTTATTTTCATTTAAAATATTCAATAATGTTAACTTGATTTTTTTATTTACCTTACCCAAAATTAAAACCCATAAAGAACATTTTAAAAATGCTGGATAAGAAAAGAAAGAATTGTATGGGATATAAAAAGAAGAAGTTTGTTAGTATATAGAAAAACATGAAAACCAATGAAATATTTTAGATTTATCTCAAACTTATAAGATTTTATGAAATAAAATATTTTTTCATGAAAACAGAGATACATTTTTTTAAAATAAAACCTTTAAACCTTAAATATATAAAATAGAAACCCTTTTTGGAAACATAAAGATCACATTCATAAACTATTTTAAAAATATGTTAGAAATAACTATAATCTAGTTAAATCCATAGGAGAAACCCTTTGGTAACTCTCTCCTTCATTCTTATTAAGACAATGAACATTTACCAATGTATTGGAGTGATATTTGGGAACCCACATTTCATAATCTAAATCAGTCTCACCTACAACTATATGGGTGCATCCACAATATAAACTCTATTGGGATCACCCAATGAGCTATAATAGGACTCAACCATTCATATGATCTATATCGAGCTCACCAATTTATCATATAATTATTAGGTACCATAACATGAATAAATCTATTTATTCATTCACTTTTTTTCATAAAAAATGTAAAAAAGTCTTATAAACTTGTATGAAAATCACTATTGGATATCAAAATACCATTTTCTTTTAAAACGAATTTTTAAATACCGGAAAACATATTCTATTAAAAACCCATATTCAATACCAAAATATCAAAAAAATGGAAAAATTGATTTTCTATGAAGAGTAAATAAATTCTTATAAAGTATCTCAAACTTAAAATAATGGTTATAATGGTGGTAAAAGTAATTTTCATTATATATGTTAAAATAGAACATCCTTTTTTTCATTTGAAAAAAAACTCAAACAATACATACAAAGAATGATTTTTTGAAAATATTTGAAATAAATAAAAATTATTTCATTATATAACTCTCATTTAAATAAAATTTCATTCATAAAATAATTCTAAAACATAGTCATTTTTAGAAAAGGGGACTTAGAAGAAAAACATCAAAAGATGATGTTTTCCAAGAAAAGTCCCTTACCACATTGTCAAAAATTTAAGTTGTAATTCCCTTGAAATAATAACATTAAAAAGATTAAAATATCATGATAATAGATAAATTAATGATATTATATGTCAATGTTTATTTATATACACATCAAAAAATAATTTAGGTGCATAACATAAAAATATTTCTCAATGAATGGAAATTGAGATGAATTCCCTTACCTTGAGTCAGTGTGACCATGAATGTTCTGTACCTTCCTGAAAATAATTATTTTAATTATTTAATTTTATAAAAATAGTTTCCACAGTTATTATTAATTTTATTTTATCTCTAACCATGATATATACAGTTAGTTAATCATTTAATCTCACTTTGTATGATTTGACGATATTGAGTTACATATCGAAAATGACTATGTTATATCGACTATGATAAACGATGTCCTTATTTAAAAATATCTAGATTAATTTTCATGAAATAATTATCATATTAATACATAAATTATAATTTTAAGCCTAATCTGGAAATGGTTTCAAAAAATGAACTATGTTACAATCATGGAGATGGTAGGACATACGTACGCATGAGTAACGTTTCCATTTTCCAAAAATCATTAAAAAAGTAGGTAAGATATATTTTATCTTTAAAAATTATAATTATATCATAGATAATATATTATTTTATTAAATACTATTATATATATATATCATCCATGTGTTGTGGTGATGAAAAATTAATCACATCACTTCATGGGGGGTTTAGTACACACATATGCATGAATGACTTTATCATTTTTCAGTGTAAGAAAGCAAATGATATATTATATTAATAAAACAATAAATATGTCACAAATATAATTTTTAAATCAAATATATTCATTAAATATATCATTATTACCTTCCACGAAAACTATTAGTGGAAAACAAATCACATCACTTTGTGAGGCGGTAGTCTGTTGTACACACGAGCGATGCTGTCATATCCCACATGGACTGGAAAGTAAAAATTTATATTTCGTATAAAAATTAAATAATTATAATTATGTTAAAACATCATATATATAATTTAAATACATCATTATAATAAGCCTTGGGAGGTTATTATGAAAAATGAATGACACCAGTTCATGAGGTGATAGTCCGTCGTACACATGAATGATTATTTTGTTTCTATTTGATGGAAGAGGATATGGATATTAGTTATTCCATTAAAATAATAAAATAGAAATATATGGTATATTTTTTTATTATATCTGAATAATTAAATAATATTTTTATGTTATGGAGGAAAAAATAATAAAAATCTCGGTTAACCTCGATAGCCATTCTTCGGAAAACCTCTTTAGGTATGAACCAACATATTCTTAAAATAAATCATGATAAAACCTATGGATCTAGATAATTTAGAGTTAAGTTAAGAATGAATTTTTTACTTAGTTTCCTAGAAGATTTACATTCCTAGTGTGAATAAGATATGAGAGGGGGTGACCTTTTAAAAGTGAAGTGAGTGGAAAACTTGTAATTCATTAAAAGAAAAAGGTGTACCCATGTTTCTTCATTTCCAACTAGATCTAAAATGGAAAAACAATGATGCTTAGACATTATGAATTATAAATAATTCCAAAAAATATATTTTATACAAATATTTATTTCATTATATCCCTTATGTATTTGTTTAACCACTTTGTAAATTTGTTTTTCCTTAATAAGGATATTTTTTTACATTTTCACTATTCATTACGATGAAAAATTAATTTTACTTTATTAGATTAGATATATTATGATGATTCCAAATATGGAATCCATTTCTCCAAATGAAATTCACATAAGTGGAAAAATATAATTTAATAATGAATCCAAATACATGATGAAAAAGTGGGGTTTCAAGAAGTGTATTTTTAAGCAAAAGATTATTTTTTATTAACTATATGACTAGTAATAATCATTATCTTAATTTAATTTTAATTTATTTGATTTATAATATATAAATTTAATTTAAATAATTCCCCATTATGGGTTTATTGAAATAATTAAATTTTAGAAACTTTATGCACATTAAAACATTTTGCAAAAAAATATTATTTTAATCCTAAAAATAAACATACACTAAAATCCAATATGAATTTGATTCCTGAATTTTTTTTGGATTAAATATTAATAAATAATAATTATCTTAATTGAAATAATATTCAAAATATAATGTCACTTTTTAATTACGTAATTTATTGAAAATAAATGAAATTTTTACAGAAATTGCTATTTTTTACTATTCAGCAAAAAACAATATTTTTTAAAAAATCCCAAAATATCACCCTAAGATAATTTTATACGATAATTTTATAAATTATATTAATTTTTTAAAATTAATATTCTTAAATTTTTAAATTTTATATTCAAATAAAACTTTATAGAGAAGTGTTTAATTAAAATATTTTTTTACTTAAAAATTTGCTAAATATTTTTATAATGAATATAACTATCAAATTAATATTAACAAGCCTGAAAATGATTTATTATATCATTAAATCGCTTGTAACATAGTGGCTGAAATTCATTTGAAGATTAATGTAATTTTTTTGGATGTTCACCGTATTTTTGGGAATGTTATATGTATTATATATATATATAATTTTATAAAAAATGACAACCCGTAGTCTGGGTGAAAACTTGTGACATCCAACAAGGCTAGGGAGTATTGAATGAAAAACCAAAGTGTGAAAAGGGTTCAACACCTACCATTTTACGACATGATTTCATAGTTTGTATGATAGTTTTTCCCTTAAACTATTTTATGTAAAAACAATTAATTTGATTTTGTGAAGTGTATTATAAGATAAAATCATTTTGAATTTTATGGATTTTGAGGTGAATAATGATAATCCATGAGACTCTTTATTGGGTTGACATATATAAAACCATTACGTATTTTGTAAAGGATTATTCTAGAATAATTAAATTTATTTTTTGGATGTCTAATATGAAGGGTATGAGATAACGTTTGAGTTTAAAGTTTTCATTAATGTTGAGCCTATTGAGGTTATTTGGGAAATATGGTTATTTATTTATAAAATGACCTATCTTAAACCTTTGGTTGTATTATTTAACTTAATGATAAATATATTATTTATTCATATGAAGGTTTATTAATTTTGGGAAATATCCTAAATTTTTAAAACCATTCAGGTTCTAGTAAATACAATAGGATTAGCTTCTTATTATTATTTGGATTATATGACCCTTTAGAAGTTGTTTTTAGTACATCAAGAATGAAAAATTCATTTTTAATGATCATTTGTTAGAGAAAAAGATGATTTTGTAGTGGAAAGTGATTAAAGGATTAAATTACACTTTGTAAGTAAGTATATTTCCTCACATTTTTAGTCTAGATTGTAATGTAATTTCTAATCTATAGGAAAATGGATTTTGAAATAATAATTTAATCCTTTTAGGTTTTTATTTTTCTCAATTTACAGTCTTTTCTCCCATTATTGATTAACGGTTTTTTCGTCATTAACTTTCTCCTGACCATATTCTCTATTACAGTATATTAGTCCTTGGAAATTAGTCTTCTATTACATGTCAAAATTTTAACATCCAACCAATGTTCACATTATTTTGGAACCCAAATAAATTATATTTCAGGTATCATTTATTTTTCCTACATTTCATTTTTTGAATGAAGTCTGATTATCACTCTCTATTATGTGAGTTTTCAACAAAGGTTGAACCTTCAATGACCGAGACAAAATAATGAGGTAAATATTTATTTAAGGGGGGTTGAATGAAACACCCAAATATTTTATAATATATTTATTTTAAATAAATTTAATTACTTTTATATCTTTTATTATATGAAACATCATGTTTAAACAAATCTTGGTATACTATTAAAATTTTATTATTTAAACATTAATAATTTAACGTAGCCTTTAAAATTGGAGGTATAAATAAGAATAAACATAATATGAAAACTATGTCTTAATTAATTATAAATATAAATTTATTTATTAATTCATTATAAATATGTACTCAATTTCTAGTAAAGTTATTCAATGCTTCAAAAACACATTCTATTCAAAAATGATTTTTATTTATTCTTCTGTGTGGATAATATAAATAATTTTTGAAACTTTTAGAAATGGTGTTTAATAAAGATAATATCATTTTTAAATAATTATATAAAAGTGTAATTAGGCTCAATTTTTTATATATTTTTTTGAAAATATTGGCTTTTCAGGGAATAAAAAAATACCGGTATTTATAAATCTATCATTTCTTTTAATTAAATAATACAATTTAAATTACTGATTATATTTTGGATGTAGAATTAAAGAAACATATGATGCATTTTATTTATAATAATAATAATATTTTTATTTTTATATATAATTATCATCATTTTTGTATAAATGCATTTTTATGCATAAAAACACATTTCTCAATTACTATTTTTAAGTGAATAATTTTTTTCCATTTTATTAATTAAAATAAACCATGATAAGAAATTATTAAAATTAAATTAGTAGAATATGTTTCTATATACATTAATTTAAATTCATATAATGAATATTACTAGTTATAAAGTTAATGTAAAATCAATTTTCCTTGAAAATTGCATTTTACGAAAGAAACCCCTTTTCGCCACATATTGTGAGATTAATTTGAAATTAAATTTTATAAATTAGATGAATTTAATAATGACAATTAGGTTAAAGATTTTTAATCTTGTTGTTTAAATTTATTAAATATATACCTCTTAATTTCTGTCATTATGAGTAGTAACCATGTTAATATTTATCACCTTGGTAAGGGTAAAATTGTTAAAGTAGTGTTAAAACTATGGGATAAGACCATAAAATCACCAAAAGAGTTTTAATAAAACCATACATGGTTGGAATTATTACATACTCATATTTTTATAAATAAAAGTCAAACATATATCATTTTTCTTTCAAAATGACATAAATATAATTTAATTAATGTTTAAAAACAAAATGCCACTCTCTCCATTTTAATAAACATTATCAATTTATCATAAGGATTAAAATTAGTTATGAACGGAAAAATTGATAAATTTTGTACTAAAATAGTATCTTTAAGAAATTATTTTATTTTTAATTTATATATATAATATAATTGCATAGAATTCTTAAACATCTCTGATGCAGTGCTCGACAAGACGGTAAAAAATCAAAAAAAAATCAAAATGAATAGAAATAAATGTACTAAATATGATGTATTTTTCATAATTTAGGTTATTTAATTATTTTTATGGATATAAATAAATGATTATTTTTGTTTAAAAAATTTATATTGTAATTCCATTATTTTTCTTGGAGTGTTAATAGTCAATTTTTTCTGAATAGTAGAAAGATATTTTTTTAGATACAATATATTTTAGAATATTATAAATATGATATATAAAATTTTGATACTCCTGGAATGAATCATGCATGGTAATATAATAAATATTACCTAAAAATATAATTCAAAAAAAATAAATTCTAATTTATTTTATGATAAATATGAAAATAATTTTCAATAAAAAAGTATTACATACACAACACTAGAAAATTAATATCCTCATGATAATAATTAAGAAGTAAATATTATTATCATGACATGGTATGTACATAATATGAATAAATTAATATTTTTATTGATATATTTTAACTTTTTTGTTATATAATAAGAATATTTCCAAATAATTTTGCAATGCTTTCAAAAGGTGTAAAATGTCAAAATAACATATTAAATATGTTTGAATGATATGAATGAGACTAGATATTCCTTATGAATGAATCAAAATGATAAAAATTATGTTTAATATTTTATGTTAATTTTTTTATTTTAAATTTATTATAATTATCAGAAACACTAACGCGGTGATGGCATAGCCTTTATGAAAAGAGGAAAACAATTAAAAACATAACTTTAATTTTTTTGAAAATTATTAATATTTATATGAGTATGAGAATATAATTAATTATATACATATATATATATATATATTTATGAAGTATATTTCATTAATTAAAATATTATATTCAGAATTTGTACGTTTCATGATGTTTATAAAGTCAAGTACTATGAATAGTGATGAAAAAGGCCTTAAATATAATTTAATGATTAGAATTTATATTTCATATTTATAAAATAATAAAAATATAACAGGACTCAAATATATATATATATTTTAGTATTATCACCAGTGGTCCTTATTTTTTCACTTTTAATTTTTAGAATTACCTTTATGACTCATAAATAACGAAAAAATGTGAAAGCACCATAGATTTTTCCCTATAAAAGGAACTCACTTCGTCATTTTTCACAAAAATTTAGAAACATACCTCTCTAAAAATCAATTAAAATATTACATAACCATTTGGGTGACCATCAATGCAACACTCCTATATTTCATAGTATATTATATCTTCAATGTAATTCAATAACTTGCGCTACTTGCAATACCGAGTTCGAGTGCACAACGACTTACCAAACTAGCCGTTCAAAAAGCAGATATAAATAGTATTAACTGAATTTTGAATTTTATATACTCCATATAATTTTAAAATCCATGTTATGTGTTTATTAGGAATAATATAAGAGAAAATTCATTTTTTCAGATAAAAGAAGTAATTTTTAAAAAATGCAATTTTATCGTCTTTTAATGGGGAACCCCTTTTAAATCCAATATTTGACATGTTTATATATTTAATTTAATGAAATTAAATTAATCTTTAGAATAGGGATATAAAAAATTAGTTTGGATTACTTTTTGGAACTTTCCTGATAACTTTCAAATTTTGAGGAATAGTGAAAAATAAAATTTTTAATCAAATTAATTTATAGTGTTAAATTATTAATTTTAGTGGTTTTAAATTATAATTATATTATATTTTTATCATTTAATATAATTTAATTCATTGGATGTAATTTCACATTTAAATTGTACATAAACATTGGACAATCTTTTGATGGTTTTTACTTCTTAATAAACCGTTTTCTGGTTTTGAAAATGGGAAATAATTCTAAAATAATTAATTAAACTCATATGTTTTGAATTTAGTAAAATATATATCATTTTTGGATTTGGAATATCAAAATTTTATTCGGGGGAATTTTTGGTATTTTTCTGAAAACATTCAATTTTTGATGAATAGTAAAAAACACTGCGTTTTTGTTTAAAAACGACTTTTTATTTAAATAATTATCTATTTTATTTAAATTTATTTTAGTTCAAAATAGATTTATAATACCTATATAAGTTTAATTTAATTCATTGGTGTCATTTTATAATAAAATTAGATATATAAAATTTTATTGAATATTTTAACACTATTTACCGACCTTCTAGGCTCATTATCAAATTTGCATAAAACGTAATATTACCACTTCTATAAATTGAATTTCAAAAATATGAGAGACATAGTTGAAATAATTAATTAAAATTTGGTTCAATAAGACGGAAATAATTTTTGATGAATAATAACTTTTGACTTTTATTTACCACGGTTAATAGTAAATTGGTTATTAAAAGGAAAAAACGGATATTATAATTACCCTAACAGAAGTACTAATTATATTAAATAAGTTTATTTCTAACAAAATAAATATTATGAGTAAAATATTATCCTTTTTGTTCACTTGTATTAGATTAGGACATTTATTATTATTTTATTTAAAGAAGAATTAAAAGTGTTAAATTCAATGTTTAACAACTAAACCATTTTTAATATAGGGATATACATAAGATAAATTGGAATGTAAATATTAATTATAAAGATAAAAATATTTCCTACACAATTATATTTTATTTATAATTTTTTGACATAATATAATTAAATTTATTTATAAAACAATGATGATGCAGTAATTACCTTATTGTTGAAGGATTAAAATAATTGATATTATAAATACTAATATAATTGTAAATTGATACTTTTGATGTATTAGAATAGTTTTATTGGTTAATATGACATCTTAGTATTGATTAAATAAATTATTTTCTAAGTTATAAAGTTTTTATGCCTTTCACAAATACAAAATACCAAATAGTGTCAAAATTGACATAAATGATGTTTTTTAAAACAATACTATATTATTAATTGATATAATATTCCTAAAAATATAAGGTTTGGAAAAAGTACTTATATAATAATATATATATTATTAATGAACCACATGGTTTTATCATGGAATTTTATACTATGTTTATTAACCATGTAATATAAATATACAAGAAGACATTATAAAAGTTAAACTATTCAATTAAGAGTTAAATATAAAAGATAAGTTTTACATGGTGACATAAACCAATATAAAACCTATTGGATGATAAGATTTCGACCCATACCAACTAGACTCTAAATAAATCCATTTGGATTTAATATAAACCAAATATGATTGTATAATAAAATTATATTTCAAGCTTTTCCTAAAGTGACCCTCACCTCTCTTATAAAAGGGTACTTCCACTTCTATCAAAATAAAACCTCCAAATACATTTGGATTGGCCACCCCTTAATCTAATATCTTCCCAACTACACTCACATCTACTTAGAGGCCTTACTTTGATCAGAAATCTTACCTAAGAGCCATTTCGATCAACTCAAAAGGAAACACCCGAAGAAGAGTCAATAATTTCACCACCTCTTTAAAAGTTCTATTCTTCTTCCACTTCCACATTCATTTTTTTCTCCATACCAAAATTAAAACTCCAGTGCCTTATACCAACTGTGATGTTATTATAAATATGGTACAACCATATTCATTGTTTTATCCATCCTATAAATGACAAGTCACCATACGTGTGTACGTATGGCTTACCGTCTCCACGTCATGGTGTAGTTTGTTTTTCAAACACTTGATTATTTGGATGGGTATAAAAATGCATATAACTGATGTAAATAATAAATATAACATGTTAATTATTATTTATATATGATATACCATCCAATTACGTATGATTTTACCATAAATAGAATGATATTGTTGTTCGTGCGTACGTACGGATTTCTGTCTCCACGAACGTGATTAGAATCATTCCCCATCATAACCATTCAAGAATAACATTAACATTATGATTAATAATAATATAAAAAGACTTAATATAATTCTGGATATGAATAAAAATATATCCTATCCAAAACAAACATGGCTTACGTAAGTAAACATATAAAGAAAAACGAATCAATTAACACATGAAACAATGATACTACTGAAATATTGTTAACAATGAAATTTTAGAAGATAATATATGATATCATATTTATGTATGCGGTTCTTTTATATTTTAATAACAAAAATTATTATATAGGAGGTTAAATTACCCTCAATCATGAAAAAGTACAAGGTCAGGGTTAATTCTGCAATCTCTTAATTATCCGAGGGTGTTTATATGTGAATATCTACATCGACCACTTTATTATCCACATACATGTTTTTTAAAAATGTATTTCAAAACATTTTTATTATTTCCTAGACTATAGGTTAAAGTCATTTATACCCTTTTGACCTTTTTTATAAAATGTTTATAAAGGAATGTTTTTGTCATTTTCCAAACAAGGCCTTTTACATCATTTTTGACAAAATTAAGGAATGAATGTTTTTTAACTTCTACAGTATGTGTGGCTATTTTATTCCGTTATAACATATTAGAAGATTCCCTTCCATGCTTATAAAAATACTTTAAAAATAAAAAAAAATATTTTATAATTATGTACCTTTTAAAAGATTTCAAAATAGAAAGAGATATTTCTCTCAAATTGTTTTGATTTCATCTATGTCAACATGCTTTTATAGATTTTACACTTGTTTGAAGTTGATTTACTATGATTCAATCTTCCATATTGTATTGATGGTTTTGTGGAATGTTTGTCTATGGATGTGTAATTTTATATAATTCATGGTTTATGGTTAAAGTGTTAACATTTCATATGCTAGTTTTAATATGTCTATTTATGTTATGTTTCATCCTCTTCATTGGAGGAATGCATTGGACGTAGTAAGTGACGGGGGTAGCTCGCTATAGCTCCTCGATGTATCAGTAGGTCTCATGGGAAAAACTAGTGTCTTGGAACAAGGACTTACTAAAATATATGTGTGTTGAGTCAATAAGGTTTCCTTATGACTCTTCCATTCCTTCTTATTTGGAAAATCACAAACACCTTATCTTAAGGAAATTTCATTTAAACTATGTTTTACTTGATAAGGAAAATCTTACTTCCCCACGGAAAATTTATCCTTACCATGTTTTTCATTGTTCATATTAAGTCTGAGTTTAAAATTTTGTTTCGTATTCAAAACCTCAGAATCCTATAAATACTTAGATATAGAGCATTCGACTTTCAAGATTCGTGTTTAGACTCTGAATTCTCTGAATCTAGGTTCCAAACTTTCTATGTTCAGACTCCAAATTCTAATGAATTCAGACTCCGAACATTGAAATTTCAGACTCTGAATTCTAATGAATTCATACTCCAAACTTTTGAAGTTCAGACTCCAAATTCTAATTTATTCAGACTCCAAACTTTCGAAGATCAGACTCCGAATTCTTATGCATTTAGACTCTGAAATTTTATTTTCCTAACATTCCAAAAAATGAATTCGGTCAAGAAACCATATTTTTTCTTACTCATGTTTAGTTATAAAATGATGTCGTGAATTCAGTAACTAACTAACCGTTGTTTGAGTAACATGTGTATAGGTACCTATGAAATTCAAAGAAAAAATATGACCGATGGAGGAGGGATCTGACCGTTGAATTTGTTCCTATAAATAAGAGCTCATTTGAACAACCTCAAAAACATGTTAATCAATCTAGTGATTACATGATGCGGAAGTTATTACTAGAGAGAGAGACTTTATTTCTTCGGGCATACTGAACATCTTGTTATGAATTTCTTCATGGGACATTGAATGTTACTGAGTACATTTGAGGGCTTCTGGGGATAGGAAGACAGAGGTTCTGACTACCTTGAAGTTCGAGGGCTTGCGGAGATAGAAAGACAGACTCTGATCTTCGTATCGAGGGCTTACCCTGGGGAGGGTAAGACAAACATTCGTGAATGTATAAATCAAAGGACCATTATCCAAGGATTTTGGATACCCTTCTCTTTGGGTAAAAATATTTAATACTTGTTACTTGTATTGTTTCAAGTTTTCCACTGCATTTTGGTTACTGAGGAATGTATAACAATCTTATACTTTCTCATACTTGTACTATGATTAAATAATGTTCTATACACTTTAAGGTAGAATCTTTGTTTTGTAAACTTTTTTTTAAGTTTCATTTCCAGAAATACATTTCCAGAATATTCTTTTCATAGCTAAATTTCTGAAATCAAGCAAGTTTGTATAACTTAGAGATTTTGTGAATTTACCTTGTTTAACCTTGTTAAATAATAGAAAGGTTTCTAACCAACTTTAAAAGTTCCCAAAGAATTTGAAAATTATACAATCCACCCCCTCTTTTATATTGGGAATCTACATCATTATTCCCATAATACAATTACTATCATTTAGATCCCACAATTGGTATCAGAGCAGGTCTCCAAAATACTTATAATCACATATAAGTTTTCTTTCTCACGTTTTACATTGTTCTACATTTTCCATGCATAGGATATTTTTATCCATGTTTACAAAATTTTATTACTGACAAGTTTGTGTGGAGACATTTTCTTTAAGATGGCATGAATGAATGTTGGTTCCATAGATAAATTAAATCCTATAAGTCCACCTGTTTTGGATAGGAATGTTTATAAATATTGGAGATATCGTATGTAGACTTTTGTCATTAACACAAGAGTGGACAACTTTGTAATGCTTACTATAGATTTCAAGATTCCTACTAAAAAATTCAGAAATTTTAGTAATCAAGAGATTCTATAATACCAAATTAACTATAAGGAACACAATAATTTGTTGCGTTCAATGACCAGGAATATATATAGCAAAATTTTTTCATGTGAAGCTACAAATTGTATTTAGAAGAAGTTTTAAGTTACACATTTTGGTACTTCCAATGTTATTGAAACTAGAAGAGATATGCTTAGAGTTGAGTAACGTGGTCTTTTCATTCCTTATGGAGAACCTATTTGTAAGGTAAAATAGAGATTTATGACCATTTTCAATAGTTTACAATCTATGTGTGAGAATGCTTTGGATGATGAGGCACTTGTAGAAAAAAATTATAGACATCATGCCAAATGAGTGGGAATCCAAGAGAACAGCTATAGTTGAGAATAGGAATGTCTCAAAAATTACTCTTGATGAACTTTTTCGAACTCTTCTTCAACACGAGACTTGAATGAAGAGAGATGCTGACAATGTTAAAAAGAAGAATAGAAATGGAAGTGTTTCTTTTACAAATACTTCAAATCATATGAAATATCAGACTCCTGATAGAGTTACAATATATAAGTCTAATAAAGTTACTATTTTATCTGAATATAGTGAAAGTGAACATTCTGAGAATGAACAAGCTAATCTTGCTCGTAGGATGAACACGATAGTTGGGAAGAAATAATTTCAGTATAGATACAAGAAGAAATAAATAAAGGATAAGAATGACTTTGAAGTCACTTGTTATGCATGAAAAAGAGCTGGACATATAAGGCCTCAGTGTCCTATTCTTAAGAGGAAAGATAAAAAAGAAAATAATTTTAAGGGAAACAGAAAGAAGTACTACAAAACTAAAGAAAATAAAGTTCTGAATGATAATGACACCTGGAGTGCCAGTGTTGGAGACTCATCTGATTAATCCTCAGATTACGAATCCTCTGGACAAAAGAATATTGGTCTAATAGCCAGACTACCTATTGAAAATCATTGTTTAATAGAAATGGTACACAATGCTGAATCCATCACAAATGTATCCTGGAATCCTAATTGTAGTGATAGTAAATACTATGAAACCTCAGATGAAGATTCTTCTTCTGATAAAGATAATACACTAACTACCTATGAAGAAGTTTCTAGGTTTTCTAAGATTCTTGAGAATGAAAAATCTAAAGTCAATAAAAAGAATGATAAGGAAAATTCTAGGATTTCTATTCTTACTAAGGAAATATTAGATCATTTTAAAGACCTTGATAAGAAAACCCTTTATTTTTAATATATTTCAAAAACCATTGAGGAAGTTAATTCTGAGAAGGATAAACTATATAAGGATCTAGAAAAAGTATTTTCTATGAAAAATGTTTTTGAGCCTAACACTAGTACGAAAACTGATGTTTTCGAGAATAAGAACATAGTTATTAGACTAATGTCAGAAATATTTTCCTTGAGGAAGTGTTTGTCAGACATTACCTTAGGTTTGGAAACATTTGATAAGATGGATTCCCAAATTCGACCTCTAAGGAATAATTCTGGATTTGGTTATACTAGTTTAAAACAATTTTTTAGTTATAATTATTTTTTTCCTCAAAGTGCTCCATTCTGAACTAAATGTCAGTGCGGTGGACACTGGGAAATTTCTTTTCCTTAAAAAAAACCCTGTCTTTAGGATTTCATAAAGCTTATTTCTATAATAAAATGTGGATACCTAAAATTTTTCTTTCCGAAGTTTCTGGATCCAAGAATGTTTGGATTCCGAACCTCTAACATTCTTATTTTCTTGAAAATAAAGAAAGTAAAAACATCAATACTTGGTACATGGATATTGGATGTTCTTGGAAAATGACTAGTAACAAAAATATCTTTGAAAATACTATCAAGACGAAATAGGAAAAGTAACTTTCAATGATAATTCTATAGGAGGAATTATTGGTATAGGTAACATTTTTCTTCTTGGAAAAATGTTGATGTCAAATGTTTTATTTGTTAAGGGTCTTAAGAACAACCTCATTAGCATAAGTCGGTTATGTGATGAAGGTTACCTTGTGAATTTTAGGAATTCTACGTGCTTAGTACACAATTCCAAGGAAGAGTTAATTATTTCTGCTAATAGGCAAGAAAATGTATACACAATAAACTTAGGAGTCCTTAAGAGACAAGATGTACCCTGCCTTAGTATAATGGAAGATCATTGTTGGTTTTGGCATAGAAGTCTAAGACAATATAATCTTTGGAACCTATGAAAACTCTCTAAGAAAAGAATAGTTAAGGATATATCAGAGCTTATATTTGATTGTTCAAAAGTTTGTGATCCCTGTCAATATGGAAAGCAACATAAAAAAAGTTTTAAATCAATTGGTGAAGTCTCAACCACAGATGCATTACAGTTAGTACATATGGATCTTTTGGGTCCAACACAAACTAGAAGCATTGGAGGCAAATATTATGTATTTTCCATAGTTGATGATTACACTAGATTTACATGGGTCTATTTTCTAGAAAAAAAAATGAAGCTTTTTCTTATTTCAAATCATTTAGATCCTAGGTTAAAAAAGAGAAAAACCATCCATTGATAACTATTCATAGTGATCATGAGGGAGAATTTCAAAATTCTGATTTTGAAACCTTTTGAAGTAGAAAAGGCATTACTCATAACTTCTCAGCACCCAGAACACCTAAAAAAATGGTGTTGTTGAAAGAAGAAATAGAATTGTTCAGGAGATAACAAGAACCATGTTGAGTGAATATTTTGTAGCCAAACATTTTGGGGCAGAAGCTGTAATTACTTCTTTTTATACTATAAATCATGTTTTGGTTAGAAATTTTCTTAATAAAACTCTTTATGAGTTTTGGAATGTTAGAAACCCTATACTTTCCTACATCAAGGTTTTTGGTTGCGAAGTATTCATTCATAATACTAATGATAATCTACACAAATTTTCACCAAAATATATGGAAGGAATTTTCCTAGGCAACTCCACAACTTCTAAGTCTTATAATGTCTTCAATAATGACATTTTTACTGTTGAAGATTTAGTACATGTCAAATTTGATGAAACTAATCATTTGGTTTTTAAACAACCTCAACCTACATCTTCAGATGTGTTTTCGAAAACTAATTATCAACCTTTGATAGAAGATCCTTCTGATAAGGAAATAATTCAAGAAAATATTTTGGAATCATTTACCCCAGAATACTTCCTACCCAATGTTGACGAACATGTTTTACAAAACCCAAATCAATTATTTATAAACATCCATCCTAGTGATTGTATCATTGGTGATGTAAATCAACCTATAAGGACTAGATGTTCTTTAAGAAATGACGTAGAACATCTAGCATTCCTTTCCGAATTAGAGATAAAAAGAACTGATGAGGCTTTAGGTGATGATGATTGGATAAAAGCAATGTATGATGAGCTAAATGAATTCGAAAGGAATAAAGTTTGGACCTTGGCTGAAAGACCTAAGGAAACCTCTGTTATTGGAGAAAAATGGGTCTTCAGAAAAAATGTGATTAAAATGGTGTCATTGTAAAAAATAAAGTTATATTGGTTGCTAAAGGCTATAGTCCACAAGAAGGAATAGACTATGAAGAAACATATTCTCTAGTTGCTAGAATTGAATCTATTCGTATTGTACTTGCCTTTGCAGCATTCTTCAATCTTTAACTCTTTCAAATGGATGTTAAATGTTCTTTCCTTAATGGTTATGTTCAAGAGGAAGTTTTTGTTTAACAACCTCCTGGTTTTGAAGATACAAAACATCCTAAACATTTTTTCAAACATACTATAGCATTGTATGGACTTAAGCAAGCCCCTCGATCTTGGTATGATAGTATTACAAGTTTTTTATTCAAAATAATTATGTTATTGGAAATGATGATCCAAATTTTTTTATAAATAATGATAAGAAAAATGTTTTGATTATTCAAATTTATGTGGAAGACATTATATTGGGTTCAACTCTGCAATCTTTAACCGATTCCTTTGCAGATTTAATGAAATCTGACTTTGAATTGAGTATGATGGGTGAGTTAACATTTTTCCATGGATTTCAAATTTCTCAAAAACTAGAAGGAATCTATATATCCCAAGATAATTATATTAAAGATCTTATTAAAAAGTATGGATATGACCACACTAATAGTATTAGTACTCCAATTGGTAACTAAAATTCACTTGATTTTGATGATGCTGGGAAACCAGTAGATCAAACATCTTATAGAGGTATGATAGGAAGTCTACATTACTTAACAGCTAGTCGACCAGACATAATGTTTTCAGTATTCTTTTGTGCAAGATATCAATCCAATTCTAAGGAATCTCATTTAAAGGCAGTGAAAAGGATTTTTCTCTACTTAATGGGAACCATTGATCTAGGATTCTTTTATTCTTATGGAAATTATTATTTTTTGAAATTTTTTTCGAATGCTGATTTTGGAGGATATAGAATGGATAGGAAAAGTATATAGAGAAATTTTCATTTCATAGGAGGTTCATTAATTTCTTGGTCATGTAAAAAAGCAACACTCAGTAGCACTTTCCACTACTGAAGCTGAGTATGTAGTAGCTGGAAGTTGTTGTGCTCAGGTGTTGGGGATGAAACACACACTCACAGACTATGGTATGAGTTTTACAAAAACACAAATTTTGTGTGATAATATTAGTTCCATTACCTTAAATAAAATGTCTACACATCACTCTCGTGAAAAACACATAGATATTAGGCATCATTTTCTTAGTGATCACGCACAATACAGATATATCATTCTTCAATTTATCAGAACACAAGATCATCTTGCTAATATTTTCATAAAATCTATGCCCTCCAATAGATTTGAATACATTAAACAAAAGTTATGAAAGATAATCGTGAGGTAATCTTCCATGTTAACTTCCTGTTGAAACAAATATCCTTACAGTAAGAAACTCTTTTTCGATGGGGGAGTACAATTGTTTGTTATATTTAAATTTTTTTCCAATATCTAATTTTTTTCGTAATCTAAATACTTTTTCGTACTCTAAAAATTGATTTCGTAGTCCATTTTTTTAAAAAAAATTCGTAGTGAAGATTTTCTAAATTTTGGTAGTGAATATTTTTTAAAAGTTCTTAATGAATATTTTTTAATTTTTCATAATGAAGTTTTTTTTTTAATTTTCGTAATGAAGAGTTTTTAAATTTTCGTAGTGAAGATTTTTTAAATTTTCTTAATGAATAATATCTAAAGTTTCATAATGAAGATTTTTTAAATTTTCATATTGAAGGTTTTCTAAATTTTTGTAGTGAAGATTTTTTAAATTTTCGTAGTAATGATTTTCTAAATTTTCGTAGTGAAGATTTTATAAATTTTTGTATTAAATATTTTTTAAATTTTCATAATGAAGATTTTCTATGTTTTCGAAATAATTTTTTTCTAAATTTTTCGTTGTTTTAAAAAATTTCATAGTTTTTTTTCGCAATCAATGTTTTTGTAATCAAAATTTTTAGAATCTAAAGTTCTTCAAGATGAATATTCCTCAATACGAATAATCTTCCTATCAATCCGAAAGTTATGTTTCATTTCATTAATTTTCATAATCATCTTTACTTGTTGGTATTTTCATCTGTTTTTGAATTTTTGTATTCATTTTTCCTTGAATTAGAATGTTTTTGTTAAAAAACCTCAAAAGATTGGATTCTATAAAAAAATTCTTCCTGCTACGATCTCAATCGTCAGATCTGATTACATGGTTTCTCAACCATTGGATTGGGTATGGAAACTGAACTATCGCCCCAATCGCCTATATAAAGGACCCCCGATGGTTGTCCCACATCAAGATCCAAGATTTTGCGTGCTGAAGCCATGCCCTTCTACATAAGCCCGTTTTGAATTTTCAAGGTTTCCTCAACTCCGAATGTCTTTCGATTTATCTTCCCAGAAAGACATGGGAAATGTCAATCCGATTATTGAATGGAAGATTTACAGAGAAAGGATGGTACATCCAAATTTCATTTCTATGTTTGATTCTATCATCTCAAAGAACATCAAGCTGAACGAATGGGAGAGTGTTTGCGTATTGGAAATAGGAGCTCAAGATATGGTATATCCGGAATTGTTAATTTAATTCTTTGAGTCAACATGTTTTTTCCAAGGAAGAAGGAAAAGATAAATTCTCTTTCAAGAGCTATGGGAAGACTTATGCTATTTCTTACACCAAGGCGGCCAGTTTGACTGGAGTTCCTTATGAGGGTGAGACATAGTTCTTCTCACATAAGATGCATGATGTTCTAGGAAGTTTTATTAAATCAAAATCAATTTCTTGTCTTGGTATTTTAGAAGTAAATACTCCATATATTGTTCACCTATATACAAATTTTTGGATTCTTGAATTGTGAGTTCAAGGATTCATCATTCTGGGAAAAGGGAACAAGGATACTCTGAAGAAGTGTTACATGTATATCCTAGATTTCTTGGTGAATCTAAGAAATATTAACTTGGTTAAGCATATTCTGATTACAATTGAAAATATATAGAATGGAAATATTAAGGCTCGGATTATCATGTATCCATCCACTCTCTCAGAGATGACAGTTCGGTGTTTAGAGTCATTCAAAATACCTTGAAGTTCAAAGCCAAGAATTTGAAAATTCTACTAGTAAGTGACGATACAGAAGCCTTATCGAAGAAATAGGAGGCCGCAGAGACCTCTAAGACAGAAAGAAGGAAGAGGAAGTTGAAGTAAGTGGAAAAACGGAAAAACTCCAATGGACAAGGAAACCCAATCCGCAACACCAAAGCCTAGGAAGAAAAAAAGCATATCCTGATGAGGTAGTAGAAAAATAGAGGGAATCCAAGGAAAAAAAGAAAACACGAGCGCCTAGCTTTGGTTTGGATCCTGTGGAATAAAAAGAATTAAAAGAAAATACTTCTAATGTGATTGAATTGTAAGCAACAGAAAAGAAACAAAAGAAGATTTTGTTTGAGGCAGAGTTAGTGAAATCACTTCTAAAGGCCGTAGAGAAAGCATCCGAAAATATTCTGGTACCACAATCCTTCTTAGTTGAAGCATTACCAGAGACACCGAGAAAGAAAAATGTGACTCTGTAAGAAGACCAAGAAAAATTAGTATAACGAGTAGAATAAGTAGAATAAGTATAATAATAATAATAAGAATAAGGTAGTGGAGATACTGAGGATCTCAGAAAGCAAGTTGAGTATTTTCATGAGAAGGAGATCCCTTCATAAAAACTATCAATCCGAACCTTTCAAGCTGAATCATCAAATCTTGTTACTCCTGGGAAGGATGAAGAGAAGGGTGAAGACGATGTTGAAAACCCATCTAAAGAAGAAAGCATCAAAAGAGATTTTATCTACTCAGAGGATGCTAAGGCAAGAGCTGAGCTAGAAGAGATAGATGCGGATAAAATTGTACAACTATATGATAGTGAACCCAAATATCCTAACCAAGAGGAATCCATTATGAAGGTTGATAAGGTAAAACAAGTGATTTTTGATACACCGAGTAAATAAGTTGTGAATATGAAAGAAGTTGGTGGATCAATGAAGAATAAGGAAATTGAAATATAGAAAGAGTCCTCACCAAGTAATGTCTCAGATTCGGAATAGTCATCCCTTAGACATGATTTTGTAGTCCATTCCTTGAAGAATCTTGTTGGAACTATCCCAATATTTCCCACTATAGACTCAAGATGCCAGATACTTCAAAATTCCTTAAATCATAAATCAAATTCAGTATCCTTGGTGATGGATAAGTGCATCATGATTGAAGTAGATTTCAAATCTTTTTTCATAAACTACGAAGCCCCCAGAAGATCTTCCAAGAAGATGACTAGTTGTTAAATGAAAAATATATAAGACATGAGAATTCTTGATGAGTTTCAAGAAATTTTCAGGGATGCATTTTACCCTGAATATGTGAAGATCAAGGATCTCACAAATAACTTTGAGGAAAAGCTAAATCTGGAACAGAATTCTTGGATGCAAGAAGTGAAAGACCTGAACGACAAGTTGTATTTAGTTTCTCAAAGTTGGAAAAGGGAAATCGATCTTAGAATCGAACTTGAGGAAAAGTTTTCTAAGAAAGAAGAAATTATGAAAGGTTAGGCAGAATCCCTAAAGTCTTAAGAAGAAAAAATCAAAGCCTTAGAGAAGAAATCAGAAGATCAAGATCATCTTCTCAAATGATCATAGGAAGATCACATGGAGTGGAAGAAGCTCAAAACCATAGTAAAGATGTTGATGTCTAAGGAAAAGTAAGGATAATCTTGTTCAGTCTGATCATTGGTTGTATTAATTACTTGTATAATTTTTTTCAATCCTAATGAAATGTTTTGGTGGATATTCATATTTTTTTTTCTAGTACTAATATTTTAGGTACCACAATTTCTTTTCCATTCCCATTATTCATTTTTAAAAATCACAAAAGGGAGAAAGTAATGATAAAAAAAGAATACTAATAAATACAAAATTTCCCTATGTAAGGGGGATTTCATCTTAGGGGGAGTTCTTATCCATAGAGATTACCATATTCAATAAAATGATATGTCTCAATACAAAAATCTAGAATACCGACCTTAGTGTGCCCAAATCCTAAGGGGGAGTTAGTCGTATTCATCTTTTCCCATGTGTTATGGGATATAATTTTTACATTCAAAGTTTAGAAAAATATATTTTAAGTCCTTATATTCTATTTTTTAAGGATGTTTGTGCTTTCAAAAAAGGGGGATATTGTTGAGTTAATAAGGTTACCTTATGACTTTTCCATTCCTTATTATTTTTCAAATCACAAACACCTTATCTTAAGGAAAATTTTATTTAACCTATGTTTTACATGATAAGGAAAAATTTCCTTCCCCAATGAAAATTAATCCTTACCATGTTTTTCATTGTTCATATTATGTCTATGTATACAATTTGGTTTCGTATCCAAAACCTCAGAATCCTATAAATACATAGATACAGAGCATTCTATTTTCAAAATCTGAGTTCAGACTCCGAATTCTCTGAATTCAGGTTCTAAAAATTCTATGTTTAGAATCCAAATTCTATTTAATTCAGACTCTGAACATTCTAAGTCAAGACTCTAAATTATAATGAATTCAGACTCCAATCTTTGTATGTTTAGACTCCTAATTCTAATGAATTCAGACTCTGAACAATGTAAGTTCAGACTTCAAATTATAATGAATTCACACTCCAAACCTTGTAATTTTAGACTCCGAATTCTAATGAATTTAGACTCCAAACATTCTAAGTTCAGACTCTAAATTCTTATTCATTTAGACTCCGAACATTTATATTTCTTACATTCCGAAAAATGAATTTGGTCAAGCAACCATATTTATTTTTCCTCATGTTTTAGTTATAAAACGATGTCGTGCATTCAGTTACTAACTAACCAATGATTGAGTGACATTTGTACATGTCCCTCCAAAATTAAAGGAAAAATATCACCATTGGAGGAGGATGCTGACCGTTGAAGATGTGCATATAAATACGAGCTCATTTGAATGAGCTAAAAAACAAGTTGTTCAATCTAGAGATTACATGATGCTAAAGTGATTCCTAGATAGAGATACATTATTTCTTTGTGTGTACTAAACATCTTGTTCAGAATTGCTGCGTGTGACTCTGAATTTTTCTGAGTACATTCGAGGGATTTCGAGGATAGGAAAATAGAGGTTCCGACTACTTTGAAGTTCGAGGGCTTGCGGGTATTGTAAGATAAACTCTGATCTTCGTATCGAGGGATTACCTTGGTGTGGGTAAGGTAGACATTCTTGAAAGTATAAATCAAGGGACCTTTATCCAAGGTTGTTGGATACCCTTCTCTATGGGTTAAAACATTTAATACTTGTTACTTGTATTGTTTCAAGTTTTCCGCTGCATTTTGGTTGTTGAGGAAAGTATATATATCTTATACATTCTTATACATGAACACTGATTAAATATGGTTTTAACACTATAAGGTAGAATCATTGTTTTGTATACTTTTGATAAGTTTTATTTCCTGAAACCCATTTCCAGAATCTTTTTTTTGGAACTACATTTATGAAATCAAGCAAGTTTGTAGAACTTAGAGGTTTTTTGAATTTACCCTGATTAACCTTGTTAAACAATAGAAAGGTTTCTAACCAACTTTAAAAGTTCCCAAATAATTTTTAAAGTATACAATTCACCCCCCCTCTTGTATATTGAGAATCTATATCATTATTCCAATACTAAAATTTGTATCATTTCAATCCTACAATTGGTAGTCTTGGAACGAGGCCATGACAATGGGGTTATGATGTATGACATTATTCATTCCATTATTATGAAATAGGCTGTTGATATGACATGTGATTATTCGAATAGTAGATTATCCATGTGAATAAGTAAATAGAATTATTTGATTTATCTTTTCCATATTATGCTGAATTTTATGTTTAAAATGTTTGTGTTTTAGTCTTATACATTACCTTAAATGTGTATGCTTATTTATGAAAGTTTCCTCTATATTGTTATCCTTACTGAGCATCTGAGATAACCCATTTCTAGGTTTTATTTTTTCTAGGATATGAAGAAGTATTTTATAGTTGACCTACAGGGATAGGCTAAGGGATATAAGGGCATTATAATGGGAGAAAATGTTGTTGTTGTTTTTATTTCAAGGTGTAATGTGAAATTTATGTTTTTATCTAGTACTTTCAAGGCTACTA
Organism: Viscum album; assembly: GCA_963277665.1. Taxonomy (NCBI): domain Eukaryota; kingdom Viridiplantae; phylum Streptophyta; class Magnoliopsida; order Santalales; family Viscaceae; genus Viscum; species Viscum album. Next base: position 1,225,679,981 of record OY728166.1, on the reverse strand, counting down.
AACTGATAGGTCTTTCTGTACATGATTCCTTATATCATGACAATTTTATATAACCATGCGCCGACTCTGGGTAACTGGGGTTGGGGAATTATAGTTGGTATCAGAGGAAGTTTAGTACAATCCTTGAAAACTAGATTTAGAAAAACTCTGATTAGAGAATATTAACCTAAGAAAGACTTTAAGGATTAGTACAGAATAACTTCCTAGAATTTTGGAAATGTATAGATTTTTGTATTTTCCAAGAATTAAATCCTTGTTTAGATTTGAGCAGGAAGACGCACCTCTGGCATAGATGTACCGAGGAGTAAAAACTCCCACAAGGAGTTTTGGGTTTGACCTGTGGTATCCTAGTATACGACAACGGGCCTTGCCACCCTCTTGGTTACAAAACTCCTGGGGGATATGCTTAGGATAATTTACATTTTATTTAAAATCCATTATGAAAGATTTAAGAGTAAATAATTCATCAATTAAAATATGTTTTTAATGATTATATATTTTATTCATAATCTTTTCAATTTACGTTAGGTATTTTACAAGTTTGGAATTATGAATTTCGATTCATAAACTAACCTAGTGTTTTCAATTGTTTAGAAATGGCACCCAGTATAAGGAATGGGAACACCAGCAATATGTATCATCCAAAGGGAAAGAAGGATCATAGATTTCATAGTATTAAGCCAACATTTAAAAGGGAAATAATCTCTCACATATTCTCATCATATGAAGAAATAATATCTTGTGTTTATAAGATAAGTAAATAATTCTCTGAGTCCTAGGGCTTTGAAGGGAAGTAAGAGAAATCCAGTTTTTTTTGAATTTTCTCAATCAAGATATGATTTCATCCAACAACGGAATTGTGGAAAAAATATTTCATGATAAGAATAACATTAATTTCTAGTTCCAAAAAAAGGATGTCATCTTGATTAATGAAGGCATAATTACTAAAAACCACTTTGATAGCACTAGTAAGATAATCAAAATTTACATGTTTTTCTTTTATCATGGTAATGATATTCAATATTGGGTCACTAGAACTAATCAGATCTAATATGGGTTTCCCTACACTATTATCTTGCATGAATTTAAGAGATGAGTTTTTTGTTGGCTAACCCACGATATAGAGAGATGATGTTGGTTAAATTCACCTTAATTTTTGGCCAAATGGAACAATCCATAGAGTTGAGATATCTAGATTTGAGATTCTCTAAAAATATAAATATGATAAATCCCATGGACTTATATTAATCATTAATCATCCTCCACAAGAATATTTCTTGTAAACCCTGATAAAAGTAACCATGTTTATTTAATATAAGTCCTCAAGATCATTTGTCTTGTAATATTTATTTCACAGAACAATAATGAATCTCTATTAATGAATTCTCCCAATCCAATTTTTTTTCCATATATCTGTTGATAATTGTTAGTGTGGAATCCGAAAATTTATAAACAATGAAAGAGTAAATTTTTTTGGAGATAATAATGTGTTTGAAACGATAGTCCATTCCAGCCATTGAAATTTATTTACCTTTAAAAGAATCCAATTTTCTTCTAGGATCATACATAATATTATTAAAATGATAAGCTCAAGGTCTACCCTAAAAATACGAGACACCAATGTATGAGTATAGAAGCATGCCCCATCTGATACCCATATCATGGATGATGTCAGACCTTCTAACAGAGGAAATACTCTTTCCAAAAAAAATAAATGATTTATTCCAACTAATTTTCTAGCCCGAAACAATTTGATAATAAATTTTTTTTTATCAAATTAGATTTAAGATCTTTCTATCAATTTTTGGGAAGGAATAATACCATCAGGGTAAAATAAATGTGGAATATTGAGGATAAATCTATAGTTTAGATGGTCACATGTTTTCTAATAAAAATTCCATTTAAAAGAAGCCTACTCAAATAATCATACAAAATTGAAAAAACTATAGTTGAGAGGGGATCACCCTATATAACCCCTCTAAGAGAAGTGAAATATCCCTCTTGGGAGCCATATATTATAATTTAAACTCAACCCTATGAAATAAGAGTTTTAATCGAATTGATGAATGTATCATAAAATCCAAATTTGGAAAGAACATTGCAAAATCCCAATCAATTTTGTTAAATGGTTTTTTAATATCAATATTCAATGAAATATTTCTAAATCTAGTCGATTTCCACAAAGGATTGACACATTTGGAAACCATCATGAGAAAAAATTTACATTCTTCAAATTTATGAAACCAAATTGATTTGATGCTATGATTTTATTTTAAACCCTATCAAGTCTAGAGTTAATTATTTTAGCAATAATTTTTTGAATAGTTTTGACAAGGGATAGATTTTAGAATTGATTTATTTAATTAGCATTATATATTTTTTGAATTAGGGTATTAAATTGAGAATTAATAACATTTGAGAGAGATCCTTATTTGAATAAATGGTAAACTAATCTAATTTTTTTTATTTAATGATTTCCCAAAAAACCTAGAAAAAGGATTAGAAAAACTATCTTGGATTGGTGATCTATGAACCTAAGATTAAAAAAACCCCTATATTTCAAATTTTATAGGATAAGGTGTGATAAACCAATTATCACCATTTATTATAATAGTGGATTTATCCCATCCATCCAACTATAATCAGTATTCGGACCATTGAAGAGATTCATATAATAAGAGACATTATGATGAGAAAGATGAGGCATGATATCAAAGAAGTGATCACCATCCTTGTATAGGGAAAAAAATTTAGATCTAAATTGAATTGAATAACGTGGAATTTATATCACCTTTTTTATTCCATTAATCCTTGAATCATCAGAAAAGATGGTCATTGAGTAGCCTTCATCGACAAAATAGAGGGAGGATTTAAGATATGAAATGATTGAATCAATATATTTAAAAAAACTGTTCTCATATATTTATATTATTTTTAATAATTTTATGTTTGATAATATATGGTATGTCATCATCCTTAAATCTCACCAAATTCGATGTGCCTTGAATAATTTTGACACAATCTGGATGTGCATCCAATGAAATATTTAATTTTAAGGGGAAATTTGTTTTCCTATATCTATTATTAAATATCAAAAAAAATTGGATGGTGATCATAATTTATTTTATCTAATGTAGAGCAGGATATATGAGACTGCGGTTTTAATTATATTTCATGAACTTGGGATATTTCTAATTTCCTAGAAAACACTTTCTACAGGTATTTTCTATATAAATTAAACTTAACAATCATAATATTGAATTATAATAAATTAAAATCCCCTACACAAGCTCCAAATTCTTTGGAATATATAGATTAGTTGATAAGACCCAATTTTTCCTCATAATTCAAAAATGTATAGATGTCCCCAAGAAGCATCCATGGTCCACTTTGAGTGTTTGACATATAGAAAATATCATCCCATAGATACCTAAAATATTTATAATCATTAAATTAATATATAAAAGAACATAAATTTTTATTTTTATCATATTCAAATTTTCAAGGGACATCCCATTATTTAAATATTTTACGTATTTACAAAAATGATACCCCTTTTCACTAATTAAAGCAGTTCTCTTCTCTTCACTTCCCCTCAGAAAAAAACCCCCACATTGGCCCAAAATTATTCTTTAAACCATATTAAACAATTTTATACACCTTAAAGAGGTTCTTTTCTTCTCAAAATACCATCCCTCAAAGGTTTAATCCCCTTCATGAAGGATATAATGCAAATAGTATGGTATAGATTTCTAACCACTCGTCCCTCTTTTCCATTTCATTATATGCTTTTCAACATTCGATTGTTTCATTAAACCATATTATAATTATATAAATAGTATAATTATCATATTCATATGTTATTATAATTATTTTACAAGTATTCACCTCCTTTCCATTTTCCATTAATAAAAATGTATATGTGAATATTGTGCGTGTGTATACTACTACCACTATGAATAAATGTGTTTCATTTTCCTTCACTTCTAACATGGATGGTATAGAGCATAAATTAAATAAATAATTATTATATATATGAAATTTTAAATCCAATTAATGAAATAACCAATCTTTTCCACTCCCATATCCTTCAAAAAATGAATTCCCCAGTCATGTGCACATACAACCTATCACCTCCATGGAATGACGCATTCAGTTTTTCCCTACCACCATCATTTATATTTCTTAATTGTATTTAATGAGTATCTATTATAAATATAAGTAATATATTTTAATAATTTTATTTATTTTGGATGACCCAGAAAGTAAAAAACATTATAAGGAAATCCATCGATATTGGTAGATAACCCAAAACTAGTTCATCGTCATTTTCATCTTCATGAAACACGATTAGATGTGAGAATCATTGTAGAAATGAATGATCATTGTGAAAAAGTGACGATATGGTTGGAATATTTTGGAATCAGTTTAAATGCCTATAAATAGGGCTTTACCCTCTTTAGAAAAGCATTGATACTTAATGAAAATCTTAAGGCTCCAAATTCATAAAGGTGGCTTGTGAATGTGTTTTTGGTGATATAGTTTGCAAAGGCTATGATAGCCAAAAAAAGTTTTTTTGTAATGACCCAGATTTTCAATGTATTTTTTATATTTTATGGAATTATTACGAGTTTTAAAAAATTGACGGTGCGTGATTCTGATGCTCAGTGTGCACAGAATGAATTTCTGAAATTTTTTAAGGTACGTTCAGTAAACACGCGGGAAGCGCTTTTTAAACGTTCTAACCAGTGCTTAGTTTAAAAATATGAGGTCACCATTGAATCCGCAACACTGAGATTATCTTAAAGGGAATTATTCCAATGACCATAGAAGGTCTAGAGAAAAATTTTTGTTTTCTGACTTTTTAAAAGAAATAAATAAAACAACTTTTTATTTTATTTATTTCTAACTTATCCCCCAACAGACAAGTGGATGTGGGACCAGAAATGTGTCAAGGTAATAAATGGGTTAATCTTACATTGAAATGTAACAATATCATTGGTGAATTGGGAAACATCCTAATTAATGATCCCCTATAAATTCCCAACACCATTTGACACCCTCCCCCTATCCTATTTATATGTAGCATGGAGAGAGGTGTCGTCCAAGATTTACCAAGAAATAAAGTGATGAAGTAGTGCAGATACACCCAACCCTTTGAGGAAGAAGATGGTTCTGGCGAGTGGTGAAGAGCGACACCGAATCCCAAATAGAAGGACGATATGAAAGAGGTGTCTTTGGAAGCCTGTGGTAGGAAAGAAGATCACCGATCCACCTTCAAGTGCAGACGTTCTCCAATGGGTTTATGATGTATGGGTTTGATTATTATTTTTAATTAAAGTGATTTTATTGAATCCCTTTTATCTCCCTCATGATTACAAGCTAATGTAAAGGGTGAGGCCCTAATGAACCTTACCCAGACCCTCTGCAATATTGTTTACCCCGTGCTTCTTTGTGGAAGACCATCTGGGTAGTGGTATCGGTGCCTGGTGGGGACCTAGGAGGAGCCCGACACACCGGCCGGCTGCTAGGGAGGAGGTGGTGCACCCGTGCCGCCTCAGGAACTGGCCATGGCTCGTCAGCTGCAGCGATCAGAAGTGGCGACAAACACACTTACCAACCATGGAGGAGTAGGGAGGCGCGACCAATGCACCACTGGTGGTTGTGTGCTGCTTCTCGTCAGCCACAATGAATCGGGAGGCGTCCGTCACCCTAGATGGTTGTGGTAAATGAGGGCGGAATGACTAGTACGCCTCTGGTGGGGCTGCATCTCCGATACCATGGTGGCATGACCTGCTCATGTCCTGCGGATGACTTGGTTGTGCCAATAGGCACTGTAGTATGTTCTTTCAAATAGAGTGGGCCGCTCCCCTACCATGACAACTCGGGAAAACCGCAGGGCTGGGGCACACCTCACATGGCCGGACCTCTTGCCCAGTAGGCTGGGCCACACCCCACCACATTATGGGCTTTCCATTTGCAGGTCGGGCTGGACCTCGGCCCAGTGGGATGAGCTTGCCGCAGCCCCACCCAGCCGAGTCAGACCCGGACCGGGATGGACCGGACCCGAGCCCAACCGAACCAAAAAACACTTAAATGGACATATCTTGAGAACTGGGCATCTGTTTGATGAAGTTTCTATGACATAGGGATCCTTGGATCAAGGCGTTCCTTTTGTTATAATCAACATGTGTTTTTGAGAATGTTGGTGTATGGCCGGGTTGGATCGAACCAGAATCCAACTGGGCCCTCAGAACTAGAACGCTTATAAGTGATAGATCGAGCATTTGATTTGTTAGGTTCCAGGGCCCGCAACGAAAGCCAGTGGGCTGGGAAGTTTAAAAATTTTCATCTCCAGGATGATAGAACTTGTCATTTCTGACAATCTGAGCCCCAGAGAGGCCTGATGATCTCGCGTAAATTGTTAAGAGCACAAAACTAAAATGAAAATGTACCCATTTATAATCCAATTTCGTGGTTGAATGCAACTAGTAGATGGCGATCGTTTCTTGAAGGATCCAAATAATAATCTATCTTGATCACCCACACGCACTCCAAAAATCTTTTGGAACATCGATCATTGAATTTCGGGTGCTAGCGCGGCGATCTGATGATGCTTTTGATGTCCTGACGATCACTGCATCAGATCTCTTCAATGCTTGAGAGAGATCTTGATCCAAGATTCTTGGATCGAGGGCTTCTATCTCTAGAGAGAGGGATGAGAGATAGGCTCAAGATTCCACTCTATTAAATGAGTGAATAGTGAATTACACACCAAGGGAGAGAGCCTCCTCTCTTATTTATAGTGGAATTCCAAAATACTCAGATGGGTTCCCCGACCCCCGTTTATTTCAATGTCAACTAATAAATAATTTTGACGAACTAAACTGTGCCAATATTATTTATTATTTCATCACGTACTCATAATATATAAAATATATTACGTGATAAAACCAATTCATTTAACTCTAATTACTGTCCCTATTAATATTAAAGAAACCATGAATATTAAAATAATATTCGTTCGATTAATATTTTCCCATTTTTAATGAACTCGATAATACACTAAATAAATTCAATCCCAAATATTCATAACATTAATATTAATAAATTTATTTAATTATTTTTGTGATCGATAACTTGGACAACGCTCGGAACCAATGGCGGGGTGCACTATGTTCATATACCTATTATACTAAATAAGGCACATTCTTGAATACGTTGTTGTGTGTGACCCTCTAGGCCCATATATTGATAGCAGTGAATAAATCCACAGACCAAGAGAGGAGTCTAGAAACACATAATGTCCCCTAAAGAGATAATGATATTCAGAGCAACAAATACCATCCAATAAACACTGATTGTGTACTACAATCCCTTTTTCATTAAATATCTCATAAAGTAGGACACACTCTTTTGCCATCGTTTTTATCTTTCTTTATTATTTGTTGATCTATCCAGATGGATTTTCCTTTGTAATTCTTTGGCCAAATACTTATGATGGATGTACCATCCTGATCCACTCGGACTGAGATATACAACTTCCTAAACATTGAAGCGAAAAATCCTTTCCTGACCATTCAGCCAATGTCATACCACCAATGATGCACCCAACACAAAATACATCACCACAAATTCATTGCCATGGTTTTAAACTTTCATCATAGAACACAATCAACTTGAATTCATTGGTAATGGTCTCAATTCAAGAGACCAATACATATGTCAGTAGATAGGAATAATGAATGACAGCCAAAACATGTGGTGTTCCTAGGGGCGAGTCTGTCCTCATGAACTCATTACTAGAGGTAAACAAGTGCAAACATCATGAGAAGAAGTCTCAATGCTTATGAGCCCCCAGAACCTGATAGTAAATCATTTACTATGTCCATTTTGTAAGATATATCTAGAATATAGAACATATATTTATGATTAATGTCATTGTATCTTGAGGTTCCCATTATAGCCTAGGATCTGCAATAACCTCTCGATACGATAATTAATATTTGTACATTACCATTATAATAGATGACGTAGAAAAGTCTACACTATAATTGTAAGATAACATCATGTATAACTAACTATACACATGATATGGTAATCAAAATTACTGCATAGTTGGTTCTAGCGAACCCACTATTTCAATACTCCCACTTTCAATAGAGCCAACTTTCTAACCAAACATGTTAGCTACTCACATGATAAATACCATGTTTCTACTGAGTAATGGATTTAACTACTGGGCCTGCCGCGTTTTCACTGCGTGGCTGTTTCGCACGGATTTCGGGGATGACCTCTTGGACGAGAGATTCAAACGTTCCATCAGTTTCTAGCAGGTTTGTTCATAGAACCGGAAACATCCAATGATTCCACATCCGTTTGGACCTACTTTCCAGAGGTAGGCACTCATTATCTTGTGGACTAATGAGGCTTAGGAATTTTCATTGGTCGAGAGGATGGGAGGTCGGACTCATCACACCTTTTTTAGGAGAATTATTGTCTACTCCGGGACTATCTTTATAGATTTAAGTTATGTTCGTGAATCCTTATTTCATTACCAAATATAAAATGAGCTTTCCTTTAGTTTTAACAATCAATGATTAAATATGAAAGAAATTTAGAGAATCTTTTATATGTATTCGAGGTTCTTCATCAATAGAGAATCATCTATATCTGTTTAGAGATTCTTAGTCAATGGTATCCTTCAAAACATTTATATAAAAGTCTCTTGGTCATTATGATGACCAGGCTGGTTTTAAAGCCACTCAGTGGGGAACTTGAAGTTTATCTTCATTCAGAAGGACAGGGATTTTTTCAAAGTTGGGATCGAACCCATAAATGGGCTACCTACATATCCTTTGTTTTGGAAAAGGAATCAGAACCCACGTAGTTCGAGTAATGGAGTATGATGTTTATGATTGATGGCTCAAAGAAAAATGTCATAATTACTTTTACACTCTAAGCTCACGTGAGTCATGATCGGTGTGAGAAACAAGAGGTATTGGTAAAAAATTAGACAATTGTGCCACGAAAGATGCAATCATAATAAATTGTTTGGGGCTTATGTATGTATGACTGCCCAAAGAGATGAAGGTTTAGGATTTACTTTTAGAGAGAAAATCCAGGAACAGGGTCCATAAAGGTATATGTTCTTTATGGAGATTTGAATACTCTATCTTGGGACATATTCCTGAAAAGAAAACCCAAATTAAGAGAGGATTGATAATTGGGTTTTACTCCTGAGAAGGAACCCCAAATCAAACGTAATTTAGGACTGGTTAAGAGAAATTTAAGGGGCTTGGGGTTTACTCCTGAAAAGGAAACCCAAGATTATGATTGGGACTTACTCCTAAAAAGGAGGCCCATATTAGGGGACTTGGGGCTTACTCCTGAAAAGGAAGCCCATGATTATGACTGGGACTTACTCCTAAAAAGGATACCCAGGTTTGGGATTAAGTTTTGGGGATTACTCCTAAGGAGGATGCCCAGATTAAAGGACTTATAACTGGGGATTATTCCTGAAAAGGAGACCCAGGTTAAGGATTCTCTCATCTTAAAGGACGAGGTTGAATGAATGAACTCTCAATCTTTGGTGACATAAAGATTTTTAAATCACTAGGTTTTGAGAGATATTCCACCAAATTCCTTTCAGATAAGGAAGTCAAATCAAGAAATCATGCCATAAATGGCTTTGAAGAGTATCTTGAAGACTGAATCTTGAATAGGATAGGTGAAATGGCTTAAGAGGGGTAAAATGGGCAAGATGATCACCCAGAAAGGTAGGGGCGCACTTGTCTTGAAAGGCACGCAAGTCTTGCGTGGGCGCGCAAGTATTGGTCGCGCAGGTATACCTTGCGCGACACATGGTGTACTTGCACGATTTTCAATCGGAATTGAAATACTTGAGCGACACCTTTTTAAACCCTTTTGAATCCCCTTGAGGTTCTTCCAGAAAAGGGACGTGCAAATTCTATTGAAGGAATAAGGCGGCACGCAAGTATGACCAGTTCCCTTAAGGGCTGGCCATTCAGGCGCACAAGTGTTGATGAGTTTCAACACTTAGTCCTTCCTCCCTCTCTTTAGATCTTCCGTTCTAGGTAAGAAATTACCTTAGAAATGTTTCGGAAGCTTTGAGAAGAGACTTGGGCGTCCGGAGCTTCAATCTGAGTTTCTGAAAAAAGATCCTCTCGAATGGGGGGCCCACAGGGTCTATTTATATGCACGAGAAGACCTCGGGCGGTTATCGGGCGGTTATCACTTAGGTCGTGCAAGTCACCTGCGCGACCAAGAGCGCCGCGCAAGTGTACTTGCGCGACAGTGATATAACTTGCACGGTGCAGTTGCTGTTGATCCTTTGTTCATGCCTTTGTCGATTTTTGATGTTTTCTTCAAAGGTTGAATCACTATGAGCTCAGATATTCCCCTTTTCCGATCTTTAGATTCTGTGACGAAAGGAGTGTCAACAAAAGTCCCCCCTCAGAGTTGGATCCGGAGAGAATTGAGGATTTGACTCTGAGGAAATCGAATCCATCCAAAGGAAAAGGTGGTGCGCAAGTCTTCAGTGCGCAGAAGGCAGCACGCAAGTGTGCTGGAACTTGACTTTTATTCAGAGTTCCTTTGTCTTTTGTGGGCAGTTTAAAGTCATGCATTCCGGACATAAAGGGGCTAATGTTTAAGGTCGAAATAGATTTGACCTAAATGTACTAAAATTGATTCAATTCCTTGACAATTTATCTAAAAACATATTACCATACTCGAGTATGAGGGAAAAAAATGTAAACTATGGCTTAAGAATATTTGAATCTGAGGAATGATATGAAAAAGAGCTAAAAGGCATTAGAAGAAGTAGTTTCCAAGAATGAAGTTACTATTATTTAACAAAACCCGTTAGGGGGTTGAAATATGCAGGGCCACCTAAGGGCATTGGCTGCATGGTTAAATAAATAGCATCATTCGGCTGACAAATTTATTATGTGGACTATTTATGCAAGGCCACCTATGGGAACTTGCTACATAGTCAGGTGAAAAGAACTCTCAAAAAGTTACTTTCCTAGTGCTAAAAGCCAGTGAAAGTTTACGGAGATTCAAATTTTCTAATGTATAGAGTTTGTTGTATGGAAAGAGGTACTTGAATATGGAGAAGATATTTCCGAACAAGAATATCGATGAACTGGATGAATATCACTCCTACGAAGGTCTGACCCAAACGTAGGGAAGAAGAATAAACCGTAGACTTGAATACTTTCAGATCATGAAAAAGGATATGGGAAAAATATGCTAAGGATGGATATTTTTTTGCGGATACCTACATACTGTCGTTTAAGACAAATAAGGACAAAAGAGGCATTCTTCCCAAGAATGAAGTTACTATCATTTAATAAACCCGTTAAGGGGTTGAAATATGCAGAGCCACCTAAGGGCATTGGCTGCATGGTCAAATAAATAGCATCTTTTAGCTGACAAGTCTGTTTTGTGGACTGTTTATGCAAGGACACCTATGGGCACGTGCTGCATAGTCAGGCAAAAGAGTTCTCAGAAGTTTGACATTTTTGTGACTAGAAGTCATGAAAAGGTTTATGAAGATCTGAAAATATTTAAGGTTAGGATTATAACACATAAAGATAGGTATTGTCCAATGTATATAGAGATACATAGGTCTATGAAAACCATAATCATGTTGTGGCTGGGTCCTGAATTGAAATTTTGGATTTCACTACGTATCTTATAAGAATGAGAATCAAGCCATACGTAGTTCTTGAAATGCATTTTAACGTCGTGCATGATGAAAGTATGAGTGATCTTAGTTTAGGGTCATATAATTCGGACCATAATAATGAATACACAGTGTGTGTTTTCATGAGGACTTTTCAGCCAAGGGACTGAAAGTGAAATTTGGGGTTAGGCCCAAAAGGCTTGGGACTGGATTCGAGGGATACTCGAATGTTCCTACGTATCCCATAGGGATGGGAATCAAGTACACGTAGTTCTAGAACTACCCTTTGTACAAATTTGGTTCGTACATGTGAAGGGTGAAAGGGGACTTTAGTGCAATGATGGTTTAACCTAAGATAAAAAGTTCAGGCATTACCATGTATGCACGTAGTCTTTTGAAAATGAAAACCATGATTGAAAAATCAATGTCAATAATAGTTCTCTCTCAAATGATGAAATCAAAGAATATTGTAGTTTATTGTCGTACCGGACAAAAGTGTTGTATAGTTTAACTTCATATAACAAGGACGAAAGTGAATCAATGTAAAGATATTGATTCCAGGGGCGGTTTCACGAATCAACATCATATGAGATGGTGGTGAACCGATGTGAAGAGATTATTTTTGGGCTTGAACCCTGGGAGGTTGCCTACATACCCAGCCTGGAGGGCAAGGATCCAAGTCCGTGTAGTTCAATTAAAGAATGAATTAATGATCAAGTTGTTCTTGGGGACAATGATCTAATTAAAATGTTGTTGGGACTTACACATGGTTAGGGGTCCAAAGAGAGTGTTATGGTTGAGGTTTTCTCTAAGCTCACGTGAGTCATACTCAGTGTGAGAAACAAGAGGTAATAACAACCTTAACGATGCACAGTTTAATGTCATGTAGGACATATTCAGGGACTATGCAGTTTAAAGTCTTGCAGTTTGGACTATTGGTGCTGCACAGTTTAGTGTCATGTAGCAGGGACAAAATAACAGTTTAATGTCATGTAGGACATATCAAGGACTTTCTGTACAGTTTAGCGTCATGTAGTTAGGACGATGGGGACAATACAGTTTAACGTCATATTGGACGAAAGGGGGATTGTGCAGTTTATTGTCATGCAGTACGGACAAAAGAGTGTACCATTTTAACGTCATGTCGGACGAAAGTGCGAATAGTTTAAGGTCATATGCATGGACCGTGAATGGTGCAGTTTAATGTCATACTGGACCTTTGATATTATATAGTTTAATGTCTTTTCGGACGTAAGGGACTTTTATACAGTTTAGCTTCATGTAGTTAGGACGTCACAGTTTAACGTCTTGCTAGACGTAAGGGATTTGCAAATAGTTTATGGTCATATACATGGACCAGGGATGATGTAGTTTAAGGTCATGCTGGACGGGTTACGGAACCTTTTCACAGTTTAATGTCGTGTGGGACAAAGTTGCAGTTTAAAGTCATACTGGACCATTGCTGTATAGTTTAACGTCATATAGCAAGGACGAACTGGTACTGCACAGTTTAGTGTCATGTTGCAGGGACATCTTCTTTTCTACAGTTTAATGTCATGTTGGACGAAAAAAAGGAAACTTTTTAACAGTTTAATGTCATGTAGGACAATTCAAGTAACTATTACAATTTAACGTCATGTTGGACAATAGAATATTTATACAGTTTAACGTCATGTTGGACGATAGAACATTGCTGTACAGTTTAAAGTCATGTAGCTAGGACTAAGGTGAACCAATATGAGGATATCAGTTCTAGGGAATTTTTATAGTTTATCGTCATGTTGGACGATGAAACTGCCACATAGTTTAATGTCATGTTGCTAGGACACAATATAGTTTAATGTCATCTCGGACAAAATATAGGAACTTCTGTACAGTTTAACGTCATGTAGATAGGACATAATATAGTTTAGTGTCATGTAGGACATATCATGAACCAATGTGATTGTTTTGGCTCTGAGAACAATATTTTGTGTTTATACAAAATACTTCTTCAGAAATCTGGCATTAGTTGGAGTCGTGATGTGTTCTCCATCCATTGAGATTAGAGAATACGCTCCATTGGAGTAGACCTTATGTATTGAATACGGTCCTTCCCATTTTGGTTCAAGCTTGGGAGGCTTCTTTCCTGGTATCATAGGTGCTCTGAGAACCAATACCAATTCTCCCAGAATGAATGAACGAAGACGAACTTTTTTGTTAAAAGCTCGGGCTATTCGATTCTGATAGATTTCCAAGTGGTGAAAAGTGCACAATCTTTTCTCATCTAACTATTCCAATTCATTCAACCACTTTTGGGATTGCTCATCTGTAGATAACTGATCACAAATGGCTTTTCTAAGTGAGGGAAATTGAACTTCAATTGGAAAGACTACTTTTGTTCCATATACCAATGAATATGGAGTTGACCGCATTGCATTGCGAGTGGTAGTCCTATAAGACCATAAAGCATGAAAGAGTTTATCAGGCCATGACCTCTTATCTTTATCCACCATCTTTTGCAGTATATTTGAAAGAGTCTTGGTGAAGGCTTCTATCTGGCCATTAGCCGCCGCATGATATCGAGATGAATGGTTGGACTTAATGTTGTATTCTTGATACAATTTATTTACCTCAGAAGAACAAAAGTTGGTGTCGTTGTCCATCAATATGGTATGAGGGACACCAAATCTAGTAATGATGTTAGACTTGATGAAGCTAAAAATGCATTTAGAACTGACTTCTTTGAGAGGTACTGCCTCTACCCATTTGGAAAAGAAATCCGTAGCAGTAAGAATGAACTTAAACTGCTTGGCCGTAGCTGAAGGGTAAGGTCCCACCACATCCATTCCCCATGTGGAAAATGGCCATGAGTATTTAGCTGTATGAAGCAACTCTAGAGGTTTATGAATGAATTTGGCATATACTTGGCATGAATGACACTTCTTTGTGAAATTAACACAATCTTGTATCATTGAAGGCCAAAAGTATCCAAGCCTTTGAATTTGATCAGATAGTCTATGTCCAGACTGGTAGGCACCACAGACTCCTGCATGCACTTCTTTTATGATAGCCATTGTCTCTTCACCATCAATACATCTGAAGAGAACTCCATCAAAACCACGTTTGTAGAGAATTTTCTCAAGGTGTTTTGGGCTATCATAAAGAGTAAAATTGACCACATGTCGCCGAATTTGTTCTTTCTCGGCTCTATCAGGTGGAAGTGTTCCATTTTGAAGGTATTCCCTGATAGGTGACATCCATACTGTAGTATGACCATACGGTTCAGGAATGGGACTAATTTCATTAATTTCCTCTGTTCTGACTTGAACATAAGGTGAAATTGCATGACGGTGGGCAATACAGATGGTTGTCTCATCCCGATTTGGATCTGCTAAATCTGTGGCTATATTAGCCAGTGCATCAGCTTGAGCATTTTGTGATCATGGGATATAAGAAAATGTCGGTTCTGAAGGGAATTCCGACATTAACTCTCTGACATAATCATACAAAAGGATTAATTCTTCTTTTCTGATGGCATAATCCCCATTGACTTGTTTGATTAATAGGTCTGAATCACCTTTCACCTTTAAGTGATTCACTTGTGCTTGAAGCACTAACTCCAAGCCTGTAATGAGAGCTTGGTATTCAGCTTCATTATTGGTACCACCTTCCCACAACAAAAAGGAATAAGGTAAAACTACCTTATCTGGAGAAATGATCACAATTCCTAAACCAACTTGGTTGAATTTAGGATTTTCCATTTTCTTCCCTGTTGGACTTCTAGAAGCACCATCAAAATACATTTCCCATGTTTGAGGACTCTCTTGAATAGAGAAAAATTCCTCATCATGGAGTTCGATATCTGAATACGTGTCTTCCACTGAAGGATGTTCAGCCAGGAAATCAGCCAGATCATGGCCCTTAATTGCCTTTTGAGACACATACTGAATGTCGAACTGCTGTAGAATAACCGCCCACCTTTCCAGACGTCCTGTAAGCATTGGACGACTAAGGATGAATTTGAGCGGATTATTACGAGATACCAATTGGACCTCATGATGTTGTAGGTAGTGTCTCAGTTTCTGAACTGCAAAGATTAATGCTAGGCAGCACTGTTCAATAATTGAATACCAGGTTTCTGCTTCAAGCATAGTTCTACTGAGATAGTAGAGACTATTTCCATTCCCAACATCATTTTTTTGAGCAAGAAAGGCACCCAATGATCGCTCTAAAGCTGTCACATAGAGGATAAGCGGTCTACCCTCAACAGGTGGCATGAGTACTGGTGGACTCAAGAGGTATTTCTTGAGAACATCAAATGCTTCTTGACATTCTTCAGTCCACTGGTAAGTGACTCCTTTCTTCAATAATTTGGTAAAGGGTAATCTTTTGCCTGCCAAATTGGCGATGAAACACCGAATATAGGCTAAGTGTCCTTGAAGTCCTCTTAATTCTTTCAAATTCTGAGGAGGTGACATACCAATGATTGATTTGGTCTTCTCAGGATCGACTTCAATACCACGATGGCATACAACAAAGCCGAGGAATTTTCCTGAGGTTACCCCAAAAGCACATTTTAAGGGGTTCATCTTCAAATTATGCTGTCGAAGCTTGTGGAATATGACTTCCAAATCAGCCAAGTGATTAGAACATTGTTTGGATTTAACCTCCAAATCATCTACATATCATTCAAAAAACTTCCCTAAAAGAGGTTTGAAGATACAATGCATGGCACGTTGATATGTTGCACCTGCATTCTTTAAACCAAAGGGCATCACCCGGTAACAAAACACACCTTGAGGATCTCTGAAGGCTGTATATTCCTCATCTTCTGGGGCCATTCAGATCTGATTATATCCAGAATATCCATCCATGAAAGAAGGTACTTCATAGCCAGCCGTCGCATCAATTAAGAGTTCTGTAATCGGAACTGGGAAATCATCTTTAGGACAATACCGATTAAGATCTCTGAAATCGATGAAAACCCAAATTTGTCCGTTATTCTTCTTTACAGGGACAATATTAGCCAACCACTTGGGATATTGAACTTCTCTGATGAAGTTGGCTTTGATCAGCTTATCCACTTCAGCTTCAATTTTGGAAGCATAGGTTGGGTGTGTTCTTCTCGCGGCTTTCTTAAAACCTCGATGTTCTTTTGGTAAACCCAAATGATGAGTAGCAACATCAGGATGAAGCCCAGGAATTTCTGTATAATTCCAAGCAAAAATATCTTTATTTTTCTTTACAAAAGTAATATACATCTCTTGCTCTTCAAGGGTCATGGCCGCACTAATTAAAGTGGGGCGTGGATCTTTCTCTGTACCCTGATTTACTTCTCTGAGTTCATCCACAGTGGTAGAGATACCCTCTTCAAATGTTGGAGGAGCATCTCTATGATCTTCCTCTTCCTCATCATCATGTGTTATTTCTTCCACTTCTACTTGCAAAGTAGATGAAAAAACGAAATTCTCATGATCATAAGAGATGTCAAAATTTTCACATTTTGAAGAAGAAGCTTCCATTTCCGACCCTATTGATGATAAATGGTCTTCTTTGGGAAATAAAGAGGAGATGATGGATTGAGAATCGACATCATTATTCACCTCTGGTGTTGCTATAACTTCTTATGGCCTGATTAGCGAAGTATAGACTTGTTGGACTTCATCAGATGAAATGAAAACATCACCACTTATGCATTCATCACTGCTTGGTAGGTTACCAATTTCTCCCATGTTGTCTGGCTCGATCGCCGTAATTGAAATTATGGATCTTTCCATAAGAGTATTTTGATTTGGGCCTATTTTGTCAATTTGACTGATAGGTAACACATAATCTGTACTCACATGTGAAAATGGATTTATTGGAATTTTCTCCAAACCATATGGAGTATTAACTTTTGTGATTTCCTTCATTGTAGATTTTTTTATTCCCTTCATGTGATAAAATTCCGCCTCAATGTATTGAGACTCACATGTCTTGAACGGGGCCTTATCACCATACAATGTTCCAACTTGACCATCGAAACAGTATTTGAGACATTGATGGTATGATGAAGGAATAACTGCATGCTGATGTAGCCAGGGTCTTCCAAGCAAGATATTGAAAGCTAAGTCTTGATCAACAATCATGAAATCCGAATTGGATACAAGATCTCCAGACTGAGTTCTGAGTGTAACTTCTCCTAGTGGTTCTTGTTCATTTTTATCATATCCTTGTAACATCATGGTAGAAGGAGATAAATCAGATTCCGTGAGGCCCAATCGACGAAGTGTACGAACAGGCATGAGGTTGACTCCTGAACCATTGTCAATGAAAGCTCTTCGAACATCTACACCATTGACTTTTCCAGATAAGTACAAAGGTTTTATGTGCCCATGAACAACATAATCTTCATCTTTATCAGTAAAAGATATCAATGCATGGCATTCTGCAGGATTATTCTCTATGTGATAGATTTCAGCTGCAGTAATTTCAGCTTCAAACTCCTGAGGACTTGACAAATCTTCGATGAGTGCTTCCCGAAGATCTTTTGACAGATTCAAAGCATCAAAAATTGATAACTTGGCTGGTACTTGGGCCAAGTGTTTCAATATATCATACTTTTGATCTAGAGGTCTGCGTTTCCCAATAGGAATATGCGGTTTAGCAGGTACCTTGGAAGTAGATGCTTTGGAAGCTGATGCATCTTGTATTGAAGTTGGAAACATCCTTGGTTTTGGAATATTAGACTGATTAGATCCATTTACTTGCTGAGATAATGAAGATGGAACCTTTAATCGGTCTTCCAATATAACTGTGCTAAAATTGAGTTGGCCATTGGCAGAAGAACTTGCTTGTTCTTTTTGAGCTTGATGAAGGGCTCTACCACGAGTTTTTGCTGCATATACAGTGCTAATAGGGGTAAAATTAGAGTAGTGGCTTCGGAAAGATCCACATCTTCCCCTGTATCCTGAACCTCTAGAACTTCCTCGGATTCCCTTATTTGATACAGGGAATTCAGGCTCATCAAGACTGGAATATGGATCTGTTAATTGAATCATATTAACAGAACCAAAGATTAACTCTTCGTCTGATAAAGACTCTGCCTGGTTAGCCTGTTTAGGCTGTGCCGTTTGGTGGGACGGTGACCGTGGCTCTGAAGTAGATGGCATGAAATCTGCCAGAGTCAAAGACAATTTAGGCTTTGATACATACTCATCTTCTCCTGATTCCTCTTTCTTCTTTGAATTGCGCTTCCCTTTTGAGGATTTGTCTTTTGATGGAGGATTTACTGCAGCTTTTGTAGGAGACACAATTGGCTTCTTCAATTGTGTTCGCAAAATGGAATGGGTCCGATTGATTGTCTTTCTGACCATCCAATCATCATATTTTTTCGCAGTTTTGCTTTTGACTTCCTGCCACTCGCCTCCTTCCTCTGGATCTGTAGCGGTAATACACGCTACATGAGCTGAAGAACCCTTCAATTTGACTTGTCCCAAGTCGACCATATTTTGCAGGAGGTCTTTAAAGACAAAACACTCCTGGATGGGATGCCCCAATATTTGATGAAAGGGACAATAATTGGGACGGTCTTCATCTCCTTCCTTGTTTGGCCTCTTGGGCACTAGTAATTGAACCAAATTATTTTCTAGAGCTGAAATGAAGTAACCAGGAACTTTCTCACTTCGGAAAGAGTATGTTTTACTCTTCAAATCCTCAAATTGTTTTCGTCGTTGATCTCTTTGATCATTTGGACGAAACATCCTTTGTTGTTGGCGTTCAGGAGGTGGAGCCCTTCGAGAAGATGAAGGTTTTGAAGTAGAAATAGGTACAGGTGCTTGTTTAAGCATAACTGTAGTAGTTTCCGCTTTACCCATTCTCCTTCCTGGTGCTGATGGAATTATAAAAGATTTAACCTTAGCCTGTATAAGGGAATATTCAATCTTTTGAGCGATTGAAGTAAGGTCTCGAAACCCTCCTATGTATTTCATAGGGATCAATGGCGTGCGTAATTCGTCACGCAAATTTGCCACACAGATTGGCAAAAATTTCTCCTGAGGGAGTGCTAAACTCAGGGAATACGTTAATCCCTTCCAACGAGCAATGAAATCAGAGACTCTTTCATTCTCCCTTTGCTTGCAGTTTGTAAGATCGAAAACTGTCGTTTTTGGCAAAGTTGAGCTAAACTGAAGAAGGAATTTTTGATGAAGATCCTCCCATCCGATGACTGACCGGGATTGCAAGCTTGTATACCAGACAAAATCCGGTCCTTGTAAGGTTCATACGAAGCATCTGAGTTTAACTGCTTCTTGCTGCTCTGGAGTTCCCATCATAGGATCACAACAAGACACGTAATGCGTCAAATGTTGTTCAAGGTCGCCTGATCCATTGAAAGTAGGGAAAACATGGTTTCCAAAACTGGATGGAGGAGAAATTGAATCTACCCATTCAGGGTAAACTTTCTTTTTAGGTTGAACTTGCACCCGTTTCCCTTCCATAGTTTCTAACCGAGATGTTAATGACTCAATAGTAGTTATTAACTTTTGAGAAACATCAGGTTGAACTTGGTTTTGGGTAGGTGTAATGAATGGAGCTTGGACAGATGTGGTGGTTGGTGCTGCAACTGATGGTAGTGCTGCCAACCGTTGTTGCGTTTGACCAGTAGGATTAGACCTCTGAGGGTGTACTGATAAAGGAGGATATTCCCGATCCATCTCAGTAGTTACAACAAATTCCTTCGGCTGTCAGACATCAGCATTCTTAAGAAGAAGACTACTCTGAAGTAGTTCTGCATTCAACTTTCTTAATTGTTTCATTTCTTCCTCCTGTTGTGCAAACCTTTGCTCTAATGAGAGCGATTGACCTCCTTCAGAGGAAGGGTGAGAAGTAACCTGATTCTTTCCTTTCCCCTTATTGGATCCTTTTCGGAGAGGGGGAAGTGGGTTACTTGAAGGAATACCCAGATTTTGGGTATGCCTTTGATTACGTGTGCACACACCTTCTTCATTTAGGTCTGTGTGCGCAACTTCTTGAGCAGGAACCTCTTCATCTGATCCCTCTAATTGAGCCTCATCTGGTGAATCAGCAGCAACGGCATTGATGAGATTAATGGATGCATATTGCATGGAATCCTTTTTATCAGCATTTCTGTGATATTGTCTTCTTCCATGTCCATGATGAGACATGGAATTCCATTGACTTGATCCCTCAGGAACTTCTTGGAGAACCGTCACTTGGAGAGAATCTCCTGATAGCTTGGCTCTTCGTTCCTCTTGAGGCTTATTACCTAGTCGAGAGAATACTGACTTTCTCTGATGGAGGGATTGAGGATTTGAAAAAGTCCCCAGTCCGGTGGACTGGGGATGTTCCTACTGCTTCTGCTCAACTCCTCGAATCCCATTTGTTGACTCTGAGGGTTGGGTTAGATAAGTCCCCAGTCTGACAAGATGGGGTGTCTCTTGACATGATATGTCTGAGATCTTCTTAAAATATCTCTTGATCTTGCGAATCTTAGTTCGGAAATTAGCTGGATGCATTAATCTGTATCCACTTTTATCACCTGGTTCAACAGACCGTTGGATGATTTCCTAAACTTCTGTCATTTGATGACGTGTTTTCTCCAGACGAGAGGCTTGTGCAATATAATCGCCTGCTTGATGTAGGAGAAATCCAACAACTTGTTCTCTATATACTTGATTTTGAGAGGAACTAGTTGAAGCCTGTTCTTGAGCAAGCTTTTGATTATTAACAAAGCCCATTGACTGTGGCCGGCCATGGGCAATAACATTGCATGAGACCATTTTCGGTGGGCTTTGCTGACTGGAAAGAACTGTGAAATGTAGTTCTTCGTGAACACCCCATCCTCTGATATGAACATCAGATGGAGCATTGGCAATTAACTGATGCAATTTTCTTAGTGCGCCAAGGCATGAACGTTGAAGGGTTCTCTGTTGCTTTTCAGCCTTCGGATACCGAGAGACTGATAGAGATGCCAAATCAATCTGGCGTTGTAACCCTTCTATTATCTTAATATGATTTTCATAATCACCGTAAGATAATACTTTCTTCTTCAATTGACAAAGATTCTTCCATATGTTGAGACGAATATCATGGATTCCATCATCCGTCAACATCATTGGAATGTCGTATTGGGAGTCAGCCAAAGGCCAAAACATGACTGGTACTTCACCTTTTGCCAGTTTTTTCCTCATGTTTAGCATTTCCTCTTTATCATTAAATAAAGATTCTTCTACCTGTTTGGACCAGAGCTGGTGCTTCCTTGTTGCTTCATTAGGTTCGACAAGGTTGGTAGAGAGTCCGCTATTCATGCTGGACGATGAATGGCCTGGGGATGGTTCGGAGAATAACCTGAACCCCAGGCTATCCTCTGATGGAGAAAGAGTTTCACCTGCCGATAGTAAAGCATCAGACATGATTGGCCTCACGTTTTCAATTGAATCAAGATATGAGGGCTTTCTCGGCACTACATTATCCACTGGAGAATTTTCGAGACAACGTGAATCACTACTGCGGAGAGGACTTTCGCAGCGAAGTTCATCACCATGAGGAGGACCGTCATGATGGGTTACAGCAAAAGATGAAATCTCTTTCTCCTTGGTCTTCTAACCACACAGAGGGTTCCTGTGGCTCTCATCTGAAGAAGAAACTTCAAGATTGACCGAACTTTCATGAAGCAAGCCTTCATGATGGAGTGTCTGTTGAAGACCTTCAAAATTAATGTTTCCGTTATTGGGAATTGAGGGAGTAGAATCTTGAATTCCGACAGATAAATGTCTGAGGGCTTTAAGAACTCCAGCATCGAGCAAGGCCTTGTTGCAGATTGGCCTTTGATCTCCTGACTGTGCTGGGCGGATCTTCTTCTTAGATGCCTTCTTACTCACTTTAGAAACCACTTGTTGACGAAAGTGGTTACTCTGAGCAGGTGTATGTGCCTGATCAGGAAAGATGGTCAGGTTAGGCTGACGATCCCCACTCAAATCAGGTGTATGTGCCTGACTTGGTTGTCCGTATGATATGGGGGAGTATGCCCCATAACCCTCTTGGACTGGAACAGATGTGTGTGTCTGTTCCAGAGTGAATCGTTGATGTGTCACTCCACTGCTAGGGATATATTTATGTGTCTGTCCCTGTGATGATGCTGAAGCTGTTATGATATCCTAGAAAGCATCCAGAATATGAGCAGGAATTTGCTACTGCTCTTTCACTATTGAAAAAATATGTTTGGTGACTTCAGCCACCGGAACGGGGATATACGTCCATTCCGGGCTTGGAGTAGGTGTATGTGCCTGCTCTTGTCCTCCTTTTCCTGTCAGTGAATCCTGACAGTACTCAAGTGTGGAGGCAGAGAGTTGATTCTGCCTCCTGTTTGTCGTCGGGGCTTTCCGACTGACTTCTCCATGTGCTACCAAGCGAGACTGTTGGAAGGCTTGATTAGTATTAGCAGGTGTATGTTCCTGCTGATTACACTTCGCCAAACATGGTTGACGAGATCCATCATATGTAGTCAGATGAGCCTGCTGAATAACTGGTGATGTATAAGCAGGTGCATGTTCCTGCCTATGGTACTCCACCGGAATTTCCTGGCGGGATTGGCGTGATGCTGCCAAACGAGTATGCTGGAGAGCGGAATTAAAACGGACAGGTGTGTATGCCTGCTCGTTATTTTCCACCAAGTTAGGTTAGTGGACTTCTCCGGAGATGGCAGGGATGAAAACCTGCCTATTGTTAACCGGATTTCGTCTCTGGCAGTTCATCTTGCCTGCTCGGGTTTGAGGAACCTGAGCTGAATGCCTGGAGTCGGTACCCTCATCATGTTGAGGGCGCACTACCGCACGAGTCTGGCGGCGATTGTTGATGGGAGCCCTCGAGAAGGACTCCTGTCTTTTTGAATTAAGGCCCTGCGAGACCTTCTCATTCACTTCCTCAGAGTAAGGGAGTGAATGGAAATTGCGTTCCGGGGATAACGACCCGAAACGGTTGGAGACGGTAGTCAACACCGCCTGCTTCTTGATCGTTGGCCGCCGTTGTCCAGACGACCAGGTAGAGTTGTTAACTTGTAGGGCTTGACGAGCGGCCTCCAGAGTTGGGATAGTACCATTGCGACGGTACTCCTTAACCAGTACATTAGAAACCCAGCGTTGAAGACGCTGAGTTGGTGATGTCATCCTCAGAGCAGACGACGTTCCAACAAGAGTAGCATCATTGGTTTTCATAGTAGCAGACCTCACAGTAGAGGTGTTCACAGCAGCAGTATTCACAGGGGTGAATTTAAAAAAAGCCATTTTCAGAAGATCTTGAGAAAAGAGTGCCTGTTCCATATAACAGACATAATCAAGATTAATCTTGCCACTGCATCTTTTGGATGAGCACATGTCAATGATTGATTTGTTGGCCCAATGGGCCTAACAAATAATAAGAACATCACTTTAACTTGGTTAAGGATTCACGTCGGGTTCACCATTTTTTGGTTCGAACGGATTTCGGGGATGACCTCCTAGACGGGAGATTCAAACGTTCCGATCGGTTTCTAGCGGGTTTGTTCGTAGAAATGGAAACATCCAATGATTCCACATCCGTTTGGACCTACTTTCCAAAGGTAGGCGCTCATTAGATTGTGGATTAATGAGGCTTAGGAATTTTCATTGGTCGAGAGGATGGGAGGTCGGACTCATCACACCTTTTTGAGGGGAATTATTGTCTACTCCGAGACTCTCTTTATAAATTTAAGTTATGTTCGTGAATCCTTATTACATTACCAAATATAAAATGTTCTTTCCTTTAGTTTTAACAATCAATTATTAAATATGCAAGAAATTTAGAGAATCTTTTATATGTATTCGAGGTTCTTCATCAATAGAGAATCATCTATATCTGTTTAGAGATTCTTAGTCAATGGTATCCTTCAAAATATTTGTATAAAAGTCTCTTGGTCATTATGATGACCAGGCTGGTTTTAAAGCCACTCAGTGGGGCACTTGAAGTTTATCGTCATTCCGAAGGACATGGATTATTTAAAAGTTGGGATCGAACCCATAAATGGGCTACCTACGTATCCTTTGTTTTTGAAAAGGAATCAGAACCCACGTAGTTTGAGTAATGGAGTATGATGTTTATGATTGATGGCTCAAAGAAGAATGTCATAGTTACTTTTACACTCTAAGCTCACGTTAGTCATGCTCGGTGTGAGAAACAAGAGGTATTGGTAAAAAATTAGATAATTGTTCCATGAAATATGCAATCATAAGAAATTGTTTGGGGCTTATGTATGTATGACAGCCCAAATAGATGAAGGTTTAGGATTTAATTTTAGAGAGAAAATCCAGGAACATGGTCCATAAAGGTATATGTGCTTTATGGATATTTGAATACTCTAACTTGGGACTTATTCCTGAAAAGAAAACCCAAATTAGGAGAGGATTGATAATTGGGGTTTACTCCTGAGAAGGAACCCCATATCAAACATAATTTAGGACTGGTTAAGAGAAATTTAAGGGGCTTGGGGTTTACTGCTGAAAAGGAAACCCAAGATTATGACTGGGACTTGCTCCTAAAAAGGAGGCCCATATTAGGGGACTTGGGGCTTACTCCCGAAAAGGAAGCCCAAGATTATGACTGGGACTTACTCCTAAAAAGGAGACCCCAGTTAGGGATTAAGTTTTGGGGCTTACTCCTGAGGAGGATGCCTAGATTAAAGGACTTATAACTGGGGATTATTCCTGAAAAGGAGACCCAGGTTAAGGATTCTCTCATCTTAAAGGATGAGGTTGAATGAATGAACTCTCAATCTTTGGTGACATAAAGATGTTTAAATCACTAGGTTTTGAGAGATATTCCACCGAATTCCTTTCAGATAAGGAAGTCAAATCAAGAAATCCTGCCATAAATGGCTTTGAAGAGTATCTTGAAGACTGAATCTTGAATAGGAAAGGTGAAATGGATTAAGAGGGGTAAAATGGGAAAGATGAGCACCCATAAAGGTAGGGGCGCGCAAGTCTTGAAAGGCGTGCAAGTCTTGCGTGGGCACGCAAGTATTGGTCACGCAGGTATACCTTGCGCGACACATGGTGTACTTGCGCGATTTTCAATCGGAATTGAAATACTTGAGTGACTCATTTTTAAACCGTTTAGAATCCCCTTGAGGTTCTTCCAGAAAAGGGACGCGCAAATTCTATTGAAGGAATAAGGCGGCGCGTAAGTATGACCAGTACCCTTAAGGGCTGGCCATTCAGGCGCGCAAGTGTTGATGAGTTTCAACACTTAGGCCTTCCTCCCTCTCTTTAGATCTTCCGTTCTAGGTAAGAAATTACCTTAGAAATGTACTGGAAGCTTTGAGAAGAGACTTGGGCGTCGGGAGCTTCAATCCGAGTTTCTGAAAAAAGATCCTCTCGAATGGGGGGCCCACAGGGTCTTTTTATAGGCAGGAGAAGACCCCGGGCGGTTACCGGGCGGTTATCACTTAGGTCGCGCAAGTCACTTGCACGACCAAGAGCGTCGCGCAAGTGTACTTGCGCGACAGTGATATAACTTGCGCGGTGCAGTTGCTGTTGATCCTTTGTTCATGCCTTTGTCGATTTTTGATGTTTTCTTCAAAGGTTGAATCACTTTGAGCTCAGATATTCCCCTTTTCCGATCTTTAGATTCTGTGACGAAAGGAGCGTCAACAGTGGCATATCTGCAATATTCATCCTCATCTTCTTGAGTATTACTTCTTAAGATAAGGAATCCCCAAGTATATGACTTTTTTCCATTTTCATAACTTGTCAAATTGGAAAGAAAGAATATCATAATTTACATTATGATTATATTTTTCTTACTTGGTGGTAATCCAAGAACTAGATCAAATCATTGTGATTTATAACTACTTATTAACTACCTTAGAAGCTGCAACGTACTTGGTATTTGTAGGTATGGCTACCACTAGCTTTTATAAGCTTGACTCACTCATCACCTTTTCATAATTGCAATACTACATCAAATTGATCTAAGGATTAATAGTTTGTGTCCCACAAAAAAAACAGTATAGCATCCCCTCCATATACCAAGCACATATTATTTGTACTTGTCGAAGTACAAAATAGTTCTGACTTCTTCACTTGTAGTGCACCTGGATATAATTGATATCTTCCTACTATAAAGCATATTATAGAAATATTATTTATTTTACATAACATGGCATATGTGATTGATCCGTTACAGAAGTGTATGGTACTCAACTTACAAAATTAATCTCTTCTATGTTCCAAACATGTTAACCTGGAGAGATTACGCCATGTGACATTTTCAACAATTCTGAACATGAATTGTTCCAACTTTTATTTTTCAATACAATGTCACTATATGTACAATTGACTACGACCAATAAACCTATGGATGTACCTCAGTAGATCCTGTTCCCTAGAACCCAGGTTGCTACATTAAGTTATTCATTGGGGAATTGCTTTTATTCTGATCTTATCTAATTGTTTGATCAAGATCTGTTTTCCATATATTGCCAAACATATTTCACATGGAATACATTGGTGCTCCCACTAACCTTTGGTAGACAGAAGGAAACAATTAATTTATAATGAATGCTTCAAAACCATTTCACTTGTATCCAAAACTAGATTTCAGTAACATGCAACCCTTATTGGCATCATTTGATGTCATCATCTCTTTTTGGTTGTGTCATATAGACACCTTCCACGAAAGATGATCTTGACATCCAATGACCAATAAAATGATCTTATAAGTTTATCTATGACTAGTATAATTCTATTGGATTTAGGCGTACCGACTTAGTATAACCTATTGAGCCTTATTGGTACCAGGCTTGTACCATCCATTTATCATATCATTTGAATATGCATCGTAGTATTCAATTTATAATCCCCTTTTCAATTTGATACATGGAATCCGTTATTGAATTTTTATTGATCTATTCAATCTTAGCTCATTTCCTTATACTGATTACTTGTAAGATTTATTATTCTGAATGAATAACATATCGAGCATTAACTAAGTCAAAGTCAATTCTCCTCCCACTATCTCTAATAGAGATGTGCGCCCTTATATAGAAATGTAGTATAATGTTTGACTACATCTTTTCTATCTTATGGATTTATGTAATATCCTAAGAAACTGTTAGGATAATTACATAGATGCACCATGTGTTCAGATGGATGCATGTTTGTTTTTAACAAACTCTTTCATCCTAACACATGATCTATGACATAATGGATTTTCATCATAATATGACTCATGTGATATCCATTTTTCATATTAGTTGGAATATTGGTTATGGGTTTATGCAGTTTTTTAATGCACGTCATGAAATATAATGGAAGTTAATGCATGTTGTAACATTGATATTACTTACATAAAAACATTGATGTATAAAATGTGGGTTTTAGAATTGCTCCCCGCTGCATTTTGTTGATAAATGTAAACATTTAAGACATTATCATTTATCCTCTTTATGAACATCAATATGGTGATGTAGATAAGGTAACCTGCATTTTGGAATTACTACATACTACATTATCATGATCGATGATTATTTGGTCATGATATTCTTCGGCATGCCGATCTGAAGAAACTCATATCTTCTTACCAATCATATACTTCACTATTCCATAATAACGTAAAGGAATTGTATAATGTATCTTTAGCTCTTGATTTCCAGTGGAATAGTTCACACTCTCTTGTTGAACTAATCCTGAATGCTTTGTGGAATACCTTTATTTCTAAGGTTTTCTTTGTCCAAACTAAGAATGTAAATAATAAAAAAGGTGTTTAGTAGTGGTGAGACTAAATACCATACTTGGTATATTGATGACGTCCAGTTTTAGTTGTACTTGATAAATAATCTTCTTGCCATAACTTGGTAGGTCTTACATTTTATATTCATCATGTATTTCCTTTGATTCAAGTAGTAGTGAACTATTTGTTGAGTATGTTGCCATAAACAAACTTTATTCCAAAACATGGAATAATGTATCATCTTTTCCAATTGGGCACATGAGATAAATGTTTTTGTGATACTCAACAACTTGTTTAGTTTGAGTCAATTACTCAGAAATTTTATGTTATGTGTTTCTCATAGATGACTTAGGAATCACCCCTTCTTAGCTTCTTGGAGAAAACAACTTACTCATAGTAATGTTTCTCTACTATCCTGGTTATTATATTTCAATACATATATGTGAAAAGAATATAGTATTTTAATACCCAAGAAGTATGTGAGAAAACAATACTTTTATTTGATGAATATTAACTGAATAAGAAGATGCTAATTGCTTATAGTATTTCAGTTTATTGCATTTTTAAACATCCATAAATTTATTTCTAATATGTGATGAAAATAACATCATGTTATGTAACCATCCACTTTTCATTGAAGGACGTGATGAAGGTGCCTTTGGTGTAACATTCCATAGGCATTTTCACATTGTCATTCAATTAATTCTCTATAAGAATAAAAGATGGAATTATCTGCAATATTCTTATTAATTGGAAAATGTTACCTTAAAGGTAATGAATAACTTACTATATATCGTTCATTTGTATCCTTAAATGAGACTAGAGAAATTGGGTGTAAAGGGTATAAGAAAGGGATTACGTGAAATATTGTGAAATGAATTTCACTTTACACAAACCATGTGCAACCATCACATTCAAATATGGCCTCACATTCTCCTTGGAAACATCTTGGAGATACTACTACATGTAACATCATCCATGTTATGATGTAGTGACCACAACTAAATCAATGGTTGATGATATATTTATGAAAAAACCATCATATGTTTGATTCATGAGTCCCCTGTAAGTAGTTTTACACCCTCGTTTCCTGAGGTCGCTAAATAGGTTTGGACACAAGCAACTTGAATTTCTATTATGGTAGTAATGTGCGCAAGTCCCTATACTACACTTGGAATTTTGTGCCTGTTTGGACATTAACTATGTCCAATATTTATCGTAGTTCTATTATGGTATTATTTTTCATTCTATACAAATAAACCTTACCAGATTGTACTTTAATATTGATTACCAAATGTGACATTACTAATTAATTCAATCATTAAATGTCTCCAACAAATTTTTCGAATTCTAGGAACCCTCTGTACTAGAATCAGAATAATCTTGAGGATTCTAGTTGCAGGGTTCCCTGATCCTCCCTCATAGTCTACAATCTATGGCTACACTACTACTCGAAGGGTCCAAGTTAGGCTTTTAGCTGGCCAACCACATTAACTCGCGGTTCCATGATCTGTTGAGTGATGTCCCAGCTTCAAAAATCATTAAATGATTTACACAAAGCTTGCCACTAGAATTACAAAAATCTATATATGGATATGTATTTTCCGAAATTTTAGTTAAATGGACCCACCACTCCAATAAGAACTCCCCGATAGTAAGAGGCACCCTCAGCTATGGCATTACTGGAACCTCGAACACCTGGTTTTGTTCAAACATGAATGATGGAAGGCTGTTATGACTTAAGATATTATTTTAGGGTTTTTTTGGTTTCCCCTCAAAGAATGTAATCCATTTATATTAAAAAATTTCATCTATGTTGTTGCACTCACAACTAATATTTAATATAAAAACATACACCGCTTCTTTATGCATTTTATTATCTATTATTTTATGTATTTTACCGCTGTTCTAAAATGAATAATGTAACACCACAAGATTTTATGAGAAATATTATTTTTAATTTCTTGGATGTCTTGTGTTTTACGCTACACCAAAAATAGCTTGCTCTATAAACAACACCATATTATCTTGTATTATACGCAAATACTATTCTTGGCTTGTGTTGCAAGAGCAACCTTCCTCAATAGCGTGTGTTGTACGCTATACCGAATTCCACTAAACAATGATATATTTTCATAATATTATTATGAACTAGCTGTTATGAATAATATTAACTTCATTTTTATTTTATAACATTATCATTCATCTTACACATATTCTAGAATATGGTATTAGAACAAAATAAATTTTTTAGGTAAAATAAGTATTTTTAAAAAAATGGAGTTTTGCCACCTTTTGATGGTGCTGCCACATTAAATCTAGTTTTTGACACTTTTATGAGTTAAATTTGACAAAATAAACTTATTCATTTCAATACGTATATAAAAGTTTACTTTGGATAAATTTTTAATATTTTTCGGTTAGCTTTCATATGTTGATGAATTGTACAAATATGCTAAATTTTAATTAAAAACCAGTTTTTTCATCAAGATAATTTATATGGTTAAATTATAATATTGAATGGTTTTAAACTATAAATAGAATATATTAATCCCATTTAATATAATTCAAGTCATTATAATTAATTTTACATTGAATTCATAGGTAAAAACATTTCAATCCTTTTGCAATGTTTTAACTTTTAAAACCTATTTTCTCTACAGCGATAATAATTTTAAATTAAATACTGCAACATCTATGTTTTGAATTTGGAAAAATGGAATCCATATTTTGAATCTTTAGGTCCAAATTATGTTAATAGGCTACTTTTTTATTTTTAGACATTGTGAATAGTAACTATGGTAAATTTTATTTACTACAGTTAAAGGTAAATCAGGTAATTAAGTGTGAACATAAGATTATAAAATTACCCTAACACCTTCCAAAATTCAATTGGATGAATAAAAGTCTACCCATATCACATAAGGGTCGGAATAGATTCATTTCATGGACTTCTGACCACAAAAGGATGTAATTATTAATAAAACCAAAGAAAGTGACAACATGTCACTCTCTTATATCTTAAAAGTGTAATAATTTTCATTTAGTGATAAAATTCATAAATATTCGAACATAAATAGTCACCTTAAATATAGTAAAATTATAAAAATTATGTGAATTTATTTATAATTTTTAGGGATTAAATAATTATCATTAATGGTGACACAATGACGATGTAGAAATTATTTTATTGATTGAAATATCAAATAAATGGTTTTAAAAATATTAAAATAAATATTATATGAACTATTTAATGGGAACCAGGAATTTTAAAGATGCATATTTCATTTTATGGATATATTAAATATTTCTTTTTGAATATATCCTCTCTTTGGATTTTGTTTAATTTCAAATAATTGAATACTGTAAAAATTGGCAATATTGTTATATTATAAGAATAACATATTATTAAATTGTTTAAAAATCAAAAAAATATTTAAAAATTATAAATAGAAATTTATATGTTCTAAAATTTTCTGTGGTATCCAATTATAGACAATTCAAAACACATAAGTTATTCTTTAGAACAATATAAAATTTAGAATATTTTTATCACAAATAAAATTAAATAGATTAAATATGGATAAATCAAGTTGATAAGGTTTAAAATAAATTTCCAACATGTCTAAATTTTATTGGCTGATGATATTATAACAATATTTCTTCTCATATTATAATTTGAGCCATTTTATATGTTTTTAAGTGGGGTTTGGGTTTATTATAAATTAATCATTTAGAGGTTTCCAAAAATGCCCATCTCCTATCTTATAAAAGGGCACCTCCTCCCTCTCCTCTTCACAAACTTTTTAGCCATCAAGCTCGGCCAACCCCTACCCATTTCACTTCTCGATTTCCTTATAAATATACTAGAGGTCCTGGTCATCTTGAAAGACCAACTTTAGTGCCCTAAGAGGAGGTTTAGAAGAGGCGCATCAAAAAAGAGGTAATATCCTTTACTGATTCTTTCAAATGTATTTCTTCTTCTAATTACTCTTAATTATTTGTTTCATTATAAATTAATAACATCATTATAAATAATATAATTATATGATATTATATATATTAAAAACCCCCATTTCTCCTTCTATCCATCCTATAGAAAATGAAATTGTTGTGCGTGCGTACGTACGGAATACCATCTCCACGCCATGGTGTAATCTTTTTTTCCATCATAACCTTACTTGGATGGGTATAATGGTAGAAATAACAACTATATATGATTATTATAACATGATACTAATTATGAGATATTATATAATCCACTCCAATACCATTCAAAATTATACGAACGATATCGTCGCTCGTGTGTACGTACGAATTACCTTCTCCACGACGCGATGAGATTCTTTCTCCATGTTAACCATTAAAGTGTGATTATAAAGTATATATAATAAATAATCATGAATGATATGAAATAATAATGATAATATATTTATGTACATATTTTTTTCATCTTCTTAATTCCATTCAATTCAATAAGGAAATGAAAACAATGTTCATGCGTATGTACGGCCTACCGTCTCCATGAACAGTGTATTTAATTCCATTTATCGATCTATCATATATATTTATATGATGAATAAATATTAATTATAAATCATGTTTTACATTCTATAATAAAGTAAATCAGGATATAAGTAATAATATCAAGAACAACAAGTCCAAACACGTACGATAAATGAAACGATTTTACCCAAAACGCTGCTTTAACATGGAATTGACAAATGAAAGGGTAATATAAAGTCCTAAGTTAATCATATATGATATCAAAAATATTATTATGGTTCTTTTATAAGTAAATAATATATTTAAACCCACTATACTGGAGTCTCGGACACATACAGACAAAATTGGACATAAGGTAAGGGATAATTATTCCAATCTCGTTCTTATCCAAGATTGTTTATTCGTAAGTATTTACTGGGGTTATGTTTATCATCCATGTCCATATTTTCTCAAAATATTTTCATGAAATTTTTAATATTCATCCATGTATGTTTAAAGTAATTTCTACCATTTTTGGACTTTTAATACATGGTATGGATGGAATCTCTCTTTTATTTCCCATACGATGTACTTTTTCAATTTTCCGGAAAAAGTACGAGGACAATGTTTTTTAACTTATACGAGATGAATGGATTTTTACAGTTTCATAATGCCTAATTTCCATGAAGCTTCCTCTACAAGATTTCATGATTATTTTCAACAAAACCCTTTTCTTTTAAAATTTCATGGCATCTTGTGAAAAGAAAACGATTTTAAGAAGAAGTGATATTTTCCTCAAGAATTC
Source organism: Viscum album (assembly GCA_963277665.1). NCBI lineage: Eukaryota > Viridiplantae > Streptophyta > Magnoliopsida > Santalales > Viscaceae > Viscum > Viscum album. The sequence goes on along the minus strand of OY728166.1, from coordinate 1,225,646,256 downwards.
TTTTCAAGTGTTTTATCAAAACTATTTTCCACCTAAGATGACATAATTTAGTGTGTTTATGTTTCAAGTATAATTTCTCTATTATTTACATGGTTTGATATTTTTTAGGATGAAATGATATCCATTTGTTTTATATGGATTATGTTATGATGGGATGATGATTCTGAAACCCATATTATTCTTTGGGATTTGATGAATGATTTATGAATATTTTGTGGCCCACGAAATAATGATTTAATTATGCTATGGGTGGGACCAATATCTCCCTCTAATGCATTGGTTAAATATTTATATTTCATGAGATAGACATGGATGGAATGAAAAGTGAATCTGATTCAGTAATACAGGGTTGGAATGACAAGTAAACCCGGTTCAGTAATGTACTTTTTCCACTATGATGGTCTTGGTAGAAATGCCTTGGCTTCTATTGAAATCATAACATTTGATTAATGGTTTTCCACAATTACATGTTTTATTCCCATGCAATTTTATCATGATTGATGTTCCACTATGATATATGCCTTACGTACTACATTGTTTTTTGTCATTGTTCAAGATTTTGATGTTTAAACTTTATGTTAATGTTTTTAAGTTCAGATGTATATGGTTTGTTTTATTTTATACACGATTATACTTACTGAGAATTTGAGCTCACCCTTTATATGTTTTCTTTTCCCCAGGATATGAAGAAAGGTTTTAGGTAAGAAAATAAAAGTGGGAGATCTTTATGGGATATGTTGAAGATCTTTCACCATGATTAGAAGATTTTGTTCCGAGTTTCCAAAGACAATAATCTATTACGATCCTTGGGTGTCTATTTTTGTTAGGTATTTTGTATTCCTAAAAATTAATGTAATTTCCATGTATGTCAAGCTTGAGTCTCTACAGTTGGTATTAGAGGAAAGGTTTAGTTAACCATTGGAAACTAGGATGCTAAATATTTAGTGAGATCCCTAGAGATATTTATATGGTATGTCTAGGGATGTACCTAAGGTTAAGTACAAGTATAGGTTATATTTCTAGAATTATGGTAATGATCATTGAATTAAACCTGAGATGTTAGAGACTGAAAGTAATCCCCTTGATTATGTTTTTTTCCTAGCATGATTTTTTCCTCTCACACTATTCATTTTGGGTTTTACACGATGGTCGAAACTCGAAGAAACCATGTTGATCATTGTAATGTGAAACACAATGATTTTCCTCCTGAAGAAACCAATGTTATGGGAGATGGAGTGAAAAATATTATTTCTATAATTACACAAGATATTAATCATTCTGGACATCCAAATGAGCAGAGAAAGGAACAATATTCTATTGAGTCCTTCATGAGGCAACATCTACCTTCTTTCAGTGGGTCTTCTGAACCACATATTGCTGAACAATGGATCAGTACCATTGAAAAGATATTTTCCATACTTCACTGTTCATAACATGAATAATTCATTCTGGATGTTTACCATTTATAAGGTGAAGTAGTCCAGTGGTAGAATCTAATTAGGAATACAACGTCCCAAGATGAAATTAAATCCATGGAATGGGATGAGTTCAAGAACTTGTTTTTCAATAAGTACATCCCGCGTATTCTTCATAAAAAGATGGAAAACAAGTTCCTTCATCTTAAGAAAAAGGATGATGAATCTGTTGGTTTATACAAGGTGAATTTTACAAGTCTTGCAAGGTATGAATCTGGCTTTATCAGCCAAACTAAAAGTAATGTTGACTGATTCTTCAGTGACTTAAAACCAAGTCTTCGAATATCATTAATTATATGAGACTTCAGTAGCTATGAAAAAAATTGTGATTTGTGCTATCAAGGTAGAACTGGAAGTTGGTGTTACATATCCATCTCATGGTTTTGACAATAAATGAAAGATAGAGTTCAAGGAAAAATCTCAAAACAATGGTTAAAGGAAGAAATTTTTTTTGTTATGCTAAAAGTGTGGAAAGAAGCATGGTGGAGAATGTCTTAAACGTACTAGAAAATTTTTTAAGTGTGGAAAAGAAGATCATCGAATAGTTGAGTGTCAAAGTAATGGGAAAAAGGTAGCTAATTATGTGAATAGAGAAAAGACTACAAAGAATGCACCACCAACACTTCAATGCTACAAGTGCATGGAAATGAGGCATTATTTTAACCAATGACCCAATCCGAGGTTTAATGATGATCGACATCAACAAACTCTTAAGGAAAAGGATAATGGGAAGTCCCATGTGATCACAATTAGTGATGTTGAGTATGACAATGAGGTGGTGGAATTATTAGGTGTTCATTTAACAGGATTCCGAAATAGTGTTGTGGAATCTCATTTACAGTATTATGAAATATTGGAATATCTAGGTATTGGTTTTCAATAATTGTATGGCACTAGTAACCATGAAAAGTGATTGAAATATTTTTGGAAAGAAGATTATATGTGCACAATTATGGGATATGGAGAAAATAATATGTTTTATTGTATGAATAATATCATGACTGATATAAGGACAATGTGACATCATGGTTTGAGTATATAGAAATTTTGGGATTTTGTTATGTTGAAATAAATAACTTTTGACAGCACTCATGTTGTCACTAAGGTTCTATAGTAATTTATGTTATTATCATATTTGAAGAGGATGCATGATGAAGTCCTTCAAATGTTCATAATATGACCAACAATATATATATTCTGATATATGGGGGAAAATGATGGTAATCACATGCTTTGTATATGACCTCTCTAGTAATCATTTTCTTTATACTATGAGATTGGGCAGAAGTATTTTGGATAAGCCTAAATATTGGAATAGATTAAGTTAGGCATCAGATAGTATTGTTTAAGGCTAGAAAGTTTTGATATTATTTCTAAAATGTTATAATAGTATAGTTTTAGAAAAAAATACAACCTATAGGATAGGCAAAAACCCATCGCGTATGACAAGGATGTGGTAATCAAAACCACAACTAAAGTGAGATAGTCCTTTATCGCCAACCACTGGCCTACATGATGTCTCTAGTTAGTAGAAATTACTTTTTTTAAGAGGTGTTATATATGAAGTATAAGTCCATTTTTGGAACCATATAAGATTAATCTGAACATAAATAGACTTATGTATATTTAATATCTTATGCTAACCTTTTTTTATGGAGACAGATTGAATGACCTATCATTCTATCGCATGATCTACTAATACTTCAAGAATGACAAATTAAACTTAATTTATTTAAATAATAGATGAATTAGAAATTGTTCATGGAATGATCAATGATGATTTTACCCTGAAATCAGGTATGTATTTATCCTTATGCCAAAAAAAATTCCTCAACTTTAGGGAAATGATATTGAAAACAAAAAATGTTGTCCTAGTACCCTCATATCCGATGAATCAGATGGTACCTTATATCATCACATATTTATGGATTTGTGATTGTTTGATTTTCATAGCCATGTTCTTTACCACTCTCCATCGTAACTTGATGGTTAGATTTCTATTCCATATCCATATTTTCACTTATGTTCTTCAATGTGGAAACCCAGTGATGATTTAATTTGGGTAACCATTACGTTTCAAACATTAGTTTTTAAAATTATGTTTTTGCATCACTTTCTTATGGTGTTGTTTTCTATGAAAGAAACATTCATATAGTAAACCATTTATAACCCCGATGAATTTCGAGGGAAAAATTCATTTTAAGGGGGGTATAATGTAACACACCGAGATTTTATGAGAAATATTTTTGTTAATTTCTTTGATATCATGTGTTGTACGCCACACCAAAATTAGTTTGCGCTATATGAAACACCGTATTAGCTTGTATTATACGCAAAAACTATTCTTGGATTTTGTTGCAAGAGCGACCTCCCTCAATAGCGTGTGTTGTACACAAAACCGAATTTCACTAAACGAAGATATATTGTAATAATATTATTATGAACTAGCTGTTATGAATAGTATTATCCACATTTTGAATTTTATAACATTATAATTCATCTTATACATATTCTGGAACATGGTATGAGAACAAAATAAATTTTTCGGGTAAAATAAGTATTTTTCCAAAAATGTGGTTTTGTCGCCTTTTGATGGTGCACCCACATTAAATCTAGTTTTTGACACATTTATGTGTTTAATTTGACAAAATAAACTTATTCATTATAATATGTATATAAAAATTTACTTTGGATAATTTTTTAATATTTTTCTGTTAGCTTTTATATTTTGATTAATAGTAAAAATACGCTAAATTTTAATTAAAAACAATTCTTTTCATCAAGATAATATATATGGTTAAATTATAATATTGAATGTTTTTAAAGTATAAATAGAATTTACCATTACCATTTAATATAATTCATGTTAATATAAGTAATTTTACATTGAATTCAAAGGTAAAAACATTTCAATATTTTGCAATGTTTTAACCTTTAAAACCAGTTTTCTCAATAGCGGGATTAATTTTAAATTAAATACTGCAACTTCTGTGTTTTGAATTTAGAAAAATGGAATCCATATTTAGAATCAGTAGGTAAAAATAATGTTAATAGGCTACTTTTTATTTTTTGACATTATGAATAGTAACTATGATAAATTTTATTTACTACAGTTAAAGGTAAATCGGGTAATTAAGGGTAAAAATAAGATTACAAAATTACCCTTACACCTTCCAAAATTCTATTGGATGAATAAAAGTCGACCCGTATTACCTAAGGGTCAGAATAGATTCATTTCATAGACTTTTGACCATGAAAAGGATGTAATTATTTTTAAAACCAATGAAAGTGACAACATGTCACTCTATTATATCCTATAAGTGTAATAATTTTAATTTAGTGATTTACATCATAAAATGTTGAACATAAATAGTCACCAGAAATATAATAAAATTAACTACATAATGTGAATTTATTTATAATTTTTATGGATTAAATAATTATCATTAACGTTGACACAATAGTGATGCAGAAATTATTTTATTGATTGACATATCAAATAAACGGTATTAAAAATATTAAAATAAATATTATATAAAATATTTAATGTGCTCCACGAATTTTCATGATGAATATTACATGTTAGAGATATATTAAAGATTTTTTTGAATATATCCTCAGTGTGGATTTTATTTAAATTCAAATAAATGAATAGTGTCAAAATTGACACAATTCTTATTTTATAAAAATAACATATTATTTAATTGTTTAAAAATAATAAAAATATATAAAAATTATAAATTGAACTTTATATGGTCTAAAATGTCATAAATTATCCAATTATGGACCATTTACAACACATAAGTAATTATTTATAACAATTTATAATTTTTAATATTATTATCACAAATAAAATTAAATAGATTAAATAAGGATAAATCAAGTTGATAAGGTTTAAAATAAATTCCCAACATGTCTAAATTGTATTGTCTGATGATATTATAACCCTATCTCATCTCATATTCGAATTTGAGTCATTTTGGATGTTTTTATGTGGGTTTTGGGTTTATTATAAATTAATATTTTAGAGGTTTCCAAAAGTGCCCCTCTCCTCTCTTATAAAAGGGAACCTCCTCCCTCTCATCTTCATAACATTTTGAGCCTTAAATCTCAGAAAACCCCTGAAAATTTACCTTCTACACTTCCATATAAACATACTAGATATCCTAGTCTTCTTAAAAGACCAACTTTAGGGCCCAAAGAGGAGGTTTAGAAGATGCGCGTCAAAGAAGAGGTAATATACTTTACCGATTCTTTCAAATTTATTTCTTCTTCTACATCCTATTATTTTTTTGTTTCAATATAAATTAATAACTTTAGTATCAATAATATACTGATATGTTATTATAAATATTAAACAACCCCATTTCACCTTCTATCCATCCTACGGAAAATGAAATCACAGCGCACACATATGTACGGAATACCGTCTCCATGTTGTGGTGTAATCTATTTTTCCATCTCCACCTTACTTGGATGGGTATAATGGTGTAAATAATAACTATATATGATTATTATAGAATTATAATAATTCTATGATATTATATAATCCACTTCAATACCATTCAACGATTATGGGAATGATATCGTCGCTCCTGCGTACGTACGGATTACCATCTCCATGACGCGATGAGATTCATTCTCCATGTTAACCATTCAAGAATGATTATAAAGTATATATAATAAATAGTCATTTAATATATGAAATAATAATGTGGCTGGTTTTATGTACATATACGCTTCATTTACTTAATTCCATTCAATTCAATAAGGAAACGAAAACTGTGTCCATGCGTACGTACGACCTACCGTCTCCATGAACATTGTATTTCATTCCATTTTTTCGATCTATCATATATATATTTATATGCTGAATATATATTATATATAAATCATGTTTTACATTTTCGAATTAAGTAAATCAGGATATAATTAATAATATCAAGAACAACAAGTCCAAACACGTACGATAAATGAAACAATTTTATCCAAAACGTTGCTTTAACATATCATTGGCAAATGAATTGTAATATAAAGTCATAAGTGATTCATATATGATATCATAAAATTTATTATGGTTCTGTCATAGGTTAATAACAAGTTTGAACCCACTATACAGGAGTCTCAGACACATACATAAGAAATTAGACATAAGGTAAGGGATAATTATTCCAATCTTATTCTTATTTGAGATTGTTTATTCGTAAGTATATACTGGGGTTATGTTTATCTTATATGTCTATGTTTTCTCAAAATGTTCTCATTAAATGTTTACTATTCTCTTATGTATGTTTAAAGTAATTTCTACCTTTTTTAACTTTTACCACATGGTATGGAATAAATCTTTCTTTTTTTACCATAGGATGTACTTTTTGACTTTTCCAGCAAAAGTATGAGGATAATGTTTTTTAAATTATATGGGATGAACGGATTTTTACAGTTTCATAACGCCTTTTTTCCATGAAGCTTCCTCTACAATATATCATGATTATTTTCAACAAACCCATTTTCTTTAAAAATTTCACGGCATCTTGTGAAAAGAAAGTGATTTTAGGAAGAAAGGATATTTTCCTCAAGAATTCATTTCAAGTGTTTTATCAAAACTATTTTCCATCTAAGATGACATTATTTAATATGTTTATGTTTCATGTATAATGTCTCAATTTTTTACATGGTTTGATTTTTCTTATGATGAAATGATATCCATTTGTTTTATATGGATTATTTTATGATGGGATGATGTTTATGAAACCCATACTATTCTTTGGGTTTTGAGGAATGATTTATGCTTATTTTGTGGAACACGAAAGAATGATTTCATTATTAGATGGTTGGGACCTATATCTCCCTCCAATTCATTGGGTAAAGATTTATATCTCATGAGATAGACATGGATGGAACGACATGTGAATTCGGTTCAGTAATACAGGTCTGGAACGACAAGTAAACCCAGTTTATTAATGGAAATTGTCCACTATGATAGTCTTGGCAGCAATTCCTTGGCTACTATGGAAATAATAACATGTAATTAATGGTTTTCCAAAATTACATGTTTTATTCCCATTCTATTTTATCATGATTAATTTTCCACTATGATCTATGTCTTACGTACTGCCATGTTTTATGTCATTGCTCAAGATTTTGATGTTTAAACATTATGTTCATGTTTTTAAGTTCAAATGTATATGGTTTTTCTTATTTTCTCCATGATTACTCTTACTGAGCATTTGAGATTATCCTTTATATGTTTTCTTTTTCTAAGGATATAAATAAAGGTTCTAGGTAAGAAAAAAGTAGAAGATCATTATGGGAGATGTTGAAGATCTTTCACCATGATTAGAAGATTATGTTCTGAGTTTCCAAATAAACTAAACTATTACGGTCCTTGGGTGTCTGTTTTTGTTATGTATTAAGTATTCTAGAAAAGTAATGTAATGTCCATGTACGTCAAGCTTGGGTCTCTACAAATAAAATAATAAATAGACGCATAAAGGAAAACTACTACCAGACTGGTCTTGAGCATTTAAACGACCTAAGGGCATCATACATGAGTCAAATTCTTGACTGTTGATGCTGCTTTCCCTGTCATATATGTCTACTGGTCTTTTGGAGTATCGCCTCAACCTGGTGGGGTCTACGTCATGTCTAGGAGTACCTATTCATCTTGGTGGAATCCATGTGTCATCTTTCATTGTCGTGCACTGCCTCATCTTGGTGGCTTCAACGTCGCTCATCGTCTTGGTGTGAAATACAATAATACTCGCCCGTAGGCGAGGGGGAATCAGATATAAATGTACATCAGGTGGATTGGACACACCGATTCTTATATATTTTATCCGAAAATAAAGACGATGCACAGACCTTCTATTTAATTAATTACAAGCATCACACGCAGTTAAAATAATTATTTAAATAAAAGGAAACATGCACGGGTCGATGCTCAAGACCAGTAGGCGGGTAAAATAAAGCGCGATAAAATTAAAATGCATTAATTAAGTATGGGGGTTATTTAATTAAATTATATGAATTAATAAATTCAAATAATTTAATTAATTATCGGTTTGCTAATTAATTTAATTTTTGTGCCAAAACTAAATTAATTTAATAATTTAATTTAATTGAAACATTAAATTAATTTATATACTTGGGTATTAAAATTAATTAACAAAAAATAATATTAATTAATTTTATTAATATAATAAAATTAAATTAATTAAATTAATTACTTTGATTAATATAAAAGTTTGGACCTTGTAACACGACTACACGACCTTTGCGGGTTGGGCCAAACCCGCGCAGGGCCTTACGTGGTTGTCCAGGGCCAAACTGGGCAGGGCTGATCCGCCCAAACCCATTTCGGGTTGGGTAGGTCCATCCAGACTGTTTCGGGACAAATTTTTTCATGCAGAAAGACTTACATACAAAAGGGTACCTCTAGTTAGGCGACCTCCCGGGGGTCGGACCGTGCAACAGTGGTCACGAAATCCCGCTGCGTGTTCTAGGCAGTTCCGGCTCCATTGGGCGATGCAAGGTGTCCTGTGGCAGGCACCTAGAGGTGTGGCGTGTGTTCGACACATAGAGAAAGGATGCCTCAACTTTTGCTCCTAGTGTGCCAAGGAAGACATGAGTGTGTGACACTTAGTAGCTGGTCGGCGTGGCATCACATCTTCAGGGAGGCATAACAGCTTTGAGACAAGTTGACAGGGGGGAAAGTTGCCACTGCACCTGGTTGGCAAAGCCCGGGAGGCGCGCTATACTGGACTGCAGGTTTCGGTGGCCAGGTGTATTGTCAGGAGTGGGGGACATGCTTGGACGGGAGCCGGGTTGTAGATGGCGCGACGACTGGTCAGGAGGAGTGACCAGGTGCTGTGGCGGTATTTAGCGGAGGAGGAGCCAGCTGGAAGGTGGCCAGCGGGATGCCTGCAGTAGAGGGTAGAAACCCGGATGTTGCACGCAGTGTGCATGGTAGGAGTTGGACGATGAGGATGTCGGCGAGTCGCTACAGGAAGCTCGAGATGGTGAGGGGGCGGCGACCTGTGCTGCGACAAGCAGAGTGCGGCGTGCCAGCGACCTTCTGCAAAGTCTGGCGGGGCTCCTATGGTGTGTGGTGCTCTGGCGGTCTCATCCGTTCAAGGCGGTACAACACTTGGCCCAGTGTCCTGCCGAAGAGGGGGTTCAAGTGGACCCCTTGCAAAAATTGTTATTTTTTCATAGCTTTTCTATGCGCCTGCCCCCTTCCCCCCCAACTATGGTTTTTTTGTTTAAGCCTTCTTTAGAAGTCAAGTCCTCCCCATATTTTTTTTCGTATCCCTTAACATTTAAAGAAATTCCAAAGGCTAATCTAATCCTTTAAAATTATATAATTATATAATTATTATAGAGAACAATAATATATTATTATTACATTTTTATAATAATACAATTATTGTGAAAATTATTTAATTGTCAAATTTTTTTTGCACATTATTGGAACTAATTACAATTAACCAAAGCAGATCAAAACATGATAGGTTTTTTTGGTATAAATTAAAATTTAATAGCCGAGATCAAACCGCAAATTTCGATCCAATCTGAAAAATTAAATTGGACATAACTCGGTCATTCGACATCGGATCAACACACAGTTTGTACCATTGGGACCGACATTGAACCCTTTACATAATTTTATGCAAATTAATTTTATTTGGAATAGATAATTTATGCAATACTTCTAATACCACTGTTTTGTTTTGGGGCCCGTAGCAGAAGCTGGAGGGCCGGGGATTTAAAAATTCTCATCGGTGGGATGATAGAACTAGTCGACACCGGCAATCTGAGTCCTAGAGAGGTTCGAGGATCTCAAGTAAATTGTTAAGAGAAAAAACCTAAAATGAAAACGTACACGTTTCAAATCCGAAGTTGTGGTTGACTGTAACTACTCGATGGAGATCGTCACTTGAAAGATCCAAAGCAAGATCCCTCTAGATCATCCACACACACTCCAAAAATATGCTGGAATGTCGATCGTCGAATTCTGGGTGCTAGCGCAGCGATCCGACGATGCTTTCGACATCATGATAATCACTACATCGAGATATCTTCGATGCTTGAGAGAGATTGATCTGAGATTCTTGGATTGTGATCTTATCTCTATAAAGAGCGGGAGGAGAGAGAGGCTATAGATTTCACTCCATGGAATGAATGAATAGTGAACTTCACAACAAGGGAGAGAGCCTCTCTCTTATTTATAGTGGAATCCCTAAATACACGGTTGGGTTCCCCGACCCCCGTTTATTTTGTTGTCCACTAATAGAAAATTTTGATGAAATAAACTGCACCAATTTTATTTATTATTTCATCACATAATTGAAATATATAAAATATATTACGTGGTGAAACCGAGTCATTTCACAAGACTCGTTGTCCCACTTAATATTAAACAAACCTTGAATATTCAAATAATATTCGATTGATTAATATTTTCCCATATTTACTGAACTCGTAAATACATTAAATAAATTCAATCCCAAATATTCATAACTTGAATATTAATGAAATTATTTAATTCTTTTGGTGATATATAACTTGGAAAATGCTCGAACCCCATGGCGGGTCCCACTATGTCCATATACCTATTCAACTGAATAAGGCGGATTCTTGAATACACTGTTGTGAGTGACCATCTAGGCTCTTTAATTGATAGTAGTGAATAAATCGACAGACCAAAAGAGGATTCTAGAAACCCATCATGGCACCAAAGGAGATACACAAAGTCATATCAACAACTACCATCCTACGAACACTGATTGTGTACTATAATCTCTTTTCCATTAAATATCTCATAAAGTAGGATACACTCTTGTGTCATCATCCTTCCCTTGATTTATTTTTTGTTGATCTATCTAGATGGACTTACCTTGGTACTACATTGGCAAAAGATTTATGAAGGCAGAACCATACTGATCAACCAGGCCTGAGATATTCAACTTCCTAAACATGGAAGTGACAAATCCTTTCTTAACCATTCAGCCAATGTTATACGACCAACGACACACCCAACAGAAAATACCTTTCCATAACTTCATTACCATGGTTTTCATCTTGCATCAAAGTATGTAATAAAATAGTACGTATTTGTAATGGTCTCAAGTCAAGAGTCCAATACACATGTCCGTAGATACGAACAACCAATGACACCCAAAACATGTGGTATTCTTATGGGCGGGTCTATCCTCAAGATCTCATTACTAGAGATCACTAAGAGCGAACTTCATGAGAAGAAGTATCAATGCTTATGATCCCCCAGCACCTGATAGTCAAACATCTGCTGTGTCCATTCAGTAATATGCATATAGACTATAGAACATATATTTAAGATTAATTTCATAGTATCTTGAGGTTCTCATTATAGACTGTGATCTGCTAAAACCTCTCGATAAAACAATTAATCTTTGGACATTACCGTTATAATAGTGGATGCAGAAAAGTCTACACTATAATGGTAAGATGAAATCATGTATAACTAACTGTACACATGATATGGTAATCAAAAGTACAACATAGTTGGATCTAGGGAACCTGCTATTTCAACATGATTAACGAGCCACGTATCGCGTTGGAACGCTTACGACATGGAGGTACATTGTGATACTTATTTGTGGAACTTAGTGGTGGATGAGTTAAGACCGATGGATTGAGGGTAAGTTCTGCCAAACGTGATATGAGAGACAATCCAGCGGATGGTAGTGAGGTAGAGGTTATAGATAGATCATATGGAGGTTATTACCAAGCGATGGTGTGTGGGTCAACACCAATCATGTGTGGGTCAGATCTTGTGTGAGTAAATGCTCAACAATCCTATGTGGATCAGTGAATACTGATCCTATGTGGGTCAGATCCTATGTGGGTCATTTCTCATCGATTGTGTGTGGGTCAACGCATACTGATCCTGTGTGTGTCCTTATGGGGGTTAGTACCTTTCGATCCTATGTGGGTCAGACTCCGTATGACCAGCATTACTGCATCTTGACAGAAAAGAATGATCTAGCATCATGACTAATCATTTTTACTTTTATACTTCACTAATACATGGTGTGAGATGAGTCCCTTATCTTCGAGGTAATACCTATGTTGTACTTTTACCTCCCTAGTAAAATATTCATTGTTATACTTGTGCGTTACTTTTACCTTCATGGTACTATCATTTTAGTGATCCCTCTGTGGTATTTTTACATTTTTGGTAATATATTCATAATAATACATATGTGTTACTTTTACCTTCATGGTACTATCTTCATAGTGATACCTATGTGGTACTTTTACCTTTGTTGTATTTTCTTCGTGGTGATACCAGTGTGGTACTTTTAACTTCGTGGTACTATCTTCGTCATGATACCTGTGTGATACTTTTAACTGCATGGTGTTACCTTAGTGGTATTTCCTTTTTGGAACTCTTTGAGACATATGGGGTTCTCTGGGTCCCTACTGAGTATTGTAACACTCACCCCTGCACGGGCTTTGCCCACACCTTATTGTGTCTTGTACAGACGATAGACAGAATTAATCGATGCTGAGGGAACCAGGACTTAACGATACTCGGCGGTTTACTATTTGGTGTGATGTGATGCATGGACTACTAATCATGAGCTGTACCTACCCATCAGGTAGGACCCTCGGAGGATGATCTAGGAGTTGTTTTTATTTTTAGCTATTTGTACTTCTCAGTTTTACTTGTACTTTTCCATTTGGGTTTGTATTCTGTCTGCCTTACTTTCAACACACTTTTACTACAATAGATTACTTCGGGGTTACAACTTGTTGCATTCTACTATGTGTGTTTATACAGGTATAAAGGAAATTCCTTTCCATTTTTAGGGATATGCCTTTCCGGTGCTAGTTTCCAGCCCCTTGCCTATGGAAGGAAGGAATGAAGTAGTCATGACACACGCCCTGAGGGACGGGTTCTGACAAAGTGGTGTCAAAGGAGTCTGTTGTACTGAAGAACTAGGACTCTGAATTTTTCTATGTGGAAATGTTATGTATTATAAGTGTTGTTTACAGTTTGGGGAATCCAGTGTTGGTGCGACAGCTAACGTATCCATACACCAGGACCCTGAATTATGATTCCCGACTCAGTGCAAAAAAACACTGACCGTGTGTGTTTTTGTAATATTTTTCTGATGATATCTTTGAGTCATCTCACCAGGTATAAATTATTGAACATGGCATACTTGTCTTCTTTCAGGATTCCGCCTCATAGATGGCTATCCAAGATTGCTGAGAGGGTACGCGATGACGGCCCACCGAGTGATGAGTCCTCAGTGCAGGTCCCTCTTACAGTGTTAGCACCTTCGGGTTGTTTAACAAAATTACAACTACCAGTTGGGAGGTCTTTTTCCACCAACCCCAAAAGTAGAGGGTTCTTGCTGGCTCAACACATTGCATGAGTTCCAGCTATATATGCCTCCGAGGTTCTGAGGCGAGACGAACCAGTAGGCAGCTGAGGACTGGGGTAGGGGCTGTATTTATAATTTTTTGCTTGGTTGGGACACCCGATGACCTTATGGTGATCCTAGAAGCCCATATTTTTCAGCCAGTAGCTGGGAGATGGTGGAGCTTGATAATCTAGATACCCAACAAGGTGTCCTTCATCTTGGCAGACTTCGAGGGCCTTTTCAGGGCAGTGTTCATCCCAACGACTCTATGTTCACTGTGTATACAAGGGTTGGTGCACCTAAAGTAGGGAAGCATGACCTTGTTCCAGTACTCCGTGAGGTTCACTGATCTCTCCCGCTACTCCACTGACATGGTAAAAGACACTTTCATTAGGGACCGAACATTTGAGAAGGGTCTTCGATGAGATATCAGAGCATCAATGGTGTCGCTCAGCATTCTGACGTAGGCGGGGGTGATATAGAAAAAACATTTCATGGGGAGCTTCCTAACTGAGCATGCACCGACTGTGAGAGCCACCACCGAACGTCATGTAGAGATGTCATCCATAGCAGGCAGTAGACAGATGATGCAGGGGCCCATGATGGCCATACCATATAGTAGAAGACCTCTTGATACAGGTTCGGTGGAGAGGAGATCACGAGATAGAGGATGACAGTTGAGGATCATGTAGTGCTACTCATGCAGTGGGTAGGGTCACATGGATCACGACTGCCCTACTTGCAATATCAACGATTAGAAAATGGTCGAGGGACCTCTAAGGCAGAGGCAGAGGTTTGAACGAGGAGTTTTGTACGGCAGCAGACATAGTAGAGGAGTTGGTCGTGCAGCAAGTGGTGGATGGTGATTCGAGGTTCTACCACCACCACCACTAGGTGGTCCACCCCGACCATAGGGAGCAGGTGTGCTTGGACGAGCTCAGCTCAAGGTAGGTGAGGCCTATGACCACGATACTCCTGAGATGGTTAGAGGTAAGATCTGGGTCTATTCCACAGTAGCTTCAGTAATTACAAACATAGGTTCCAGTCACTTTTTCATTGCCATGACCCTTGTTTGGAGCTCAGTGATTCTGACAAAGATTTTGTCTTGATCATTATGACTAGAGACTCCTACGGGAGGGGATTCAAAAAATACGCACTGGTTCTGGTAGTGTGCTTACTCTAGGTGGTGAGAGGTTCTGCTAGGATCTTATGGTAGCGGCATCATGGCCTTACGACGACATCTTGGGTATAGACTGGTTATCCCTAGTCTATGCTAAGATTGAATGTATTAGGCACAAAGTTTAGTGTGTCTGTGTGGATGAGGTCGTGCTTACCTTCACTAGTGATAATGGAACCTTTGCAGCATAGGATGGAATTACCCAGAGGAGGGTTCATCCGATCACTCATCATTTCGCTAGCCTTATCCTTAGATTAGTTGACGTTGAGAGTCCAAGTTGTCCTATAGTGGTGGACCAGTATGACTATGTCTTTCCTGATGATGTTCTGGGACTACCTCAACATAGAGAGGTATAATTTTACATCGACGTGTTCCCCAGGATGGTACTTATATCTAAAACCGCATATCGGATGGCTCCCATGGAGCTTTGTGAGTTTCTGCTATAGTTGGAGGACTTGTATAGAAATGATTTCATAAGGCCCAAAATTTCTCCATTTAAAGCTTCGATTTTGTTTTACAAGAAGGCATATGGGAGTTTAATACTCCGTGTAGAATATCGGCGCCTGAACCGGGTGACCATGAAGAACAAGTATCGACTTACACGGATTAATGACCTTTTCGATCAGATGAAGGGATATCGATGAATTTCGAAGATAGACATCAGACCAAGCTATCATCAGTTTTGGGAACAAGATGAGGATGTGAAGAAGATGCCCTTTAGATGTTGGTATGGCCACTATGAATTTTTGGATATGCCTTTCAGAGTGACCAACGCCTTTGCAGTGTTCATGTTACTCATGAATAAGATCTTTCAGCTATTCCTTGATCACTATTTGGTGGTCTTAATTAACGATATCTTGGTGCACTCAGTGATAGAGGAGGAGCACGCCTATCATCTATAGACAGTTCTTGATACACTATGAGAGCACGAAATTTATGGTAAGATCTCAATGTTCCAGTTCTGGATATGAGAGGTTCACTTTCTGGGACACGTTATCTCTGAGGTTAGAGTTTTAGTAGATCCGACAAAGATAGAGGTTGTGCTAACATGGGAGCCACCAAGAGTGTGATCGAGAAGCAGAGTTTCTTGGGGTTGGAAAAATACTACTGGAGATTTGTACCTGACATTTACATAGTTCCATCATTCTTTTCAACATTTAAAAAGAAGGGGCAACCCTTCTTATGGATAGAGGGATTACAACAGAGTTTTCAAAAGGTGAGGAAGAGACTGACATGTTCCCCCATCTTGAGGATACAAGAAAAGGGCATTGGGTATGTAGTCTACTACGACACATCAAGGACTGGGCTTGGGTGTGTCCTTATGAAAAAGCAAGCAGCGATCGCTTATGGTTCATAACAATTCAGGGAGCATGAGAAGAACTACACTACACATGACTTGGAGTTAGCATCAGTGGTCTTTTCCTTGAATATGTTGCAACATTACTTGATGGGCGAACATTTTACCATCTACTCTGATCATAAGAGTCTTAGGTATATCTTCTCACAGAAAGACCTGAACATGATGCATTAGTGATGGCTAGAGTTCTTCTTAAACTATGACTTGGAGATAATCTATACTATTAGGATGGGGAATGTGGTAGCTGATGCACTCAACAGGTGGTCTAGTCTGCAGTTTCTGAATGAGGCGACATAGTAGCTAGACGCATTGCAGATAAAATTTTTGGATAGAGATGGAGCATCATACCTCCAGTCTGTGACAATCACTCCCCCAATCCATTAGGTAGTTAGGAAGACGCAGCTTGGGGACATTGACTGTGAGGCTCGACATGCTCTGATATCCTCAGGACAAGCACATGATGGATTTTATGAAGGTGGGGAGCACATCATCCTCTTTAGAGGATTCACCATGGTACAAGTGGCACTACCAGAGGATGCGATGAGGGAGTTTTACAAGTCCCCTCTTGCAGTACATCCTGGTTAGGAAAAGATGTACTCGGACCAACAATGTTAGAACTGGTGACCAGGGATGAAGAAATTAGTGGCATAGTTTGTTTCGTTATGCATCACTTGTCCGCAAGTGAAGGCTAAGCATCAGGTTCCAGCAGGCTTAGATCAGCTGCTAGAGGTTTCAGAGAGGAAGTGAGATGGAATATCCATGGAATTTGTGACAGGGCTTCCAGGTATGTCAAGGGTACATGATTATATCTCGATGATTGTTAAACTACTCACCATGTCGACCCACATCCTACCTATCCGAGAGAAGGGAGCATTAGAGGGTGTTGGAAACCTCTATGTACAAGAGATTATGTGACTTCAAGGGGTTCCATCAACGATCATCTCTGACAGTGACACATGTTTTACTTCCCAGTTGTGGAAGGGATTATAGGAGGCATTCAGGACTTAGCTACGTTTGAGCACCTCCTTTCATCCTCAAAAGGATATTCAGATAGAGCGGACCATACAGACATTGGAGAACATGCAAGGTGCAAGCGTCCTAGGTTTTGGCCAGAGTTGGGAGGATCACAGTCCATTGGTGGAGTTCTCATACAACAACAGTTATCACTCCCCCATCAGTATGGCACCATTCGAAGCCCTATACAGCTGACCTTGTAGATCACCTCTATGATGGACATACCTAGGGGAGTCACCACTTATGGGTCCAGAGTCAGTACAAGATACCAATATGAAGGTACAGATCATCCATGAGAAGATGGGGACTACACAAAGAAGGAAAAAGTATTATGTGGATAGGAGAGGAAGACCTTTGGAGTTCCAAGATGGGGGGCATGTTTTCTTACAAGTATCTCCTCAATGGGGACTATGGAGATTTGGCCGAGGCAGAAAGTTATCACTGAGGTATATTGGACCATTTCTAACACTTCGATGGATTGGTGAGGTGGTATACTGCTTGGAACTACCCCCACAGTTGAAGAGGGTGCATAGAGTTTTCTATCTATCTCTGCTGGGGAGATACGTGCATGACCCATCACACATCACCAACCTCGGCGAGCATGACTTTTATGATGGGGTGACGTTTATAGAGGTTTTAGTAGGGATTGAGGATCAATAGTAGTGGGTCCTTCGCGGGTGGTCGATACCTATGATGCGCGTTCCCTGGTGGAATGGGAACCTACAAGAGAGAACTTGGGAGAGGGAGGCTCAAATTCAAGCTTAGTACCCCCATTTGTTCACTTAGTCTATGTTGTGGCTTTTGGGAATGAAAATCTCTAAGGTGGGGAAAAATTAAAGACCCAGATTTTCCATGTAAATGTTTTTTTAATTATATGTAATTATTACGAGTCTGCAAATATTGACAGTGCCAGATTTTGAGGCTATGTGTGCCCAGAATGAATTTATGAAATTTTTTATGGTATGTTCAGTAAACGCGCGAGTGGCATTTTTTAATTTTTTAACCGGTGATCAGATAAAAAATATGAGGGCACCGTTGAATCTGTAGCACTGAGATACACTTAAGGGAGACTTTACATTGACCACAGCAGGTCTGAAAAAAATGTTATTATTTGTGAATTTATAAAGGAAATAAACAAAATAACTTTTTATTTTATTTGTTTCTAACTTATACTCTAACGGACAAGAAGAGGTAGGACCAGTGACATGTCAAGCCAAGAAATGGTTTGACCATTCATTCCTTTGTAACAGTATCATTGTAGAATTGTGAAGTTTCCTAATTAATGAGACCCCATTAATTCCCAACACCATTATACACCCTCTGCCTCAACTATTAATATGGAGCTTAAAGAGATGTGTTGGAACATATTCTCAAAGCAATGAAGTGTTGAAGGAGTATTGAGTTGCCAAACCCTTGGAGGAAGGATCCGGTTCTGGAAAGCGTGGACGAGTGACACCGAAACCTGAACCAAAGGACAATGTGAATGCTCCATCATTGGAAGCCTTTAGCGGGAACCAAGGTCACCGATCCAACTTCAAGCACGGACGTTCTCCAATGTGTTTACGAGGAAAGGGTTTGATTATTTTTTTTCAATTCATGTGATTTTATTGAACCCCATTTTATCTCTATTGTGATTAGAAGCTAATGTGGAGGGTTCAGACCTAATGAACCCAGCTCAGACCCTGCATAACTTTGATTACCCCATGCTTCTCCATGGAAGACCGCCAACATGGTGGTACTGGCGACTTGCGCCAAAAGAGGACCTAGGTGGCAGCTGGAACACTGGTCAGCCATGATGGAGGAGGCGGCGCACTTGTGGTGTCTTTGGAACTGGCTGCGTTTCATCAGCCGAAGAGACCATATAAGGGGGCCGGTACAGCGGCCGACCGCAGAGGAGGAGGGCGGCGCAACCAGCACACCGCCAAAGGTCACATGTCGTGGCTCATCAGCCATGGTGAATCGGGAGGCGGCCGACACTCTGGCCGACCGCGGTAGACGAGGGTGGCACGAAAAGCATCCTGCCGGTGGAGCCATGACAGCGGGACCTACTTTTACCATGGTTGACTTGGAAACTCTAATCGGTGCTGCCGCTTGGTCTTCTGAACGGAGGGGGACACTCCCCTCCCATGATAGCTTAGGAGAACTACGAGGGGGGGGGGGGGTCATGCCACACATGGCTGGTACGTCTGCCCTGTAGGCCGAGCCACACCCCACCACGGCCCAGGCCACCCCCTTGTGGGCCGGGTCGCGGCCCACCACGGGTCGGGCCGCCCCATTGTAGGTCGAGTCGCACCCCATTGTAGGTTGGGATGCCCCTTGCTGGCCGGGCCATGCTCCACCACTAGCCATGTCACCCCCTTATGGGTCAGGCGAAACCTTGGCCCCACGGGCTGAGCCCAGCTAGGTCAAACCTGGACCGGGTCAGGTCGGGTCGGTCAGACCGGGTCAGACCTGACCCGACCCAATCGGACCCAGAAATAGTTAAAGGACATATCTTGAGAACAGAGCGTCCTTTTCATGAACCGTCTATGATTTTGATATCCTTTTATCAGTATGTTCCTTTTGGTATACTCCACATGAGTTTTTAAGGAAGTTGGAGTATGGCCCGGATGGATCGAACCTGAATCCAACCAGGCCCTCAGAACAAGAATGCTTATAAGTCACATACCAGACGTCCGATTGATGTGCCGTCTATTATGTTGGAACCCTTAAGAAATGGAAATACATTGGGATACTTCTTAGGGGAACTTCGTGTTAGTTGAGGTATGAATGATGTATTGAGGATTAGTTCTCCCAAATGTGTTTTGAGCGGGAATCCAGTGGCTGGAAGTGAGGAGGAGGTTGAAGACAGATCATACGAAGTTTAGTACTGAGCGATCCTGTGTGGGTTAGATCATGTGTGGGTCAGCACTCAGTGATCCTATGTGGGTCAGAACACTCCGATCCTATATGGTTCATATCCTATGTGGGTTATTGCAAGGGATAGTTACCTATCGACTTCAGGTGGGTCAGATCTGGTGTGGGTCATTGCGGGTGTTAGTAGCTATCGATCCTATGTGGGTCAGACTTCGTATAGTCAGCAGTAGTGCCTCTTTACAGAATAAGGTGATCTAACTTCATGACTAATCATCTGTACTTCTATAATTCACTAATAATTTGTGTGAGCTCTGTACTTTATCTTCGTGATAATACCTATTTGGTAGTTTTGTCTTCATGGACTATCTTCGTGGTAATACTTGTGTGGTATTTTTACCTTCGTGGTACTATCTTCGTTGTGATACCTGTGTGGTACTTATAACATCGTGGTACTATCTTAATGGTCATACTTGTGTCGTACTTTTACCTTTTTGGTACTATCTTTTGTGGTGATACCTGTGTGGTACTATTACCTTCGTAGTACTTTCTTCATGGTAATACATGTGTGGTACTTTTACCTTCATTGTATTATCTTCGGGGTGATACCTGTGTGGTACTTTTACCTTCATGGTGTTACCATCACGGTGTTACCTTTGTGGTATTTCCTTTGTGTAACACTGGATGACCTATGGGGGTATCAGGGTCCCTATTAAATATAATAAAACTCACCCCTTCACGGGCTACACTCGCACATTGTTGTGTCTTGTGCATGTGATAGAAAACATTGATCAAGGATGAGGTTTCTAGGAATGGAAGGAACTGGGTGGTGGACTTTTTGGCATGACATGATGCCAGAACAACTAATCTTGAGCTATACCTAAGATTCCGGTTGGAATCTCTGAGGAAGATCCAGGAGATGTTTTCACTATTCTGTTGTTTGTACTTCTCAGTTGTACTAGTACTTTTCCAGTTGGGATTGTATTCCGGCCCCTTTAATTTCAACACTTTTTTACTACACAATATTACTTCTTGGTTTCATCTTATTGCATTCTACTCTGTGTGTTTGTACAGGTTTAAAGTCAATGCCTTCCCATTTTTAGGGATAAACCTTTCCAGTGCTAGTCGTCATCCCTAGGCCTATGAATGGTGGGCTTGGGGTTGTCACGACACGATCCCCAGGGGATGGGTCATGACATTTTTATCATCATGAATGTAAGTTAGTTAAAAATTATATCAATATATGATCAAAATTTGTGGGCTTTGAAAGGGATAAGTGAGCTTCACGAAAGAAGGAGCTTCATGAAGGTTATTTAAGCTTGGCGAAAGAAGGAGCTTCATGAAGTATGTGAGAATTAGGAATGCCTTTTAAAAGGGATTCCCTTGTGAACTATGGAAGATCTGTAATCATCAATTAAATGAAATTGAAACTTAAACATACAATCCATATTCAACAGAGGATGTATTCAATAATGATAAGGAATAGACCTACAAATCCATAATATGTGAGTGGATTCCTTCTAAGATAAGTGAGCAATGGAAGTGGACGACGATGATCCTTTTCAGTAGTAGTGATCCCGATAAAGAGATATAGAGAGTGACCATTGGGAATGGTTTTAACTGATCCTAAAACTTGTATATGCAGTGATCTTGTTCATAGAAGTAATATAGCCAAAATAACATTTTGGCAGTGAGCCTTAGGGGATTTGGTACAATTGAAAAATTTCTATTGTATGCTCCTTGGACATATCTCAATGAGGGTGAACCAAGTAAAAATCAGTGTTCGAGTGTGCTTACTTTCCTCCATTATAGTTAATCGTCATCATCAGACAAATAATGAAAGAATAAGATTGTCATAAACACTTAAGTGAAAAAGTGACCCATATAATAAAGAGGTCAAGAACTTGTGGGGTAGTAAGAACATAAAAAAAATCTCATTACCCTAATTTACCATCTCATAGGGAATCTAGTCCAATTTTGGTCCAAACAAACATTACTATTTTTACATTATGATCTTTTGGAGAAAAAGGAATATTAACACTGTGGAAGAGATTTGATAATATATTTCCTGATTTTGGAATTGAACTTATAAATATCTGAATGGGAGTGTGTATAAATGGAATGAATCCATATTGGATCATAAGTATAGAACACAGATCATGCCCTATTTTGTTTCTATTTTACAACTTATCATTATAGATATGTATGATGAAAAAATATGTTATGATGATCTTGATGATTTCTAGACCAAAAAATCCATGCAATGATATTGATGTGTATCTTTCAACATTTATTAATGATTTGAAACTTCTATGGGAGGCATGTGTATGAGTTTTTGATGCATAAAATAAAGAGTATTTTCTTTTGTGTGCTATGATAATGTTCAGTACAAATGAAATTTCTGAATATGGATACTAATATAGATATAGTGTTAAGGGACATAAATCTTGTCTAATTTGCAAAGAAGAGACATTATATTATCAATTGAAGAATGATATAAATACAGTGTACTTGTGACATCAATGATTTTTGCGAATTGTTCATTCTTATCATAGATTAAAAAACGAATTTATCAATTTACATGAATACAATCTCCCTCCACAACCATTTTCAGTTGAATAATATTACAATAGGGTGAAAATATTGATTAAACATTTGGGAAGAAAAGTAATTTTGGTCTTCAAAAAAATATATTGAAGAAACAATCAATTTTTTTGAACTACCATATTAGATATTTTTAGAGATAAAACATAACATTTATTTTATTCATGTAGAGAAAATTATATGTGCCAGTTTTTTTAGAACATTATTAGACATAACATGAAAAAAAGATGTATTGAAATCTGGATTAAACTATATAGAAATGTGAATAAGTTTGGAGTTATCTCACACTATGAAATGAAAAATATCATATTTACCTTTGGCTTTTCACACATTAATAAAGAGTGAGAATTTGAATTTCTGGTAGTTTTTTGTATGGTACAAAAGTACACAGTGAATATTCTTCAAATGTGAAGAATTTCATGTCAGTGAAGGATTGAAAATTAATAGGTATGAAGTGACATGATTGTCATGTATTGATGCAACAACTACTACCGATCGCACTGCGTGATATATTGTCTTCAACTGTCATAAAGACTATAATCAGGTTATGTAATTTTTTGAAATCCATTTGTATCAAAGTTATTGATCCAAATTTGTTAGATATGTTGGAGAATAGATATTATCTTCTACTTTTTCAACTAGAAATGTATTTTCCACCTACATTTTTTGATATAATGGTTCATATGGTGATTCACCTGGTGCGTGAGATAAGAATATACAGGCCTGTTTAGGTATGTTGGATTATCCTTTTAAAATGTATATGATGATTTTAAAGAGATATGTTAAAAATCCACATCGAATAGAGGATTATATTGTTCAAAAATATACATCGGAAGAGGCGATTGATTTCGGTAATTAGTATTTTTATAAATTGGATCATATCAGTCTCCATATATCTCGAAATTTAATAATTGATAGTGAAGGTAGAGGGATTTGAGGCTTAAAGGTAAAGTTCATTCCACGCGATGAAGTGATGTAGGCACACTTATATATTTTTAACAACACAGATGATGTTCAATCATATATATAATCACATATTTCTGAGATAAAGAGATAATATTCAAAAATAAATGAAACATGGATTATGATTGATTATAAAAATACATTTGTTTCAAGGCTTAAAGAGAAAGTGAGAACGAATATATATACATCAGAAATGATGAAATGGTTGGAAGGGGTAACATCCTTTAATGTGATAACATAAATAGGTTTTGATATTAATGGGTACATATGTTACACAAAAATGCTCGATGAGAAGAGTACCATTTAAAATAGTAGTGTGATGGTTATCACTAAAGCAGTTCATTTTCGATGTGAAAAATTAAAAACCCAATTTATTCTTCATTATAATATATCAGAGTTCTTGAGGATATATGGGAAATTGACTTTACAAAATTCCGATTCACTATGTTTAAGTGTAACTGGGTTGATAAAAATAGTGGTGTGAAACATGATGATTATGGATTTACACCAGTTGATATGAATAGATTTAATTACAATGGGAAACCATTTATCATGGTGTCACATGAAAAGCAGATATTTTATGTCATTGATCGATCATATGATCAGTGATCCATCATTTTGCATGGAAAATGATACAATTTGGGTGATGAGAATGATGCTGATGCTGATATAGATTTTCATGAGTCTTTTTCATCTATTATGCGATTTATTGATGATTAAAATGACTATAAGGCAGAAATAGTTTTTTCAGTATGTAATAATCATTATGACGGAATATGGGAAAACACTAAATTAGTCACCAATTTTTTTGGTAATAATTAATATTGTATATCTATGTTTTTAAAATATACAAATGTGTGCTTATTTTTTTGATTATTTTTATCATTATTTTTTATAAATATATATTTTTCTAATAATATACTGGGTAAACAAAATTTCATTACATTTTCTTGTTTTAATGTTAGATACGAAGAAAGATAAGCAGTTACCGAGGTATATCTATTTTTTCATATTATTAAATATTTAGTAATAAACTTATTTAACGAAAGAAAACATTTAATTTATAATTTTTTTTGTAGGATTACTGATGTATCTATAGAGGAGAATATTTCTCCTATTACTATAGAGAAATCAAGTTGTCATGTTGGTAAATGTGATATTACACCGTTACTAAAACTATCACCTGCTCGTCGAGATGAAATATTACATATTCATTTTGATGATAATAATAATGCAACTAGAACAAATGGAGTTCATATTATCAGCTATATATCAATGCAAAGCTATTATAGGATTAATATTTTATATCATGAATTGAAGTCTATGGACAAGATTATGAAATAATATATTTGGGAGGTTATGAAGGTAAAATAACTTACTTGATTAATTCTATCTCATTTTTTTAGTATTAAATATTTTAAATGGCATATTTCATTTATTTAATTACAAATGAAATTTAATTTTTCGGAAACAACAGAAATTAAGAAAAGACATCTCTATATAGTGGGGTTTCAATGAAGATATTTAAAAAAATGATGAAAAATTATGTTTTTGGAAGAAAAAGTTTGAATATCCATGCCTTAACTATCTGTATGTAGATGCAAATACAAGGAAGAAATATTTTGACCCCAGTAATAAAGAAAAAATTCATGTATAAAAATTATTTTATATTGTAAAATATATTATATATTTTTCTAATTACTAATTAGTTTATTTTTATGTAACAGGACTCCATGAGATCTAATAAATAGATCCAGTTGAAAAATGTATACCCTCATACATTATCACATGGAGGGTACCCATATTTGAAGAAGAAAATGTTTGAAGAAAAATTCGAATTAATAAGATATCGACCTAGTAGTGGTTGAAAGGATGTCTAGTTTAGTCCTCCATTTCTTCCAACACACCATCAAAATTGGAAACATGTAGGAAGAAGGAAAAATGAAAAGTATCTTACAGAGGAATCTCAAAAGTAGTTGATAAAATGGTAAGTAAATATTATTTATTTTTCCTAAATTTTTCTATTTTATTGATTATAAACACTAATATTAATGTTTTACTTTATCATTTTAGGATGAACATAAATAGAAAGAGACAAATGGATATTTTATCATTGAGGGTAGGACAGATATCCTAGCCATTGCTTTTGGAAAGGTAGAACACCGGGCTATCTTAGAGGATATCAAGCCAGTGTTAGTATTCAGAACGATTTTTTTTAGATTAAGAAATAAAATGACCTAGAAATAGAATCCTTAAAAGATAAGATAAAAGAGATGAAATAGTCTATGGGTGATGAAATTCAAGTATCCATGTAGTAGTATTTTTTACAACACTTGGAAAGAAAATAAAAAACTACACAACCTTCCCAACCTTCCTAGCCTATTTACATTGATCCTCCACATCCATCCCAGGTGGACTAGCCTGCTCAGCCTACCGAGCCTACATAAATTGATCCTACACCTACATCCAAAAAAGGATACCCAACACAACCTATTTATTTTGACCATCCACCTTAATCCCATATGGACTACCCTTCCCAACCTTCCTACTCTGATCCTCCACCTCCATGCTTTGTATAACGTGAGTTGTTTCCTAGAGATCCTCTTATAGATATTGTTGCTTTTGGAATCGTATATTTTTTGTGGGATTCTATAAATTACCAGCCTTTGTATACGGGTTAGGATAGAGTATTAGTACATGATATTATTGATGTTAATGCTATACTTCAATTTCCTACTGCCAAGCTTACCAGAGTTGGGGATTGTCTAGGTCACTTTTTTAGTTTGGCCAACTGGTCTTCATTATTGTATTTAATCTGAGGTATGAATTTATTTTAAATTTTAGTTTCATATGATTAAAAATAACTTAAATTTTTTTTCTTACAATTAACTTACATAGGATTTGCATAAAGAAAAAAAATATCACAATTGAAATAATAAGTTCCAGAACAATCGACTATAGATACTTCTAATATTTCTTATGGAATAAAAAGATTATCTCATGCTTCTTATTCCTTGAATAATATCTATAAGTTTCTGATGATATAAAATATTTGTGGAAGATATTATCCAATGAGATTACCCAAAGAAGATATCATGAATCTAGTTGATTTTGATGAGCTCATCCTGAATGTGTTGTAGTTGTTTTCCAAGTAAATTTATGTTTGAATTTTTATTTTTATTTTAAAATATGATTTAAATTTACTCACTATATTTCCTTTTCAATTAGTTATCTACATTATATTCTTGTCGAAATAGACATCACAACTATTTATGGTTTTATAGATGTAGAAAAAATTTCCATGGAAGTGCCACATGTGAAGAATCCTAGTAGAGTTTCATATATATATATATATATATATATATAATATATTATCACATACGTAGATTAGATGTTGGTTTTTTTCCATTTCATTATAAGTAAGAATAGAAACATAATTATTTACAAATGACCATTATAATTTCATTAATTGTAATTTTTTTTTTATTGTAGGTGGTATTGGATGTTAAGGGTATTTTTCCCAAGTGAGTGCACCTTATATTTGTTTTTCTCTTTATCAAGTTCTATTTGTAAAAGTTTTTACACCTTATTAGATAGGATTTTTTTTTGTTTTTCATAAGACCATTATATTTAATTATAATTATTTATACGTGTATTATTAGATCATATATATAAAAATTCAGTTCATGGAAAAAAATTAACAAAGAACACATGTCGATAAAGAAACCAAGTGAAATCATTTAAGTGAAAGTAAAGCTAATTATTTTTAATATTATTTATTGTTATCATTTTTTGATATATATATATTATCTAGTTAATTTTTATAATCTCATTGAAATATCAAACAAGGAGAAGTTTGATGTGGTAATTATGTGCTATGATTCATGTACGAGATAATCACAACCAGGGTAACTAGTGAATTTCATATGGTTTGTTATATTAATTTTGTTATATTATTTTTAATAGTATTCTATTTATAATCTAATATAATTGAATTTTATTGTATGCATTCAATGATAAAGAGTATTATACCCAAACTAAACTTACCAATCATCAATCGTTGTTTTCGAACTATTTGTTGAGTCTGATTACGACCTGAGGTATGTATATTCTAATGTTTATGAATAATATATTATATTTTCCTAATAATATGTGATGAAAAAGTAAATTTCTTTATAATAGGTGTTTTAACTTAATTATATCAAATGAATGCTTCAAAAATAACGAACAATGAGCATGTTGTCAATTTCAGGTACATATATTTTGAATATACTTAATAATAAGATGCTTATATAATTTTTTGATTAAATAGATAAATGGATGTAAATTTTTTGTAGTTTTTTAGTTAATGAATACTATTGATTGATTTTTTAAAACTGTTTTTTAGTAAAGGGATTATGTTTATTTAGGATGTGTAACATTTTGATTTTCCTAATTTTTTTAACTTTCGTCATATTTTTTCATAAAAAGTGACACCGAATCATTAAAAACCAATATGGGTTTCGGTGTCTGTTTTCATGAAAATAGACACTGAAGATCTTTCGCATATGGGTTTTCACATCGGTTTTCATGAAATTCTATTACTAAAATTGAGCACATTCTAATTTTCAGTATCTATTTTTATCAAAACTGACATAGAAAACTGACACCGATGTGCATTTCAGCGTTGGCTTTCATAAAAACTGACATTGAAGCTATATTTTTGGCATCATTTTTACTCATAACCGATGTCAAAAATCGAGCACCGTCTAGTTTTTCGGTGTCAGGTTTATAGAACCGATGCTGAAAGGTTATTTTTTACACCCCCATTAAATGCGTTGGTTAAAAACCATTGTCAAAACTTAAAAACCCACCATTAATTATTGTTTTTTCTCTAGTGTCTCTAATAAACCCTACTCTTGAATGGGATGGAAGTGGGACAACTTGGTGAGTTTTTCTACGTTCACCTATATAGTATCATGACCAATGGATAGACGTGGAAAACCCATCACGATGTCCATCAATATTCCCAAACACATCCACTATGATACCTCGAGGGGTTGTCTAAAATATATTGGGACTTGGTGCTCAGCCTTCTCATGATGACAAGTGAGTCATCTCTAGAGAATCTATACCACTGCCTTCTATATCCATGACCACACGTAATAATGTCAGAGGTCCTGGAACATCTTCACCACACTTAGATGTACCGCCAAAGAGGATTGTGGAACTCCCTAAACATCTTCTCTCGTAATTCTACTGTTACAACGGTGTGTCCTATGAAAAATATTACGTGCTCTATATCTTTCAAATATCCATTTGGGGGCATGCCCTATAAACATCTAGGAACATGTATCCTTTTATATGGGATCTCTTAGTTTCACCTCCTAGACTCACTATAAAGGTGGAGGGGCTACTACCATCAACTAAAGAAAAGATTCATCATCTCTATCCTCAAAGGATATCTGAAGCAAGTCCAATTTCTCTATGGCCGCATTCAATAGCTGTGAACTTCTTCTCATGCTGATCAAATCTTCTACCATGTTCCCCTTCCCAGGAGAATAGACTATCTCGATTTCATGGTCCTAGGATAACTCTATAAAACATTGCAATCTTCTATTGGAATCCTTTTGAGAAAAGATAAACGTGAGACTCTTGTGGTAAGAGTAGATGACGAATCATTCACCCATAAGGTAGAGTCCCCACATAATAAATGCAAAGACTACCATTTCAAACTCAAGGTCACGAGTCAAATTATTTTTCACATTATGTCTCAACTATCATGACCCATAAGAAATCACCACTTTCCCCTACATTAGGAAATAACCAAGACTAATTCCTAATGTGTAATAAAACACAATGTAGTCAGCACCCTCCTCTCAAAAACCTCAAGATAGAAGAACTCATCAAGCCCTGCCTCAGCTGCTGAAAGCTCTGATGGCATCCTTCTGTCCACATGAAGGGTTTTACATTCTTCATAAATGCCATCATGGGTGCTGCCACACTATAGAAGTTAGTTTCAAACCTCCGATAGTACCTATCACACCCACGGAAACTCCACACCTCGATAATGTTCTATGGTGGGTCCCAAGAAATCATCGCCTCAACTTTCACTACATCCACCGTAGATCTATCCATTGAGATTACATGACCTAGAAAATGGACCTTGCATATCCAAAAACCAGTCTTCGAGAGATTTCTATAAAACTGGTTCCCTAAAAGTGTGTCTAGAACCATCCTCAGGTGTATCATGTGATCCCCCTTAGATGTTGAATACACAAAGATGTCATCAATGAAGACCACTAAAAACCGATCTATATAAGGATGAAATATCCTGTTCATGAGCCCCATGAACACTACAAGGGAATTCTTCATGCCAAACATAATCACTAAGTACACATAGTAGCCCTAGAAACATCTAAAATCCATCTTCGAGATGTCCTCATCTTGTACTTGAAGCCAGTGATATCCTGGTCTGAGGTCTATCTTCAAGAACCATCTTGCTCCATTTAGTTGATCGAAGGGGTCTTCAATCTTTGGTAGAGGATACTTGTTCATCACGATCACATATTTAATGTGCTGGAGGACCACACATAGCCTCTATATTTTTTCTACCTTCTTGGTGAACACCACTAAGGCTTCCCATTATGAAATGTTGGTCCTTACGAATACCATCCACAGTAAATACTCTAAAAGTACCCTCAACCCCCGGAGCACTATGGGATCCATTCGATATGGAGGTGTAGATATCGGTGCCATCTTGGGGTATAGATCATTACAGAAGTCTACCCATCTATGAGTTGGTAGTCATGGAACATGCTCTAGAAATACATTCTCAAACTCATAAACTAATATAGGGAACTGAAAACTCAAAACATCTACTACTATGTGGATAAAGATTGCAGCATGCTTATACCCCTTGCCCTGTCCTCCATCTTCCATGTGCAAGTGTGAACCACATTGGGGAGGTGTAACATGGTGAAATGTATACCACATCTTACTACTCTCCCACCTCCTCTGAAACATCTTCTGCCCTACAGAAGGCTCCAAGCTAGAACTACCATATGGTCATGTGGTGTCCTCACTAAGAAGAAGACTAGCGTCACTGCCTCCAAACAATCCTCAAAGACCTAAGGATCTATCTATCCTCTTAGATCATGATGTCTCTGCCTCAGGAAATCATGTAAGGAACTAAGCCTACGTGTGTCCTCCATTAGTTGCGCTGGTAGTAACTGCTAACGGATGGGAGGTGGTATCACCGGGACCCCGCCCGAAGCTACTATATATGAAAATGGAACCTATACCGAAGCCTCATTACTCTTTGGTCCATCCTCATGGTAATGCACCAAAATACTAGATGGATGTCTGTGTGGAGGCATATTCAAAGGGAATCAAGATGAAGCATATTCAATTTATTATACCTGGTGAGATGATTCTGAATCAAAAAGATCATGGAGAAAACAATCAAAGATTAATGCAACTAGTGTTTTCATGTATCGAGTCAGGAAATAAAATTCATGGTCCTGGTGAATGGATATGTCAGCCTCCACACCAACAGTGGAATCTCTAGAATGAAATCCAAACTTGAAACTATTAACACTATTACCCCCATCAAAATTTACCGACTCTTAGTTCTTCTACTATAACTATCCTCCTCCGATACTTCTATGTCTAGAACCATCCCCTAGGGCCAATGTCGTGACTACCCTATGCTCGACTTCCATCAGCTAGTGGCTGGAGACTAGCACTGAGTAGGTATATCCCCAAAAATGGATGGTATATGCCTTAAAACATGTACACCCACACAAATCTCAAACTACAGAAAGTAAACATAAAGTAAACCTCAACATTCACAAAGAAAACTATTGAGAGTAAAATACAGACTAAAAGTAAAAAGGGCCCAGAAATCAATACCAAAACAAAAAAGGAATGTACCACTTTCTTGGTATATCTACTAGAGACCTCACATGAAGGGTGGAAGAAGGGTATCTTCCAGTATTCATAGAAGTATGCTCATCCATAACATCTCACTGAGCACCTCCTGGTCCCACACCACCAAGGTCTCCGTCGAGGCGTCCGTCAGTCCTGTATCATTGAGCACCACCTGGTGCTGGACCACCAAGGATTCCATTTAAGCATTGATCCAATGAACGGGACAAAACACATGCTAGAAAAGCCCATACTGGGTTGTGTAACATAATACTTAGTAGGGACCCAAATCCACAACAGAAAGACCACAAAGGAAAACCACATAGAAAGTTCACAATGAAAAGACAACTCACACCAGGTATAACTCAATGTATGGAATGAAAGACTACATGTCATAACAAGGAACACCTTATAGTACTGAGGTACTCATCCTAGATGAGTACTGTGGGTCTGCTAGGTCAGACAAAGCCGCTCTACACCATGTGTCTGCCCGGTCACATAGAGCCACTCCCCACTTAGGCCATCATAAATAGTCCACAAATAGCGGCTTATAGCCAGTCCACAAATGGATAATTATAGCTAGTTCACACAGAGCCTCTTGTATATGGTTCACACCGAGCTGTTTGAATATGGTACACATATGGACTCTTATCATCTAGGCTTGTAGAGTAACTTAGACCCGCACGTTAGCAGTCTTGAGGTTTTATCCAGCCATAGGATTCCTGCATGTAGTGTGCTTGATTATTGGAGAACCCACTCCTCAAGACATTAATTGAATTTAAACTTACATGAAAGCCTCCATAATTAAATAAAAATAACCGCATCATCACAAGGGTTCCAAAACTGAAAACGGTGCGTCAATCAGAAGCCTATTCTAAAAGATATTAGAGTTTAAGTAAATAGGTGCTGGTCGTGTTCGGCCACGGTCCGACCCATTTGAACTGCATAGCAAAAACAGCCTAGGGGTCCCACGTAAATGAACCCAGTTAGTCCAACCCAAACTAACCCGATTGGGTCTGGGCCATCAGGGCCATTGGTCTAGGCCCCTTGGTCCTTGGATGACCCAGCCCGGTGGGTTGTGGGTCTAGCCAAGTGGGCCGTGGGTCCAGCCCGTTGGGTGACCCGAGAACCTGGTTCCATCTGGCATGGCCTACAATGGTAGGTTGATTCTTTCTAAGCATGTACCACCTAGTGGCCTAGTTTTCACCATCATCCCGGCCTGCATGGCAGTTTGGTTTCCCCTGTTCAGACATCCATGGGGCGTTTGATTCACGCCAAACACAGCCGGCTGAGGCCGACCACCTCCTCCAAACCTGGTTCAGGACAATGTTCCATCTCCTACAATGGCCCGCAAGTGCGGGACACTCCTCCAACATGGATCCATAGTAGTGATGCCCTTCTGTGGCCGTCTACTCATGCAGACCAGTTTCCCCTCGTGGCATGTTTCTTTTCCATGGGTGAACCACACCGCCAAGATATCCAAATCACGACTCTACACCACGTGCACCTCTGACATGGATGTGAGGCCATGTGGGCCTCCAATGTGGCTGGGAGGCCTCATCTACATGCTACAGGCCTCCGTGCTGACGACTCCTATCATCGCCGTGGCACACCACCTCCCACCGCTGTTGCGTGCTGCGGCCTGGTGCCGCCGCCATGGACTTGTGCTGAGGATATTCTACCAGGAGCTTCTATATATGATGCATTGTAATCCATTATTCCATGGGGAATGAGGAGTGAGGAATTGTTGAGATCACAATGAACACCCATATGAACAACTGACCATTGTTCGTCTTGGTCCAGAATTATTCATGTTAGAGGGATCATGACGTATAGATTATGAGTCACTAAGATTTAATAATGATATCAACCTACAACTATATTTCCCACACATTCAAGGAAAATCCATCATCCAATCAACTTTTTAGAGGGTTGGTCAGTGTTCTACATTTAGAGGGGGAGAGTGGGGAAAACAATTCATTAATAATTTAAACCTATATTAGGTAAAAGAGATTTCTCAAGGATGATCGTGCATCATCCTCTATCAATCATTGATCCCAAATCTTCCCTCAAAGGGTGTCTTCGGCATTGTATGATCCACTGAAATTCGTCGTTATAGAGGTTTTCCATCATCGTTCATCGTCACCACCCACCAAAGACTCAGAGCAATTCTAGGATTTTTTTCACAATCCTGTATTGCTTGTTTGGCTATTAATTGACGAAACATGAATATGCATTTCTATTATGCTGTATTGTAGTGTTGTTATGGTGACTCCTTAATGAGGTTTATTAATGATATTTATTGTCACCATGTCAATACACCACAATAAACAATTTCAAATAAAATAAACTTTTTATGTTTATTATATTTTTCCTGAAAACGCTGGAAAAAATAATTTTTTCCCTTGACCAACATTGGTCCAGGATAAGTACTTTCTAAGGAGAAAATCTCATTACAAACTCCATGGTAGTCTTGGATTTTAAATTTGAGATATCATTTGTGAGTTATGAGGATTGGAAAAAAAATAACATTTCATTAAATTATTTTATTTTCAGATACGCCCCAAAAATCTACATTCACAGTCGGCCCGTGCTGGCCGATGTTAGGTTCCACCTAAAGAAAGGATACCCTCAAAAACTCAATGGTACCCTCATATTTCCTATCCGAGTTACCATTTATGAGTTATAATGATTTGAAAATAAAATAACATTATTCAATTATTTTATTTACGACTGAAAACTATATTCCACCATTGACCCACCCCAGCCAATGTTACACTCTACCAAATGAAATCATACCATCATGAGTTCATTGTGGTCTCAGATTTTCAATCTGAGTCACCATTCGTGAGTTATAAGGATTTGTTAAATAAAATAATTTTATTTATGGTTATTCAATTTTCAGGTTTTCTCACTAGTGGCTCGTGCTAACTAATATTAAGTCTCACATAGGGTAAACCCATTATTCTAAATGAAACAGTGACCTAATATTTCTGATCCAGGAACCATTTTAAGTTTTATTCCACTTTTTTATGAAAACTGCTCATGCCTGTTGAGAAAGTGTTGTTTTCAACAATACACAATATTTTTATCAAAAAGGGGGAGATTGTTGAGAAAAATATTCTATTTCTTTATGATTATTTTGATTCTCACAAATACACATAATTGTTTTCTAATGATTTCATTTTAAGTGTATTTCAGGAATTTATTATTCATTTTATTTTTATTACTAGAAGAAATATTTATGTTCTTGAACAATGGTAATTAATTGTTAAAGTATTCGCATTAGCGTGTTATGGAAATGCTGTTCATGTTCTAAATATTGGGGAATTGCTTAACCGTGTTCTAGAAACACTATTAATACCCTACGTGGAGAAGTATTACATAAGGATGAAATGCAGTGTATATTTTATGAGATATCAGAAAAGTATGGTTAAAAAACCATACGTTATCGGAAAGGTATGGAAGAATAACCCTACGTTAGGAAGGAACCCTACGTTTGGGATATTGAAAAAGTATGGAAGAAGAATAGTATATAAGTTTTAAACATTACGTTTGTTTCTCAAAAGTATGGTTCATCAACCGTACTTTTGTGAACAACCTTATGTTTCATCAAAATGTATGGATCATGTACCTTATGTTTGGAAGCTCATAAAAGTATGGATCATTTATCATACGTTTAAATGTTGAAAAAAAATATGAATGATCTACCCAACATTTTTATCAACCATACATCATCAAACATACATTTGTATTCAACCTTACGTTTGAAGGATACATCATCAACCTTACGTTTGTGATCTACCTTACGTTCAGAAGATGCATGCTATACAGTTCAACCTTACATTTGGCGTCAGAGAATTAAAGACGATATTATTATACAACGGTCTTCAAAGCAAATTATTAGGCTGATTTCAAGCCGAATGAAAAGAAAATTTTAAATCGTGTCTTTGATTGATTCTAATCTGTCTACCTATGATTCAAAGGATCAATTTAAAAGGAGGTTTTCATGCTGAGTTATTAGGGGAGTTATGACTGCTCTGTTATTTTAAATTTTTGAATATCATGATTCTAATGGTGACTTTTGTGGATCTAAATTTGAATGGAGAACACTCGACTTTATATAAATTAATTATTTTGCATACAGAGAGTCAATTCAGATAATCGAGACATACAGAATTTCTATTACGAAGAGAAAAAAAGCTATGTTTATTGAAGAAGAAGAAACACGATAGAAGATTCACTCATTCGACATCGAAGATCTATTGTGAGTCTACTATTGCTGAAGTTCCAAATTATTTTTCCATATCTACTGCAACAAGATAATCATAGAATGACTCTTACTTGAATATCATTAGTTCTAAATACAATGATCCATTTATTTTCAATTTCATTCTATTGCAATTGTGAAGAATAATGGGAAAGTATTTTCAAATAAAAAATAATTCATTTTATCTTGAGTGACCGGATTCTCGTACTATGCTTTGTAGGTTCTACGATTGAACTAGAAAGATTTGTTTTGCCTTAGATTGTAAATGTGTCAACTGCCTATACTCAGTTGTAAAATGGTCTATTGATAAGAGGACCAGATAGTGAAAATCACCAAGCTCATGGAGTAAAGCACTGGTGGAGTGGACTAGGGGCCTTTTGTTCCCTGAACTACTATACATCATGTGTCCCTACTATTTAAATTTCCGATGCATTAATATATCCGATTAAAATTAAATTTCAGAACACAATCTCGTAAAAAAATTTTAAAATACACAATTCATCCCGTTCTTGTTTATATTTGGTATAACCCAATCCAACAATTCGTTTTAGAGGAGTAGATTTCTGATAAATCTTAAACAGGATAAAAGGGATTAAGGATTATGCAAAGAGGAAAATGGGTGATACAGGAGTGGGAATGTCTATTGTCAGAGCATCATACTTTAATGGAGAAAATTATGGATGTTGGAAGTCGAGAATGATAATTTATCTGAAAAACCATGGATATATAGTATTTTCTAAGATTCTGACTCCATATGATATACCAGAGAATCCTGAAACATGGATAGTATCTACTGAAGCAGAATATGATATGAACTCTAAGGAAATGAATGCAATTATATGTGGTCTAGGACCTGATGAGTTCAATAGAGTATCTCTATGCCTAACAGCATATGATACATGGAAAACTATTGTTATTTCTTATAATGGAACTGACAATGTCCGTAAAATGAGATATGATACTACTAAACTTAAATTTGATACATTCGGAATGTTTGAAGGTGAATTCATTACTCAAATGAATGGAATGTTGACATAAATTTTCAACAATATAACTACTTTGGGAGAACCAATCAAACAAGTATATCATGCATTAAAAGTACTGAGAGTACGAGCTTTTAAATGGAATGGAATATCTGCTGCATCCAGACATTCAACACCTGTCAAAGAATTTACCATGAGAGAGCTGATTGGAACACTTATGATGTATGAAGCTGAGATACTAGATGAAGTAAATGGACATAAGGTTTTTATCAAGAAATATGATACTTCCTTAAAAGTGTCATCAAAAAGTAAAATTAGAAAGATAAATAAAAAGGAAGTAGACGTGAAATCATAATGTTATGATTCATCATATTCTGATGTAGAACTGGCTTAGCTAGCCAGAAACATTAGTAAATTCTATAGAAATAAGAATGGTTGTAGAAAAACATTAAAAAAGGATGAAAATCATGTCTGATGTTATAAGTGAAAGAAAATATGGCACATCAGACCTGAATATCCTTAGTTAAATGAATACAACAAGAAGAAGTTCTTCAAAAGGAATGATTATGAGAAAGAGGATAAGAAATCAATGAAAGTTACATGGAGTGTCTATGAAGACTCCAACTGCTCTTCAGAATTAGACTCAGAGAAGGAAGAAGTAAATATGAAATCCTACATGTGATTTATGGCTAAAATATATGAGGTACAATCATACTAATCTTCTAATTCTAATGCTAACTCTAGTTCGGAAACACGATATTCTAATAAAAAACTTGCTGGCTACTGCAACATGATTGAAGGAAAATATGATTCTCTTTTTAAGAAGAATAAGTCTTTAAAGAACATTCACGAGGCTATTTAAGATGATATAGATACAATACTGAAACAACATAAGGAGTTAACTGATAAGTATAATTCAGTTAACACTAACTATACTTATCATGAATCAATGGTAAAAACACTGTCAAATGATGTAGACACCTATAAAACTACATCCCTTGTTTTTTACAAAGGTGAAAAATCTTTGAATGAAATTCTTGGGAAAACTATCATTAAGAAAGAACGATTTGGAATTGGTAGTAAAGGTGAAAAACCTTATTTGCAAAAGAGTTATTTTGTTCCAAGCATAAAAAGATTAAATTGAAGTTACTATGGGACAAGGGGACATATTTCTAAAAACTATTTTGTAAGACAACTAAAAATAAGTGGAATTAAGAAAGCTTTTGTATCAAATAATTTATTTGATTCTGCTTAATTTGGAAAATCTAAGCAATTATGGATTCCTAGATCATTGCTGGCTAACACTCCTAGACCCAATAGAATATGGGTACCAAAGCAATTTGTTTAAATGACTTTTAAGGAAGCAAGTCATAGAAAAAAGGACATATGGTATATGGATAGTGGATGGTCAAGGAATTTGAGTGGAAGCTCAACGAATTTCACTACACTAACTCAAAAAGATGGTGGACTAGTCACTTTTGGTGACAATGCCAAAGGCAAGATAATTGGCATGGAATAGTTGGAGATCTAGAAGTTGTCTCAATCAATAAAGTACATAATGTATGAGGATTGAAACACAATATAATAAGTATCTATCAAATCTATGATGATGGTTATGCTGTTGATTTCTCTATAAATTTTTTTTTTCTGTTTTTAAAAATAAACTACTAAAATTTCGAGCACCTAGAACTGATAATGTGTATACACTAGATTAAAATTTCTTGTGTCAACAATAATTAAACTGCTTAACTGTTAAGATAAATGAATCTGGGATTTGGCATAGAAGACATGGACATTGAAATATATATTATTTACATAAGTTATCCAAGAAACAATTAGTTTCTGATTTACCTAGTCTAACATTTGAAAGTGGTAGATTTTTTGATTCATGTCAACTTGCCAAGCCGCAAAAATCAACCATAAAATATGTTAACAAAATTGCTACATCTAAACCTATAGAATTTATCAATATGGATTAGTTTGGACCTTCCAAAGTAGTAATCTTGGTGGTTAAATTATATGTATATGTTTTAGTTGATGACTATTATAGATTTTCATGGATTTTCTTTTTAAAATTTAAAAATGAAGCTTTTACATTATTTGAATGTTTTTGCAATGCTGTTAAAAATGAAAAAGGTTTTAAAATAATTTCACTAAGAAGTGGTCATGGTGGAGAATTTGAGAATATGGAATTCAATTCTTTTGGCTCAAATATAGGAATTAAACACATATTCTCTGCACTAAGAACACCTCAAAAAAATGGAATCATTGAAAGAAGAAATAAGACTATTCAAGAAATGTCTAGGACTATCCCAAATGAATATAGTGTTCCTACCAATTTTTGGGAAGAATCTGTTAGTACAACCTGCTATATAATGAATATAATTAGACCAATTTTGAAAAAGACACCATATGAACTCTATAATAACAAAAAACCTAAGCTAAGTTACTTCAAAGTTATTGGATGCAAGGTTTACACCATAATCACCAAGGACAATCCTGGTATGCGTGATCCAAAATCTAATAAAAGCATTTTCTTAGGATATTCTGCTACTTCAACAGCTTATAGAGTTTTTAATAAAAATTGAAGGATTGTTGAAGAATCAGGTGATGTGAAATTTGATGAATTTGATCCCTTTGAGAAAAGGACATATTAAATAGATGAACTTGATTCTAATTATAACATGAGACTTGAGAACCTTAAAGATGATTTTGAAAAAGATATAAATAAAATTCAGTCCAATTTAGAAGAACATGACACTGAAGATCCTATAAGTGTACTACCTAGACTTGTTCAGTTTTCTGCCCTTCTATCCTAATTAGAACCCAAGTATATAGAATAATATTAAGATGATGAAAGTTTAATGATAGAAATGTAAGAAAAACTAAACCAGTTCTAAAGAAATGATGTTTGGAAATCAGTTTAAAGACCATTGAATTATCTAGTTATAGTAACGAAATGGGTCTTTAAAAATAAACAAGATTAATACGGAATAATAACTTGGAATAAAGCATGGCAAGTAGCTAATGGATATAATTCAGAAGAAGGTATATATTATGAAGAGACCAATGCACCTGTAGCTAGATTAGTAGCCATTATAATCCTTCTATCCAATCCATCTCAAATAAACATTAAATTATTTCAGATGGATGTTAATTCTAACTTTATAAATGCTAATTTAATGGAGGAAGTTTATGTTGAGTAACCTCCTGGTTTTGAAAATTCACAAAAACCAGATTCAGTTTTTAAATATTCTAAAGCCCTTTATGCCCTTAAACAAGCACCTAGAGCATGATATGAAATATTAATATCTTTTTTTTGAAAAATGATTTTACTGTTGGAATGTAAGATCCAACACTATTTAAGAAAACCGTAAACTATAATATTTTATAAGTTCAAATTTATGTTGACAATGTAATTTTTGGATCAACTAATAATTCTCTTTGTCATGAGTTTTCAAATATAATGAAAAAAAAATTTAAATGAGTATAATGGGAGAGTTAAATTTCTTTTTAGGACATCAAATTTATCAAAAATATTTTTCAAATGTTTTAAATTAGAGAAAATAAAATACTGATTTACTTAAGAAATATGGACATGAAAATTGCAAGATATATACAACTCCTATGTGTACTAATATAAAACTTGATTAGGAGGAAACTGGGAAATCAGTTGAAAAAAAGTTATATAGTGGTAGGATTTTTTGTTTATTATATCTTACTACTAGTAGGTCATATATAATATATTTAGTATGTCTTTGTGAAGGATTTAAATCAAATTCTAAAGAATCTCATTTAACTGCTGTTAAATTAATTTTTAGATATTTAAAAGGAACTGTTTTCAATATATTCTTTATCCAAAAAAGTCTAATTTTAATTTAATTTCACATTTAGATGTAGAATTTGGGAGCTGTAGATTTGATAAGAAAAGAACTTCAGGTATTTTTCAGATTTTAGGAAAATCCGTAGTATCATGTTCCAGTAAGAAACAACATTCAGTTGCACTATCAATAGCTGAGGCAGAATATGGGTCTGCTGGCAGTTGCTGTGCACAAGTTTTGTGGATGAAAAACACTCTTATGGAATTTGGACTAAATTTTAATAATACACCTATTTTATGTGATAATACATGTGCAATTAATATTTCAAAAAAAAAATCCTCTTAATCATTATAGGACCAACCATATTGATATCAGACATCATTTTTTAAGAGATCATATACTTAAAAAAGGATATATTTTTAAAATTTGTACGTACTGAAATTCAATTAGTAGATATTTTTACTCAACCACTTCTCACTTCAAGGTTTGATTTTATTAAGGGGGATCAAGGTTTATTTAATTATAAATAAAGTTTTATTTTATTCATTTGATTATTCTCTTTCTATTTTTCTGTTTGATAAAAATTAGTTTTTTTTTTCTCAACTGAATAAATTTTTTAATAGATATTCTTTTTTTCTTTTCACTCTTGTAATTTTATTTGTTTTTAAAATTTATGTTATTATTAATGATGACACAAGAATCAAGGTTCTCAGAGCACATTTCAAATTCTAAATAATTTCATTTCTACCAGAAACCCTTTCGAGCCTGCGATGCATTACCACTCTTTTTCAATTGGAACATGAACCTTCGATAACCTAATAATTTTTTGAACCTTTAGAGATTTATGAAAGAAATGGCCAAGACCAAGAGAACCGATGAGGCTGAGACCAACACTGCCATGAGGCAGCGCTCCGAAGGAAGGAATATTTTTCAGGGAAACGTCATAGATCTGGAATGGTTATATCTGACGAACCTATTGCTGAAGCATGCTTTTGATTTTCAAAACCTTGAACAGACTTTTAATGGTGAGAAAATTGTTTTTTTATATGAGGTGGAGCTTTGTTATTTCTTAGAATCTATCCAGTTTAGTCTGGGGGAAGATGAAAATTCCATGATAGTGAAAATATAAGACAGATATGTTTCTATCTCTTCTGTAGAGATAGCTCAGATTCTAAACATAACTCATGAGGGAGTTCATCATTTCTATTTGAAAAATATTGGATATAGTGTACATAAATATGAGGATGTTATGTCATTTCTTTTTGGATCAACAAATATCAATAAAATGATTGTAAAGTACTTGGAACTGACTGAAATATATTTATTATGTTTGCGAGAACTAGGATTTCACCAAGGATGTTAGAAATGGAAAGGATTCTGTATCCAAATATGTATTTAATGTTTTTTCTGATGAGTTATATTAAATATAATATTCCAAGACACATGGCGAGGTATCTCAGTTACTGTTTCCAACCAGAGGAAAGAATGAGTTTTTATCCTTTTGGAAGATTTATCTCAAAAAATTATGTTTAAAAAAGATAAGACAAGATTAGTGGATTCTCGGGTGAGATGCCACAATAGTAATATCTTCAATGCTAGTACATTGAGAAAAATTGGATATTT
The DNA here is from genome assembly GCA_963277665.1 of Viscum album. NCBI lineage: Eukaryota > Viridiplantae > Streptophyta > Magnoliopsida > Santalales > Viscaceae > Viscum > Viscum album. The sequence goes on along the minus strand of OY728166.1, from coordinate 1,225,603,795 downwards.
CTGGAGCACTATCAAAGGAAAACTGCTGCTAGTTGGAGCAGAAGAGGATGAAGAAAGTGCTCAGGCCCGACCACCAAAATCAAAATAATGAGTAGTTGAATCTAGAATAAGTGCAGCGTCACGGAGGATACGGTTTGAAGCAGTTGATCCATCAGCTAATGAGGACAGTAAAAATGAACTTCAGATGTCATGACATCGAGTGATGCAAGCTGTTGAATAGACTACTAAAGCACTCCCTCATGAAACAGAACCTATTATGAGCTATAGATTAATTAGAGACTCAGTAGTACAAGACCCTACTCAACCAATAACTTCTCATATTGAAATGACTCTTCAAGTTTAAAAAGGACCAGAGGATAATGAAGAGGTAATAGTTGCAGTTTATATTGAAACTGTTGTAGTGGATAGAGTTTAAAATGAAGCTGAAAAAGAAAAGGAGGGTGTGCCCAGTGATGTAGAAGTGGTCAGTCCTCATATAATTCAATAAAAAATTGTTTTTGAAAACTCATTAGTGTAAATGGATGTTGATGTTTCTCATGAGGAGAAAACTCCATAAAATGTTGAAATTCAAGATTCAAATGTTTCTGAAGTACATACAGAGGTGCTGAATGGTGATTTTTCTGTGGAAGAGTCTGGGAAAGTCTCTGAGGAAAATTCAGTGGAAAAACCTACTCAGGAGAAAGAGAAGGAGAAATATGATGTAGAGTCATTACCTATAGTATTGTTGCATCAGAATGAAGCTGAAACAGAGAATCAAGAAAAATGTGCCTTTTATTTTGATAATGATTATGTGGAAGTATTTATTAGAATGTTTAATAATGTTCAAGCTGATAATTTATCTTTGCGAAGTTCATTAGAAAGGGAGCGAAAAAAGTTTCAGAACTTGAAATCTAGTTTAGTTTCAATGTTGGATGTTGAAGTGTTTAAGAAAGAAATGTTAAATGATGTTGAATAGTTGAAATCAGAGATGGTTATGAAGACAGATTTAATGGAATTCAAATCATTCGTGGAGCTACAATTAGCATCTATCAGATATAGTACAACCAGTACATCAGGTAATTCACCTGATTTAATAAGAGAATTTTAAGCTATCACAACCGAAATGAGAAATATGAATGATATATTGCAAGAAATTCAATGCAATAGTCCCCCTTTGTTAGTGCTATTTGATAATCAAAAGTTTTTAGTTGACCAGTTGACCTCATGTGAACCAAGTATTAGAATTGTACTGACTCAGTTCACAGCGAAGTTGACTCTGTTTATGGAGAAGGAAGAAAAGATCCATGAGTTTTTCAGAGTAAATATGATAGAAGATATTCATATGACTCATGAGAATATAGATCTTATTATCATGCTGGGAGATGGCATGATGAGAAGGCAGAGGGAGTAGTTGACAGAAATCAATGTAGTAGTTCAGATGAGATAGACGCTATATCATACCCTTAACACACCTTGATACATGTGTTCATAATGATTGTAACTATTACATATTTTCAATTAAATTTTGTTTCATTTTATATTTGTGTGTTTCTATTAGTCTTAATGTCTTTGTTTAGATATGCCGGTAATCCAGATTCACTTATTGACAAACAGTTAATTATCTCATTTGATTATGTTTATTGCTACATTAAAATTAGTTCTTTTCCATATTTAATCATACTTATTGATATCACAAAATGGGGAGAAATTTGGATAAGCACATCATTTTATTTTAACTATTTACCTTATTGACAAATAGTTAATTATAACACAATGATTATTTATTTTTGAAATAATATTGTTATAATTAATTATTGTTTTATCTAAGAAAAATTCTAAACTATTTGTAATTAATTTTGGATGTTAATTTTAGTAATTATTTTTTGGGTTTTATGATCATCAAAAAGGGGGATATTGTTGAGAAAGTATTGTTTTCAACAATACAGAATATTTTTATTAAAAAGGGGGAGATTGTTGAGAACAATATTCTATTTTATTTTGATGATTTTGATGCTAAAAAATACCCTTAATTGTTATCTAATTATTTTATTTTATGTGTATTTCATGAATTTATTATTCATTATATTCTTATTGCTGGAAGAAATATTTAAGTTCCTGAACAATGAGAATTAATTTCTAAAGTATTCGCATTAGACTATTATAGAAACACTGTTCATATCATATGTAGAGAAGTGTAGTGTAAGGATCGAATGCGGTGTATACTTTATGAGATATCAGAAAAGTATGGTTAAAAAACAATATGTTATCAGAAAAGTATATAAGAAAAATCATACGTTAGGAAGGCCCCCAAAGTTTGGGATATTGGAAAAGTATGGAAGAAGAACCATACATTGGTTTTAAACGTTATGTTTATTTCTCAAAAGTACGGTTCATCAACCTTACTTTTATGAACAACCTTACGTTTCATCAAAAAAGTATGGATCATGTACCTTACATTTGGAAGCTTATAAAACTATGGATCATTTATCATACTTTTGAATGTTGAAAAGAAAAGTATGGATGATCAACCGTACATTTTTTATCAACCTTGAATCATCAACCTTACATTTGTATTCAACCTTAAGTTTGAAGTATGCCTCATCAACCTTACGTTCATAAGATTCATGCTATACAGTTCAACCTTACGTTTGGTGTCAGATAATTAAAGATGGTATTATTATAAAACAGTATTGAAGAAAATTATTAGGATGATTTCAAGCTGGATCAAAATATGATTTTAAATCACATCTTTTACTAATTCAAAGCTGTTTATCTATGATTCTAAGGATCAATTTAAAAGGAACTTTTCATGCCAAATTTTTAGGGATGTTACGAATTCTCTTTTATTTAGAATTTTTGAATATCACGATTCTAAAGGTGACTTTTGTGGATCTAAATTTGAAAGGAGAATGCTCGACATTATATACCTTTATTATTTAGTATACAGAGAGAAAATCCAGAAAATCAAGACATATAGATATGCTGTTACAAAGAGCAACAATGCTCTGTTTATTGAAGAATAAGAAACACAATAGAAGATTCAATCATTCGACATCAAAGATCTATTGTGTATCTACTGCTACTGAAGTTGCGAATTATTTTTATATATCTACTGCAACCGGGTCGACTCAGAAGGACTCTTACTTGAAGATCAATATTTATGACTAAGACGATCCATCTATTGTCAATTGAATTTTGTTTTAATTTTGAAGAATAATGGGAAAGTATTTTCAAATACCAAATACTTCTTTTTATCTTGATTGACCATCTTCTTGTACTAAGCTGTGTAGGTTCTGCAATTGAACTAAGAGGCTCTGTTATTCCTTAGATTGTAAAGGTTTTAACTTCCTGTAGTCAGTTTTGGAATGGTTTGTTGATAAGAGTACTAGATAGAGAAAATCACCAAGCTCGTGGAGTAGAGTGTTGGTGGAGTGGACTAGGGGCCTTCTGTTCCTTGACCCACTATACATCGCGTGTTCCTATTATTTAAATTTTCGCTGCATTAATCTATCTGATTAAAATTAAAGGTCAGAACACAAACTTTTGAATAATTTGATAAAGACACAATTCACCCCCATATTGTGTATATTTGGTATAACCAGATCCATCAATACCTTCTATTTAAAATTAACATTTTCAACGGATCATTCTGGGCACTATGAGTCTCAGAATCACATGTCGTCTCAGTTTCTAGTCTCAAAATAATTCCATTTAATTTTCAAAAAAATCATTGAATTTTGTGGTATCATAGGAGATGAATTATATTTTCATTTAGTGGAATTATTTCTAAAGATTACGATTTTCAGATTTTGGATGGATTGTGGCCTTATCCATTTATGGAATGTTTTTGTTAAACATCAAATAAGATTGTGATATTAATGTATTATCTCATCACAGATAGATTTATTCATATTTTATATCTTATGCTAACCTTTTTATTATGGTAAAGATAGTTGGAATGAACAATCATTCTATTTAGGGATATCATGATCTACTAACTATTCAGGATTGAATAATTAAACTTCATTTATTAGAATACGAGACAAAGTGAAAAATTATCATGGAACAAGAAAGGGTGATGTTATTCTGAAATCATGTAAGTATAAATTATCTTAAAAAGTTCTTCCACATTTGAAAAGGGGATCTTGATGTAAAATGGTGTCATATTATCAACATTTTTGATGATATCAATGACCTCAATCATGCTTCTTTAGTTTAGAGTTTTGTTACTGCTAAATTTCAATAGATCACACACATTCTTTTGATTAGTGATCTTTATCAATCTACAAGATTATATATATTTCTCCTCTATACCCAAATCTACACCAATGTTCTCTAATATAAAAACATTGTAATGAGTTACTTTGGGTAACTGTTATTTTCCAAATATTACATTATAAAATAACATTTTAGACTTCATTTTTATGATTTGGGTTTCTATAAAAGAAACTTTGATGTATAAATTATTATATATCCTAGACAAATTTTGAGGGATAAATTCATTTTAAGGGGGTAGAATGGAACACCCAGAGATTTGGAGAATTTATTTTGTATTTTCAGATTAATTTAATATTTTGAAATTTTCACGTCAGGAAACACTGAATATAGATTTTTTATTATATATCTCTATGTTTTCGATTATATTATATGGAACACAATGAAAATATTTCACCACACAACACCAACATGTCTTGTGTTACATGTAAAACCGAATTTACTTTCTTTACACATAACAACGAGTTTCTGTGAAACGACACATTACTATTATATTTAATTTAATTAATAAAGTAATAACCTAGCTGTTAAACATGTAATATAAATATTAATAAATAATTTTTAAATATTAGTTTTAATGTTTTTTATAATGACAAATATAATTTCTAGTAAAATATTTTTATAACTAATATTAAAAAATTATTTAATGAATTTAGAATATCAAAATTAAGTTAGGGTGATTTTTTGGAATTTTTTTGAAATGTTTCAATTTTTGAAGAATAGTGAAAAATACTGCATAGTAGTTGAAAAATGAATTTTTCACTTATTAAATTATTTTACATTAAATTGATTTAAAGTCAAAATAGATTAATAATAATTATATTAATCCAATTTAAATCATTGGAATAATTTTTGTAATAAAATTAGATAAAAAAATTATTGATCTTTTGATCGTCTCTTTTACCTTCCTTCAAGACACTTTTGAAGGATTAGCATTAAACGCAATTTTACAGCTTCTATGTATAGAATTTCAAAAAAAATAAATTGCAGTAATCAATAGGAAAAATTTGGCCAAATATGATAAAAAACTTTTTTTAAATAGTATCATTTGAATTTTATTTAACAATGTTAAAGGTAAATAGAGTAATTAAAGGTAAAAATAATATGATAATAATATAAAATTTCCCAAAAACATGTTCTAATTTCTATGGGTAATTTTTTTAAAACCCAAATATTCCTTATTTATTAATTTTTATCATTGTTATTCCACTCTTATAATATTAGAACATTTAATATATTTTATTTTAATAAGAGTTAAAAGTGTCTTATTAAAATTTTAATAACTAAATAATTTTCAATATAGGGTTATAAATAAGATATATTCAAATATATATATTCATTAGAAATATAATAAATCTATATATAGAATAATTGATTTATAATTTTTAAACATTGTTTAAATAAATTTAATCATGAGATAATGATGATGTATCAATAGTTTTAATAAAGGGGGAATCAATTAAATGATATTAGTAATATTAAAATAAATATCAATTGAGATATTTAATTCCATCCACAAATTTTTTGGAATATTATGACTTGTTAGGTATGATTTAATGCATATTTTTTTTAAGGAATCACGTTTTTAGGATTTTATAAAAAGTCAAGTAATAAATAGTGTCAAAATGGACCTAAATGTTATATTAAAATAAATAAAAAATTATTAAATGATAAAAAATTAATAAAAGTATATATTTCTGCCTACTATATTTTATATTGTAAAATTGGATATAAATTATGAAATTGGGGTTCTTTTTTCATTTTATTATAACAATAATAACCCTATAGTGTAAGAAGAAAAGTTTTCAAGGTAACAGTAAAATTGTTTAACAAATGGTTAGTGAAAAAAGATAAGGATCATTTTATGACCTAAAAATGTAAAAAATTCATTGGTTGAGGGGATTTAGACCCATACTCATATAAAATTATAAATAAATCCCTTTTAACCTATATAAAATCAAAAATCAATTGATAATAAATTAATATTTTTGGAGTTTCCAAAAGTGCCCCTCCTCCCTCATAAAAAGGCCACCTGTCATTTTCTTTTATTCAAACATATAATGTCATTTGGCTTGGCCAACCTGAACCCATTTATTCTCCCAGAATCACTCCCTCAATCTTATAATCATTTCTTTGTGTAGATGGAAACTCAAGGAATCCTTTTGGAATAAACTAAATGCAGTTACCCAATTAAGAGGAAGCTTGTTCGAGTATGAAGCGATTTAAGACAGAAGGTAATGTGATTTCTGTCACATCTTTATTTCTTTGAGACATGAGCCTCATGCACTACCTGTTTCTTCTACATGGTTTATATACTTTACATTAATGTGTTTTATGAGTCTTATCCAGAATAATATTATATTTCCTTATTCTTATAATTTTCTTTTTACATGGGGTATACACTTTTATTGATTGTTATGCAATGAGTGTTGATTTCACAATCTCTTCCATATTTGGTATTATTTCATTTTAAATATCCATTGGGCAATATTTATAATCTGTGTCCATTTTTTCTAATATATATTTCATAAAATGTTTTAATATTCTCTAATGAATGGTCATAGTAATTGTTATCCATTTTTGACAATATACATCATAATTTGAAAAGAATGTTTATTTTATTTTCCAAACGATGTATATTTTGAATTTTCCAGAAAATGTATGAGAGGAATGTATTTGTAACATATATTAACTGACAATATTTTTATGCTTTCATGACCCCCTATTACCTTGTTGCTTCCCGTATAAGTTTTTAAGTTTATTTTCGAATAAAATTATTTCTTTTAAAATTGTGCGGCATTTTAATGAAAGTATACTATTTCAACAATGAAATGATGTTTTACAGAAGAACTATTTTAAATTATCATCACGATTCCTTTATGTTTATTAAATGTTATTTAAAAAAGGATTTTTGAAATGGTTTTATGATTTAAAAAAATGGGTTTTGAGGAAAATTCATATTCCATGTGATCTTTCAAAATCCTTCCATACATATGATGAAATAATTTTTTATAGTTAACGAATACCATTCAAATTATTTCTCTAAATGATTTATGTTTTTAGGGAATGCTGTTTAAGAAACCCACTTATATCCATGTGTTATGATTTTGATGAAATGATTATGAAAAATTTATCTTTTCCACATGTTATGATATGATTAGATATTTATGATTCCCATTTTATTTCATGAGTTATGATATGATTGTTTATGATCTTATAGAACATATATGTATGATTTCATTACAGGATTGGTGGTACCTATATATCCCTATGATGCGTTGGGTAACAATTTATATCTCAAGAGATAAACTAAGATGGTATTGAGAGTGAACCTTGACTACTAAAGTGGCCATGGGAGTGAACTATGACTACTAAGATTGTATAAGGAGTGAACTCATGCTACTATGATGTCCATGGGTGTGAACAAAGACTAATAATATGGTATTATGAGTGAAATAATGCTCCTAATATGGCCATTTAAGTTAAGCATGAAAATTAAGATGGTATGGGGAGTGGACCCATACTATTAAGATGTTCTTGGTAGTGATGCATTTTCTACTATAGAAATTAGTATATGATTATGTGTCTGCCACAATTCCATGTTCTATTCCTATGTTAGTATTTTTTTACCTGTGTTCATTATATACTTATGATTCACATCTTATGAACCTCCATTATTTATGCTACTATTTGGGTATACGATCATTTATATGTAAGGGATGATATTTTGTTTTAATGATCATGTTATCATACCATTATGCTCATGATTACACTTGAATATCTCCCTTACTTACCCTTATTTAGCATTTGATGTCACCCCTTTTTTATGTTTCTTTCCCCCATATTACGAATAAATATTTCAGGTTGAAGTACTAATGGTGGAGATCTTTATGGGATATGTTGAAAATCTTTCACCATGATAGAATATTTTGTTTCCATGTTTCTAAAGACATTAACTATTATGATACTCAGACATTTGTTATTGTAATTTACCAAATACTCATCTAAAATTAAATAATATCCATTTAGGTTAAGCTGGGGTCACTATAGTTCTAGAAATAGTACCCATGGCTATTTCAAGGTGAGGGTGGACCACAGGTGGCATAGAATTGGATAGAGTTAACATAGACCATTTTGAAGCATCTAGATACACCCACACGATGAAGGTTAATATAGAAAAATATATTCTTAGAGGACCTACTAAACACTATTGGGACATATAGGTGAAGGCAAGAAAATACGAGGGACTAACCTGGAAGGACATTGAGGTCTGATCATTGAGAACTTCTTCCTAGAGATCAAGAAGGAGAAGATAGCTCATGAATTCATGAGACTAGAGTATGGAGATATGTGATTCATGGAATTTTAAAATATCTTCACAGATTTGTCTCATTTTGAACCTGGTATGGTGGGTGATGACACCTTTAGAGTGAGGAATTTCATTTATGGTTTGTGACATGTCATTCAGGTGCATGTAAACATCAATATTCTGGACTCATTCTTAGAGGCGGTGAACTAAGAACTGATAGATGAGGGAAATTTTATGTAGTAGTCATAATTTATTCGGGCGATGGTTTCAGGTGATTACACTGGAAATGATTAAGATATTAGGATGTGAGCCTGAGAGAAGTCTCTTGAGGGAGTTCAGGCTAGTGAATTGAGAAGACCACCGAGGAGTGTGTTTCGCACGGATTTCAGGGATGACCTCCTGGACGGGAGATTCAAACGTTCCGATCGGTTTCTAGCGGGTTTGTTCGTAGAACCGGAAACATCCAATGATTACACATCCGTTTGGACCAACTTTCCAAAGGTAGGCGCTCATTAGCTTGTAAACTAATGAGGCTTAGGAATTTTCATTGGTCTAGAGGATGGGAGGTCGGACTCATCACACCTTTTTGAGGGGAATTATTGTCTACTCCGGGACTCTCTTTATAGATTTAAGTTATGTTCGTGAATCCTTATTACATTACCAAATATAAAATGAGCTTTCCTTTAGTTTTAAAAACCAATGATTAAATATTCAAGAAATTTAGAGAATGTTTTATATGTATTCGAGGTTCTTCATCAATAGAGAATCATCTATATCTGTTTAGAGATTCTTGGTCAATGGTATCCTTCAAAACATTTATATAAAAGTCTATTGGTCATTATGATGACCAGGCTGGTTTTAAAGCCACTCAGTGGGGCACTTGAAGCTTATCATCATTCAGAAGGACATGGATTATTTCAAAGTTGGGATCGAACCCATAAATGGGCTACCTACGTATCCTTTGTTTTGGAAAAGGAATCAGAACCCACGTAGTTCGAGTAATGGAGTATGATGTTTATGATTGATGGCTCAAAGAAGAATGTCATAATTACTTTTACACTCTAAGCTCATGTGAGTCATGCTCTGTGTGAGAAACAAGAGGTATTGGTAAAAATTAGACAATTGTGCCATGAAAGATGCAATCATAGGAAATTGTTTGGGGCTTATGTATGTATGACTGCCCAAATAGATGAAGGTTTAGGATTTACTTTTAGAGAGAAAATCCAGGAACAGGGTCCATAAAGGTATATGTGCTTTATGGAGATTTGAATACTCTAACTTGGGACTTATTCCTGAAAAGGAAACCCAATTTATGGGACCTGGGGCTTACTCCTGAAAAGGAAGCCCAAGATTATGACTGGGACTTATTCCTGAAAAGGAGGCCCAGGTTAGGGGACTTGGGGCTTACTCCTGAAAAGGAAGCCCAAGATTATGACTGAGTCTTATTCCTGAAAAGGAGACCTAGGTTAGGGATTAAGGTTTGGGGCTTACTCCTGAGAAGGATGTCCATAATTGAGATTGGGGCTTACTCCTAAGAAGGATGCCCATAAGTGAGATTGGGGCTTACTCCTAAGAAGGATTCCCATATTAAAGGATTATGATTGGGGCTTACTCCTGAGGATGATGCCCATGTTAAGGAATTAAGGTCTGGGGCTTACTCCTAAGGAGGATGCCCAATCTAAAGGACTTATAACTGGGGATTATTCCTAAAAAGGAGACCCAGGTTAAGGATTCTCTCATCTTAAAGGATGAGGTTGAATGAATGAACTCTCAATCTTTGGTGACATAATGATGTTTAAATCACTAGGTTTTGAGAGATATTCCACCGAATTCCTTTCAGATAAGGAAGTCAAATCAAGAAATCATGCCATAAATGGCGTTGAAGAGTATCTTGAAGACTGAATCTTGAATAGGAAAGGTGAAATGGCTTAAGAGGGGTAAAATGGGCAAGATGGGCACCCAGAAAGGTTGGGGCGCGCAAGTCTTGAAAGGCGCGCAAGTCTTGCGTGGGCGCGCAAGTATTGGTCGCGCAGGTATACCTTGCGCGACACATGGTGTACTTGCGCGATTTTTAATCAGAATTGAAATACTTGAGCGACTCCTTTTTAAACCCTTTAGAATCCCCTTGAGGTTCTTCCAGAAAAGGGACGCGTAAATTCTATTGAAGGAATAAGGCGGCGCGCAAGTATGACCAGTTCCCTTAAGGGCTGGCCATTCAGGCGCGCAAGTGTTGATGAGTTTCAACACTTAGGCCTTCCTCCCTCTCTTTAGATCTTCTGTTCTAGGTAAGAAATTACCTTAGAAGTGTTCCGGAAGCTTTGAGAAGAGACTTGGGCGTCGGGAGCTTCAATCCGAGTTTCTGAAAAAAGATTCTCACGAATGGGGGGCCCACAGGGTCAATTTATAGGCAGGAGAAGACCCCGGGCAGTTGCCAGGCGGTTATCAATTAGGTCGCGCAAGTCACTTGCACGACCATAAGGCGTCACACAAGTCACTTGCACGACCATAAGGCATCGTGAAAGTCACTTGCACGACCACTAGGCAGCGCGCAAGTGTACTTGCGCAGCCATGAGGGAACTTGCGCGACCTATGGGCAATTTTCTCCTTGTTCATCCCTTTGTTGATTTTTTATGTTTCTTCAAAGGATGAATCACTTTGGACTAAGTTATTTCCCTTTTTTCAGTCGTGAGATTCTGTGACAGAAGGAGCATCAACAAAAGTCCCCCCTCAGAGTTGGATCCGGAGAGAAAAGAGGATTTGGCTCTGAGGTGGAAAGAAAAACAAGAAATCTTGCAGTTTAAAGTCATGCATGTCGGACATACGAAGGCTAATGTTTAAGGTCGAAATAGCTTTGACCGAAATGGATTAAAATTGATTCAATTCCTTGACAATTTATCTGAAAACATATTACCATACTCAAGTATGAGAGAAAATATGTAAACTATGGCTTAAGAATATTTGAATCTGAGGAATGATATGAAAAAGTGCTAAATGGAATTAGAAGAAGTAGTTTCCAAGAATGAAGTTACTATTATTTAACAAAACCTGTTAGGGGGTTGAAATATGCAGGGCTACCTAAGGGCATTGGATGCATGGTTAAATAAATAGCATCTTTCGGCTGACAAGTCTGTTATGTGGACTGTTTATGCAAGGCCACCTATGGGCACATGCTGCATAGTCAGGCGAAAAGAACTCTCAAAAATATACTTTCATAGTGCTAAAAGCCAGTGAAAGTTTATGGATATTCAAATTTTCTAAAGTATAGAGTTTGTTGTATGGAAATAGGTACTTGAATATGGAGAAGATATTTCCAAACAAGAATATCGAAGAACTGGATGAATATCACTCCTACAAAGGTCTGACCCAAACGTATGGAAGAAGAATAAACCGTAGACTTGAATACTTTCAGATCATGAAGAAGGATATGGGACAAATATGTTAAGGATGGATATTTTTTTGCGGATACCTACATACTGTCGTTTAAGACAAATAAGGGAAAAAGAGGCATTCTTCCCACGAATGAAGTTACTATCATTTAACAAACCCGTTAAGGGGTTGAAATATGCAGGGCCACCTAAGGGCATTGGCTGCATGGTCAAATAAATATCATCTTTTAGCTGACAAGTCTGTTATGTGGACTGTTTATGCAAGGCCACCTATGGGCACGTGTTGCATAGTCAGGCAAAAGAATTCTCAGAAGTTTGGCATTTTTGTGATTAGAAGTCATGAAAAGGGTTATGAAGATCTGAAAATATTTAAGGTTAGGATTATAACACATAAAGATGGGTATTTTCCAATGTATATAGAGATACATAGGTCAATGAAAACCATAATCATGTTGTGGCTGGGTCCTGAATTGAAATTTGGACTTCACTACGTATCTCATAAGAATGAGAATCAAGCCATACGTAATTATTGAAATGCAGTTTAATGTCGTGCAGGATGAAAGTATGAGTGATCTTAGTTTAGGGTCATAGAATTCGGACCATTATAATGGATACACAGTGTGTGTTTTCATGAGGACTTTTCAGCCAAGGGACTGAAAGTGAAATTTGGGGTTAGGCCCAAAAGTCTTGGGGCTGGATTCGAGGGATACTCGAACGTTCCTACGTATCCCATAAGGATGGGAATCAAGCCCACATAGTTCTAGAACTACCCTTTGTACAAATTTGGTTTGTACATGTGAAGGGTGAAAGAGGACTTTAGTGCAATGATGGTTTAACCTAAGATAAAAAGTTCAGGCATTACCATGTATGCACGTAGTCTTTTGAAAATGAAACATGATGGAAAAAATCAATGTCAATAATGGTTCCTTCTCAAATGAGGAAATTAAAGAATATTGTAGTTTATTGTCGTACCGGACAAAAGTGTTGTATAGTTTAACGTCATATAACAAGGACGAAAGTGAATCAATGTAAAGATATTGATTCCAGGGGCGGTTTCATGAATCAACATCATATGAGATGGTGGTGAACCGATGTGAAGAAATTATTTTTGGGCTTGAACCCTGGGAGGTTGCCTACATACCCAGCCTGGAGGGCATGGATCAAAGTCCATGTAGTTCAATTAAAGAATGAATTAATGATCAAGTTGTTCTTGGGGACAATGATCTAATTAAAATGTTGTTGGGACTTACACATGGTTAGGGGCCCAAAGAGAGTGTTATGGTTGAGGTTTTCTCTAAGCTCACGTGAGTCATACTCGGTGTGAGAAACAAGAGGTAATAACAACCTTAACGAGACACAGTTTAATGTCATGTAGGACATATTCATGGACTATGCAGTTTAAAGTCTTGCAGTTAGGACTATTGGTGATGCACAGTTCAGTGTCATGTAGCAGGGACAAAATAACAGTTTAATGTCTTGTAGGACATATCAAGGACTTTCTTTACAGTTTAGCGTCATGTAGTTAGGACGATGGGGACAATACATTTTAACGTCATATTGGACGAAAGGGGGATTGTGCAGTTTATTGTCATGCAGTAAGCACAAAAGAGTGTACCATTTTAACGTCATGTCGGACGAAAGTGTGAATAGTTTAAGGTCATATGCATGGACCGTGAATGGTGCAGTTTAATGTCATACTGGATATTTGAGATTATATAGTTTAACGTCTTTCCGGACGTAAGGGACTTTTATACAGTTTAGCGTCATGTTGTTAGGACGTCACAGTTTAACGTCTTGCTGGACGTAAGGGATTTGCAAATAGTTTATGGTCATATACATGGACCAGGGATGATGCAGTTTAAGGTCATGCTGGACGGTTTAGGGAACTTTTTCACAATTTAATGTCGTGTGGGACGAAGTTGCAGTTTAAAGTCATACTGGACCATTGCTTTATAGTTTAACGTCATATAGCAAGGACGAACTAGTGCTGCACAGTTTAGTGTCATGTTGCAGGGACATCTTCTTTTCTACAGTTTAATGTCATGTTGGACGAAAAAAAGAAACTTTTTAACAGTTTAATGTCATGTAGGACAATTCAAGTAACTGTTACAGTTTAACGTCATGTTGGACGATAGAACATTGTTGTACATTTTAAAGTCATGTAGCTAGGACTAAGGTGAACCAATATGAGGATATCAGTTCTGGGGAATTTTTACAGTTTATCGTCATGTTGGACGATGAAAGTGCCACATAGTTTAATGTCATGTTGCTAGGACACAATATAGTTTAATGTCATCTCGGACAAAATATAGGAACTTCTGTACAGTTTAACGTCATGTAGATAGGACATAATACAGTTTAGTGTCATGTAGGACATAATATGAACCAATGTGACTATTTTGGCTCTGGGAACTATATTTTGTGTTTATACAAAATACTTCATCAGAAACATGGCATTAGTTGGAGTCGTGATGTGTTCTCCATCCATTGAGATTAGAGAATACGCTCCATTAGAGTAGACCTTATGTATTGAATAAGGTCCTTCCCATTTTGGTTCAAGCTTGGGAGGCTTCTTTCCTGGTATCATTGGTGCTCTGAGAACCAATACCAATTCTCCTTGAATGAATGAACGAAGACGAACTTTTTTGTTAAAAGCTCGTTCTATTCGATTCTGATAGATTTCCAAGTGGTGCAAAGTGCACAATCTTTTCTCATCTAACTGTTCCAATTCATTGAACCGCTTTTGGGATTGCTCATCTATAGATAACTGATCACAAATGGCTATTTTGAGTGAGGGAAATTGAACTTCAATTGGCAAGACTGCTTCTGTTCCATATACCAATGAATATGGAGTTGACCGCGTTGCATTGCGAGTGGTAGTCCTATAAGCCCATAAAGCATGAAAGTGTTTATCAGGCCATGACCTCTTATCTTTATCCACCATCTTTTGCAGTATATTTGAAAGAGTCTTGTTGAAGGCTTCTATCTGGCCATTAGCCGCCGCATGATATCGAGATGAATGGTTGGACTTAATGTTGTATTCTTGATACAATTTCCTTACCTCATAAGAACAGAAGTTGGTGCCGTTGTCCGTCAATATGGTATGAGGGACACCAAATCTAGTAATGATGTTAGACTTGATGAAGCCAACAATGCATTTAGAACTGACTTCTTTGAGAGGTACTGCCTCTGCTCATTTGGAAAAGAAATCAGTAGCAGTAAGAATGTACTTAAACTGCTTGGCCATAGCTGAAGGGTAAGGTCCCACCACATCCATTCCCCATGTGGAAAATGGCCATGAATATTTAGCTGTATGAAGCAACTCTGGAGGTTTATGAATGAAGTTGGCATATACATGGCATGAATGACACTTCTTTGTGAAATTAACAAAATATTGTATCATTGAAGGCCAAAAGTATCCAAGCCTTCAAATTTGATCAGACAGACTATGTCCAGACTGGTGGGCACCACAGACTCCTGCATGCACTTCTTTTATGACAACCATTGTCTCTTCACCATAAATAAATCTGAAGAGAATTCCATCAAAACCACGTTTGTAGATAATTTTCTCGAGGTGGTTTGGGCTATCATAAAGAGTAAATTTGACCACACTTTTCCGAATTTTTTCTTTCTCGGCTCTATCAGGTGGAAGTGTTCCATTTTGAAGGTATTCCCTGATAGGTGACATCCATCATGTAGTATGACCATACGGTTCAGGAATGGGACTAATTTCATTAATATCCTCTGTTCTGACTTGAACATAAGGTGAAATTGCACGACGGTGGGCAATACAGATGGTTGTCTCGTCCCGATTTGGATCTGCTAAAGCTGTGGCTATATTAGCCAGTGCATCAGCTTGAGCATTTTTTGATCTTGGGACATAAGATAATGTCGGTTCTGAAGGGAATTCCAACATTAACTCTCTAACGTAATCATACAAAGGGATTAATTCTTCTTCTCTGATGGCATAATCCCCATTGACTTATTTGATTACCAGGTCTGAATCACCTTTCACCTTTAAGTGATTCACTTGTGCTTGAAGCGCTAACTCCAAGCCTATAATGAGAGCTTGGTATTCAGCTTCATTATTGGTACCACCTTCCCACAACAAAAAGGAATAAGGTAACACTGCCTTATCTGGAGAAATGAACACAATTCCTAAACCAACTTTGTTGAATTTAGAATTTTCCATTTTCTTCCCTGTTGGACTTCTAGAAGCACCATCAAAATACATTTCCCATGTCTGAGGACTCTCTTGAATAGAGAAAACTTCCTCATCAGGGAGTTCGATATCTGAATACGTGTCTTCCACTGAAGGATGTTCAGCCAGGAAATCAGCCAGAGCATGGCCCTTAATTGCCTTTAGAGACACATACTGAATGTCGAACTGCTGTAGAATAACCGCCCACCTTTCCAGACGTCCTGTAAGCATTGGACGACTAAGGATGAATTTGAGCGGATTATTACGAGATACCAATTGGACCTCATGATGTTTCAGGTAGTGTCTCAGTTTCTGAACTGCAATGATTAATGCTAGGCAGCACTTTTCAATACTTGAATACCGGGTTTCTGCTTCAAGCATAGTTCTACTGAGATAGTAGAGGCTATTTTCATTCCCAGCATCATTCTTTTGAGTGAGAAAGACACCCAATGATCGCTCTAAAGCTGTCACATAGAGGATAAGGGGTCTACCCTCAACAGGTGGCATGAGTACTGGTGGACTCAAGAGGTATTTCTTGAGAACATCAAATTCTTCTTTACATTCTTCAGTCCACTGGTAAGTGACTCCATTCTTCAATGATTTGGTAAAGGGTAAACGTTTGCCTTCCAAATTGGCGATGAAACGCAGAATATAGGCTAAGTGTCCTTGAAGTCCTCTTAATTCTTTCAAATTCTGAGGAGGTGACATACCAAGGATTGATTTGGTCTTCTCAGGATCGACTTCAATACCACGATGGCGTACAACAAAGCCGAGGAATTTTCCTGAGGTTACCGCAAAAGCACATTTTAAGGGGTTCAATTTCAAATTATGTTGTCGAAGCTTGTGGAATATGACTTCCAAATCAGCCAAGTGATTAGAACGTTGTTTGGATTTAACCACCAAATCATCTACATAGCATTCAACAAACTTCCCTAAAAGAGGTTTGAAGATACGATGCATGGCGCGTTGATATGTTGCACCTGCATTCTTTAAACCAAAGGGCATCACCCGGTAACAAAACACACCTTGAGGAGCTCTGAAGGCTATATATTCCGTATCTTCTGGGGCCATTCGGATCTGATTATATCCGAAATATCCATCCATGAAAGAAAGTACTTCATAGCCAGCCGTCGCATCAATTAAGAGTTCTGTAATCGAAACTGGGAAATCATCTTTAGGACAATACCGATTAAGATCTCTGAAATCGATGCAAACACTAATTTATACGTTCTTCTTCTTTAAAGGGACAATATTATCCAACCACTTGGGATATTGAACTTCTTTGACGAAGTTGTCTTTGATCAGCTTATCCACTTCAGCTTCAATTTTGAAAGCATAGGTTGGGTGTGTTCTTCTCGCGGCTTGCTTAAAACCTCGATGTTCTTTTGGTAAACCCAAAAGATGAGTAGCAACATCAGGATCAAGCCCAGGCATTTCTTCATAATTCCAAGCAAAAATATTTTTATTTTGCTTTAGAAAAGAAATATACATCTCTTGCTCTTCAAGGGTCATGGCCGCACTAATTAAAGTGGGGCATGGATCTTTCTCTGTAGCCAGATTTACTTCTATGAGTTCATCCACAGTGGTAGAGATACCCTCTTCAAATGCTGGAGGTGCATCTCTAAGATCTTCCTCTTCCTCTTCATCATGTGTTATTTCTTCCGCTTCTACTTGCAAAGTAGATGAAAATAGGAAATTCTCATGATCATAAGAGATGTCAAAATTTTCACATTTTGAAGAAGAAGCTTCCATTTCCGACCCTATTGATGATAAAGGGTCTTCTTTGGGAAATAAAGAGGAGATGATGGATTGAGAATCGACATCATTATTCACCTCTGGTGTTGCTATAACTTCTTCTGGCCTGATTAGCGAAGTATAGACTCGTTGGACTTCAGAAGATGAAATTAAAACGTCACCACTTATGCTTTCATCACTGCTTGGTAGGTTACCAATTTCTCCCATGTTGTCTGGCTCGATCGCCGTAATTGACATTATGGATCTTTCCATAAGCGTATTTTGATTTGGGCCTATTTTGTCAATTTGATTGATAGGTAACACATAATCTGTACTCACATGTGAAAATGGATTTATTGGAATTTTCTCCAAACCATATGGAGCATTAACTTTGGTAATTTCCTTCATTGTAGATTTTTCTATACCCTTCATGTGATAAAATTCCGCCTCAATGTATTGAGACTCTCATGTCTTGAACGGGGCCTTATCACCATACAATGTTCCAACTTGACCATCGAAACAGTATTTGAGACATTGATGGTATGATGAAGGAATAGCTGCATGCTGATGTAGCCAGGGTCTTCCAAGAAAGATATTGAAAGCTGAGTCTTGATCAACAATCATGAAATCTGAATTGGATACAAGATCTCCAAACAGAGTTCTGAGTGTAAATTCTCCCAGTGGTTCTTGTTCATTTTTATCATATCCTTGTAACATCATGGTAGAAGGAGATAAATCAGATTCCGTGAGGCCCAATCGACGAAGTGTACGAATGGGCATGAGGTTGACTCCTGAACCATTGTCAATGAAAGCTCTTTGAACATCTACACCATTGACTTTTCCAGATAAGTACAATGGTTTTATGTGCCCATGCACAACATCATCTTCATCTTTATCAGTAAAAGATATCACTGCATGACATTCTGCAGGATTATTCTCTATGTGATAGATTTCAGCTGCAGCAATTTCAGCTTCAAACTCATGAGGACTTGACAAAGCTTCGATGAGTGCTTCCCGAAGATCTTTTGACAGATTCAAAGCATCCAAAATTGATAACTTGGCTGGTACTTGGGCCAAGTGTTTCAATATATCATACTTTTGATCTAGAGGTCTGCGTTTCCCAATAGGAATATGCGGTTTAGCAGGTACCTTGGAAGCAGATGCTTTGGAAGCTGATGCATCTTGTATTGAAGTTGGCAACATCCTTGGTTTTGGATGATTTGACTGATTAGATCCATTTACTTGCTGAGATAAAGAAGATGGAACCTTTAATCGGTCTTCCAAAATAACTGTGCCAAAACTGAGTTGGCCATTGGCAGAAGAACTTGCTTGTTCTTTTTGAGCTCGCTGAAGGGCTCTACCACGAGTTCCTGCTGCATACACTGTGCTAGCAGGGGTAAAATTAGAGTAGTGGCTACGGAAAGATCCACGTCTTCCCCTGTATCCGGAACCTCTAGAACTTCCTCGGATTCCCTTATTTGATACAGGGAATTCATGCTCATCAAGACTGGAATATGGATCTATTAATTGAATCATATTAACAGAACCAAAGATTAACTCTTCGTCTGATAAAGACTCTGCCTGGTTAGCCTGTTTAGGATGTGCCGTTTGGTGGGACGGTGCCCGTGGCTTTGAAGTATATGGCATGAAATCTGCCAGAGTCAAAGACAATTTAGGCTTTGATACATACTCATCTTCTCCTGATTCCTCTTTCTTCTTTGAATTGTGCTGTCCTTTTGAGGATTTGTCTTTTGATGGAGACTTTACTGCAGATTTTGTAGGAGACACAATTGGCTTCTTTAATTGTGTTCGCAAAATGGAATGGGTCTGATTGATTGTCTTTCTGACCATCCAATCATCATATTTTTTCGCAGTTTTGCTTTTGACTTCCTGCCACTCGCCCCCTTCCTCTGGATCTGTAGCGGTAATACACACTACATGAGCTGAAGAACCCTTCAATTTGACTTTTCCCAAGTGGACCATCTTTTGCAGGAGGTCTTTAAAGACAAAACACTCCTGGATGGGATGCCACAACATTTGATGAAAGGGACAATAATTGGGACGATCTTCATCTCCTTCCTTGTTTGGCCTCTTGGGCACTGGTAATTGAACCAAATTATTTTCCAGAGCTGAAATGAAGTAACCATGAACTTGCTCACTTCGGAAAGAGTATGTTTTACTCTTCAAATCCTCAAATTTTTTTCGTTGTTGATCTCTTTGATCATTTGGACGGAACAACCTTTGTTTTTGGTGTTCAGGAGGTGGAGCCCTTCGAGAAGATGAAGGTTTTGAAGTAGAAATAGGTACAGGTGCTTGTTTAAGCATAACTGTAGCAGTTTCCGCTTTACCCATTCTCCTTCCTGGAGCTGATGGAATTATACGAGATTTAACCTTAGCCTGTATAAGGGAATCTCCAATCTGTTGAGTGATTGAAGTAAGGTCTCGAAACCCTCCTGTGTATTTCACAGGGATCAATGGCATGCGTAATTCGTCACGCAAATTTTCCACACAGATTGGCAACAATTCCTCCTGAGGGAGTGCTAAACTCAGGGAATACGTTAATCCCTTCCAACGAGCAATGAAATCAGAGACTATTTCATTCTCCCTTTGCTTGCAGTTTGTAAGACCGAAAACTGTCGTTTTTGGAAAAGTTGAGCTAAACTGAAGAAGGAATTTTTGACGAAGATCCTCCCATCCGATGACTGACCGGGATTGCAAGCTTGTATGCCAGACAAAAGCTGGTCCTTGCAAGGTTCGCATGAAGCATCTGTGTTTCACTGCTTCTTGCTGCTCTGGAGTTCCCATCATAGGATCACAATAAGACACGTAATGCGTCAAATGTTGTTCAGGGTCGCCTGATCCATTGAAAGTAGGGAAAACAGGTTTTCCAAAACTGGATGGAGGAGAAATTGAATCTACCCATTCAGGTTAAACTTTCTTTTTAGGTTGAACTTGCTCCCGTTTCCCTTCCATAGTTTCTAACCGAGCTGTTAATGACTCACTAGTAGTTATTAACTTTTGAGAAACATCAGGTTGAACTTGGTTTTGGGTAGGTGCAATGAATGGAGCTTGGACAGACGTGGTGGTTGGTGCTGCAACTGATGGTAGTGCTGCCAACCGTTGTTGCGTTTGACCCGTAGGATTAGACCTCTGAGGGTGTACTGATAAAGGAGGATATTCTTGATCCATCTTAGTAGTTACAACAAATTCCTTCGGCTGTCAGACTTCAGCATTCTTAAGAAGAAGACTACTCTGAAGTAGTTCTGCATTCAACCTTCTTAATTTTTTCATTTCTTCCTCCTGTTGTGCAAACCTTTTCTCTAATGAGATCGATTGACCTCTTTCAGAGGAAGGATGAGAAGTAACTTGATTCTTTCATTTCCCCTTATTGGATCCTTTTCGGAGAGGGGGAAGTGGGTTACTTGAAGGAATACCCAGATTTTGGGTAAGCCTTTGATTACGTGTGCGCACACCATCTTCATTTAGGTCTGTGTGCGCAACTTCTTGAGAAGGAACCTCTTCGTCTGATCCCTCTGATTGAGCCTCATTTGGTGAATCAGCAACAATGGCATTGATGAAATTAATGGATGCATATTGCATGGAATCCTTTCTATCATCATTTCTATGATATATTCTTCTTCCATGTCCATGATGAGACATAGAATTCCGTTGACTTGATCCCTCAGGAACTTCTTGGAGAACCTTCACTTGGAGAGAATCTCCTGATAGCTTGGCTCTTCGTTCCACTTGAGGATTATTCCCTAATCGAGAGAATACTGACTTTCTCTGAGGGAGGGATTGAGGATTTGAAAAAGTCCCCAGTCTGGTGGACTGGGGATGTTCCTGCTGCTTCCGCTCAACTCCTCGAATCCCATTTGTTGACTCTGAGGGTTGGGTTAGAGAAGTCCCCAGTCTGACAAGCTGGGGTGTCTCTTGACATGTTATGTCTGAGATCTTCTTAAAATCTCTCCTGATCATGCGAATATTAGTTCGGAAATTAGCTGGATGCATTAACCTGTATCCACTTTTATCACCTGGTTCAACAGACCATTGGATGATTTCCGAAACTTCTATCATTTGATGACGTGTTTGCTCGAGACGAGAGGCTTGTGTAATATTCTCGCCTTCTTGATGTAGGAGCAATTCAACAACTTTTTCTCTATATACTTGATTTTGAGAGGAACTAGTTGAAGCCTGTTCTTGAGAAAGCTTTTGATTATGAACAAAGCCCATTGATTGTGGCCGTCCATGGGCAATAACATTGCATGAGACCATTTTCGGCGGGCTTTGCTGACTGGAAAGCACTGTGAAATGTAGTGCTACGTGAACACCCCATCCTCTGATATGAACATCAGATGGAGCATTGGCAATTAACTGACACAATTTTCTTAGTGCGCCAAGGCATGAACGTTGAAGGGTTCTCTGTTTCTTTTCAGCCTTCGGATACCGAGAGACTGATAGAGATGCCAAATCAATCTGGCGTTGTAACCCTTATATTATCTTAATATGATTTTCATAATCACCGTAATATAATACTTTCTTCTTCAATTGACAAAGAGTCTTCCATATGTTGAGACGAATATCATGGATTCCATCATCCGTCAACATCTTTGGAATGTCGTACTGGGAGTCAGCCAAAGGCCAAAACATGACTGGTACTTCACCTTTTGCCAGTTTTTTCCTCATGTTCAGCATTTCCTCTTTATCATTAAATGAATATTCTTCTACCTGTTTGGACCAGAGTTGGTGTTTCCTTGTTGCTTCATCGGATTCAACAAGATTGGTAGAGAGATCATTAATCAAACTAGAAGATGCATGACTTAGGGGTGGTTCAGAGAATGACCTACACCCTGGGCTATCTTCTGATTGATAAAGTATTTCACTTGTTAGCAATAAAGCATCATACATGACTGGTTTCACATTTGCAAGTGCCTCAAGATAAGAGGGCTTTCTCGACACTACATTATCCACTGGAGTATTTTCCAAGCAATGTGAATCACTAATGCGGAGAGGACTTTCGCAGCGAAGTTCATCATCATGGGGAGGACCACCATAATGGGTTACAGCAAAAGATGAAATATCTTGCTCCTTGGTCTTCTGACCACACATAGGGTTCCTGTGTCTCTCATATGAAGAAGAAACATCAAGATTGACCGAACTTTCATGAAGCAAGCCTTCATGAGGAAGTGTCTGTTGAAGACCTTCAAAATTAATGTTCCCGTTATTGGGAACTGAGGGAGTAGAATCTTGAATTCTGATAGATAAATGACTTAGGGCTTCATGAACTCCAGCATCAAGAAAGGCCTTGTTGCAGATTGGCCTTTGATCTCCTGACTGTGCTGGGCAGATCTTTTTCTTAGATGCCTTCTTACTCACTTTAGAAACCACTTGTTGACAAAAGTGGTTACTCTGAGCAGGTGTATGTTCCTGATCAGGAATGATGGTCAGGTTAGGCTGATGATCTCCACTCAAATCAGGTGTACGTGCCTGACTTGGTTGTCCGTATGATATGGGGGAGTATGCCCCATAACCCTCTTGGACTGGAACAGATGTGTGTGTCTGTTCCGGAGTGAATCGTTGATGTGTCACTCCACTGATAGGGATAGATTTATGTGTCTGTCCCTGAGATGATGCTGAAGCTGTTATGATATCCTGGCAAGCATCCAAAATATGAGCAGGAATTTGCTTCTGCTATTTCACCATTGACAAAATATGTTTGGTGACTTCAGCCGCCGGAACGGGGATATACGTCCATTCCGGGCTTGGAGTAGGTGTATGTGCCTGCTCCTGTCCTCCTTTTCTTGTCAGTGAATCCTGACAGTACTCAAGTGTGGAGGCAGAGAGTTGAGTTTGCCTCCTGTTTGTCGTCGGGGCTTTCCGACTGACTTCTCCGTGTGCTACCAAGCGAGACTATTGGTAGGCTTGATTAGTATTAGCAGGTGTATGTGCCTACTGATTACACTTCTCCAAACGCGGTTGACGAGATCCATCATATGTAGTTAGACGAGCCTGCTGACTAACTGGTGATGTATAAGCAGGTGCATGTTCCTGCCTATGGTACTCCGCCGGAATTGCCTGGCAGGATTGGCGTGATGCTTCCAGACGAGTCTGCTGAACAGTGGAATTAAAACGGACAGGTGTGTATGCCTGCTCGTTGTTCTCCACCAAGTTAGGTTGGTGGACTTCATCATATGTAGTCAGGCGAGCCGGCTGACTAACTGATGATGCATAAGCAGGTGTATGTTCCTGCCTATAGTACTCCGCCGGAATTGCCTGGCGGGATTGGCGTGATGCTGCCAGACGAGTCTGCTGGACAGCGGAATTAAAACGGACAGGTGTGTATGCCTGCTCATTGTTTTCCACCAAGTTAGGTTGGTGGACTTCTCTGGAGATGGCAGGGATGACAACCTGCCTATTGTTAACCGGATTCTGTCTCTGGCGGTTCATCTTGCCTGCTCGGGTTCGAGGAACCTGAGCTGAATTCCTGGAGTCGGTACCCTCATCATGTTGAGGGCACACTACCGCACGAGTCTGGCGGCGATTGTTGATGGGAGCCCTCGGGAAGGACTCCTATCTTTTTGAATTAAGGCCCTGATGGACCTGCTCATTCACTTCCTCAGAGTAAGGGAGTGAATGGAAATTGCGTTCCAGGGATAACGACCCGAAACGGTTGGAGACAGTAGTCAGCACCGCCTGCTTCTTGATCGCTGGCCGCCGTTGTCCGGATGACCAGGTAGATTGTTAACTTGGAGGGCTTGACGAGCGGCCTCCAGAGTTGGGATAGTACCGTTGCGACGATACTCCTTAACCAGTGCAATAGAAACCCAGTGTTGAAGACGCTGAGTTGGTGATGTCATCCTCAGAGCGGACGACGTTCCAGCCGGAGTAGCAGCATTGGTTTTCACAGCAGCAGACCTCACAGTAGAGGTGTTCAAAGCAGCAGTATTCATAGGGGTGAATTTAAGGAAAGCCATTTTGCAGAAGATCTTGAGAAAAGAGGGCCTGTTCCATATAGCAGACATAATCAAGATGAATCTAGCCACAACATCGTTTGGATGAGCACATGTCAATGATTGATTTGTTTGCCCAAGGGGCCTAACAAATAAGAATAACATCACTTTAACTTGGTTAAGGATTCACGTCGGGTTCACCATTTTTTGTTTCGCACGGATTTCTGGGATGACCTCCTGGACGGGAGATTCAAACGTTCTGATCGGTTTCTAGCGGGTTTGTTCGTAGAACCGGAAACATCCAATGATTCCACATCCGTTTGGACCTACTTTCCAAAGGTAGGCGCTCATTAGCTTGTGGACTAATGAGGCTTAGAAATTTGCATTGGTCGAGAGGATGGGAGGTCGGACTCATCACACCTTTTTGAGGGGAATTATTGTCTACTCCGGGACTCTCTTTATAGATTTATGTTATGTTTGTGAATCCTTATTACATTACCAAATATAAAATGATCTTTCCTTTAGTTTTAACAATAAATGATTAAATATGCAAGAAATTTAGAGAATCTTTTATATGTATTCGAGGTTCTTCATCAATATAGAATCATCTATATCTGTTTAGAGATTCTTGGTCAATGGTATCCTTCAAAACATTTATATAAAAGTCTCTTGGTCATTATGATGACCAGACTGGTTTTAAAGCCACTCAGTGGGGCACTTGAAGTTTATCGTCATTCAGAAGGACATGGATTATTTCAAAGTTGGGATCGAACCCATAAATGGGCTACCTATGTATCCTTTGTTTTGGAAAAGGAATCAGAACCCATGTAGTTCGAGAAATGGAGTATGATGTTTATGATTTATGGCTCAAAGAAGAATGTCATAATTACTTTTACACTCTAAGCTCACGTGAGTCATGCTCGGTGTGAGAAACAAGAGGTATTGGTAAAAATTACACAATTGTGCCATGAAAGATGCAATCATAAGAAATTGTTTGGGGCTTATGTATGTATGACTGCCCAAATAGATGAAGGTTTAGGATTTAATTTTAGAGAGAAAATCCAGGAACAGGGTCCATAAAGGTATATGTGCTTTATGGAGATTTGAATACTCTAACTTGGGACTTATTCCTGAAAAGGAAACCCAAGTTAGGGGACTTGGGGCTTACTCCTGAAAAGGAAGCCCAAGATTATGACTGGGACTTATTCCTAAAAAGGAGGCCCAGGTTAGGGGACTTGGGGCTTACTCCTGAAAAGGAAGCCCAAGATTATGACTGAGTCTTATTCCTAAAAAGGAGACCCAGGTTAGGGATTAAGGTTTTGGGCTTACTCCTGAGAAGGATGCCCATAATTGAGATTGGGGCTTACTCCTAAGAAGGATGCCCATAATTGAGATTGGGGCTTACTCCTAAGAAGGATGCCCATATTAAAGGATTATGATTGGGGCTTACTCCTGAGGAGGATTCCCAATCTAGAGGACTTATAACTGGGGATTATTCCTGAAAAGGAGACCCAGGTTAAGGATTCTCTCATCTTAAAGGATGAGGTTGAATGAATGAACTCTCAATCTTTGGTGACATAAAGATGTTTAAATCACTAGGTTTTGAGAGATATTCCACCGAATTCCTTTCAGATAAGGAATTAAAATCAAGAAATCATGCCATAAATGGCTTTGAAGAGTATCTTGAAGACTGAATCTTGAATAGGAAAGGTGAAATGGCTTAAGAGGGGTAAAATGGGCAATATGGGCACCCATAAAGGTAGGGGCGCGCAAGTCTTGAAAGGCGCGCAAGTCTTGCGTGGGCGCGCAAGTATTAGTCGCGCAGGTATACCTTGCGCGACACATGGTGTACTTGCGTGATTTTCAATAGGAATTGAAATACATGAGCGAGTCCTTTTTAAACCCTTTGGAATCCCCTTGAGTTTCTTCCAGAAAAGGGACGCGCAAATTCTATTGAATGAATAAGGCGGCGCGCAAGTATGACCAGTTCCCTTAAGGGCTGGCCATTCAGGCGCGCAAGTGTTAATGAGTTTCAACACTTAGGCCTTCCTCCCTCTCTTTAGATCTTCTGTTCTAGGTAAGAAATTACCTTAGAAGTGTTCCGGAAGCTTTGAGAAGAGACTTGGGCGTTGGGAGCTTCAATCCGAGTTTCTGAAAAAAGATTCTCGCGAATGGGAGGCCCACAGGGACTATTTATAGGTAGGAGAAGACCCCGGGCGGTTACCAGGCGGTTATCAATTAGGTCGCGCAAGTCACTTGCACGACCATAAGGCATCGCGCAAGTCACTTGCACGACCAGAAGGCGTCGCGCAAGTCACTTGCACGACCACTAGGCGGCGCGCAAGTGTACTTGCACGACTATGAGGGAACTTGCGCGACCTATGGGAAATGTTCTCCTTGTTCATACCTTTGTTTATTTTTGATGTTTCTTCAAAGGATGAATCACTTTGGACTAAGGTATTTCCCTTTTTTCAGTCATGAGATTCTGTGACGGAAGGAGCGTCAACAGAGTGGGACTTAAATGGTGTGATTCTAGTGTAGGAATCTAGAAAATGTGTATACATAGTGTGATCAAGAACTAGGTGTATCAAGCATGATTCTAGGTTGGGAATCTTAAGAGGTTCTGCAGGAATCCTCCTCAGACAGCTGGTAGTTAGGGGATGGGGTGGAGTCAGGGATATGTGGTCTAATCGGGATGGTACCAGGAGCTCATTTTTGAGGTTCAACTATATATAGAGGTCATGGAAGTGATAGTGGGACCCAAAAGTAAGGTCAGTGGCCAGTTTCTGGTTCAACATTGTAGGTTGGAAAAGCCTCGGGTTGTTGGGCTGCAGCCTAATTTCATGTTATTGAGATTCCTGGGTCAGAGCTGGCTGGGGAGCCGATGATGGTCCGAGGTACGCCATGGTTGTGACTAGAGTGTTTTTATTTTTGCATTGACCATTTTTCAGGCGTGACTAATGTTAGGTTCTTGAGGTGGACGTGATTTGTTTTTGACTAACCAGGGGCTGGTTAGGAGGTTAGAATTGGCTTAGATGCATTATTTACATATGAGGTTCGTGGAACCATGATTATCTATGGGAATCGTTGAAATGAGTGATTTCACGAGGTGATTGGGAATCATGTAATTGACATGATGCAGGTATCTTGGAGGTTTATTGTCATCTAAGAATCAACTCTATGCAAGCTTTCTTCAAGGTGAGATATAATCTGTGCATTGCTGTGAAAACATTATTTTTGTGTGGTGCATAGAATTGGGACATCTTATAGGAATCTGACGAGATGTAGTACTGGATATGAAATAGGTATGATTTTAGAACATTATGAGTTATGGGAGTGATGATCCATCAAATTCTGACTTCTTAGTCCAGTGATGTTTGGTGGACCATTATTTAATTTTGTTTTTATGTCAGGAAGCGACTAGGGTAGGTAACTCCTAAGCTTGGATGTTCCATGAGAGAGTTAACTTCTTCCTTTATGACATGGGACCCTAGATTGTTTTGTGAAATATGGGTATATTTGGCACAGTAATTTGGTAATGTTTTATAGGCCATGAATGAGCTATGTTAAGGTGGATAGATTGTAGTATCATGAGTTTTTAGAGTGGGGTCATCCTCAACCAATTTGATTTTTTGGATATTAGTGATTTAGTCAACTTATTTCTTGATTATCAGAACCTAATTCTAAAATTTAATTTGACATAAGAATTTTTTTTATATGTTTATAAATGATAATAAAGTGCCTCAGGTTTTTGAGTGCTGTTTTTTGCATCAAAGGTTGAAAACAAAATCTTTACAAAGTATGTAGACTAAGGCACATGGTTAGAGAAAACCATGTGGACTCAGAGGTGAAACCATGAATCCATTTTTTATTTACTAGACATGGTTTGACAAATATTTTAGTATGGGGAATATATCCATGTTGGTAACTCTATAGTTTTTTGTCGAGGATGACATAGTTTTGGTGCATTGTTTAGGAAAACGTGCGGGCAAATTGTGTGGGGTATGGTTCCTAGATTGTGGTCTCCGCATGGTTTTTACACGGTCTACAAAAACATATGGGGTCATTAATGGGAAAAAAATTACCATTTCCATTATTTTCATTAAGAGGTCTCACCCTCCATTATTTCTCCCACACATGCTTCTCCTCTAGGCAGTCGAGGAGCACTTCTGGTCCTCCTCCTCCTTATAGGCTTTCATCTAATTTCTACATCAGATTTCTGATCTTCTATCCATTTTTCTCATTGGAACATCATAAAATTTTCCTTTTATCCTCTTAATTATATTATACTATTACCTCTCCATATAATGCAATAAATTTTGATGAGTCATATT
Organism: Viscum album; assembly: GCA_963277665.1. Lineage (NCBI taxonomy): Eukaryota > Viridiplantae > Streptophyta > Magnoliopsida > Santalales > Viscaceae > Viscum > Viscum album. The sequence continues at coordinate 1,225,574,627 of OY728166.1, read as the reverse complement.
ATACTATTTTTTGGGTTTTAATCTAAGACACGGTTTTCATCCGAATCATCTTGAGTTAGAGGTCGATATCAAGTGAGATAGAAAATACTAACTTAACGTAGGTGATTGATTTATTTTTGAAATTTCTCATGTTTGACATGGGTTATCATGAATTATTCATTGGGTAGTCCAAGAGATACTCTATTTAATTGATTAAGTTTGTTTATATAAACTATTTGATTACATGGGACACATATGGTATTGTTTTCCCTAGTCTAAAAATGGTATGGTCTGAGTGAGATGCTTCAAACCCTGGGTAGCTTAGTCCAGGGTCAGTATTTTATTTAATTAAATGGTTTATAATATATTTCATCTGACGGTTTTATGGGAATGTGATGGGAATCATAAAATGATTGAGTTCATGATAACCATATGGCTTGATGTAATGTTGTTCATCATGTTGGTCTTCGTCCAGATACCTTGGGTGATTTTGATCACCAGATAGGAGATAGGGTATTCAGATTGAGGAGGCGAGGTCATCCTGTGATTAGCATGACCCATGTTATATTGGATGTGTTGACCATGAAGATGAGTGACATAGTCGTAGGAAAAGGAAGTGCTAGGATTATGTGTCTTAGGTACTTTGTTATTGATTTCTTCCCACTCTGGTTGGATAACGTGTCGTTGGAGTCATGTGCATAGATAATAGACACAAATGATGAGGTGCTAAGGGCCAATAATGTGTGTAGAGGCCTCCTTTAGATGTGGATTAGGGAAGTGTCGAACACCAATATGGTTTGAGGTTCTTCCCATATAAATCCATGTGGATGGATAGGAGGCATCAGTTAACGATGTTGAGAATATCAGTTGTGTGATGAGGCTCACTATATATTGAGTCCTTTGGGATGAAATTGAATGGGATGATAGATATCACCCTTCATTGGGAAAATGGATGTTTATTCGAAAATGTTATAATTTTGAGGATTTATATCATTATAATTCAGACATTGGGCTTTGACTTCGGGATGTTAGTTACTGTTTTGGACATGAGGTTACTATTTCCATAAGGATCTAGGTGATTGTATTAGAGGTGGAACTTGAGGGTTCACATGGATTTATTTTCACCCGGGGATGCCTTGGGCTTTATTCTAAGGATCCTCTACACTGTAGTTTTATCAGTATTGGTCGTTGTAGGTAACTTCTTCCCTGTGGATGCTGAGCATAAGGGAATAAAACTATATATGTGATTTTTAAGAGATTTTTGAATTTATATTTAGAAAATAATACATTATCACATGTGTAATTTGGGAACATGTTTGTGGTGGAATTCTAAGATTTATTCCCACACCCAATATGGGATCTTCAGGATGTGTGTAGATTTTATGATTTTTTTAATCAAGTAGGGGTTCATGATCAATATCTAGAACTTAGTGATTATGTCAACCCTTTTTCATGGGATGGAAGGAATAGTACCTATGAGGTACCTAAATTAGTTGTATTTTACCTTTTTATTCTTAATTTATGTATCATCATGCATACATTCGTATGTATTGAGGTTGGCCATGGTTGACCCTTTGTGGTTATTATTTTTATGACCCGACTTGTATAAATAATTTTATAACAAGTATTTATTTCTATAAACTGCATCTGGTGGTTTTTATTATAAAAATGTTATTTTTAGAACATATTATTCTAGTAATTTTTTTTGTTTATGATTCTTCTATTGCATGTTTTTTTCCTTCCACTATGGTGGGTTACTAGCCCCGTTGTCTTACGGACATTCACTTCCTTTAAATATATTTATGATGACCATTTTTTTCTTACAAAAAGAGGGTTTAACATCCCCAATATCAACTATTTACACCATATAATCTACTAGGTAACCTTTAGTGTTCTAGGAGATATTCATAAGGCCTATTGTTAAACCGGCCTCTAGCATTGTTTAGGGAAAAAATCTATCGAGGCACTACCTGATTCCATGAAAAAATTGTGATCAGTTGTGGAGATTTAAATTTTATTATTTATAATATTATTTTTTATGTATTGATCAACCAGAAGTGGGGATCTATTGGATTTTTGGATTTTTATATTTTATTCTATTTTTTTATAGCATTGGGTTTTTATTGTTTATCACTTCCATATTTTGGTCACTCTATTTACTCTAATTATTATTACATATGTGTTTGTATAATAGTATTTTATTTTATTTTATACAGGAAATTGTATTGACACTTTATTTATTAGGCCTTTTCCACCATTTGGAAGCCTATTTAATAATGGGAGGCATTCATGAGGCCACCGTGGTGTCCTCTCATCCTGGGTTTAGTGATCTTGGTCACAGAATCAACGTACACTTGGAACATTGTTTAAAACCCTTTATGTGTATTGTTTATATAATTTATTGTGAACATGCATGAAATGAATTCCAACATAGTGTTTCATGATTCACATGAATATTTATTTCCTATGTCATGACACATATATTACATGACCTTTATGATTACACACCATGCCTTGAATTTACACAACATGCACTAAATACAATGACAATGATGTACATTGAATGTATGAAAACCATTCATGTCATGTATCTACCGAATTTATCAGACCATAATTGATAAAGTTTTAAATATATCTCAAGATCTTTAGAAATCACTAGAAATATACTTTGTGTGAGAAACAAAGTCATTATATCTTTTAATCTAGCCAGATGTCATGTAGGTTTATTTTAATTCATTAATTAATTCGTTTCACATGGTAAATAACATGAAAAAATTTCATTATAATGTTCCTCATTTGAGATCCACCTAAATACATAATTTTTAAAACCTACTACATCATGTGGGATTCATTATTGTCCAATTTCACTACATTCCTTGGGGTGTGGTGTGTATCTCAAATGGATTGTATTGTGTTACAAAACATGTTTGTTCTGCGACATGCCTTGTAATTTGCATAATATTATCTCAATCATATCATAGTCAATAGATGATGTGTATTAACCATATTACACAAACATAGTCCACTTAGATTCTATGATTTACATAGTGAAAAACCCTATGGGGTTACATTGAATGTAATCTCTATACACTACATGTCCCTTATCATTTCATTAGCTAAATGGCAGTCAATATTTTTCATGTAATTACATTTCATACTAATGCACCACATAGTGTTACATGATTCATGTGGACCTTCCTTGTGTGAACGGTGTATGATGTTTACTTTATTCAAAAACACAATGTGTATCCCTTTCCCTCCTAGAAATTTCATGTCCATTAGATTGGGTGTTAGAATTTTCTTCATTAATTATTGTAAATTTCTTAGTAATGTGAAATTAAACTATAACATCATCTCAATTTTTAGATTAATGAAGGAAACTATAGAAATAAATTATTATTAAAAATATGAAAAGCGGATCAAAAAATAAAAAATATTTATAAATTTATTCATGATCACTCTTATTCTACTTGAAGGATCTATGGCGTAGTGGAAGGAATTGGAAAAAATGGGTTTCTGATCATTTTCTTTAGATAAAATCCATAAAATTGGATGTATACAATCCTTTAATATTCTAAAAGACAATTTCACAGATATTTTTTTTAATTAATTTAAATTAAGTTGAATTGATGATTATTTCCACATTGATGATCAATTTGGGTTTCACTATTTTATTATCATTATAAAGAATAATCCAAATTCATAATTCCCCTAATGGTATCCATGTTTTCTCCCTGAATCTTGGAACATCACAATTGGAATTTCAAGTGGCAGTGCGGTGGATCCGAATGTATTGCTTTATTCCCTATTAACAATAACAAGAATTCCTTAAGACTTGCATAATTTTAAATTGTAATTTTGTTCATGAGAGGGATGGAGAGTGAAGTGCCCAGATCAGTGTGAATCACTGAGAGGGGGAGGGGGTGAATCAGTGATCCCTTAAAACTTTTTACTAATTGATTCTTAATGAATTAAACCTCTATGGCTGGTTAAAGCCTCGATCCACTCTTCTTGTATCTCTCAACCTTTCCCGGATAATGCAGTAATGAAAAGGCACAGGACACAAGGATTTACAAGGTTCGGCACCAAAGGCCTACATCCTTGCCATGCTCTCCCAGCATGGATTCTCCCATTATAATCTGTTAGTATTACAATGGTCGATACAGCTTCCCACCGTATCTCTCCTGAGTCCCACAGGAGGGTCTTTATACTGCGTCCCACAGTGTTACCAGAGTCCCACTGGCCTGCTCCAGAATCCCACTGAAGACTTCTTCTCCCTGAGTCCCACAGGGTCTTCTCCGGGCTCCTCGAGTCGCACGAGTAGATCTTCTTCACTTTAAGTTCTTCAAGTATCTTCAGCAGTCTGGGATAAAGACTGCTGGCCTTGCTCTGTACCTCTGATCACTTGTGATGATCAGGATCTTCTCAATCTACTGAAAACTCAGACAACCAATCTCTTTAACTTCAGTCTGGCTCAGTCTCAGTTCACTTCAACCTCATGCACTGATAGCACGGACTTCTCAATTCTTCAAGAACCTCCTGGTCTTGGTCAACTCAAATGCACACCACTGATTTAGCACTGTTCCCGTGTGCACGTGCATGCATGCATACATGCACTCTCCTATTTCTCTTCTTGGTGCAGTAAACCCTCATAGGGTGTAATTCTTTTCAGCACACACCTACTTCTCAAACTTCACACTCTTTATGCAATTTGTTCACACACTTAGAAGTGTGTTTTACTTTAGTGTGGAACTTCTTCTTCTTCTTCTAATGTGTATACACTTTTTAGTGCACACACTAGGTTCGGCCACTTCTTTAATTTGCACACAATTGTTTCACTTTAGCACACACATGAGTTGGCCTTCACTTCTTCTTGCACATACTTGGGCCGTAGGTGGTTCTTCAAGTTTGCACACACACACAAATGTGTGGTCTTCACTTCACCCACTTGCATACACTTGGCCTCGGCTTATTTCTTCACTATCTTACACACACACAATGGTGTGGTCTCGGCCTCCCACTTCTTGTGCACACACTTAGCCAAAGGCACTTCCACTTGTCTTGCACACACAAATAATATTCTATAATTTGTTCTTCAATGTGTGCACCCACATAAGGGCTACAGCCTCCTTTAAATGCACACACAAAGTGCAAGCTTTGCCTTTCTCCTCTTTGCAACCACACAAGGCTACTGCCTTTTCTTCAAATGCACACACAGTAGGGCCACGACCTTCTCTTGATCACTTTTCACACAAGGCACAAAGGCCTTGGCCTTCCTTCTTCACCTCACACCACACACAAAGTGTGGTTCTTCACTTGGCACTTGTGCACACACTGCCCGAACTCCAGGAGGCGCGCAAGAGGGTGCAGCCTTATCTACTCCAACACTGCCTGCCGCGCAAGGCACCAAGCCGCGCAAGTCCTCAGGTGTAACCGGCCGCACTAGCCACGAGTGCAAGGCACCGCGGGCTCCTTCCTCCTGCCGCGTAAGTGTGCAGGCAGTGAGGGAATCAACCACGGGCGCGCAAGAATGCTGTGGCCCCGGGTTCTTCCTACCGCGCAAAGGGAAGGCGCGCAGGGATCTCACCGCGCAAGTGTGCGCGGGGCTTTGTCTTCGCGAGGCAGAGGTTCACTCACGGTTCTCCGGATCTTCAACAAAGGATCAGCCCGCTTCTTCATGCCTCGGGTGATCCTTTTATAGGCAGAGAAACGCTTAAAACTTCCGCGTGATCTAACTTTAAAATCCCGAGATATTCGGGTCTTTAAAAATCTTTCAAATCTTGAATTTACTCCTCTGTCCAACGCGGGTTCTTTCATTATTTTCTTCCTCCTCGTGCATGCGATTTATAACGCATGAACGACCACTGTTTAAACCCAATCCATGCATGCATAAACACCCCAAAGCCTCGGCAGATTCTCTTGCCTCGGCCTTCTTCGAATTCTTCCAAACATAGCATGCAAGCCAATTTTTAGGCATGGATCTGTTCAGTGTGGCCAGACGAGCCGAATGGAGGTCTCGGTTTCGAAAATGGTGGCCGGGAACTCGAAATAGGTTGTCGGGAGTGCTCTGGTTTAGCGGCTGCTCGCGGGTGGCTTCGGCTCGAGCTCGAGGATGAAGATAAGCCGGGAGCCGTTGGATCAGATCTTCAACGGCCGCGATCAGATCATCGCCGCGGAGATGAATCGTGCGGCGTGGATCGGGTGCGCGATGAGACGGATGGCGGAGATTTGCTCCCGGGATTTTTTGTGCGTCCCACATCGAATCCTCGCCCGGTTTCTCCGCGGCTTATAAGCCTGGCGCTGCCTCAACACGCCAGTTGAACTTCTCCCCTCCCGGTGCCGTCCCGCACCGGGTTCTCTCTGCGGGCGCGCTCTGCGCCCACTATGCTCCCTGCGGGCGCGCTCCTAGCGCCCACTATGCCTCCTGCGGGCGCGCCACTGGCGCCCACTATGCACACTGCGCTCCTCCGGGCGTGCCCCAGCCGCCTCTGTGGTGTCTGTGGGTGCGCCCCTGCCGCCCTGAGCTCTCCCTACGGGTTCCCCCTTGGGCGTGGCGCCTTAGGCCCACATGAGCCTTGGGGTTGAACCCACAAGGTGCTCACGGGCTGGCCATATTTTTTGGCAAAGTAACAAATAGGACTTTGTCAAAAACAAAGTCCTCCATGAAAAATACCAATTCTAAATGCCAAACCAATTCATTCTTCTTCTCCATTACTTCCCTTCTCGACTTCTTAAGAATTCCTTAATCCTCCTCAACATTTAATCTTCACTTAGTAAATGGAATTCAAAAGGTTTCTTCTTAATCTTCTTCATCTCCTCTTCCATATGTGTTCAATACTTAGGAGGGACTTCTTCAACTGAATCTCATAAATCACACATGTTCTTCAACATTATTCATTGATCTAATCAGAGATCAATTGGATCTTCTTCAAATTCACATGCACTAAGTGATAGTGCATGGACTTCTTTAATCCACTTCATCCACTTAGAAGTTGTGGATGGATCTCTTGCTTCTTCAACTCCTCATGCATTGTCACTACAATGCATGGTCTTCTAATCATGTTGTGACTTTGTATCATCAGGATACAAGTTCTTAGAACTTCAAGAGCAGCTCAACAATCGTCTGATGTACATGGAGAATGTTTCAACCATATTCTCCAATGCCACTTAGTGAATCTCCTAAGTGACATTCCTCTAAGTCCCATGGCCATTCTCCTTCACCACCAACACCATCACAACCTTTTTCATTCACATCTTGACAATCCTTGACTTCCATTCATTGTAAGACAACAACATGCCTCATTGACAACCTCATTGACAACAAATGCAACACAATGCACTTCAGAGAGGATCAAATGTCATTCCTGAGAGTGTTATTGAGAGATTATATAGACAGAGTGAGAACCTTCTTGGGAGAATTTTAATTTTCATAACCATTCACATCTTACTAGATAATGATATAGGCGAGTTTATATACATATGGATAGAAAACATTTTATAGCACATAGGAACTTTACATAATTATTTATCCTATATAAACATGACATTAAATTATAATAATAATAATATAATTATTATATTTTAATGACGTGTGAAAACTCATGAAAATGTAAATGTCATGTTTTAAATAAATAAGTGAATATATTTTTAAAAGATATAAAATAAAATATATAATTTCCATTGAATGCTTAACTTGGACTATAAATTATCCTTTTCATTTAGTGAACCTCAAATAATAACAATTTATTTAATTAAATAAATATCATTATAGTATCCATTTATTCAATAAATTAATATTATATTCACTAACTATAGAAGGAATATTTATTCTAATATTCATTTTAATATTCATATTACCCGATAAAAATTTATTTAAGAAATGGATAATTATATATTTTCATGTGAATAATAAACAAGAGAAAAATACATATTATATACATTAGCTAGCCAGAAAATAATATTTCTTTAATATCAAGCTCATATATATTTTAACTTGAATAATAGTTTATAAAATTTTACTAATCCAAATAACATGAATAATATTTATTACTAGACCATTATAATAATATTTAGTCATATTTCAAATTAAAATAGAAATTAAATGATATTCTGTACACACACAATGTGTTAATCTCTAGGCCAATTTCTTAGTGTCATTAGAGGTTATTACATAAAGTTAATGATTAGTGTTTAATAACTGAACAAGAAACCAATAGATAATACATAAAATACAACATTTATAATAGCCTCATACCAATATTTATCATTTACTATAAAATTGTTTTCATGACATCTCATCAAGAAGCTGGCATAATTGTGTCATCAATATATACACTTGATATATCATTATTTAACTCCCTAAAATGTCCTCAGTAATAAAATACAATGGTAATTTATATAGTTATATAGTTTCATTCCAATCAAATGGCTTATGATATCTTCTTTCGGTCTTGGAATGGAAAAACTATTTCCTCACTTATTCAATTAATGTCATTTGACTTTTGATGCACCTAATATATCCTACCTCACTACATGAATATATCATCCGAATTTTCATCCATAAATAAAAGTATGGAATTTATGATATAAATATATAATAATCTATAGTTTAATGTCCATGACACATATTTGAAAATAGAAATATACAATAAAAAATATAATATATAAAATTATCATTAGTAATTTTATCCCCATTACCTCCCTTTTATAGATAACCAAATGTGAAACTTCATGATTAGAAGAGTCATTCACTTATGAGAGTCAAATAACTAATAATAAAAACATTATTTTCGGCATGTTAGATAAATTTCTTCAAGGATATAAGTCATATTTTATGAATACAATCACAACACTTCAATGTTCTCATTGTATTAGGGAACTCCTATTGTAAAATTTATAATTTTCACATGAGGTAAAAACCATTTAATTTTTTATTTTAACGTTTACTTGTATCCACATAATTGTTCCTATGAGGTTTTATTAGATTTCAGGACTACCCAGGGCTCGTTTGGAGCCTGAAGCTCTAGATTTTGGAAAGATAGATTGAGAAGTATGGTTAATGCTAACCGTGCGAATCAACCATGAAAGATGTTATAGTGAGATGTAGTGGGATACATTTTTTTTCAACTATACACCTCAAGAACGATGACTCTACGGGGTCCTCCAATGAACTGAATGATGTTGCATGGTTTTCCTAATCCATGAACAAATGGCTTCAAACTTGGTTCCACATAACCAGTGGGGGCGTATGGTTTAGGTGCACAGTTTGGGAAACCATGAGGCCAAACCATGTTCGAATAAAATGTTTATGAAATTAATTTTTCCCATTTTAATTTAATGTTACCTCCCTTATTTTCCCTCCCCATTAAAGTGAAGCACCTCCCAACAAATTGGAGCTCTTCCATGACTATCTAACATATGTTTTGTGTTACCTCATATGTTCTGATTCCAATTCCTCCACCATTGGTATTGTTGGATATATAATCATTAGATATTAATTATGTTAACTTCTTCAACATTTTATCACTCCATATTTTATGCTTTTCCAAGTGAGATAATTTGACCTATTTTCAGTGAATTTTTCTATTTTTCTGATTTATATAATTATATTTCTAATATGAAGCCAACAAAGGATGATGGGTCATCTATTTCCTAATGGTAGGTGGTCTAGAATTTACCCTTAAAGTATTGTAGTTTTATGTCATGTGGTGTGAAGTTTAAAGGAAAAAAATTCCATGTTTTTCCTTAAATTATGAATTGTACTTAATAAAATTGTTAACTATTCAATTAATTCACCATATATCCTCAATTATTATTAGATATAACCCACCTTGACACATGCCACCCTTCAGTTGTTCTTACGAAGTTCTCATAACTATAAAATCTCTTATATGACCAACCCACCTTTTATTTTGTGTTGGAGTGATAATTAAATTGTAATGTATTTATAAAATTGAATGGGATTGAATGTAATGAACATGTCATGCACCCCATATATAAATTATGGTCTTCACCATTGTACAATAAAATTTTAGTGAATTGAAAATCATTCTATGGATTGTGATAAATCATTAAATGTATGATGAACTATTGCTATCACTACAATAAATGTATAATGAGTTTTGAGATATGGTGAAGGTAAGTGCTAGACAAGATTCGTCAATCTCCCTTGGCGTGTAATGTTGTACATGACGTCTAAAATAAATTATTTAATGATGGTAATTATGTTTCACATTCCTCTAAAGGTAGTTGAGCGTGATGCTTTACTTCGCTCCGTGGGTAAAACGATATGATGGAATTTGTATCCCTAATAAAATCCTCGTTCTCATAACCTATTTATAGCATGGGAAAATTATGACTTCACATGGATGCATAAATTACACCTTAGGACCTCAATAGTAATAGTATATATTTATATATATAGTTATAAATGTCACAACTTATATAGTCCATATATTTCAATATATATATATATATACTTATATATATATGGTGACAATTGTTCAGAGATTTCCATGCTTAAAAAAAAGTAGGTATAGTCAGGTGGGTGTATTCTAGGAACCAAAGATGACTTGTTTATATTCTTTATTTATGTTTTACATATGTTATCTTCAAATTTCCATTTTATATTATCCAGATGGATATTTCTAGATAATTTTCATGGTGGAATGAAGATTAAATATTAAAACCTCCTAAGGCGGCATATTATAACCCAAATAGACATATTTGAGGCAACTAGGGACAAGATTAAGGTTCTAGATATTTATGCCTGATTGTCTGCCTAGGATAGAGTATGAGAGTAGAGGATCGAGCTTATTATTGTGATTGTATTAAAGTTATAATGAGACATTTTTGTTACATTTTTGTATATAATGTATTATATTTATGTTTCTCCAGGTCCCACACCTTCCCCCTTTTTTATAGAGCATCATGTCATGATCACCATTTTAAATATGACTTGGGAAACTTATTGATTGTCTATTTATAATTACTTAGATGTATGTATTTCACTACTTACACTTATTTATTTTTCTTATTTACCTATTATTATATACCACAATGTTCCACTCCTACCATAGTGAATAGTATCCCCAATAACACACCATAGGCCCTCGTAGAAAATCAGCGGCCTCTGGCGTATATGGAGGCGAGTTTGAGGCCATGTGGCCAATAGGCTCATGTAAAAACTTTATGTCTCCCAGGTTAGGATGCAATAATTATAATATTTTGACAACTACTCTAATGAATTAATTAAATTAATGTTATGAAGAATAAAAATCATAATATGATAAAATATTTTCTAATATATAGGTGTTCGATTAATATATTAATTGAATGAAAAAAGTCAGATGATTCTAGAAAAATGAATCAAATAATTCTACATGAGGTGTGGTTGTTTCATAATGGATCTATACAATATGGATAAATGGAGATTAATGGTTTCTAATTTTTGTGATAATATAATACTAATGAGTTTCTAACTAACTCTTGGTAGGTTTATTATAAAATGATAAACCAACTCATAATAAAATTTCAATGATCAAGTCAGATTTTTTATCCTAATATGAATAAAAAAATGTTACACATTCGATTTTGTAGTTTAATTATATATATTGATTAAATAAATTTCATTTTTTGGTAATCATTTTTTCATTAATATTCTATAAAAATAAGTTATTTATAATTTTTTTATTATATATAGTTTACCGCTATTTTTTTGTAATATTTGAGACTGTATGACATTAGAATAAGTATGCACCAAGATTCAAAGTCTCTTGAAAATGAGAGGTGATTAGATCATAAATTAATAACATATCTATATAATCAATATATTTACCTCCAATATAATATTTCCAACCCTCTTCTTGATTTTTGTGACTATTTATAATCATAAATTTTGTCCAGGAAATAGTGTGATCATTATTTAATGGAGTTGTATGTGTACATTTCTATGGATGATAAGTTACAACCTACAACTATAGAACCCAACTGTTAGTGAAATTTTGAACTCTTTCATTCTCAAAATTATGATTCAATGTATTATAAAATGATTCAAATAAAATAGACTTCATATCCACATAATATTGAGGGAAATATAGGACACATCCCTTTTGATACTCTAGATTTAATGAATGAGTCTTTCTATGGCGAGTATGTACATTTACAAACACTCCCAAAAGGAAAATAATGGGATACAAAAAAAGGATGTACTTTGGTCAAATCAAACAATGTTTCATTGATAAGATTTTATAGGATGCCTCATTATTTCATGTTCAATGATTTGACTAATAACATAGCCTATTTGAGATTACAAAGTGTCATAACACACTAATTAGAAGATGTGGTCAAGTGATAGGGAACTTATTAGACTATAATAAAGTTGACTGATGCTATTTCCAACCACTAAAGTATCCTTATAAACATTTCATTACAGACTGTGCAATTATTAAATTATTATGGGTACCCTATATTGATCCATTATATCTTTTGAGCACTATGGTTTATTGAAATTGTGTTACTTAGAATCCAGTTGGTTGTTTTATTGATATTACCTTTACAACTTATTAACTTATTATAGTCCCTGATATTACCAGATTTTACCCTTGTTGAAGACTAACGCATACCTATATTAGAAATGATATGTTCTAGTCTTGAGAATGGGGGATGGTCTTTGATGAACTATATATTTGTCATAAGTTAATAAATAGAATTAATTTACAAATACGTATTTATAGAGTTCAAACTCACATCAATGATCATTAAAACTTATTCATTTTTTACTATCATGTAAACATTTTTTCCATGTTGGATTCATATTTTATTATGAGTTATTACGGGGTACCTAATTTGTTATAATTTATGAGTAATTTTTTTAAGAAATATATTATATTATATATAAATATTAACATTTAAATCATACATATATATGGAATGTGTTTTATTTATCATGGTCCAAAATAGTCATGTTTCTCATTATATCTTAGAGGTTTGTTCTATTGCACCTATGATCATATGGAGGTCACATCACTTCTTCCAGAGTGAGCCCCATCCTATGATCATCCCACTTCTTTAATGTTTGGGGTTATAAATTATAGTAGTGTGTGATTTTAACTTTTATGACCATGGACTCAATGAAACCCTTGTAGAGAGAACGAGGCTTAAGACTTATACTTTCCACCTACAAGATAGAGACATGAATATTAATCTAGAGGATTCCTTGATTATGTTAGGCTTCCCTATCAATGGACAATCTATGATATGTATCAAATTTTAGTGATTAGTGTAGTTTGGTAAATATACTATATGACATATTGGCTCATGATGATGGAAGGTCTATTATCGAAAGTTAATCACACATGCAATGGAGAGATAATCACTTCACCCATATATCGATGAAACATATGCGATTAATATCCTCCAATATTCATATATATAAATATTTTGACTTATTATAGGAATAGTATTGTTCGACCATTATATAATATTCATCAATTTGATGTATTTAACATTAATTGATGATAATGATTAGGCATAGAGATACATAAATGGGTCTTCTTATCATGAGTATTCATAAAAATAACTAGACATAAACATTGATATCGAGAAAATATAAATTATATGATGTTTTACTCTCATTTAAATTTTAGAATGGGAGTGTATCCTGTGATTCACTCCCAATGTTTGTATACCATTTCCTCTAGAAATTATGTAGGACATACTTTTGGGATGATTGTACGTCTATCCATCAATATATTTCTGAAGTCAAATATGAATATTTATGTAATGCAACTAAAATTATAACACTATTATTTGTATGTGGATACATGGACATAAACATTTTTACAAAGATAGAAATCATTTTCACACTTATAGAGTTATTGTAACTCCTTGAACCAAATCACTGTGTCTATGCCAAAGTTCCATATAACCTCATGTTTCCCTCCCCATACACAAGAGGTTGCTGACTAAAAAGAGGGTAAAAAGTAACTTGGGGGGAAATATAACTTCAATAATCATACCCATCATAAGATAATAATAACATAAATATTTCAAGAGAAATGAAACAATATAAGATAAAAGGAATAAATTATATAACACATTCCATGCAATGTCAGACAAGTGTAATCAAATGGAATCTCATTGGTTTAGGTCAATAAGTATAGTAGTATAATTTGAAATAATGATAATAAAAGAAGTTTTTTCTTTTTGAAGGATGTCTTGGTATCATAAACATCTCCTTACTCCCATCTCCATATAAAACTAGAATATAAGCCTTAACCTTATTTGGATAATTGATCGTTAAGTATGCACATTCAAAGAGATTCCAATTCTAGGTGCGAGTATAAAGCTAATAAGAGACCACCAATGTATCCTTAACCTAAATCGACATGCCCAAAGTTTATATTCCATGATAATAAGTAATGATGAAATAAAGTAATAACAAATCATGTGATGGTTTTTCATGCACTAACCAAGCCTCCCCAAATCCCAACCATACCTACTTTGGAAACATGTTGGAAGAGTGCTGATAACACAAGTCTTGATCAGGGGTATAACGAAAGGAAGCCTGATATATATCTGAATTGGACCAAGGATAATTAGTCATGTGATATGACACAAGTCTATCAAGACCCATCATAATCATGGGTTAGGTAAAAAGGTAGTTATTTCAAGATTACACATAGAGATAATTCACATGGCCATCGTATTCCAAACTGTGTTTTGGGTCATGAAATAACGCTATTTAACTCCTACCCAATACCTCGGTGTGTTTTCCTCATCATAATATGTCACACATTCTCCCCCTGTAATAGAAATACAAGTCATAATGTTCTACCTATCAGTATCTTCTGAACTCTAATCCTCAACAGGCCATACATCCATACACAATATATGCATAACATAACATAACAAACATGGATCTTGTGGTCTTCATACACACAATCGATCAATCTCAATCACAGTCTCAAAGAACATAAGCAAATACCACCGTATTATGCTAATAATAATAATATACAAGGGATATATATGTTAAGGCAATTCCTAGCATTAGAATGTCAAATTTGAGATCTAATATCTGTTGAGGAATGTTTCCCAAATAATGCCTGAACACCAACATTACCTAGATCAAGACCTAGAAAAACATCACAGAGTATATAAATTTTTAATTGTAGGAAGTGGTAATTCTAAGTGATGAAAATTACATCAAAATACTAAAAAGGATTCACCATAAATAGTATATCATGGATTTATTAAAGATAAGGACACCAATTCATATAATCGAACAAAAATTTACCACTCAAACATGAATACTCCATTGGATTTGGGTAAGGAATAATTTATTTAGCCAATATTGATAGGATCTATGATGAATTATATAGAAAGAAGGAGAAAAATGCTTATAATAGTTAGGTCTTACCGAAATTGTAACCAATGGATCAATCAACATGAATGAATTCCTCGGATCCTTCAAATTTGTAGTATAGAGGGAGGGGCACTATTAAAAATTTCCATGGGATCCCTTAGGTTTGAGATCCCTTGAAATAATATTAAGAAATAATGATTCCATAAGGTTTTTTTGGATTAAAATATAATTTTTGGATTAATTAATACCCCATGCATGGATTGGTCACCTGACTTCCCAAACCATGTACCAGCTGTGCCTTCACTTATTCCTCTTATGGGAACCCACATTATTTTATTTCACATTTTGGTAAACTTTGTTCCAACCGTGCTTTCACCTATATATTGAGATACATTGTTTTCTTGGAAATATTACATTTTCATATCTAACTATGGAGAAACCATGATTTTATCACTAACCTTCTCTAAATATGCTGCACAATTTCATAGGAAATCCATATATTTTCCCCTAACCATGATCCCACAATACATCAACTTTAAGACCTCCAAAAAATCTCTCATACTGACACAAAGATACCTGAAACTTCACATAAGAAATGAATAACTTATTAGTACATAAATAAGATATGAACATAAAGTAT
Organism: Viscum album; assembly: GCA_963277665.1. Classification (NCBI taxonomy): domain Eukaryota; kingdom Viridiplantae; phylum Streptophyta; class Magnoliopsida; order Santalales; family Viscaceae; genus Viscum; species Viscum album. Next base: position 1,225,558,644 of record OY728166.1, on the reverse strand, counting down.
AAAGTACATTAAAAGTTCCAGGATGCTACAATATCCCCCACTATGAACTTCTCATCCTTAAAAAGTGTCTGAAGAGTTTCTGCTCAAAACAATTAGGCCCGTGAGATCGTACATCGGATTCCCATCCCCAAGTATCTTCTTAAATACATACATGATGAAAAAGGACTCTATAAATTAGAACCATATTTTCACATAACAACTATTTTCATTGGTCTATGATGTACACAAAGTTCCCCACACCCAATGAACTAGGATCTAGTTCAATGTCCTCACAATCAACCACATGAATAGGATCAGACATGTACTTACAAAGACAAGAGACATGAAACACATTAATCATACCATGATATCATATAGTAAGATCCAAAAGGTAGAGAACTATCCCGACATGATTAGTAATCTCAAATGGTCTTGAAAATCTCAGTATTATCTTTTCTTTCTTCTGCAATAATCAATTTCCTATTCACAGAGTCAGTAGGAGGAAATCTCATTCACCTATAATGAACTCTAATGGATGAATCCAACCATTAAAAAAAATAAATTCCTAATGTGATAGGTTAATAATGTATTTATGATAAACTAAAACCTTTAATATTTTTCATGTACTATAATCCACCCCACAATTTCTTCCTCACCGACATCATACCAAAATAGCAGTAAGCGACATGGCCAGCTATAAAGAGCCTGAAAATGGTTCCATCTGATTTGAATCCAGTAATTTTTTTATATAAAAAATAAACTAACTCTATGTAATAATAGAAAGATTCACTGATGTCCATTACACATTCCCACAACATATACTTTAAAATATTGATCATCCTATCAAACTCTGAACCAATATGTAGATAATACGATGTACTCAGTTTCAGATAGGTACCCAAAGCCTTCTATAATCCCTTCCAAACTGTAATGTGACGTGATCATTACTATATAATATGACATTAAATGTATCAGAATGATGGTAAAAATTTTCTCATACATACATATTCTCCAACTCATCCTCCAAGATGGTCTCTCTAATAGGTAATGAATGAGCCCCTTTAATCATCTGACCGACTATCACCCAAACAATATCCTGAATCCTAGGGGTCTTGTGTAAAAAATTAATAATGAAAATCATTATTTTATCCCACATAAATATAGGTTACAAATGAAAATATATAAAACCTTATGGATATTGATGAATATACTTTATACTCTTACAGGTAACACATCTCAAAACAAAACTGTTGATGTCTCTCTTCATACATGGACACTAAAACTGACATTGGATATCATGGTACATATTCATCAAAAATTGATGCACTACCAATTTCAATGAATGAGAGTTTATAATTAGCATCTACCTCATGGAAACTAGCAAAACCACCCTACCATGAATGTATATCTCATCATCATCATCTAGGGTCCACCATGGGACTAAATCTTCCAACACTGAGAGCTCCAGAATCACTACATACTGAGAATACAACTCCTAGATGGTCATAACCCTATCCACAAAAAATACTGAAAAAATAATGTTTCTTAAATAGTGAAAATATTAGTCTTAGATACATACACTATCATTTCAACAATCAAAATCCTGATATTCCACTCCTCTAGTGAAGGCCTCTCTCTAAGAACTTATGTCTCTATAATTTTCATACTGAGAGAATCTGCAATGAAATTACCTTTTTTATATGATAGGCCATATGAAATTTTAATGTATATAGATACACCACCAAACTCCTATACCATAGATTTATATTTCACTAAGAGAATATATATCACATGATATTATGGTCCATGTAGATGGTAGTCCTCTCACCGAAGAGTTATTGTTTTCAAAATAACAGGTCATAGACCAAAACATTCATCTCTAATTCTTGTGTCTGGTAGTTTCACTCGTAGTGTTACAAATGACATGAACCATAAGTGACTAAATGATATTATTTAATCAACATTGATCCTAAACCAACACATGTGGATTCAATGTACTTTGTGTATCCCATCACAAGCTCTTGATGAATAAAAAATTATTCTATCATCAATATTCATTTAAAATGAATGAAATTATCTTAACATTGATTAGAATTATCAAACATTACCCCTCATTTAGTTAACCCTAACAATAGTTCGGTAAATTGAGAAATTTAATAGATAAATCATCGATAGTACCTTGTAAGCCCAAGGAAGATCTTGCTATTGGGAACATTTTTTGGATAATACCGAGACAACAAGACCTCTACCTTCTCTGGGACCAGTTAAATCCATGCCTCAAAATTCACATGCCTAAGGAAACAAACATCCTAAATAAATTAGTGGACCATGTATATTTTTTCATAAATATGATTCACATTAAATGTACTATATAAATATCAAGGTTCTTAACATGTATATTTTATTTCCAGTAATATATCTGGTAATTATCCATAAATAACATAATAAATGAGTCAAATTATGGATTTAAGATACTATTTATGAGAGACATGACCATTTTTGGAGTAATTATTAGCCAAAATGTATTGACAAGAAACTCATACAATCCATATCTACTCCTAAACACTATATTGGTAATATCCTCTCCTATGACTCATACCTGATGGTAGAATGAACAGATATCAATAATAGAAAACCGCCATGCTCCACATAACTAATTGAACATATCATCAATCCTAGTAAAATGGATCCTACTTTTCATAATTACTATATTTGGCATCCTATAGTCTCCATAGATCCAAATACTATCATCCCCTAATTGGAAAACAATGATGACAAACTTTATTTCAATACACATTAATTCATGATTTATTAAATAAAGATACACTTAATAACACCCACAAGATCATGGTTTCCAATTTCATTAAGAAAATAAGAACATATTGCATTTACTTGAAACATGGGTATAACTAATTTATTTAAAAAGTTCAAAACATTCGCTTATTTTCCATAGATCTTCTAAAATTTCTCAGGACAACCTGTGGAAATATAAAAGAATATGTTGAGTTATAAAGCCTATTTATTAAATAATAAAATAATAATACAAGTTAATGAATTTCATGTGATCCAAGAGGCATATCATGTTTACATAACATGTGTGATAATCATAATATTGAACAATGGGGAAATATAAGTCCTAATAAGATAAAGTCAACATAGTAATGTCACAACATCATAAAACATGACATCAAAAAAATAAGTTATGGCTAACTGAAAAAAAAGATAACATAGTGCGATTATTATAACCTCCCATGCCCCATAAATTAAATTTATTGAGATAAAACCCTAATCAAAATCATTGTATGGATATATAATTTCAGGACCACCTTCAACTTTCATATCATGTTCATGTATAAGTCTGCCACATAGATCATACAACATAAGGTTTTATTTCATCATATCTGACCCCATGGTGAAGGAGTAGGAGTTACATACATTTAAATCCATAATAAATGAAGGATAGTTACAACTAGTTGAATACCTTTAAATGGAAACAAATACAGGTATTCACTATAGAAATATTTGGCATGGTTTATTATTGGATAATTTTGGCAGAATAATGAGGGTCTATAATGTTTAATGCAGGGATGAATGAGAGATAAAGGGGAATCTCTTTACTTGTGAATCATAAGGAAAATAAGAGGTTTTCATAAAAACGTAGCTGAACATAACAAATTTTAAATCAAATGGAAATTCATAATGAAGGTTCTTGAATAGAAATGAGAATGACAGGATCCTAACCCTTGAGAGGGTGCTTCTAAAATATTGGGAGGAACTTCTAAAGTGCTTAGGAGAACTATGGAAGAGATATAGGGAGATATGGGTAGGTAAGAAATGTTCTATAATGGTTATTATGGATGCATAAAGGTTGGATAGGTGGGTTTGAATAGGGAAAGAAAGGGGAGTTGTTTATTGAGTTCTAAACAGAAGTTTTAGAATCTATATAATAAATTAATCAAAATTACTAACCAAACCATGTTTTTGGATGATGTTTTCTTAAAAATATTTTTTAAAATAATTATTTTATATTATAAATAACCTAAATCATTAAAATAATACCCCTGGTGATGTGGAAGCGAGTCATGTTTGTAAATAATTTATTTTAAAATCCTAAAATATAATATTGATTTTGGAGGATTGATTAAGGGTTTATAAAATCAATAAAATAAATTAAAAACACATTATTTTAAAGGAGATAATATATTTAATCATGGATACTCTTCGTATTTTTATTACATTACTTTTTAGATTTTATGTTTTTGTAATATAAACTATATAATTATATTGTATTAAATTTTCCCCAAAACATTGACTATCTCATATGTTATATGACCATAAGTTTTTCTACAAATAGTTTTACATATTTTTCTTTCTATATTAATTGATAAGGATCTGCTATGCACATCATCCAGAAGATTCCTCTTCAGTTGTGGATGTGGTGGGATACATATTCGAGCTCAAAACTTTATAACTCTAACTTTAGAAAATTTCAATTCTGGAATATTCACTTCCCTTTTCAATAGTAACTAATCATATTCTTAGGCCTCCCAGATCCTCTCATGGATAGATGGTTCAAAAGTTATTTTGTCAAGGTAAGATAATGATTTTTTTATTACTTCCATATCAATCATTTGGATGTATAGGAATATTAGATCCCCATGAAATCCTCATCTTGGATAAGGTTTCTAGATCCTTTACTTTTAGAGCATATACCCATATGTTTTTCATCCCAGGAAGGTAATAGAGTAAACAATCATAATCCTTGATCATTTATTACCACCTTCATTGGATTATATGAAGATCCTTTTGTGTGAATATATACTTGAGTTTTTTTTGATCCATATATGTGTCACACCATTCTCCATAGAGACATTGTCAACAAATATTCATTTCAAATATCACTGCTTCCTATTCTATACCACACATTGGGTAGTCTTACTCATGGATCTATAATTTGTAAAAGGAACATACTATCACCTTTTCAATTTTCATGTGTATATAAGAAATCCCTATTTGGACTCATCATTATTGATCACATATCCATCTCCACAGGTGTGTAATGTGAGAATCAATGTAGTGATTATCCTATTATTCAACACCTTATGTTTTTTTTCACATTAATCAGTTCAAAAAATATTGACCGCCTTTAGATTAATCTTGGTTAGTGGTCTTTAATGTTATGGGATGTTTCTCAAAAATCAACAACAGTACCTAACTAATCAAAGGAAACTACATATATTCCATAAAAAATGTTGGTATTATCATCCCTTCTATTTCCTCAACTTTTGAAGGATCCATAACTATACCTTTACCAGTGATGAAATTACTTCGGAAGGTTAAAATATCCATCTAAAACACACATTTACTATATTGGAAAATAACTGTTCAATGTCTTCAGTATAAAATTCAAATACTCATAATATTCCTCATTATTTTTGTTGCAGATAAGAATATCATTTATAAAGGCAACTACACATTTGTTAAGGAAAAAAATATAGTATATATTCATCATATCTATACGGATTTATTATGAATTATTATATACACATTGAATCTCAATGAAATCATAGTTCCCATACCTTACAAAAAAACAATTCATGGGGAAATACTGATTCCTCACCATTACTGGGAATTTCCTGAATAAAGATCCACCTTGGACAAGTATTACACTACATGCAACTGATTGAAAAAGACATAAATATATTCAAGATGATACTTTCTCTTTATCATGATCTTTTTAAGCTTATGATAATCAATGTAGAGGTGAATTAACCTATCCTTATTTTTGAAGAAGATGAATGGTACACCCCATGGGGAAGCACATAGGAATGTAAACCCTTTATCTAAATTCTCTTGTAATTTTTACTTCATCTCTTAAAGTTTAACAACATCCATTATTTATGGAGTCTTGGATATTAGTAATTCCCTATGTATGATCTCAATTGAGAACTCATCCTCATAGATAAGAGGAAGATTTGATTTTTTTGGGAAACACATTAGGGAATTCCCTTACAATGGGATTGTCATAAAGGATGACTGTTTCTTTATTCACAGTTATTTGAGATAGATATGATTCCTCTCTTAGAAATAATATCTATGATTGAGTTGTTGATGCTAAATGAGATTCATCCATCTCTTTATAGCTGTACAGAATTAGAGGACTATTTGCAATGTAGAGGGAGATTTCCCTCTGTCAACAATTTATTTGGGATTTACAAAAGGAGATCCAATTAATCACTATAATTTCACCGAATTAATAAAAAGAAATTATCAAAAGGATTTTGTGGAAACATAACCCACAAATATATAAAGGGGTTGGGTTATATTCTTGGTATAAAACAACTGGACCACTTTTTTTCTTCATCGATAACTCATCCTTCATTTTTGGATATTGTTTTTGAACAGTTCTTCTAAGTATTATTGTTATAAGAGAATTAATATAATCATAATTAAATAGTGTGATTGATATAATTCAATGAATAGCTAGTGTACCTATCCCCACATTATTTTTAGGATCCTCCTTCATATTTGTGATGAAATAGACTCTCCACTGATATCTAGGACTTTGAGGAAGTTGTCATCAGTTATAATTATGTGACATGAAAGAATGCATTGAATCAGAATCAAATAGTATGTTTGACATAATTGACTGAATAAGTAACAATATTTTCACCACATTGTTTTTGGGATCCACCTTCAAAGTTGTTATGGGATATAGTCACCATTGATCTCTATAACTTGGAGGTTTTTTTCATTGGTTATCATAAGAAACCCTTAGATTAGGGCATTTATTCTCATAGTGTCACTATTCCTTGATGTTAACATGTTGGATGTAAGGATTAAGGATTACTAAATAATTACTTTATTCAATCACATTCATGGATTTATCCCATGGAAATCTCTATCAAGGTTCCATATTGTAGAGACCTGAAGCTTGATGTACATATACATTAAATTACTTTTGCGGAATACTTAGTACATAACAAAAACACACACACAAGGATCATAAAAGTTTAGTGTCTTTGGAAACTCTGAATATAATCTTCTAGTCGTGGTGAAAGATATTCAACATCTCCCATAAAGATCTTCCCTTTTTTTTCTTACCTAAAACCATTATTTATATCCTGGGGAAAAGAAAACATAAAAGAGTGAGCTCAAATGCTCAGTAAGGGTAAAAAAAAGAAAAATCAATCACATAATATTCATAAGAACATAACTTTTGGAAATCTTAACCTGCAAAAGATATCATAATTTCATAACATGGGATAAATCATAGTAGTGAAATGGAATCCCAATAATCATAACATAAAACATGAAACTTTTTGGCATACACACATTATCATAGAGAATCATATCTTATTAGTCAAGACTCATTATCAAGACTATCTTAGTGGACAAAGTCCATTTCTGAACCGAGTCACCCTCGTTTCAGTCCAGTTTCACTGAACCGGTATAACCTACCATTCCATCCATGTCTATCTAATGAGATATAAAATCTTTACCCAATGCATTGGAGGGATATATAGGTCCCAACCATCTCATAATTATACCATTCTTATGTGTGCCACAAAATCATAAATCATACATCATTGCATAACCCATGTAATAAAAATCGGATTCTTAAACAACATGACATCATAAAACAATTTATATAAGATAAAGGAATTCATAAAAATAATTATTTCACAACATAATAAAGTCAATGTAATAATAGGGATAGAAACAGAACCCTATATTATCTTAGATGGAAAATAATTTTGATAAAACACTTGAACTCCATTTTTGAGGAAAATATCCTTTCTACTTTAAAAGCATTTTTCCTTTCTTAACATGTCATACAATTATAAACTAAGAGAAGTTAATTAACAATAAACATGAAATATTTTAAAGGAATCTTCTTGGAAATAATGTTTTAAAAATCCATTCATTCCGTATAAGTTAAAAAAAACATTCTTCTCGTACTTTTGTCGGAAAAGTCAAAAAAGTACCTCGTACGAAAAACTACAAAATATTCTTTTCATATCTTTTACTAAAAACTCACCGAAGGGTAAAATATGATTTAAAAAATTGTAGGTGAATGGAAATAATATTACATATTGAGGAAACATGGATGTGGATGATAAAATATAACCTAGTAAATACTAAAGTATAAACAATCTCGGATAAGAATGAGATTGTGATATTTCCCTTACCTTATGTCCGATATGCTTTGTACATTTCAGAACCTCCGGTATAATGATTTAAATAAAGTCACTAACTTATTACATAATCATATTCATTGTTATGATATCGTATATGGTTCACTTATAACTTTATATTACCCGTTCTTTTGTAAATTCCATGTTAAAGAAGCGTTTTGGGTAAAATCGTTTCATTTATCGTAGGTGTTTGGACTAGTTGTTCTTGACATTATTATTACTTATATAATGATTTAATTACTTCCAGAATATAAAATATGATTTATATATCATATATATTTAGTATATATATATATATATAATAGATAGATAAATGAAATGAAACACACCGTTCATGGAGACGGTAGTCCGTACGTACGCATGAACGATGCTTTCCATTCCTTATTGTCTTGAATGGAAGTAAGTAGATGAAATATATATATATACATAAATCCAGTAGATTGACCATGTCATATATTTCATTATTATTCATTATATATTCTTTATAATTATTTTGGAATGGTTAACATGGATAATGAATCTCATCGCGTCGTGGAGACGGTAGTCCGTACGTACGCACGAGTGATGATATCGTTCCCATGGTCGTGGAATTGTGTTGAAGTGTATGTATAATATTTCAGTATCAATATCACATTATAATAATCATATATAGTTACTCATTACACCATTATACCCATCCAATTAAGGTGGTGGCGGAAAATAGATTACACCACGACGTGGAGATGGTATTCCGTACATACGCACGCGCGGTGATTTCATTTTCCGTAGGATGGATAGATGGTGAAATATGGTTGTTTCATACTTATAATAACATATCAGTATATTATTGATACTTATGTTATTACTTCATAATGAAACAACCTAAGAAGAAGAAGTGGAAGAATAAATAAAGTTGAATGAATCGGTAACGGACATGACCTCTTCTTTGAATCACGTCTTTGAGATCCCCTTTTAGGGCACTAAAATTGGTATTTGAGGAAGACCAGAACCTCTAGTATGTTTCTATGGAAGTGGAGAAGAGAATTTGGCAGGTTTTTGCCGAGCTGGAAGGCTCAAAGTGGTGTGAGTAAGAGGGGGAGGAGGTGCCCTTTTATAAGGGAGGAGAGGGGTACCTTTGGAATAACTAAAACTATTATTTTATTATAAAATCAAATTCGGTTTTAAATAGCTCCAAATTGATTTATTTCAAAGATAAGGTGGGTATTGGTCGATACCCTCTCATCCAATAGGATTTAGACAAGTTTAGGTTATTATTTTAACCTTATCAATTAGATTTAACTCTAAGTTAAATAATTTAACTTTTACCGTGTATTTTTGTTTTCTTACACTATATGGTTAATAAACATACCATAACAAGCCAAACGAACCCCAAGGTGTTTATTATTAATATATATATCCTTATATAAGTCATTTTTCCAAACCTTATATTTTTAGGAATTAAATAACAATTAATAATATAATATGTGTTTTAAAAACTATTTTATGTCAATTTTGAGACTATTTGGTACATGATTTTTATGAAATTCATAACAGAATTATAAGTTCTACCCAAGTTACTTATATCAACAATAACATGTCATATTAACCTATAAAATTAATTTATGTCATAAAAAGTCTCAAATGACATTTATTTGGGCATTTATACATCAATTATGTCAATATTTCATTAATAAGACAATTACTGCATCATCTTTGTGTCATAATAAATGATAATTATTTAATCCCTAAAAATTCTAAATAAATTCCTATGATGTAGATAATTGGATTATATTTCTGTAGAATATTCATGTTAGAAGTTTCATTATGTTTATCACTAAATTAAAATTATTATACTTATAAGATTTAAGAAAGTGACATGTTGTCACATTCTTTGGTTTTAATAATAATTAAATTATTTTCATGGAACAAAGTCCATAAAATGAATCTAATACTACCCTTAGGTTATATGGGTCTACTTTTATCCATCCAATAGGATTTTTTCAAGTGTTTGGGTAATTTTATAATCTTATATTTACCCTTAATTACCCAATTTACCTTTAACTATAGTAAATAAAATTTACCGTAGTTACTATTCAAAATGCCCAAAAATAAAAAGTAGCTTATTAACATAATTTTGACCCACTGATTCCAAATATGGAATCCTTTTTTCAGAATTCAATACAGAAAATATGTAGAAATTAAATTAAAATTAATCCCGTTGTCGAAAGAAAATGGGTTTTTCTTTAAAACATTGCAAAAGATTGAATTGATTTAACCTACAAATTCAAGGTAAAATAAATGATAATGACATAAATTATATTAAATGGTAAAAATATATTCTATTTATACTTTAAAACCATTAAATATTATAATTTAACCACATAATATATTACGATGAAAAAAGTTGTTTTTAATTAAAATGTAGCGTGTTTTTACTATTCATTAAAATATGAAAGTTATCGGAAAAATATCAAAACTTTATCTAATGTAAATTTTTATATCCTGATTCAAAAAAAGAATTTTATTTTGTAAAATTGAACTTATAAAAATGTCAAAAAAAATATTTAAAGTGGGTGCTCCATCAAAAGGCGGCAAAACTGCATTTTTTGAAAAATACTTATTTTACCCAAAAAATTTATTTTGTTCTTATACCGTGTTCTAGGAATGTGTAAGATGAATAATAATGTTATAAAATTAAAAGTTTAGTTAACACTATTCATAATGGCTAGTTCATACCAATATTATAATAATATATCGTTGTTTATTAAAACCCGATATTGCGTACAACACACGCTATCGAGGAAGGTCGTGATTGCGTGTAATGCAAGCCAAGTCAGGGTTGCGTGTAGTGCACAACTCCTTTGTTGTTGCGTCTAACAGAATACAACCATATTTTATTTATAAATTGAATATATATATATATATATATATACACTCAATGTTGCGTAGAATAACTTCTATCAAACGAACTTGAAATTGTGTGTAACAAGAGCCAAGAAAAGTGTTGCGTATACTGCAAGCTAATACAGTGTTGCGTATAGCGCAAGATAATCTTGGTGTTTCGTAAAATAGAAGATATGAATGAAATTAAAAATAATGTATCTTATAAAATCTCGGGTTGTTATATTCTACCCCCCTTAAAATGAATTTCGCCCTCGAAATTCTTCGGGGTTATAAATGGTTTACTATTAAAAGGTTTCTTTAATAGAAACCCACATCGTAAATAGGAATACCAAAACCAATCTTTAAAATTAAAAGTATGAAACGTAACAGTTACCCAAATAAACTAGTCACTGGGTTTCCAAGTAGGAGAACATGGGTGAAAATATGGATATGGAAGAAAAATATAACCATCAAGTTCTGATGGAGAGTGGTAGAGAACATGGCTATGGAAAAGCCAACAATCAAAAAGCCATAAATTTGTGATGATATAAGGTACTATCTTATTCATTAGATATAAGAGCACTAGGAAAACATTTTTGGTTTTCGAGATTATTTCCCTAAAGTTGATGAAATTGGAATTAGAAGAAATACTTTCGTGATTTTGGTATAGTCTCACCGTTAGTCGTTTTTTGGACAATTTACTCTTCATCTCTTAAAAAAATGAAGTTGAATTTGTCATTCATGATGTGTTAGAAGAACATGTGATAGAATGAGGGGTCATTCCATCTGTCTCAAACAATAGGTTAGAAAATTTATCAAAAAATACGTAAGTCCATATATAGTGAGATTAATGATATATGGTTCCTAAAATGGACTTATAATTCATATATCATACTGCTTATTATAATAAAACTAGTTTCTACTAAACAGGGACTTCCTGTAGGCCAGTGGTAGGCAATAAAGGCCAGTCCCACTTCGGTTGTGGGTTCGATTCCCACGGCCTTGCCCGACGCGATGGGCTGTCGACCGTCCTGTGGGTTGTCCTTTTTTCGAAAACTAAATAATATCAAAAGTTATATCCTTAAATAATACTAACTTATGTCCAAAATAATCCATTCCAATCTTTATTCTTATCTAAAATACTTCGGTCCATGATCATAATATAAATAAAATGATTACTTGAAATGTCATCAACTAAGCATGTGAATACCATCATTTATCCCCCATATATCTTGTTGGTCACATTCCAATCATGTGAATACCTTAATCATGTATTCTCTTGAAAAATGAATACCCATTAAACCTTAGTGAAAACATGAATGCTGTCAAAAGTTAACTCTTACCACATACCAAAATCCAAAAATTCTATATACTCAATCCATTACATAACCTTCTCCTTATATCAGTCATGATCTCATGAATACTATCAAACATTTAATTTTCTCCTTATCCCTTCATTATGCGCATATCATCTACATTCCAAAAATATCTGAGTAACCTTTCATGGATATTGGTACCATTAATCATACACATTCAAAACTCAAGGAAAGACAACAGTATAACAATCCTTAGATGTCTCTTTATTCCATAGTACCATGAGATTACTTATACAACATTCCACATGATTAACATGTAATCATTCCACTAAATTCTTAAACCATAGACCGAGCTTCAAAAATTCTTTCATCTCACATTTCATTTGTAGTCTCTTCATTATCATCAACATAAATACTACCCATATGACCATACTGATTCTCTTCATGAGACTTTACCTTAGGGCATTGGTTTGCATAATGCCCGTACATTCCACATTTAAAACATCTAATCATTGTTGATGTCGTAGCAATACTATTATCCTCATCCATGGTGTTAACTGGACCTTTTCCTTTACACTTACTGGCTTTGTGTCCTTCTTTTCCACACCCAAAGCATCTTCCAGTTCCTTTGAAACATTCTCCTTGATGCCTCTTCCCACATGATTAACATATGGGAAATTGAACTTTCTTTCCTCTATGGTTATCATGAAACTCCATCTTTCTCTTATTAGCCGAGCCAGGAAACTTACCAAATTTTACTTTATTAATCATATTATGAGATTGCTGATTCGGCATAATAAGGATGTTTGGACTTACAAATCCCATTTCATTTTGTTTCTCATCATTCCATTGTCCATCATATCCTCCATTATCGTGAATCATCTTGTTTCCAGCCATTTTCTAAAACCCAAAAAGAATAGCGTGAGAGGCAAAAATCATAATAAATGGGGAGTAACTTCAATATCTAACATCTTTGGTTTAATCTAATATCGTTACCATAGTTCTAGGAATATATCCTATACGTATACTTATCCTTAGGGACATCCATAGACATACCTTAGAAATATCTCTAGGGATCTCACTAACGTTCACGCATCCTAGTTTCCAAAGGTTGACTAAACCTTTCCTCTGATACCAACTGTAATGACCCGAAGCTTGATGTACATAGAAATTACATTAATTTTTCATAATACTTAGTACATAACAAAAAACACACACACAAGGATCGTAATAGTTTAGTGTCTTTGGAAACTCGGAATATAATCTTCTAATCGTGGTGAAAGATCTTCAACATCTCCCATAAAGATCTTCCCTTTTTTTTCTTACCTAAAACCATTCTTTATATCCTGGGGAAAATAAAACATAATAGGGTGATCTCAAATGCTCAGTAAGGGTAAACAAAAGAAAAATCAATCACATCATATTCATAAGTACATAACTTTTGGAAATCTTAACCTGCAAAAGAGAGCATAATTTCATAACATGGGATAAATCATAGTAGTGAAATGGAATCCCAATAATCATAACATAAAACATGAAAATTTGTGGCATACACACATAATCATAGAGAATCATATCTTATTAGTCAAGACTCATTTCCAAGACTATCTTAGTGGACAAAGTCCATTTCTGAACCGAGTCACCCTCGTTTCAGTCCTGTTTCACTGAACCGGTATAACCTACCATTCCAGCCATGTCTATCACATGAGATATAAAATCTTAACCAATGAATTTGAGGGAGATATAGGTCCCACCCATATCATAATGATACCATTCTTATGTGTGCCACAAAATCATAAATCATACATCATTGCATAACCCATGTAATAAAAATGGGATTCTTAAACAACATGACATCATAAAACAATTCATATAAGATAAAGGAATTCATAAAAATAATTCCTCCACAACATAATCAATTCAATTTAATAATAGGGATAGAAACAGAACAATATATTATCTTATATGGAAAATAATTTTTATAAAACACTTGAACTACATTTTTGAGGAAAATATCCTTTCTACCTTAAAAACATTTTTCCTTTCTTAACATGTCATAAAATTATAAACTAAGAGAAGTTGATTAACAATAAACATGAAAACTTGTAAATAAAGCTTCTTGGAAATAATGTTTTAAAAATCCATTCATGCCGTATAAGTTAAAAAAACATTCTTCTCGTACTTTTGTCGGAAAAGTCAAAAAAGTACCTCGTATGAAAAACAACAAAAGATTCCTTTCATATCTTTTACTAAAAACTCACCTAAGGGTAAAATAGGATTTAAAAAATTGTAGGTGAATGGAAATAATATTACATATTGAGGAAAAATGGATGTGGATGATAAAATACACCCCAGTAAATACTAAAGTATAAACAATCTCGGATAAGAATGAGATTGTGATATTTCCCTTACCTTATGTCCGATATGCTTTGTAGGTATCCAAACCTCCTGTATAATGATTTAAATAATGTCATTAACTTATTACAGAATCATATTAATTGTTATGATATCATATATGGTTCACTTATAACTTTATATTACCCGTTCTTTTGTAAATTCCATGTTAAAGAAGCGTTTTGGGTAATATCGTTTCATTTATCGTAGGTGTTTGGACTAGTTGTTCTTGACATTATTATTACTTATATCATGATTTACTTACTTCCAGAATATAAAATATGATTTCTATATCATATATATTCAGTATATATATATATATATTAGATAGATAAATGAAATGAAACACACCGTTCATGGAGACGGTAGTCCGTACGTACGCATGAACGCTGTTTTCCTTTCCTTATTGTCTTGAATGGAAGTAAGTAGATGAAATATATATATATACACAAATCTAGTATATTTACCATGTAATATATTTCATTATTATTCATTATATATACTTTATAATCATTCTGGAATGGTTAACATGGATAATGAATCTCATCGCGTCGTGGAGACGGTAGTCCGTACGTACGCAAGAGCGATGATATCATTTCCATGGTCGTAGAATTGTGTTGAAGTGTATGTATACTGTTTCAGTATCAATATCACTTTATAATAATCATATATAGTTACTCATTACACCATTATACCCATCCATTTAAGGTGGTGGCGGAAAATAGATTACACCATGGCGTGGAGACGGTATTCCGTACGTACGCACGCGCGGTGATTTCGTTTTCCGTATGATGGATAGATGATGAAATAGGGTTGTTTCATACTTATAATAACATATCAGTATATGATTGATACTGATGTTATTAATTCATAATTAAACAACCTATGAAGAATAAGTGGAAGAAGAAATAAAGTTGAATGAATCGGTAACGGACATTACCTCTTCTTTGAAGCACCTCTTTGAGATCTCCTTTTAGGGCACTAAAATTGGTCTTTGAGGAAGACCAGAACCTCTAGGATGTTTCTATGGAAGTGTAGAAGAGAATTTGTCAGGGGTTGGCCGAGCTTTAAGGCTCAAAGTGGTGTGAGGAAGAGGGGGAGGAGGTTCCCTTTTATAAGGGAGGAGAGGGGTACCTTTGAAATAACTAAAACTATTATTTTATTATAAAGTAAAATTATATTTTAAATAGCTCCAAATTGATTTATTTAGAATATAATGTGGGGATGGGTCTAAATCCTCTCATCCAATAGGATTTAGACAAGTTTAGGTTATTATTTTAA
This sequence comes from Viscum album, assembly GCA_963277665.1. NCBI lineage: Eukaryota > Viridiplantae > Streptophyta > Magnoliopsida > Santalales > Viscaceae > Viscum > Viscum album. Next base: position 1,225,542,614 of record OY728166.1, on the reverse strand, counting down.
CCTTATCAATTATATTTAACTCTAAGTTAAATAATTTAACTTTTACCGTGTCTTTTTGTTATCTTACACTATATGGTCAATAAACATTCCATAAAAAGCCAAACGAACCCCAAGTTGTTTATTATGAATATATCTATCATTATATAAGTCATTTTTACAATACTTAGATTTTTAGGAATTAAATAACAATTAATAATATAATATTTTTTTAAAAAACTATTTTATGTCAATTTTGACACTATTTGGTACATGATTTTTATGAAATTCATAACATAATTATAAGTTCGACACAAGTTATGTATATCAACAATAACATGTAATATTAACCTAGATAATTAATGTATGTCTTAAAAAGTCTCAAATTACATTTTTTTGGGCATTTATAACATCAATTATGTCAATATTTCATTAATAAGAAAATTACTGCATCATCTTTGTGTCATAATAAATTATAATTATTTAATCCCTAAAAATTATAAATAAATTCCTATGATATATATAATTGTATTAGATTTATGGAGACTATTAATGTTCTAAGTTTCATTATGTTTGTCAGTAAATTACAATTATTATACATATAAGATTTAAGAAAGTGACGTGTTGTCACATTCTTTGGTTTTAATAATAATTAAATTATTTTCATGGAAAAAAGTCCATAAAATGGATTTAATCCGACCCTTAGGTTATATTGGTCTACTTTAATCCATCCAATAGGATTTTCCAAGTGTTAGGGTAATTTTATAATCTTATATTTACACTTAATTACCTGATTTACCTTTAACTATAGTAAATAAAATTTACCATTGTTACTATTCACAATGCCCAAAAATAAAAAGTAGCTTATTAACATAATTTGGACCCAATGATTCCAAATATGGAATCCATTTTTACAAATTCAATACATAAAAGATGCAGAAATTAAATTAAAATTAATCCCGTTGTCGAAAGAAAACAGGTTTTTCTTTAAAACATTGCAAAAGATTAAATTGATTTAACCTACGAATTCAAGGTAAAATCAATGATAATGACATAAATTATATTAAATGGTAAAAATATATTCTATTTATAATTTAAAACTGTACAAAATTATAATTTAACCACATAAGATATTACGATGAAAAAAAGTTGTTTTTAATTAAAATGTACCGTGTTTTTACTATTCATTAAAATATGAAAGTTATCGGAAAAATATAAAAACATTATCTAATGTAAATTTTTATATCCTGATTCAAAAGAAGAATTTTATTTTGTCAAATTGAACTTATAAACATTTCAAAAACTAGATTTAAAGTGGGTGCGCCATCAAAAGGCGGCAAAACTGCATTTTTTTAAAAATACTTATTTTACCCGAAAAATTTATTTTGTTCTTATACCATGTTCTAGAAATGTGTAAGATGAATAATAATGTTATAAAATTCAAAATTTAGTTAACACTATTCATAATGTCTAGTTCATAACAATATTATAATAATATATCGTTGATTAGTAAAACCCGGTATTGCGTACAACACACGCTATCGAGGAAGGTCGCGATTGTGTGTAATGCAAGACAAGTCAGGGTTGCGTGTAGTGCACACCTCCTTTGTTGTTGCGTATAACAGAATCCAAACATATTTTATTTATACTTTGAATATATACATATATATATATACACTCAATGTTGCGTAGAATAACTTCTATCAAACGAACATGAAATTGTGTGTAACAAGAGCCAAGAAATGTGTTGCGTATAATGAAAGCTAATACAGTGTTGCGTATAGCGCAAGATAATTATGGTGTGTCGTACAATAGAAGATATTAATGAAATTAAAAATAATTTATCTTATAAAATCTCGGGTTGTTACACATATCTTCCTGAACCTAATTTATTTCCTTACCCCGTTCATGAAGTTTTCGAGATTCTTCTTTCCCCACTTTTATGAAGTGGGTTGATATATTTTTATACCCCCACGAGACATTTACCTCAAACCAATAGAATTAAAATACATGATTTTCTTCTTATAACCAGACCCTTCTTACCCATGGGAGTTTCTGATCTCCATTTCAGATTCAAGGGATTATAAGAAAATTTCCTCCTTGTTTTATAAGTAAAAAATCTCTAATTCTTCTCATAGACTTAGATTTATCCCATAAAAGGATTGTTCAACCTTACCTTTAGTGTAAATGATAAAGATGAAGGTGTATCATGAATGCCTTGTAAATTTTGTGTAAAACACATTGATTTATTCTCAATTATTTTTCTTGAAAATAATTCAATCAATCTCCATTTTAAGTTAGAGATTGTAAGGAATCTTTTTTTCGGGATTTCATGCCACTCCATCAATTTAATATCCTCATCGAGCTTCATATTTTTCACTAATGTCCACCATTGATTAGCATCTTCCTCTATATGATAACTAACCGACATGAAATTCTCTTTCTCAATATGCTGAATGATGTAAAATATATTTTCTATGCATTTGATACTTGGATCCATTACATAGGGATAATATGATACCCTCAAAGATGAAGTCATTTTTCACATAAAGGTATCAATTGATATTTCACTTTCATAGTGTATTTGGGAATTCATCCTAATTTAACTTTCTTTTAAAAACCTATGTCAATTGAGAAAATGCTTTCATGAATTTTGTTATTCCTACTTCTATAGGACTAGGAATTTCATTTGGGTAGTCATTACAATTATCATCACATTGGTTGTTGAATCAGTTTCTCTTATTACCAATAATTTACTAAAAATAAAACAGAAATTAGGGACAATATTTTTAAACGGTTAAAAACATAAAGGGGAAACCGTAAACATTAAATTAATAACTCATTAACGAAACATATTCCTTAAACTATTAATTTATAGGATTCAATCTAAGTTATCAATGACAAGTTTCGTAACATAAAATATTAATGAATTTTTTTCCATTAATAATGGTACAGAAGAAGATTGTAAATTTTCCAAATCATATCCCAATATAGTGTCAAACTAGCTGTTAACAAGGGCTTGAATTCATTCACTGGGTGACAATCAAGTCCAGTTCAATGCACATTTTTTATGGTTATTACCCCGAGGTACATCTGTTCCAGAGACACATACACTTGTAGTATCAATATAAGTATACATTTTCATGGAAACTAATTACTCTATAATTGAAAAAAATTGGGATATTTTCATCTTTTTATTCTTATCCCAAAATATTTTAACATTTTTTTATAATCATAATCCCAAAAAATAACTATACTTTTGTATAATTCTAACTATGAAAACCCATATTTTAATTCACCTCAGTTGTAGAATTATTACAGAAATATGCACATCATACATCCCTATAATTATATAGGGACTAGTGTATTTGGGAAATTAGGTTAATGTCACGACCTGTCCCTTGGGGCTCGTGCTATGACTACCCCAAGCCCGCCTTCCATAGTCCATGGGATGGCGACTAGCACTGAAGTAGTATTCCCTAAAACTGGGAAGGCATTGCCTTTATAACATGTAAACTCACACAACCAGGAACACAACAAGATAAAAACACTATTAAAATAAATTGTGAAAAGAGTGTGTATAGTAAGTAAAAGGGGCTAGTATGTAAGCCCAACTTGAAAGTACAATGAAACTGGGAAGTACACGTAAACTAAACAGCTCATGTGAACACCCACCAATGATCCTACCAAAAGGGTAGGTACAACTCTCGAAAGATTGTCCCCCAGGTATGCCTTGCCTAATTTCCACATCTTAGCTACCTCCAGTCTTGGTAACCTCATCCTCAGATAGCATTGCCCGCTGTCTGCACCAAACACAACAAGGTGTGGGCATAGCCCATGTAGGGGTGAGTATAACGATACTCAGTAGGGACCCCGAGACCATCAAAGGTCTCACAAAATTCAAAAAGGATAAACCACAAAGAATGAAAATAACTTTCAACCCTACATAGGTATATTTCCATACATATACCAAAGTTGTCAATTGTACCCATCTCATTCAAGAGGAAAAACAAGGTCCAAGTCAAAATCCAAAAGCAAAAATGTTCCACGAAGGAAGTAATACCACAAATGCAAACTCCACGAAGGTAAGTACCACAAAGGTATGCCACACAGAAGATTACCAAAAAGGTCAAGACACAGATCACACCAGTTATAACAAATGTACCTAATTATAGATGATTAGTCATAGGCTAGACCATCTTATTCTATTATGAAGCACTATTTCGAAACCACATAGGATCGATAGGTAACTAACCCTCGCTAACAAACACAAGATCTGACCCACATAGGATCGGTATGCGCCAACCCACACAAGATCGTTGAGAGCTGACCAACATATTATCTGACCCACACAGGATCAAAATGCACTAAACCACATAGGATTGCTGCGCACTGACCCACACAGGATCTGGCCCACACAGGATCGCTAGATGCTGACCCACATAGGATTGATGTTCTTTCGTCACATTATAGCCATCCACCAAGTTCCCGCACTAAGCTCGGTTGATTCTGGGAGGGTCCATTCCTCATTCCACATGTCAATACTCCAACTACTATGAAGTCCAACAAAGATGAATTTTAAAGGTCTGCCACGTCAAATGGGACCCCACGCGACTGACGGTGCGTCAATCGGACGCCAGGTTTGTAAGTTATTTATGTCTCCGCTCCGAAGGCCCAGTTGGATTCAGGGATCGATCCGACCCAACTATACTCCAACTTCATCCACATCACAAGTGGAGTATTCCAAAAGTACCATCTCAATCCAAGTTTTCTTGTGCCATAGACGGTTCGTCAAACGGATACATGTACCTCATGATATGGAAAAAAGAGAGAAAAGGGTCGAAGTTGGTCCTGGTCCGGTCCGACCCAGCCCAACCAGGCATAGGCCGACCCTGTTCAGTTCAAGTCGACCCGGCCTGACCCGGGGTCTGACCATAGGTTCAGCCCAGCGTGTTGGGTCTGGCCTGATGCGCTGGGCCGGACCCGCTGGCGTGGCTCGGCCTGCGCTAGGCGGCCTGCTAGGTAGCCTGCATTGCAGTGACCCAGGGTGGCTTGTGGTGCTGCGGCTGGCCGGTTGGCCGACCGTCCTCCTTGCAGCGTAGTCATGCATCGCCCCTTCATCGGTGGCTGACAGTGACGACCACCCTTCCCTCGCTGCCGCGACACAAGGTCGCGACCCTTCTCCATCGGGCAGCGCGGATGCGCGCCGCCTCCCATTTGTGTGGTCGACGATTACCGGCCACCAACTCTGCTCTATTGCGGTGGATGGGCCATGACCCTTCTCAAGTGGCGCGGTGACGCCGTTGCCTTCATCACGGCCAGTCGGAGTGCCATCCACCATTTCAGATCCCCACCGGTGACGTCCCTCAGGTCAAAGGGCATGCCCCAGTGGCACATTCTTCATTTTGAAAATCTTCGCACTTGTCTCGGGTTGTTTCCATTGTTTCAATCCCATCAAAACTCACAAAGGTTGTGGAGAGGTCGGGCCATGTTTATTTGGCCTGCTCTCTTGCCACGTTAGAACGATAGCAATCAGCTTGTTTATTCTTGAATCATGAAGAATGTTAAGAACATGGTAAGGGGTATACAAATAACAATCCCTACCTCATGTTCGTTGGAGAGAGTCCGTGTTTGAGGAAGTGTCGGTATTCGTCTTCCCCAATACAATCCTCCAATGATGCTGCTCAACCATCGTTCTTCAGTTCGTGGTTTTGGGTCACTCGTCACCGCCCGCCGGAACTGACTCTGACCTCCAAGTGTTGGGCATTGCGGCACATTGCCAGAGCTTTGTCACTTGGTGAAGCCAAGTCAATTTCCCCCTCCAAGCTCCATATAAATAGAAGAGGGGGTGTGTATGTAATGATCATGGAATTTATGAAGGTTCATTTAATAGGAACCTACATTAATTCTAATGAAACTATTCCATATTATTTGAAAGCTCAAGATAATTAATTTAATTTGGTGTAATTAAATGGCCCAATTTAATTTCATTGCATTGGAACAATTTAATTTCATTGTGTTGGCACAATTTAATTGCATTACGTAGGCACAATATAATTACATTACATTTGCACAATTTAAATGGGAGGATTCCAAGTGACTTCCCCCACATTAATGAGGGGTTTAGTGGTCCCCACTATTGAATACTAATTTGGAGGATTAAATATTTGTTGGTCCCCACCTTCATAAGCCATGTAGAGAGGTTTAAAAAATAAAACAAAAAGTTGTCCTTTATTTTATTTTTATTCCCATGAAAAACATGAAAACTATCTTTCACCCTCGACCAACTGCGGCGGAGGTGAAAGCATCCTTAAGTGAATACCGGTGCTGTGATTTCAACGGTGTCCTCAGATTTCAATTCTGAGCACCAGTTCAAAAGTTACAAAAACCTGCTCTCACCTTTACTGATGTTACCTGAAAAAAAGTTCAGAAATTCAATCCGGGCACACCTGGTCTCCAAATCACTCGCCATCAATTTTCACGAGCTCATAACATTCCCATATAAAAAAATTATTGACATGGGAATTTTTGGATCATTACAGTTAATGAACATTTACATGAAACATGGGTACAATATCATTATTAAAAAAAAGAAAACCTGCTAATATTTTCATTGGATCTTCTATAACTACATGGGATTAACATGGGACATACATAAGAATGTGGTGAGATATAAATCCATATAAGGGAATAAAAAATAATAAAATATGTTAAATCAGTATATGGGAGTCAATAGTCATTTATAGGTATCATTATAGGGACGATAATCAATATATTAAAAAATTACACGTGATATAAAACAATAACATAAACAGAACATAGGAGTGTCAGGAAAACATAAACATGACATCATAAACATTAGTCAAGGATAAAATTTCGGAAAAAATTACATAGTATTATTAGGATATCCTCACACTCACCATAAAATTAATCTCACAAGATAAAAATATTACCCAACGCATTAGAGGGATATATAATTTTGGTTCCACCCATCACTTTCGTTCCATGTACATGCAGAAGCTTTGCCCATAAATTGTAGTACATTACGATGTATTCCAGAAATTTTAATCACCCGATTTAGAAGTATGTGTTAAATAAATATTAATACTCAATAAGTGAAGGATATGTACCACTATGTGAATTCCATAGAGTATAAATAGAGATAGGTATTCGCTATACAAATGTTTGGACTCAAAATTACCAGATAATTTCAGCAACATAACGGGTGTACATAAGGATTTATAGAAGGGGTAAATGAGATAGAAAGGGGTCTCTCATTAATCAGGAATATTAAGTAAAGTAATATGTATATATAAAAACATAACCCATCATAAATAATTATAAATCAATAGGCAATATATAAAGAAGGTACTTCAATATAGAGGCAAAATATAGGATCTAATACCTTGATAGGGCGCTTCTAAAATCGTGGGAGGAGATCCTTAAGATATTGGGTGGAACATGGGAGGGATATATTTATTTAAGGGTATATTTTTTTGATCAAATGGTTTTTAGTGAATATTATTGGGAGTATGGGTGATATTATATTGAAAAAGATAGGGGAGTTCATTATTAATTTCTAAACATAGTATTTGGACTCAAAACAATAAATTAATCTCAACAAAAATAATCCAATGGGTTTCTATCATAGTTTTTACCAATTATTTATGGATTTAATTATTAAATAAGTCCAAGTACCTAAATTATTAAATTAATACCCTTGGTGATGTGTATGTTAGTTATGTTTGTAAGGAATGCATTTTAAAATTAGAAAATATAGTACAGGTTTTTGAGGATTCATTAAGGGTGTATAAAATTAATTAAATGTCATAAAAAATTCATTATTTTAAAGGAGAAACATAATATTTTACATTAATACAATTTATAGTGTTTGTTATATCATTATTTCTTTTATGATGTCATAATACATATCGTATAACTATACCATATTTAATTTCAACCAAAAAAATGTGATGATCCCATAAAATTAGGAAAAATTAACCAATGGATAATTGGTGAATTATGATTTTAAAATTAATATTTATTTTATCAGAAAATTTCCCTAAATATAAGAAAATACACTTTTTAGTCAAAAATCCAATTTTATTGAAAAAAACTGGGTTTTTGGCCAATAATTGTTTTCTGGACCATAAAAAATAAAATTTGACTTTCTAATATCCTATTATCATTTATATTTAATAATTATTATTTAATAATATGAATTTATTAAAATATCAATTATTTCAAATGGTATTGAATTCATAAAAATATTTTCATGGATTAAAACTAATTATTTCAAAAAAACCATCTACGTTTCATCATATCAAAATATAATTTTTATTAAACTCGTTATTTAATAATTTAAAAAGTATTATTAAAAAGTGATAAAAATAATTTTTTTTAAAAAATAATATATAAAAATTTATACTATTTAGGTCTTGATACATACACCTATATTACACTAGAAGATTCCCTAAGGGGAAGGTGTGTGATAGTTATATTTTCAAGGTGTTCTTTTAACAAACACGATTGGGGTTGTGATCTCAATGAGCTTAAACTTATCCCAAAAATACATTCACTTTTACTTGAGTTGTTGAATATTGGCTTGGTCTTGGGAAAGGGAAAGGCCTAATGATGATATCTCTCTTAGAGGCTCTGATAATCCTACTCATCTAGGACATGACCCTAATCATGATGGACATGATCTGACTCATCTAGGAAATCACTTCATTTGTATGTGTCAAATGGAATTTATCATAATCTTTAACATATTATTATTAAGGGTAACTATAAAATTGATATATTATCAATTGTTTATGATTTATAATAGTGTTTGAAATCCAGTGAGATATAACATATAATGGTCTATCATAACCAATGCAGTGAATGCATTTTCGTTAACTACATTACTTGGTAAGACCTTATTCAATCCAAAAAGGGAATTTAATTTATAAATGGTTATGTTGTTATAACAACAATAGAGTACCCAAACGATATATTTCTAATCATGTAAAATATATAATGGGATACTATTGATTATATTGGAATATCCTATTAAGATACATGTGTTGTGATAGATCAAACCTAGGTTAGGTCTGATCCCATCCCACAAACTATGAGATCCCACTCACCAGTCATTACAAACCTCTCACCTCTAGGAATGGTAAAAGACACATATATCTGGTAGTAGTCCATATAATCTTGAGAAATGGTGAATGGTTATATTATGAATATCAAATCAAATATAGTCATCTCTAAGATCATGAATAGAAACAAATTCTTATAGATGAAAGCAATAAAGATACTCTAAGAACATCAGTAGAGATAATCAAGACTCTTTATCAATGGATTGTCAAGAGAGGGTAACTTAGAATATAACTTAACCATAAAGTCTAGGATAAAAACAAAAGGAGAAGATATGAATGAATGTGAATATCTTGTATCAAAAAAGTAATAGTAAACATAGAGGTAGTCAAAACAATACCTCTAAATACATAAGTTCCATCTTTATTTGTAGCTAGAACCCTTTCAATCACATAAATCATTTCTATCCCTAGAGAATGGAATTTTTGTTGTTGTGAATGAGTCACTCGAGTCACCAAGATCTATGGGGTCAGTGTTTTCTACAGAGGACCCCTACCAGATCCCGGAGTCAAAGACATTGACTTTACCACACTCTTGTGAGATCCTTTCCTCAATGCCCTATAATAGAACAGGTGATGATTTACCATCTTCGCACATCCATGGAACTTGATATGAGATCATGGAATTTATTTTTGATAATTCACACTATAAGAACATTTAAAACATTGTGGACACAACCCACCAATGGGGGGGGGGGGTGAAGAAAATCTTCTACGATATAGTTTCCTATTACATTATAATTCATCCTCAATCATTCTCTTCCTAATAAAAAAATAGGTAGTGACAATAGTACTAGGAAGTACAGTCTTCAACACACTATAAGATAGAAGAAAACCTTAAATATTATCCCCCGATATCGCCATCTCATAATCCGTGTCATTTAGAAGAACCTTTTCATATTTCATTACGTCATATCCCCTAACATAAAATATAAGCTCTTGATGAAGGCTAAAATTGAACTCCCAAGATTGTCACACCTCATTCCTCCACAAACAAGATGAATAACCTAGAAACTATGTAAAATGATCTGAGGCTGAAGAAATCAATATCACCCTTTAACGAGTCTCAATATCATCTTATTTTTAGTATAAATTCATTGTGCCTAGAAGGAAATCCTTTAAGAATAACTCCTTTAAGGACTCCAAAGTAAGAACATCATACATACCACCCAATCCAATAAAATATAACCACATCATTTAAGGCTTTATAAGTATAAAAGATTCTAGCTTCACCTTCATATCTATGGGAGACTACACCATATAGAATATTATATAAAGAATTTAAGTCTAGCCCTCAATATCCTAAGGAACACTAGTGCCCTAGAATTATGTTGTATGATGTAGATGATAGTTTCTTTCATAATAAACCATATTAATTTGCGACCCACCACCATGAACATGCACAATCTTAATGTCTCACAGTTAGGGTGGGCTTACCACCTAAACCATTATAATTTCTTTGGGTGTATACTCGGGTACATTTTCCCACATAGCCAATGGTGGAACTGGTATATCATCAATCAAAGGAACAATATGGAATCTCCTAGGATTAGTTTTTTCTGAAATTCCAAATAGACATTTAGAACACATATAATAACGTTCTTATGTGATAAAATTTAAAAGTTTAAAAGAACACATACTGGATTTATATCAGATGAACTATCCTTGGAGATAACCACAAACATGTTATAATTATCTTAGTTCAACCAAAGTACCAAGATGATTTCTTCATACATTCATGTAAATCAGAATCATATATATAAAAAACATAATATAATTATCATGTTGAACTAATTAATGCCTTTATAGATTTATCACAATATAAGTGAAAATAGTTATATCACTCAAAATATATTACATATCAATAAATTTAATTAAATAACTACCATAGAGTAATAAACATGTATATATAAATGACATATGATCCTACATGCCTACTAATGATACATTAATGCACCGAAATTCCATAAAATTAAAGATACAATTCCATCACTAGAAACATGGTAGTCCATTACACATGATATGGTCAGGAACATGGGAACTTCCCTAACTGAGTTCCACATATACATATACTTTTTACAATAAACCTAATAGAAAATAAAGAAAAACCTTAAACCTATGATAGAATCTTGTAATAACCTGAACCAAATCAACGTGACTAAGCTGAAGTGCCACATTACCTCATATATGCCTCCCCATATGTACAAGTCTACCAACTAGTGTTGAGGTTCATAATTAATGTGTGTAAACTATACCTTGAATAATAATATCCATCGTTGTATAGTAATAACATAAATTTAGTCCAATAAAATAACACAATATAAGATAATATGATAAAATTATCTATCTGATGTCAGGCTAATGAAGTTATACATGTGTAATAAAATGAAAGCCCAATATGTTGGTCAATAAGTATAATAAAACATAAAGAAATAATAATAATAATGTAAGATAAAATATTTTTATGATGTATGTCCCAACAAAACATCCATATCTTAACATGAAGATCTTCAGTAACATATCATTCAGAACTTTTCCTTATATTGATCCCTGATCATAATGATTATACATGCACCAAGATTCCATTATAGGGTGTGAGTATAAACATATAAGGA